>OY293421.1:11985029-12595029 GCA_958502065.1 Chrysolina americana | reverse complement strand
AAAAGTTGACAACAAGCTGGGCTGGTCCCCCACAGCAAAATCCCATATACAAGATGGCAATGTACCATGCCATAGTAAACAGTCTTCAATACTTCACTAGATAGTACTTCCCTGATATTTCTCAAATCAATTCGACCCCTGGAAAGCTTTTTTTGTGTTTCATTTACATGTTCTTTCCAATTCAGTCAACATGAAAACCCAATAGTTTCACTGTTGTTTTATCTTGCTGATTTTTTGTGAAAGTGATGTTGTTCGTTTCATTTTTATTTAGGGACATAACATTTGAATTTGAATATATTTCCATTTTCAATAGTGTTTCGTCTAACTAACGTTCTATCACGCTTAAATTTTTATCCTGTAACAAAAGGGTAGAGTTATCTGCATACATAAACACATCAGCAGTATCAATAAATGTTGATAAGCCGTTTACATAAATAATGAATAATAGGAGACCTAGCACTGAGCCCTGAGGCACCCCATGTTCGACTTCTATAGTTTTTGATATCTTCTTATTGAGTGATACTGCTGTCTGTCTTTCAGGTATGACTCGATGAGATCTAATGCTGTTCCACGTATTCCATATTTGTGGAGTTTTTTCAACAGATTATCATGGGAAACACGATCAAACGCTTCGACAAGTCACATAAGATTGCACGTGTATGTATCCCTATATCTTGATTTTTGACCATCGAGTGGACTATGTCGGTGACAGCTTCAGAGGTTGATCAGAGAGAACGAAAGCCACTCATGATCATCTGAGTATTTGCACTTTTCTAAAAAATTGGTTAATCTATCCTTGATAATGGCTTCTATTATTTTTGAGATTATAGAAGTTATTATTATAAATCTGTAGTTGTCACAATTATTAGCATTACCTTTCTTTCTTTGAGGCCGAATCAGATATATGCGTGCTCATAAAGGGTTTTTGAAGCACATGCGATTTACACGAGTATGTGTTTTTAATAACCCTTTTGCTAAAATTGTCACATAAGCACCTTTTACTTGCGTTTCTATGACCAGTTCATATTTTGTTTGGTTTTGTATTAATTTTGTTGATACTGGAGTAATGCCATTTGATTCATTTGAGTTTTTCACATATCTCCGACGTATTGTTCACTTTATCTTCTATTTATTATTTCCTCATCATTTGATAAAGAACTAAATTTTGATGATTTTATTAATATCTATTTACAATAAAATCTACCTCTGCTAACTTCCAACTCCAATATGAAAGTAAAATATGGCAGATGACAGGCAAAATATAGGATATGTTTACCTCAAAAGGATACTTTTCTCTGGTAAATAGCCGATATCCGGACTTTAAAATAAAGGTGCTTTAAAGTGAACTTTAGTTCCAAAATTGGTTTATGGAACGCTTTTTGGCCATAAAAGGTCCCTTTTTCAAATATAGAACACTTTAATTTTGATTATTGAATTGGCTTTTGATACTAATATGAAAGCTGAAATAAGAGTGTTGCCACAAGTTCAGGAGTAGGACCGGTACACCCTACAATAGATTGGGTGTCCCAGGTTCGAATCCCGGTTGGTTCCTATTCTGAATTAAATTTTTCATGTCTGAATTGCCGCTACTATATTTCTTCATATTGATTCACAGACACTAAAACTTCTTCACGAAATAATAATAACCTCCCTCTTCCGTAGCTCATACTCGTACATGATATGAAGGATATTCCAGGATCTATTTGAATTTTTAAACTGAAGTGACTGTAGCTGAAGATGAACGTGTTGATGCATACGTTTATCATCTCCCTTTGTTTATGAAGGAGACCGGCCGCATTTGGTATATACACCGTTTCTGGATCACGAAATATATCAGTTTTAAATTGACACATCGTGTTATCCAATTTCATATTCCGTCGAAGTTTTTGATATGAATAATGCATACTTTCGCAAAAATAACAAACGTGAGCTTGTGTTTTTTTCATTGATTATAGTTCCGATTTGAATATCATATTAGGGAAATATTGATCGCTACAGTGGGGTGCATATGAAAAGTAAGCATACGAGGAAGAAAGAAGAGGAGATGAGGAAAAAAATTGCATCGTGTCTATTTGTGAGGACACACATATTGGACACATCAGCAGAATGAAAAAATTGCAATATGTGAATAGTTGAAGAAGGATCAAGACAACTGAAAACACTATGGATATGTTGCCGACGTTTCGACTTATATTTGGTCATCCTCAGGGCACTACAATACGGCTTGTGATTATTACTCAAAATTGTATATAAGAGAATATATCAGTGGGTAAAAAATCAAAACTCATAAGTAGAAAAAGTTAGTGAAATACATATACATATTCAGACTGGTGTCATCATTTTTTTCAGATGAAATTACAATGGATAAGATTATAAAATAATATAAATTATGTGGAAAATATGTAGAAAATAACAAGATACTCAAGTGTACGGTGGATTTTTCGTCGTGGTTGAATTGCTACTGAATGCACTTTTCAAGTGGAGATTGAAAAAGTTCTTTTTTGACTGGTTCGTGATTTCTTTCAACTATTCCTTGATGAAGTGTGCATGACCTTAGGCGTGCCTAACTTTTTAATATTGTGAATTTTTAGTACACCTACTACGGTAAGAATATGAACTAGGTAGAAATTGAGTACCTAGGTATTTATATGTTTTAGTGCTGGTATAATTTTCGTATTTTTTTATGTTATTCATCTCTTGTGAGCTTTTTTTCCATAGTTTCATGGTTATTCCACAATTTATGTATTCTTAAAATCGAAGCTGTATAGATTTTGGTCTGAATAATCCACAAGACCTGTTTTGTTTTTGTTTCAATGAGGTTTTGGGGTCTTATACTTCGCTCATGTTCGGAAATTCTAGTTTTCACATATTGTCCTGTCTATCCAATATACATTTTGTTGCATTATTTACAAGTTATTTTATAGATGATACCACTTTCTAGTTCTTCTGACGTTTTTTATTTCAACTTGGTGAAGTAGTTTTTTACATCCTCATTTTTGAAAGCTATTTGGAAGAGCACGTCAGTTGAAATTTCATGAAACTTTTTTGAAGGGAAAAAAATATATGTTTTAATAACAAAATAACAATCATTATTGAGGATGACTTAATTTAAGTTGAAACGTCGGCAACAGAACCACAGTGGTTTCAGTTATCTTGACCTTTTCCCAAACATTCACATGTGACAATAATCAGTGAGGTCACAGAACATCATGAAAAATTTCCTGGATTTTAATTTCGGCATATATTCAAACGATTCTACTGAGAATTTCAAAGAAATTAATAGCAGCATTTGAATTAATATTAATGCTCAATTTCATACAATCTTCGATTGATCATTTCCAAAACCAACATCTCAAAATATCCAAGAATATCTATCACGATTGGACATTCATCCACAAATAATTAGGCCGAATGCAGCCGAAGCGTATTCCGTTAGACTGAACCTAGTACCTAGTTGCCGACGCAGGCTATTAAAAATCAAATTAGGGAATTGGGTTCATTTTAATTGTCAATTCCAGTTCATCGCAGGACTAGACTCAAATGGAAAAATCAAACCAAAACATCTATTGATATCAACGAAATACTGGTTCATATTTCTACTCAAAAGTGACTGTACAGTTTACTTTATCGACGTAACAGAATTGAAAATTCATTGTCAATCTCTTCAAATAAATAAATACTACTCAGCCTGTCAAAGGATATTGAATTCTCTGCAACTTTCATTCAATGAACTTTTTGCTGAGATCAAGTCTTTCCCCTTTTTTGCAATGGAAAGTGGAGCAAACGTGAAAAATTTGCGAAATCTACAATTTTTGCTCTTTTTCGCCTTCTCGTAGCTCAAATACGCTTTCTAGAACAAAAACCTGCATGAAATCTGTTGGAAAATTAATAGTCTACATTTTTTTAGTTGAACATATTTTCAAAAAAAATTAACTGTGAATGAGCTAGAGGCCAAAAATTAAAGAAGGTTCCGATTTCTGACAGTTTTTTCAAGATGGTGGACGAAGCAAGGGGGGTGGAATGACGGAAACTTGTATTAATAACTACTTAATGGTCCTAAACAATATCAAGAAATATAAAACGATCCCGCATTTGATGTAGAGTGAAGTTCGTTTATTTACTGTATTATTTGTTCATTATTATAAATTATATGTCGGATATTCTGCTTTTCTGCTAATATTAATGTACCCTCTGTGTGTCACTTGCCATTTAGCGAATTGGTTATATAGAGGTCAAAATGGAAGTGAGAACAAGGTGTTCAAGGACTTCAACGGATTGGGAAAATATATGCAAAGTGGAAAAAAGTAAAAGTGCCTGTGTTAAAAACTTACAATACCTACCTACTTCACAATAATTTACTATGATTTATAACTTGGTGTGGTCGATAATTTCCATATTCTTGCAAATTTTACAACCTCAAAAGGATTGTTCTGATGGGCTATGTTCATTCTGGATTCAGGTTCATATACTTTTCAATTGTTTTACATATTTTTATGTTTTCATGTTCATACTGTACAAACTGCTACTTTCTACTGAAGAGTAATTCATATATCTGAAAGTCACTAACTTTGAAACCGAGATTAATATTGGGGAAATCTGACACAAATGAGTGCTCAGAGTTTTCTATTGAAACTCATTATGAATAGAAACATAGTTCAGGAATCTGAATAAGATATTTCTGTGATAGTTCTAATGAATCCCGTCGATATTTTTCATGATTTTTTTCACTGATAGAACCATACTTAGTTCATTCGAAAAAAGTGGACCTCAAAATTTTATGAAAATTGAAAAAAATACTTGGAAAAAATACCCCCCGGAAAAAAACACCGAAAAAAAAGCCCCGGAAAAAAAAACCCGGAAAAAATACCCCTATATGCGATAACACTGGCCAGTACACAAAAAGTAATGAAATTCCAACTATGTGTCATGTTGAAGAAACTAGACCATATTTGATTCATTTTACAATACCAATAAAAGTTTTAACCTATCCTGTGGAATGTTCCATTACACACAGTTGAAATTTCATTACTTTTTGTGTACATGTCCATTGTTATCGCATATAGGAGTATTTTTTTCGTTTTTTTACGGGTTTTTATCCGTTTTTTTTTCGGGGGTATTTTTTCCAGTTTTTTTTCCGTTTCATTTCCCCCTCTAATACCATCATTTTGTACTCGAATAGCTAATAAGTTTCAATTTTCAAGAAATGCAGTTTTCTCATTTTGACGTTTGTAGCATCCTTGTCTGCAGTTTTCTCATTTCGAAGTTTGTAGCATCCTTGTCATCGATAATTGAATGCCCATGTCCAATATCATGGAAGAAAGAAATATATCAAAGAAAAGGTTCAAACAAATATTTTTTTATTGCCTCACTTAAGTAAACACAATTCTTTCGACAATGTGTTCTTGCAACAAGGAAATTGAAATACACTCAACTCCGATACAAGGAATCATGAATGAGTTTGGAAATTCCAATGCATACATAATTTAGGTACATGCAGGGATGATTTTGAGCCAAGGCTGACTTTAAACGGGAGCTTTCAGGCAGAAGCTCACTGAAATATGTTCTAGTAAATATTTGTAAAATTGATTTTTCTGTGGTTGAGGGTGGATATTGCCAACACTGACGTCGCTTTTGTTGAAGAGACACAGCAATGAAATAATTGATTGAAGTAGAATTTGGACGTTTTCAAACCTTTATTGGGTAACACAATTATCATTCTCAAACGTACCAAGCGTTTCTGATACAATGCGTCCGTCCTTCATTTTTTAAGTTTGGACATAAAAATAGCACAAAACCTCATGAAAGTTACTTTTAGCAACATCTTTTGTTATTGTAGGATCGTACGATTAGGAGAGCCGCCAGAGGGCGACAAAGACGAGTACTCTGAAATTCACTATTATATTATTTCACAGAGAATTATTGGTTAATTATATTATTCTATAAATCTCATGGATATATACCTATTGATTCCAACATTCAATACAAAATAACTAGATTCAATTTTCTTGTTCACAGGGCGTTGAACTTTCCACTTTTTGATGGTTTTCAGAGAGAAACTAAAACCATCATGAAAACAGACCGTATAATATCAAGATATTCATAAAAATTAGACTATACACGGCTTACGAGATCTGTATTTTTTGAGATGCAAACCTCTAGCCAAGGGCGGTCATCTTGATCTAGACACAAAACGCATATATTTAGAATAGAAATTAAAAATCATTCGAATTAAATTATTAACAAAAAACTAATAATCTACGTGACGAGCATTCCACCACCCCACTTCAACCGGATCGTTTTATTATATTGCCTTCGTTAATAACATTTAGAGAGATATTGCAGTTCATAATATAGTCGTCATTATTTTGACACGTACGCAGGCGCAATGTGAAACTGAAATTGGGACAACTATGATAAAATACGCTTTCTTTAGTGGACGTTCAAGGATATTCCTGTCCTTGTTTTTTATTCCACTTCGGGAAAGATTGGCGATACGACATAACTCTCTATTGATAAATATATGATATTTTCAAAACGAGTTGATGTCGAAGCACCCTTTTGGCCATTCCATCTTAACAATCATTCTATGATGAATTATTAAAATAATGTAGAAAAAAAATCTTTTAGACTAGATTCGATTTAGGTTAAGAATAACGGACGCCTGTGTAAATAAGGGTGAAGAACAGTCAAAATGATAGGATACATCATTTCATCATATAGTTCAAGAGCATTATTTAGCCCATCCGAGTTGAAGAGGTAAATATTTAAGTGATTACGATTACTGCAAAATACAGTAGGTGTTTCGTTCTCTGTATGTAAATTCATTGAAATAATTAATTTACAGATAAATCATTTAAAATATATCGATCAACACCATTTGAGGTGTTCTATGTTACTAGACCAGACTAGTCGACCAAAATTTATTGGAGGTGCATTGCCACCTTTGGAGGGTAGGCTCAGATCAAGAAGTAAACTCTAGATAGGCCCTATGCTATGTAAACACCGTACTCAATGAAGCAAAGACAAATGTGTTTATTTACAATTCAACTCTAGTCTCTGCTGTGTGCAAACATCTACCCTCTGTTGTCAAATTGATCAATGGAAAATCTGAGCTCGGTAAGTACCAAGCAATGCGTAATTTTATATTCCGGTGTATTACTCTGGGCGTTCTACAAAAATATTTTTTCCAAAAAATTGGAAAACAATCTTCTCTCAAAAGATATTATATGTCGTTTTCAACTGATAAAATAGTAGGCACTCTGAAAATTAAAGGCGGTTACCAGAATTATCTCACTCTTGACAACACCGCTTGTTGCATTGGTCGCCATTGCGTTGACGTATTTTCTTGTTGTTTTGATTAGAAATTTCCTTTGGTTTTCCGAGAGTTTTCGTGGTTTTTTGACGTTCATAAACAAGTTTACGTGAGATTTGTGATAATTTTAATAGTAGTGCAGTGGTTGAGTGGGATACAATGTCGAAATACTGCTTTGTTTACAAAACAACAATGGTCAACAAACATTCCACAGGTGAGCAAACAGTGGCGTGTCGGACGAAGAATGTAAACGTATTCTTCAGATATAATATTGAAGTGGAATAGGTACTAATAATGAATAATTCATTCATACATAAGTTTCCTACTGACGAGAAGAAGTTGCAAATATGGTGTGATGTTCTCGAATTGGATCCTTTGATCTTGAAGAAATATTTGTATATACCTATGTTCGTAAGGCACACTTTTGAGACCAGAAGCCATTCCTGATGTACAAGCAGTTGAGAGGTGATTTTGCGAAGAGTTAAATAGAGTGTTATTATTTCAACCCAAAGATTATTTTTGGGGCCTGAGTAAACTGGTAACATGGCAAAGACAGAGACAAGCTTAATCATGCTTTTACCAACACAGTTTTCACAAAATCGAATGGAAAATTTTTGAATAGTTTATTTGGTATACATTAATGCTTGTTTTTCCTTACTTACCTAAAGTGATAATTGTTAACTGATACTTTTTATTTAATAATTGTTACTTGATGCTGCATAAATCCACCCTATATCTGAAAAATTAAGCAGCTCCAGAAACTCCAGAAAGTGTAGGAAGGTAAGAAATTAATTTCCCTCAAAAAGTTACTTTGTTTATCAATTTTACTTGTAAAGAGAAATTATTCAGTTATCGTCAACTTATTGTAGGTAGGTATTTCTAATTTGCCTCAAAGAAATAAGGTGAACATTTCATGATATTGAAAACTTGTCAATTAAATATTTTTCAGAAAGATTAATTGCTCAAGAAAGTTTTTGTTTTAGTTCAAACCTCATATGTAGATAGTTAATGAATTTCACCAAATAGTTCTCATGAAAGGGATAATTCCAAAGATATGAAATGCACTGAAGAGTGTAGGTGTAAAGTGAGTTAGCCTGTTCCGTTAGGATTTATTGTAGCTCACAAGGGCGCTACATAAAATCATAGGTATATTGGAATAAAAATACTTGAATTATTGAAACACGTGAACTCAAATATGGAATCACAGCCACATATGAAAAATTATTAAAATGCAAAATTACAACAGGAAATTTGTAAATGTTAATCAAGTAATGATGCAATGTATAGTAAATAAATATATTTTTTCTCAACTGTTTGTATCAGTATAGTTTTTCAACGCAAACTTTTTTGATTCATGATAAAAATTGTCATATGAAACTAGAGTTTTAGTAATTTTTTCGTCAGGAATGATATCATCGAATTATATATGTTGAAAAACGATTTTTTAACTAATATTTATCAAGTCTATTTCGTGCTTCATTAAATAATGGTGATCTGCACCACATGAAATTCCCAGTGAGAAACTCGTTTTTAGCTTGTTTGAATTATTTAATTTAAACCATAAATGCTTTATTTCTGATCTCCGAACACCCCTAGATTCCAATTATGGATAGAATAGAATCATAAATCACAAAACTCCTTACCACAAAAAGTTGTCCACCACTTTGAGTCATTTGATTATGAATAAAAGCAACGATTTCTGACCCTAAAATCTCCTCACGACAATTTCAAACTTAATCAGACTATAAAAATTGAACCTTGTCCTCTATAATTTTTTCATCAATCGCATCAAATGGGTACACAATTGTTTTTGGAGTTTTCCTATTATTAGGATCACAAATTATAAATAATCGACCGTAATTTTGAATGACCTACATATTGATGACAGAATTTGATCGTTATTTGAATCAAAAATTCAAACGAACATTTTTCTGAGCTCTATACATTCCTAGATATCGATTTTAAATTTTCAGTCAAAACCTTCAATCCACTTGTTGCTGCTCACATACTACATTTGCATTGCATTGGTAAAATATTTACATTCATTCCACGATCAGACTAAATCAATATAAGTGCTTACATTCTTTCCTCACGAAATTAAATAATGTTGATCCCCTTAAAAAAGCACGGCACTGTGCAAGAGGTGTTTTGTTTTGGATCGACCGTCAGAAACTCAAAACATAACAGTCTCCGCTTGAGTTATCTTCGGTTCACAACTTCGTTTGTATTTTCGGCATCGGGCCTATCTAGGGTTTACTTCTTGATCCGAGAGAGTAGGACATAACCCTTCCCTTTTGACCGCCCTTCCCTTTTGACCGCCCTTGCCTTCAGCTTGTATATAGCATTATATGAACAATCTACAGTTGTTATTAGAAAATACGAAAGACATAATCCAAATTAGATACATCACGATAAGGTTGTCAAAATTTTGATAATGTATGTTACAGCCAAACCGAGAGGTCTACGAACTTTTGGCCAATGCTAAATATTTATGCAAAAAATGCAGTGTTGCTGATCGTTCATCAGAAACTCATCATGAAATTAGGTTGTTATGAAAGTATTGCTATCCATAAGAACGGTTTGAGGCCTTTGCTGAAAAATGATAATTGGCCATCGAATTCTAAGCTATGTTATTTGAGACCCATAGGAATTATTACCTGTTATTGGCATAACAGCAGGTATCGTTAGAAGTAGGCTCACTCCCCGATACATAATATTATTTCATAGTTTCTAAGATTTCATGTCAGTAAGACTGTTTGTGTTATTCATAGTCAGTATATTCTATTATAACATCTATTTTTCAATCTTTCTCTGTATCAGTGAGCAGAATATCTAGGATTCTTAGTGATAAGGTTCAGGGCAAAAATAAACTGAAAGACATTATCGTTGTTTCAGGAAATGGATAATTCACGAAATATCAAAGGGCGACTTCGACGGGGAGCAACAGTTGAAGATCTAAAAAGCAAAGTGAAATATTGAATGTTGCAATCCTTCCTTGGAATTGTGAAAACCAAAATGTGTTTTGTGTCGATGCTCGATGTACAATGTTTCTCTCCTGCTGAGAACAAGGCACCAAGTTTCAAGGGCGTCAGTATGTACATGGTGTTTACTAACTGCAGGGGGTGATTTGTTTGGCCAATTTAAGAAGAAAAGCTTTCATCAACATATTTCCATAGTTGCTTCCTTTCTGAGAATCAGGTCGTTGAAATTGAAAAAAAATCTATTATCATCTAATAATTATAAAATATCATGAATATTCTATTACCGTTTAGGTTAAAATTTGGTACATCTATTTCAACTAATAAGGCATTTAGCCCAAACTACAATATTGTAAAACGACACTGACTTTTTTTTGTTTTTCTTTAGATTGAGCAACTGAATATACTTTGGTCTCTCATATTCTCGTCATATTTAGCTTCTTTTCGAGAAAAAAAATTAAAGCTGCTCTATTGCTTATCATGAACACCTGCATTGGAAACCATCTGATATTGATAGTAAGGTTTTTCCTACACATATTTCATTTCAAATAGATAGAGTTAATTTATTTCGATTATTTCAACCAAATCGATTCTGGGTTATTCATGAAATTTTAAATTACCATTTCTTTTTTTAAATTTCTACGCCTTGTATTCCAGAAACGATGCAACTCCAGACATATATTCATAGGAAATTTTCTTCTTCAATTGACCCAACTAATTACTCCTTGCTGTAAGGAACCGTATTCAGGGAACATCTTGTATATATTTGTTTTCAATAAAAATTATACTTTTTCAACACCGCAATATTTTGGATAGTTATTCATAACGACATGTGCAAATACAGTGTTGTGAAACTATCAATGGTATGAGATATCGCTAATGATTAAATGTTTTATTATTCGTTAGCATCATTTTATGTTTTATATTGAAATTTTCTGCAGAGTTTCTTGCCTTCAATCAACAATAAGGACAGCTGTCAAGTTCTATATTACAATATTTTCGTCCTGGATAATTTTCATGTCATTCCCCTGTGTAAAAAATCCATCTGTGGAAAATGAGTTTCCTTTATTCGATTCCCAAAATTATTCAAAAGTGCTGAGTATATTCAATGCTCAAAGTATATAAGCACTTGCCAAAGTGCTTCGCGATATTTATTTGAAAGGTGCAAATATGTCCAAATAATGGTTTTTTGATAGGTTATATAAACTACTCAACACTAATTTCGTCGCACCCCAAAATTTTGATCCTATTTAAATCTGAATAACTTTTTTCTGCATTGGACAATTTGAATTCTGTTCACACTGTTCACTAGCCCAGTCTTTCAGCTATAATCTCGTCATTCTTCAAAACGTAAGGTTCTTCGCATAAAATCGCTACATGGTATTATCTGAAACTGTGCAAAATTTCTGAATTTTCAAAAGGATCCCAAATGAAGATTTTTTTTTTATATTTTACAAAAGTGGCATGACGATGAACTCATTACCTCAAGATATTTTTCGAATTGTCTTATTATCTCTTTTGTTTACAGGTTGATATCAAAAAATTTACTTTTGGGTTTTGCAGTCATAACTTTTTTCCTCGTCAACCGATTTTCAAAATCTCGAGCTCATTTTGAAGATGAAACTTTAGATGAAGAGATATGAAGATCGGAATGGACTCAAGATGAAGATTGAAGAAGTAAACAAAAGAGATAATAAGACAATTCGGAAAATCTCTTGAGGTGATGAGTTCATCCTCATGCCACTGTTGTCAAATTTGAAAAAAAAAAAAATTTCTTAATTTGGAATCCTTTTGAAGATTCAGAAATTTTGCACAGTTTCAGGTAATACCCTGTATCGAATTTATGCGAAGAACCTTATGTTTTGAAGGAGTACGAGATTATAACAGTGTGAACAGAATTCAAATTGTTCAATGCAGAAAAAAATTATTTAGATTTAAATAGGGTCAAAATTTTGTGGTGCGACGAAATTAGTGTTGAGTAGTTTATATGACCTGGTTTCTGTCACCTGCATCAGTTCGATCCATGACTAGACACCCTGTATAAACTTCATGCACACGCACATGAAACTAAACAACTTGGTAAATTCTTTTTGTTTTCATACATAGACAAGTTAAAAAATTAAAGAGTAGTATGTATCATGCTGCAATTGCTGCATCATTAAAACACATTGGTTCCAGTTTTGACGACATATAGGTCTAGTTTTGATCTTGTTCTAAAATGTGCAGTTGTAGAGGTGAGCAATATAACAGGAAGGAGAATACTCAAGCTGTGCCACAGAGTGTAGAGATACGAGATCTAGCAACTTTGTTGCTTAATGCTACATAAAAAGTTGTCCAAGAGAGTCGAGTCTGGAAAAGCCGCTAGCCAAAAATGGCACTATTCACTTCCATTAACAACCGTTCTACTGGGAAGTCATGACATTTTTGGAGTCACCTTCCAAATCCACGAATATACAAACAATGCAAATGTGTGGGTAGAATTATTATTTTATCATATCGTCTTACCTTCAGAACTTGAGTAATGAATATATCTGCAATATTGCATGGCATTTCACATTAAAAGGTAAGGGCTGCATTTTCCCTAGCTCGGATAAGCCTTTCGAAGACTTTTGAGTGTTGTACTCTTAAGGGTGTGCAGCTGGTTAACGCAAATAACAATTTTAACAATTTTTTTAACAATTATCTTGGTACTTATTCCCACTTTCAAGTTAGATTTACTTTATTATTTTTGCAAGGAAACGTCTTCATACCTATTTTTATAACGATATCATAATTCATTCTTACTAGAGTTATCAGTCCATTGAAGTTTATCAGTGTGATATTTATCACCTAATGGAGGTCTATAGATACACATAAAAATAAAATTGTTTTTTGGATCATAACAACACATTATAAAAAGGAACCGACTCGACATTTAAGCTGCATTGGCTTCCACTTTCCACAACTATCTTGCTGAAATTATCTAAAATGGTCCATTCATTTTATTGGTGTATAAAGAGGCAATAATAACAGTGAAGATCCAACTTATTCCTATCTTACAACGCCTCAAAAATTGAAAGTTTCTGTCATTCGCATATTTAAATAGGTGGCAAATTGATATGGAAAAGTTTCAAATGTATCAGTTTACTTCTTCAAACTTTCTTTAGAAACCCAACTTCTCAAAATTCCTATCATCAAATCAACACGGAATTACGAAAAATAGAAGAACTGAAACAGCGCTATAAAACATAATCGATTGAACGATTAACTGATTGATTGATTGGGTAATTGATTCATTGAGTTGGATTTTATAGGTTTTGACTACATTTCGCATTTTTTCCTCAAATTCCTTGAACACACTACGTCCATCAACTTCTAATCAAAATAATTGCTTGGTATCCAATTAACTCTTTGTTTGTGTACCTCGCTTTGATATCTTATAATTGACGATGTTTTGGGCAAACATTGAGGCTTGTGTATTTTGCATCTATCGTAGTAAATGGGATGCAATTCCATCAAAAATTTCCTACAATGTTGACTTAATGCCAATTCTATTTACATTCGTATGAGAAATCCAGCGGCATTAAAATTTGGACTAAACATGGAAAGTATGAAAGGTTGTTCAGTTTCATGTGCGTATGGATCGAGTATTTACAGGGTGTCCAGTAATCAATGGATCACACTGATGCACGTGACTGAAAGCAGGTCATAACCTATCGGAAAACCACAATTTTGAAATATAGGCACTTTTGGAAGGAATGTCGCAATTACTGAGAACTTTGGGGAAGCGGGTATGAATTTCGAGCATTAAGGACTAAGTGAGCACCTCTGCAATTTCGGGAAGAAAATTTTCAAAAATATGACAAGATATACCTATAATCAAACATTCACTTTACTGAATATGGTGACTCCATCATTCATAATCGCTTGATGTTCCCAGAATTGCTCTATCTTCAATCGTTCTGAAGTTGGAAAGTTCATGTGGTCTCGAGAGCGTTCATTTTCCTCCATTATTTAGTTTTCATAAATTTTCAATTAATTTTTGTAAGATTCAACCTTTTTCGAATATGCTCACCAAATTTAAAGTCGATTTGGAATCTATTGAAGATTTCAGAGACTGGAACCTCTGTATTTCGAGTTGAAAATCTACCAGTGTATTCAATGAAAATTTAATTCATGCCCTAAGAATGGTGTTTTGTCATTATGAAAAAAGTTTGCCCTAACTTTTCCAGAGACAAAACGGAACCTAACTTTTGAAAGCATGACAACCAGCAATGTAAACAAATTTTTGATGACGTTATGTAAATTTTTCTCAAACTCACGTTGTCAGAAAAGTATCTTATTTGTGGAAATGTCGGGATTTGGACAGTCTTCGAGTGGAGAAATTGAAGAAGCCATCAATAACAATGTGCCTCGCAATACTGTGAATTCAACTACGTCAATTTGGCGACAATTTACGATGTTTCGTTTGGAAAAACAATATGAACTCATTGCAGAAACTTCCACTGAAGAGTTAGCTTCTATTTTATGTGACTGGGCATTCAACATGAAGAAGAACAATGGAGAAGACTATAAAGAGAGTGAAGTCAAAACAATATGGAACAATTCAGCAAAGATGTTACAAGAGAAGTACTTCAAAGAATATAAAAGAATTTAATCCGTTCACGGGCATACAGTTTAAGAAAGCGAGAAATGCACGCGACACAATACGCAAAATTTTGCAAGCAATCCCAGAAAAAAGGAGGGTGAGTTCTAAGGCTCTCACAAAACAAGAAATTTTTGAAATGGCACTGTTCTAGAGTGAATAAGAACCTGTAGGCCTTCAAAGAAATTTTTTTTCATATTGCTGCATATGAATTGGCTTGGAGAGGTGGAGAAGCAGCAAATTGTAAGGTATTCCTTTTTAAAATCGAGACAGACAACCGTGGAAGAGAGACCGGAAGAGTTGAATATAACCCAGTGTTTTCAAAGACAGCACAAGGTGAAAATCAGAAGTTGGCCTTCAGTAAATGGTTGGTAGCAAACACTGAAGAAGATTGTCTATGTCCGGTAAAATTGTTTAAACAAATTATGAGAAGACGGGGAAACCATGTCACATATGAAATGTTTTTTTTAACTTTGAATCCTTTCTGGCAAAAAACAAATTCGAAAGAATGGTATAAGAATTCTCCTATTGGGATAAATGAAATATCTAAATGGACCAAATCCTCGGCGAAAAATATTGGACTTGATGTCAAGCGAGTGAAAATGACGAACCATTCAAATCGAGCTGCCGCCGCAACTGAATTGTCCAAGAGTGGGATAGGTGAACAAAACCTTGTGAAAATTACGAGACATAGCAACAACTCGTCATTAAAACCATACCTTCAGTTAGATGAAGAACATCATAAAAAAATCATTTGTTCCATTCGTTCTACCGTCCAGGAAACCGTTACTACCACCGCTCAAAATACTAGCATGCAGCAAACTATTAACAAAAGACAAGAAAGTTCTGAAAATCAAATTTTTTTCAATAATTATGTTTTTAACAATTGTACTTTTCAGTTAAATTGAATGAACTAATTTACATCTTATTTTTCAATTTATTGATTCACATATTCATTAAATTGTCCTACCGAATTACACTACAGCTTTTTTTTGTCGAAGTAAACTTGACATTTATAATTCGAATTTTGTTGCCATTAGGCAATTCAACTCAAAATATTGCCAGATAAAATTACTCGTCCTACGGACTCGTAATTTTTTCAGGGGCAGTTTTTTTCGTTAAATTGCCAGGCAACAAAATTCTCATTAATAGATGTCAAGTTTACTTCGACAAAAAAAAGCCCTCGTGTAATTATAAGTGAAAATAAATAATCCTCTTATGCATTTCAAATTCACCGCTTCTACCAATTTTATCACACTGAATCGTTTGGCGTTTGCAAAAAACACTATCTTTAACTGTTCTCGAGCTGAACAGTTTATCGGGACATGAGAGGTACCATTTCCCCCCTTTTTTTGGTTTTCATAATTTTTCTATTATTTTCCTAAAACTCAAGCTTTTCTAAATATGTTAACCAAATTTGAAGTCGATTCTATTTCAATTAAAAATGTCATACGCCTTTCACGGAACTTCTGCACTATCGAGTTGAAAAATTTTGAAAATCCGCCAAGATGTCCAATCGATAATTTTGTCAGTTGATTTTTTTTTAATTCACATATTCTACTAATTTTATTATTCCGAATCGTTTGGCGTTCGCAAAACTACTCTATCTTTAACTGTTCTTGAGTTAAAAAGCTTATCAGGTGTTGAGAGTGATCATTTACCTGCATTATATTGTTTTCAAAATGTTTCTATTAATTTTCTAAGAAATCAAGCTCTTCTGAATAAGTTCACCAAATTTCAAGTTTATTCCTATTCAATAAAAAATTTCATAAGCTTTTTACGGAACCTCTGCAACTTCAAGTTGAAAGTTTTCGAAACTCTGCCAAGGTGTTCAATAAAAATTGACCTATTTTGAACCGTTTTCGAGTTGAAAGGTTTATCTGGAGTTGGGACTGGTCCTTTTCGTCCATCATTTTCCCTATCATTTCTCATGGAGTTCAACATTTTTTGAATTTGCTCACCAATTTTGAATTCGATTCCTCTGATATGAGTTATTGTTAAAATTGAATAAGGAAAACTAATATTCTTCAGTTCAATTTGTAATACAGGATAATAACAAACATGATCCAGGGTGAAAATATCGTTATAGAACTTGATATTGTTGATTGTAAGCAAGAAACTCTGAAGAAAATTTCAACATGAAACATAAAAGGATGAATTCTAACAATAAAACATTGTTCAATTTTTAGTGATACCTCATACCATCGATATTTTCACAATCCTGTATTTTTACTGTCTTTGCATCTGTCGTATCAATAACTCTACCAAATACGGTGGTGTTAAATTTAAAAAAAGTCTTATCTCTCTTCAATAATGTTACTGACGCCCTTGAAGCTTGATGCATTGTTCTCAGCTGAAGAGCAAAATTGTACTCCGAGTATCGACGTAAAATACAATTTGGTTTCCACAATTCCAAGGAAGGATTGCAACATTCAATATTTCACTTTGCTTTTTTGATCTCTAACTGATGCTCCCTATCGAAGTCGCCCTTTGATATTTCGTGAATTACCCATTTCCTCTGGGAATTCAAGAAGACTTTCTTCTATATTGGAAATTCGGATAGAATATTGAAAGTATGTCGAGGAAACAACGATAATGTCTTTCAGTATTCTTTTGCCTTGAATCTATTACTAAGGATCACGGAAATGCTGTTCACTGATATGTAATAATGGAATATACTGACTTTCAATAATACAAATAGAAGTTGCACCAACGTATAGTCCCATCTAGGAATAGCTTTCCAGTACGTTGTAGGCCATTTTCATTTTGCTGAAACCGGTTGTTTTTATTAGTATGTTCACGAGATGAACTGAACTTTTCCACGTCATTCCTTGGCAGAGGTTGCGTTAAAATTTCACGCAATGGGTTTCAGTTCTCTCCAGAACTGGGTCAACAATTCAAATGACCTCATACATTGTCAACGGGTAATTTTTCTGAGTTTTGGTTTGTTTTGGAGTGTGAATTTCTGAACAAAAGTAACCCTGGGCACGATCCTATCCTATGAGAACAGTATTCACCAGTAATACCTGAAATTCCTGACTATTACCTGACTAATACCGACTAATACCTGACTAATACCTATTAATGCCTACTAATTCCTCGCTTAGTTCTATATAGATTCACTATATTTCTGAGGTTTTTTACATAAACATTTTGTTAGAAGTCTGGAATTTTATTATTTCATGCCATTATAATGTACCAACCAATATGTTTATTATTTCTTCACAACAAAACAATACTCATTTCATATATCTATTTTGTATTCGCAAAGTAGTTTATGTCATGTATTTTTTTATGATACGACCTTTAGAGAGTATTATACTAAAATGACACATTAATGTTTTGGAGTGTGAATTTCTGAACAAAAGTAACCCTGGGCACGATCCTATCCTATGAGAACAGTATTCACCAGTAATACCTGAAATTCCTGACTATTACCTGACTAATACCGACTAATACCTGACTAATACCTATTAATGCCTACTAATTCCTCGCTTAGTTCTATATAGATTCACTATATTTCTGAGGTTTTTTACATAAACATTTTGTTAGAAGTCTGGAATTTTATTATTTCATGCCATTATAATGTACCAACCAATATGTTTATTATTTCTTCACAACAAAACAATACTCATTTCATATATCTATTTTGTATTCGCAAAGTAGTTTATGTCATGTACTTTTTTATGATACGACCTTTAGAGAGCATTATACTAAAATGACACATTAATCAGTACATCCGAAGTCTGCAAAATTTCTTGGAACCATATTCGACTGTAATCTTTTTTTCTTGGCATATTCCATATGCTTACTTTGCGACTTCCTATATTATCATAGCATGGGGACAAGGACACGACATTCAAAGGGTGTTTGTATTACAAAAAGATCTTTACGATTTATTCCTGACCTACCTTTTCAAACCTCATGTCACGATGTATACAAAAACCAAAAAATAATTAGTGATACTTATTTACTTATATAAATTATTGAGCCATATTTACCAAAACCGAAATATAGTGCCAAATAATTCTGATATTCACAACCATAACACAAGGCATAGAAACGACTTGTTGCAAATAAAAGCAAACCACACTTTTCACAAAAAATCACTTCTGATGACTGGAGCGTCTTACTTTAATAGGCTTCCTAATAATATAAAAAATATTGTTACCTACGGAATTTTCAGAAGTAGGTTGAAAAATATCTTAATTATTGTTTTTATAGCTTAGGGGAATTTGATGACTTCCTCTCTAGCGGTGTTAACTAAGTTCATAGTGTTTATTGTGTCTTATATTTTTATATTCATATCAACCTCTTATATATTTGTCTTTGTGTCATTAAGTGATATTAGTGTTCCATCCTCATCAACGTAGTACGTCCATGTGGGTATACGTATTATTATATATACTCTATTTTGTCAATGTAAATGATCTTTCACCTGTAAATTAATACTTGAGGTGAATTTTTTATTGTAGTAAATGTAACCTGTAGAGACACGTCCAATCCATTGTATAACAGGAAAAGGGATTTAATAAACTTATCGTCATAAACTTCTTGCATCTCGTAAGATGATTCATCATCAGTAATAAATCCCTACAGATTATACTGAAATTTTACAGGTGTGTTTCCACGTGATGGACTGGTACCCCATTTCATTTTCCATAAGTGGTCATAGTTCACCTTGTATATTTGTATCTTTTTGTGATGTATGTTGCAATCATAATTTTCGGCACGTTGAAAAATCTGCTAGTACCAATTATGGTATGCAGGAGTACAAGGACACATATTGATCGACTGAAAGTTATTTCATTGTTATCTAGAACTATGGCTTTACTACTACAATGAAATGAAAGGATTGAATAACATTTTCTATTTTGAGATCAAACAGATCTTGACCCAATTCAATGAAAAAGATTTTTTTCTAGGGTGAAATTTTTTATACTGTTTCATAAGAGGTGGAGTGAAATAATTAAACACATCACAGGCTTTTAGTGAGAATTTCACGAAACTGCCAAAAAAACAAAATAATTGTTTCTTATGACAAAACACATCCAATGAGAATTAAGCTTTGTAGAATATTTTTCCCTATCGTGAATTATTATACTATCTCGATATCCATGGTAACGGAAATTCTGACGTACAACTGACGTTTGAATATTGTTTCGCTTTCGGAATATTATTTGGTAATTCGAACAAGAAATGGAATCCAATAGATGGGGAACTGCTACAAATTTCAAAATTAATTTGGCAATTGTACAGAATATGCTAAAAAAATACAAGGAAATCTAAGAAATATGCTTGGAAACAATTTGAGGACTTTTGCAGAGATAGATATTATGGAAATTGTGGAAATTGTTAATACATTGAAAGATTAGGCCTTCAATATGAAGAAGTAGGATGGCAGTCAATATAAAGAAACTGTTATAAAATTAAACTGGAATGTTGTCGCAAACTGCTCCAAGACAAGTTCTATAATGAATACAATGTAAAATTGAATCCATTTGCTGACATATACTTCAAATCAACCCGTGATGCAAGGGATGCGAAGAAAAATTTACTTCAAGGAGGAAAATTGTATTTCAGAGTTTCAATTGTAATGAATTGTAATTATTTATGTATCTGAATTAGCTGAAATGAATAATTCTAGTTTCAATTATTGATACAGAAAAATACCAAAATACGTAAAATTATCATATAAAATACTACTCAAGTCGATAAAATATTCCTGATTTTTCTTTTCCAAATTTTATGATGTTTCGTCAAGTAAAGTCGAAGAATAATCGGCAGTTTTATCGGCACTTGTATTATACACACAATATACTCGAGAACTACGTAAGTACTATTTCTACATAATCTTTCCTCAATTTGATCATAACAACGAACCTGCAACGCTTCATGACATTCTGGAAGGATACGACCATTCCAGCGAGCACACACATCCCTGGGAGGTTTTGAGATGTTTCGAAAATGTGGGCATGCCGATGTTTCTTTGAGACGTAATGTGTACTTCCCAAAGAGGTCTCTGAAGGATATTCAATGTTTTGTCTTTGTTCTTTTGTGGCGATTTTTTAAATGCCTTCAGGAATGTATCGGTTAGGTGTAAAAAGTAATAAGTAGTGTTTTTAGAGTGAAGTGGAAGAGTTAAGTCAAGACAATATATTAAATTCAATAACCATCAAGTTGATCACGGATCTCAAAGAAAGTATTGAATGGTCGTCATTCCGAAATATATAACCTCAAAAACATATACCGATAATCTTAACTTGTAAAATCATCATTATATTTATAGTTCATGCAAATGTAGAAAAAGCAGTATATTACTGAGGGTGTATCTGTAACGAAGTTCTATTTAAATTCAGTTGAAGCAGACAACGCTTCAGACTGATTTCATTCACACCTGTCACCTGCGATGAAATTTCATTCGATTTACCAGTTCCATCTCATGTTGAACTATTCAAAAAGCAAATTTAAACTCTACTGAAAATTTGCCTTGCTCGTCTTCTGATGATGACTCACATTATAATTAGTCTGTTGGTTCAAATGCAAATTCGGTATAAAAATTACTTTTGGAAACAAAGCAAAGTGAATTTTCACTAATATTAAAATTTGTTTTTTCTGAAGATTGTTCTTTTCACAGAAAATACATGAATGATATTTTTGTAAATGGAGTAGAATGTCAATAAATCTTTTTTTAATAGTAGATTCGTCATATTAGCACATTTTCAATTTGTTGTAGATGCTGTAATTCTACTCTTTAGCTGTGAGTAGATATTCAAGCATAACAAACAAGTAAGAGAAGACAGCTCGAAATGAAGACTAGAAGAAATATAATTAATTTTCAGGCAGAATATATTTCTAGTTTAATTTTTATGATTTCAGATAGTTCATTCTTTGTGATACAGGATGATTCTTGGTAAGAGCTAATTAGACATATTTCCAAAAATTATAATTCGATCTTTTAATGAAATAATATTTTGTATACGAAATATATATTAAGTTTAGTTTTTTTTTACCTAGAGTGTGAATGTGATATTTATATTTTTGAAAAATTATTCATTTTATATTTGCAGAAAATATTTTGGCTTTGAATTGTGTGTGTCCCTTAGTGATTTTTTGAGTTACTATTAAAATAAGTTTGTCTCTGCATATTTTGACTATTGTTAATTCATAGACTATTTTTAATGAGCGGCTTGAAAGAAAACGAGAAGAAATTGCATTTTGTGATGTCCCAGGGACATCTTTGGAAATGTTATATAAACTTACAGTGATTTAATGTAGGCAAACTGCTTTGAAAATGTTATCGCGAGTCTTTGAAAAGGCTTTGAAAAGAGCGAGAAAAAAATGCCTTCTGTGATGTCCCAGAAACATCCTAAAAATAGCGCGTGCGGCGGACATTTGGCTATACGTACACATTCTATTCATGTATGAACAGAACATCGCAGTGGAGGTTTGATGTCCTAAAAACTCGTACTTTTAACATCTCTGGGATGTTTGTGTGCTCGCTGATGGGATCTGGTTGAGCAAAGTAGGTTTTTGCCGCTACCACCACTACCTGAAAAAATAATTTGCAGCTAGGGGATGGCTGTAGGAAGATCAAGTGACTTGAACTCTTATGCACGAATTGTTTATGTGAAATTATGCGATTCGTAAGTAGAAGAATTCTTAATTAATTCTTGTTGAGCGTAGTCAGTGACGTCGATTATTGAGCACATGGTATTATTCGATCCTCAATCTAGAACATGGGCCGTGGTGGTAGAGTGTTTGCTCCTAAACCA
Source organism: Chrysolina americana (assembly GCA_958502065.1). NCBI lineage: Eukaryota > Metazoa > Arthropoda > Insecta > Coleoptera > Chrysomelidae > Chrysolina > Chrysolina americana. The sequence goes on along the minus strand of OY293421.1, from coordinate 12,572,340 downwards.
TTAGGCTGTGGATCTAAATCCCAGCAGAATCACCACTGAGGGATGTATTCAAGTAACCCTAAATACTATCAGAAGCTGGTGCGTAAAGAAGAAACTCAATGTCAATCCTAGCAAAACAGTACTTGTTCCATTCAGCAGGAGGCGAAAGTATGAACTTAAAGCCTAAATGGGACCCAGCTAACATTTTCCGAAGAAGTAAAATACCAGGACATTCTTTCCAGGGCTATAGCGGCAGGCTGGACTTGTAGTAGAGTCTTCGGTAAGATATGGGGTCCGAAACTAAAAATTAATCATTAGACCAACCGATCAACAAACCTATTGTCACTTACGCCTTCTGGTATGGTGGCCAAAAAAGCAACAAATTCCAGCACAAGTCAAGCTGCAGGAAGTGCAGCGACTAGCTTGCCTGAGAACCACAGGAGCAATATTTACGTGCCCTACTGCAGCTCTGAAGATAATTTCAAACTTTCCGCCATTGCACTCATGTGTAACGGAAAAACCAGCAAAAAGTACCTACAGACAGTACCAGACAAAAACTAGAGTGCAGTAAATCGGATCGGACATCTGAAGATTTTGGAACACGTCTAAACTCACATGTATCATACCGATCAGGTACGACATCGAAGTACAACTACCAAATTTACAAAGAGAACGGTCCTCGATTATCAATGAATTTCTTTGTGTGGTACACAGAGCTGTGCCGAGCACTGACAGAAAGTGCCTCGAGTACTAAGCACTAAGCACTCTTGAAAAGTGCTCGGGAGTCTCGAGCACTTGAGCACTTTTTTTCATGAAGTGCCCGTGATTACTAAGCACTTTCAAAAAGTAATTTCAGCGAGCACTAAGCACGTTTCAAAAGGGCGAGACCGTTCAATTTCGTGTATTCCAGTTCATATTGCATTTGAAAATGGTTTTACATGGAAACCTCAAATTTGGTAGGTCAACTCAGAAAGGATTGAAGTACTTATTGCTCCCAAGCACTACGGTGCTCGGGAGCACTTTTCGGGATTAGTATGCACTTAGCCTTTTCGTGAAATACTCGAAGCACGAAGCACTAAGCACTAAATCCAAAAAGTGCCCGGGAGCACAGGGCTTACGAGCACTTAAATGCTTTGAGCACTTTCACGAGCACTAAGCACAGTGATTTGGGACAGCTCTGGTGGTACACAAATGGATCCAAGATGGTCGAGTGGGCGATACAGGGTCAAATTTCAAGCTCTCAAAACCCTCTGATAGAACCCCAACCATCTTTCAAGCAGAAGTATAGAGCTATAGAGATTTGTTTCCTGGTTTGCTTTGCCTTTGGGGTACCCCTTAAAAGCAAAAATCTTAATACTATCAGATAGCTAAGCAGCAATAAAAGCTCTGAAGTCACACGCTGAATTGGGATCATAAACACACCCTGAGACAACTGGCAGCTAACAATCGGGTAACCCTGATGTGGGTGCCAGGTTACAGGGGCATCAAAGGCAATGAGGAAGCAGACTGCCTTCCCAAAGGAAGGGCAAACACACCACTTCCCGGACCAGAATCCTCCTGTGGACTTTCCGAAGCCCACTCAAGAGAAGAGTTTTGATAATTAGAATTTGATGAAATGAAATCTAACTGGAATTAAGTGCCAGAACGAAGACAAGGAATGCTAGATAGACTTGAAATTGGTAACAGGACTACTCTCTGGGCACTAACCTCTGGGGTATCACCTCAAAAAAAATGGGCACGTCAGAGAGTGATCGTTGCCGCTACTGCGAGAACTTTGTGGAAACTGCAGAACATCTGATTTGCGCATGCCCAGTGTGCTTCTGTAAGAAGCTCAAATTCCTGGAAGTGATATTCTTAGCGCCATCCGACATCAGCAACTTAGCTTGCATGAAATTGATAAACTTCGCACGAAGTCTCAGAATCCCGGTTTTTGAATAGATAAAGGGTCACGCACAAAAGACTTTACAGGTTGAGGTGCTTGTGAGGCGGCACAGCCTGCACGACCCCCCACATGCTACAAATGTGTCCGTCTTCGGGCTGAAGGTCACGCATTCGAACTTTAGTCTGAGTTGGGATTTGTTAAATTAAAATTCCTCGATTATCACGTTTGCTGCGATAAAAAATCGGTACATGTACACAGTGCTAAGACACTTTTCTACCGAATTTTGATGAAACCGTTGAGCTTTATTATTGTTGAGTAAAAATAGTTTTTCAGACATTTTGGCTCAAAAAAACCATGACGGCATAATCCATCACGCGCACCGCGTATCTAAACTCGCTGTGTTGTGTTGGTGACGGTTTTATTCCTCATATCAAAAATGATATTGAACTATTGATGAATGAAAATGAAACATGTAAATCCCAGAATGTGTTTAAGTTAGACTACAAATTAGCGTGATATTCTGCGAAACATTCACCCACACACTCTTACACGCACTGCAATGGAAGGTTGTATCCTTTTTCTTCATATTGTTTTTGTAATATAAATCGTCTTCCATCTTTTGGTAACATTACCATCACCAATATTAGGTGAATTACTTATATCCCCCCTCAAAGTGTGTGTACCCTTGAGCAGGTTGTCCTCCGGAAAATACTCCCCATCCGAATCTGACACATCCTAGAATTCATCTTCTGACAAATGTTCGTCATTTGCATCCATTAGCATCATTTCCAACTCTTTTTGGTCCGTTTTGGAATTAAAATTGGACCAGTTGTTGGATATTCTGGTTCTTTTAGCGCCAGAAGGCCCTGTCTCGTTATCGGCAATAAAAAACTCGGGTAACACAATTTTAAGACACAATGATACCTCTCAACCACGCTCGCAAAATAAAAACCGCCCAGAGTAAATGATGAACGAATCCTAACGTTTGATACACTATACACTCGACTGTTGATAAAGGAAAAAACTGTCGTGAGTACTACCGAAACCACCCCCACACGTACGTTATTTAAACGTATGATCAACGTGGCATCGGTTAAATAAACGTTTTGGGTTGATAATTTCAACGTCAAAAATTTGTTGAATTCTTCAACATTTAGAAAATACGTTTAGAAGACGTGTTTTCGACGTTGCTTCTTCAACATTACGTTGAGAATAGACGTTATAATGTCAAATACGTTAATATATTCATTCATACTTAATATACGTTTCTCAAACGATATTTCAATTGAAAAAAAATGTTTATCGAATACGTTTTATGCTGATTATGTATCAATATTTATAATACGGTTCTTGATCTTCATTCCCAAACGTTTAAAATACGTAAATTTTTAACCTCTTCGTTCAACGTTGAAAATTGGTTATGATTTTCAACGTTGAAGAAATAAGTTTGAAAGACTTATTCCTAACATTACTTTTCAACAACATGTTGAAAACTGACGTTATAACGTCGTAAAGCAAATACGTTCATATTCATCCAAAATATACGTTTCTCCAACGTTATTTAATTTTTTTCAAATAGTTCACCTAACACGTTTTATGCGATTCAGGTTTCGACGTTTATAATGAGTTTCTTAACCTCCATTCCCAAATGTGTATGATACGTACGTTATTTTAACGTTATAAAATGTCGTTTTAAAGCCCTTTTTTCAACGTCACTTTTCAACAACCCGTTGAATACTGACATTATAATCGAATACGTTTGTTTCCATCCGAAATAGACGTTTCTCAAACGCTATCATAATTTCAAGATTATGCCGTTTTATCGAACTCGTTTTATGTGATATTCATTCTTTGATGGTTACAATACGTTTCCGAACCTTCATTCTCAAACGTATATAATACTTCATTTGCAAATGCACGGCATAAGCGACCTCACCATTACGATGTTAATAACAATTTTGAATGAATAGTCGTTATATCGGTATCAATTTTGCATGGTTATTCTGTTCGAGCTAAGTTAGTCAGGTCAGGTTACGATTGCTAGTAATTCACGCATTTTCAACTCATCTTGCCTTCTTCTTGGCTTGTCATTTAAACTTACCGCCATTACAGTAACCAACCACAGAGCGCTTTTGCCCTGTATTATAGGTAGTTTACTCCGACAGAAGTACGAACCTATCCGATTCCCAAATCTCGATTTCTAGATAGATCGTCGTTCGAGTCGAACGTCGAAGTGTTTGTACGTTAGTTTTTGTAGGTAGTCAGTGGCCATATTTGAAGATTTTCAAGCAAGCTTGTGTTTTGTACATACCGCAGTGCAAGTTGCCCGTTTTGTGGTGTAATTAATTGAAAAAGAGGTGAACTGTCTGTTATTGAAATGACCAATATATTTGATGGACATTTTCGAGCATCTGAAAAGCCCTAAATTCCTCCAGAAACGACGAAAACTTGTTATATTGTTAACAAAGTGTAATGATTCAATGTTTGCCTGTTTGAGTTTAGATATGAATGAGACAGTTCGAAGAAAGGAAATAATCATTTCTCTATGAAATATGATCTACCATGTCCAGAAAAATAGTTCGCTTTATAATAATTATGGGTAAGAACTATATTTCTTTTTTCGTGTGAAGTGAGGTTATAAGCAAGGGAAGAGTGGATTTATAAATATATTTGAAAATATATGGAACCTATTGGTTGAATTGTTTTGAATTATTCAAAAGTTTCAATCGGCATTCATAGATCATGAAATCTTGAATAATATAATAAATTTTTTTATAAATTCACCATGTGCAATGTTCGGGCTTAGGGAAAAAAATTACGCAATAAAAGGGCCATTTATAGGGTACTAAATGAAATACCCGAAACTATTTTTGACTCACAAATAATTTTTTAAGAACTGAATTTTTCGAATTTAAGAAAGTGATATTATTTTTCTCTGTTAGTTGATATTTTATTGATGCAAGATCTATTCATTACAGTTTGAAAATGCATAATAGAAAATTGTTGCAACTGTGGAACAACACTCAATGAAATGAAATGAATCAGGGACGACCTCATCTACAACAAGTAAATTGATTCCTCTTGGAAATATTCGTCAAAACTTTTCCATACCGTTTCAGGGAAGTTTTCAAGAATTTGAAATTCTCCTTTCAACCGACTCTACTGTGTACATGGTAATTTGAATAAGAATTTGAGTAAGGAATTGTATAAACATTTTTTTTAAGGTGGTAAGCTACTCTTGGAGGCTCCGGAGTTGAAATACTCACAGGGAGAATTTTGAAATACTTGATATCAATGAAGTAGCCATGCTCTACGAATGAAAAGGAAGGGATGAATTGGCATTGAAGGTGATAGGGTATTGATCATGGGTGGAGAAACATTTTTGTTCACTTCGATTGGTAGAGTATCGATAATCTAGTAAATGATACATTTGTCTCATTACAGTAATGGTCTCCATCATTTTCTTTCAAATTGGGATATGTATATATTAATTCCCCATCGTTTTTTACAGCTGCTGTAGGAGTCAATAACGCAAATAAAGTAAACAAATTGAAAATATCAAATACTGAAAGGCTGGCTGAAACATATAAAGCAGGATGAACTCTGGAAAAAAGTGTGTATGTAATTGATGCAATTAAATATTATTATTTTGAATAGAATTAGGTAACCAAAAAATTGAAAATGACTTTGTGTGTTTCTACTAGCCATAATTAATCTTCATTATTTTCAGGAAAATTTTAGGAAACTTACTGCGAACGACCTGTTCATTTACAAGGATTTCAACTGATCAAGAGATTATGAACCTGCATCTTGCATCCACACATTTCAGCACTCAGGGCGTTCATAATAGATTGTGTTTCATTGAAATCATGGCAAATGATTTTAACCAGGCACTTTGAACTGGGAAGAAAACGATTTATCATACTTGAAAATTCTTCTAAAAGTGACGTTTGTATTATGCAAATTTTACGTTTTCGATTATCTAGAATTTTTCTTTGAATAAACGTTAAATACTTAATGGTTAATTTTAACGTGTATTTATTGAGAATTTGACGTTTAATAATCGTGATTGAAAACGAAAAAAAAAAACGATAATGAGCAACGTTTATTTTCCCTATGTATTTGGTAAAAAACATCGTTGAGTTATCAAGTATCCATGACGTTTGATGAACGTGATCGAAAATGGTAATAAAACGATAATGAGCAACGTTTATTTTGCGTATTTATTTGGTTTAAAACAACGTTGTTTCGCGCGACATTTTTTCGTTGAATGAATATTCGTTAAAAACCATTTTCTGACGTTCGGTTTTCAACCATTTCACAACGTTATTTCACCGTTCCTGTGTTCATTGGGCCATCAGCAGTGAACGTGTTAAATTGTTAAAATTTCTTGGCTAGACTGCACGATTCATTGTTCGCGTTTAATCAACAGGGCTGCTTCTAATGTGGCATATAGAGTAAGTAACACAGCCTACCCATCAGAACACATAGTGGGTAATGATCGTAGCAATCGAAGCCACCTAAAAAAATATCATCGAGCCATCAATTTTCTTTAATCTCTCGATCTACTTGCGATATATCAATTGATTGACATTTCAATTTTCATTACAAACAGTCTCTGAATGCACGTTATACAAAATAAAATACTACTATATAACACATTCCTCCCATATTCACGTTTACTTGCATCTCTCCATTATATACCATTCATACACGGGAATTTCGGTCTCCAAATTCGTTCCGGTATGATGAACGAAGTATTCGCTGGATAAATACGACCAATATCGGAAATACACGCCTGAACGATCGCTCTTTGTTAAGAAATCAAATACCTAAAAGTTATTTCACCAACATTGCAGGTCTGACAATAAAATCTATATGGAATGCTTTTAATTCCTTTTTGCTTACAAAAACTCGACTTTAATGAATCATTCAACTTTCCTTAACAGGAGAAATTTAAGACTATCTTGTGAAGAAATCATTGAACAATTCGGTAGAGAACCTAGTCCAATGAATAACATTTATAATAGTTATATCATTGTTTGAAGAGAAATAAGATAGTCAATGCTTGTGAAATCAGTATTGGAGCTAAATGCGAGTGCCATCTATCGTTTTTAGTTGAAAATTAAGAGGAACTACAAAAACCTGTAGAAGGTTTCTACTTAATTTTTCATGAAATTTTTTATGCAATTTCAACATATTTCACAAACTGAATAATCTCGATTCCCGAAACTTTTTCCCAAATATAATTTGTATCTATAAACATTTTCGATTTTTGCATCAGAACAAGGAACAGATTCCGAATAAATTTCTTTTCCAGTGTTATCTATAGACATATATTAGATGGGAGTTTCATTACATCGAGTTGCTTCTAACGGATATCGTTCCTCAAACAATGATCTACGACCTGACTGGGAAGACTTTTTTCATCGGATCCAATCGATATTCCATCTGATTGTCTTACTATGTTGTAATTATTAGATGGGATAATCGTCGAGAAACGTATTGTGTTCTGAAAGAGTTCGTTTCATCAAGTCTTCTCTTTGGGTTGATATTTTGATCTTCATCCTGTCATACAAATGCTCTTAACCCGTTCTGTAATTAAATTTACTCTGAATACTTGGCAGATTTATTTTCTGAAATTACTACTATGCAACTCAATTTACATTGAGCTTAACAGTTAGTCCTATTCTTTTACTTGGATACAAAATTTATCATGGTTACCATGAGGTACTTTCTTACATACTTTGTATAATTCTTTCAGGACTCAGGTGTCACCATTTTCAGAATCTTCAATACGTTCACATCATGGTGTTACAAAAATCAACTGAACACGTTATAAAGGATAATTTACCTATTGATAATAATTGATATTGATGCAGATTAGTTATGTCGCAAGAGATGAAATTCTAGGGAACATTCATATATAAGAGGTTAGACTGCGATCTACATATCAAACATGTATGCAGGAAATTTAATTCTGCACTATTTACAATCGGGCAGATGAAAACTTGTGTTGCCACGGAAAGTTTGTTAACTTTTTCATGCAATGGTATACTCTCACATTTCCTTCAACATAGTGTCTTGGGGTCATGGAAGAAATTTCAATAGAGTATTTGAGGTTGAGTAGGAGAACAAGTTTTGTGGCGATTTGTCTCCACGAAAATTGAACTCTGACTTTCATTTTCAGGGCATCTTCTGATACATAAAATATTTTTGTTTAAAATAATTGTACCAGAGAGGTATCAACAATGTGAAATGAATAAGGGGTACCCTTCTCTGTAAGCGTTTCCACCAAGTGAAAAAATAAAGGCAAGCATCTGTCAGAAAACAACTCCTTCCCTGGCTAATACCACTACGGACATTGAACTACATCTGATATATATTTGTACAACGTTCTTACAAAAAGACCCAATTGCAAGTGCTTATCTTGTAATTGAACAGAAGATTATCCCTCATTTGGCTGGGAATGACCACCTGCAGATATGCATGTTTGAGGTTCATTGCCTCTCATCAGTGACAGAGTAGATCGGACAACATTATAATTGTCCTATCGCTGCCAAATGGAAAATAATCAACCGTTCTGGAAGGCGAGCTGGATCATTTTCCCTAACAACCACGCTATGGGGTAAGTAACTATTGGGTCCGAAAATCATACGCTCTGAACAGGCGGAGTGAAACAAGGATGAAGGCCTTCTGCATTCGTCTGGCTAAGATTTCTGCCATATTACGGCCAGCCGGTATGATTTTTAAGTTTGAAAGTATAGTTTGTCCATCATTTCACCAAGGACCCCTATCATCAGAACCACCATTCCAACAGAATGGTTTGGGTAATGCCTGGGGAGTTCAGAAAGTAGATATTCAGTCTGCTTTTTCTCCTCTGCCATGACAGCAAATGCAATATGGTCTAAGCTGTTCCATGACACGCTCTACATCTAGTGTTAGAGACCAATATACCCATCATGTGACTACGGTAGATGAGGTTGTTTAAGACACCATTTCTGCAGGCCATTAAGAAGGAGACCCCATGCATTATCCTTATATAGATGTAGGAGGCTCCTAATTAGTTATAAAGGCTTTGCTATAATAAACAACTACAGTTCTCATTTACTCTTTCAGGTACTGTTGTTGTATGATCGTCTGGTACCTGATTAATGATTGATTGGGTACTATAGTCACCTATGTAATCAGATCTTGAAAAAATGATTTCGAGTTCAAACTGAGTTGATTACATTTACTTTTACTCTGACTTTTTTCATATCTCAGCACTTGAGTAAGCGAGTTCCAAATTCCAAGAAGGAACCGATTGGAAATTCAATTTTCTGCATTTTTATTCCAAAAAGTTTTTCAATTAGAGCTGTAATTTCCGACCTACGCAGGCGTTAGAATTTGAGTGTTGTCTACATGTCTTCTCTTTAGCGAAGTTGGTAAAAACTGCCTATCTGATTGGCGATTGCGGGTGAACAGATTAACTGATTTCGATGTTTTGAGAACAATTTGATGCAGAATTCAATGTGCCTTGAAGAAGGAGAGAGTAAATATGTTCTGTAGGATACGTACTTTTCGAGTTTTCCTAAAATTTCACGGTTTTTAGGCTCTCAATTCTGAAGAACATCATAGACACCATCGAAAACTCATATACCCATTATTAGTCAGGACCTCCAAGAGAGATTAAAATTATTTCCAGCTCGAGCAAATTTTAGGGGCAAGAGCGCTTTTTTGCACTAACTTGCCTGAGCTAATTGTGTATTTAGTAGTGAAAGTAATACATTCCGGACGACAATGTAAATAAAGAAACATTTAAGTCTTGGAATGTGATTTTACTACGACCTACACATACGATTTTTAATTATTAATGTAAATTCATTATTGATGACCGTCTTATTGCCTATGAAAGCGTTTCCTTGACAATCACGGAAGAAAACAGTAAAATATATTCAATAAATGTTTCAAATGAGAGTTAGTAAATTTTGAATCGCTAATCACGTCTAAAATGTATGTAAACACCCAGTAGGGCCGATTTTGACTAAAGAAGCAGCAATTGTACTCCGGTCGGAACCTTTGGTGCTTCTGTCTCAGTTTTATTTTTTCAGAACCAATGCGCATAATAAATTTGACGCTACGAGTGGATTTGTCAGCGATGGGCAGTTCATAGACTGCTCAGCAAGTGAATAATATATATAAACTGCTACATAGTAATACAAATTCAATGAAAGGGTAAATGTGTGTTTTGTAATAATATAAATATTATTATATAGCTCATTGAATATTCCAGTCAAAGATTTTTTGCCAAGTTTCAACAAGCTTCTTATATATTTGTCTGTTAGGTAAAAATTTTTTGCAATCGATTTTTAACTTAGTTACCAATGAGCTCTAGAGCAACCTGAAATACTTTCGCATACTATATTTATGATATAATAATAATGACAGTCGTTGTCGATCAATTTATAACCATTTTTAACACCCCTATACTCCCAAAACGTAAGCTATTACGGCAAATACCTACCAGAAAACAAGTACTCCCCATGACTAGTCTGCAGGTGCTCTTCCTGTCCGAATCAAAACAATTGTGCTAGTTGGTTACAGTGACATCTTTCAGTTTATTCCTCTTCTCTGAGAAAAATTGCTCTAGTATATAATATCAATAATAATTATAATAAAACTTCCTCATGCATGTTTCAGGGAATCTACCTCAGCCCTCTTCTCTTCTGCATATCTCTATTGCCATTGTCCGTTGCACTACATAAAACCCAAGGATATAACTGCGGTACCTTCAGCAATCGAAGTCATTAGATCACCCATCTGTTTCACATGGATGACTTGAACAATATGCCTCGGGAGAAAGGAATCTTCATCAGTCGTTAAGGGTAGTGCAAGAGTACACGAATTCTTTCGGAATGGAGTTTCTTAAAAGAGAACCATGTGAGGAATACGAAGAGGAATTTCAGCTTGAAGATGGAACTATCCTATATCATCGCGATGCAGGAATAATGTATACTTAACTAGGAGTGAAGAAACGCCGTTCTCCGCGATATGTAGCCTCTGTTAAAAACTCTCATAGTGGTAAGTAAAGGCATAAACTCCGACAGATCTGGTCATCGTCTGGTCTACATAACAGAATGGTTCTGGATGGAGCATGAAAAGTCTTTAGGAATTCAGATAACCTCTTCTGCATGATATGTGAACATAAAAAGCAGGGATTGAAGTTTATCCTTTCAAGACAGCAACCCGTGCGTTCATTGAAATTGGTCCCTGACTGCAGATGCAGAGCGTGTCGTGGGGCAGCCGAGACCGTCATGCATTTACGCGGCGCTACGAGTGTTGTAGAGGTAGTGGATTTCCTCAAAAGCTATGACCTTGAATATATCTCACTCACTGCCGAAACGTAATTTTGTCTTCTGCAACCGTATGAGTCGTAGCTCTTAAAAAAATCCACTACCTATACTACCTCTTACGACACTGGTATGGTATTAACGACACACCAGTGTTGCCTTACGCTCCGGGGAATACTGAGTCCGTTATGGAGAATTGGAAGTGCCGAATCTATTGTAACTAATCATTCCCTCCCTCAGGCAAATACAAGCCAATAAGCCTGACGAAGTCCATCGACCATCAAAATGGGACGATATTTGTCATAGAGGTTTCGGCTCCTGGCGAAATAGTTTTTCAGCAGGATGCAGCTCCTTATCCACAATTTTTGGATGATCATTTTTCTAGTCGCTGGATTGGCAGAAGAGGTCCTACAAAATGGCCACCAAGGTCTCCGGATCTCACTCCTTTAGATTTCTTTCTATGGGGTCATTAGAAGATTTAAGAGAGAATATCATGAGGCATTGTAGAGATATAATTCCCGAGATCCTCAACCACGCCCACGTGAGGGCGGCAATGGAAGCTCGTTTGTACCATTGTATGGAACTTCGTGGAAACGTTTCTGAACATTTACTATAGAAAATTTGTATCTTCTCATTGTCAAGTTATCAGATTTTGATTCAAGAATTTAACAAAAATGTGTCCCCTTGTATACTATTGTTGAAGTATTTTTAATTTTTCCTGGAAATCATTGTATCAACAGTAATTCAGGGTGACTCGTTTCAAATGGAATGCACTGTATATTATTGGTATAACAAAAGTATTGTGTTTGATTGGTCAAATGTGGTAAATTATAAGAAAAATTTTAGACATGACGTTTCCGATTATCGAGGCAATTCACAGCGTATCCACAATCTTCACGCTACGATTTGATCATGCGCGCTGTGATTTCAAACCAAAAAGTGGCGACACTGTAACTACTGGTTCTTTAGTGTTATTCTGTGGCTTAGGTTAGCAATCATTTCCTCGGACCGTTTCCGACACAAGAAAATGCGTTGCTTAGCAACGATTAGTGTATTTTGGAGGCTGGAGTTGTTCTGAGAAAGTAGGCATTCTTGAGCGATTTCTGAAAACATTAATTTCATTTCTTCAAGGAGTTACACGATGCATATTCCCATTGCCAATGAGAAATATAACGACCCAATATTTTCAAGCCTAGTAGAAGTCGATATCATAATTTCAATTTTCCAAAAAGTGCTCGAACTACTGCAATCCGAATCAAGATACGCAACACTTTATTATAAACGATTCTTCCGAATCCATAAGCGATTATAAGAATCTGCAAGAATTTCTCCCATTTTGCATGTGTGTTTGCACATAATTTCATCATTACTTTAGACATAAGTAGGCGAATTAAACTTTGCAACTCGAGAACAAGAAGACCCGAGTTCAAATTGTGGTCTCTCCACATTTTTGATTCAGTTCCTTTTCAACGTATTTTAGAATTGCTGCTAAACCTTAATATTGTTATTATCCGTAGAATGAAACGACGGTTTGAAAGTTTCGTTATCAATTAGGTATTACGAATTGTATTTCATTCTTGCTCTCGCCAACATTGTTTCTTTATTACTTCGGATAAGAAAAACTGTTGTAATAACAAAGTTCGAAATTAATCATAAAAACTTTCCGAAGAATTTTTCAATTTGAATATTTAAATTTCCACTTAATGCAAACGCAGGTGACGCTAGTATTCCAAAGAGGAAAAGTTTTTTCGGAATCACCTAATATTCCTCAATGGAATTAATGACTAGAACCAGCTGACGACGACAAAGTTTTTCTATTCAATTATTTACCCATGAGAGCGACGCCACTGCTGCATAATAGGTAATTTATGTGTATATATTCGCTAAATGGTGTTCAGCTCAGGGTAATGGAAAATTAAGATTTCATTATTATCTAATAAAGCCAGTGCTTATTAAAGCTGATATTCAGCATTAGCTAGAAAAATTACCGTGAAATAATTTCACGAAATGTGCTAATATCTCAAGTTGAATGAACATTACGGTATACGGAGGGATTTTTAAACGATAATGCGTAATTCAATTCTTAATTATTGGAGAATGTCGTGTAACGAATTTAAATATTTGGAACGGTTTGTCAAAAGGACCTCCCAACAAACCTTATGGAAAGTCGCTCTCTGTGATATTGGATGGTATCGATGCCCTGATAAAATATCTCCATGGGCACAAAAATGGACAGTTTTTGAGAGAATTGAAGTAAAATTGACGTCTTCAAGTATCAGTGGTAACGTATTCCATGAATCAGATCGATTGTTCCAACGACTCGATAGTCCCTAAACTTGATTTCAATTCAATTCACCCATAAGGTTTTTGCGGGGTCGTCGATAATTGTAGAGTTCACATCAGTGGTTCCAATATGGCCTCCCAAAAAAAGTTCACTTTTCGATATTTCCGAAACTTGGCCCAATGGGTTTTCAGAGTCAGTTATAACCCGATAACTCATGGAGAATATTTTTTAAATAGCAAAATATTTACCAATTTTTAAACAATCTACCGATTGTTTGTGAAAATATGTGCTTTATTACCATCTTCTGTGGTTAGTAAGGGTTGTCCATTCATCGCAGACATCCAGCAAGTAATACCAAACTGTTCCAACTATGGCAAGACATCGCAATATCCTCATTTTGAAAGCCTCCTGGACCAAGTTTTTATCGAGATAGTCCTTGTTTGGGGGCCATATTGGGACCACTGACATGAATTTTCCAATTCTGACCTCCAAAAACACCACTGGTGAAGTTTTCATCATGTTTCCGGATTATCGAGTCGTTGGAACAATCGATATTTTCGTGGTAAACGTTACCGCTGATAGCTGAAAACGTTTATTTGACCTCGATTATCTCAAAACTCTCCATTTTTGTACCTTGCGCCCATGGAGATATTTAATCGTTGCATCCATACCTATACAATATCTTGAAGTTCCAGCCAATTTCACCAAGAGCCGCCTTCCATAAGGATTGTTACTGAAATTTTTCATTCAATTTTATCTTCTAGTTTTCCATAAGATTCGGATAAATGAATATGAGGTTTTTATCAGAGATAATAGTAATAATGATATAATAATAATGTATTCACCAAAGAAATATGAACGGTAACAATACAAGCAAGATTAACCACAAAATACCGGGTGGCCACGAGGTGAGGTACGCCCCCCAATTTTTCTATAGTTTTAAAGATACAGGTTTCAAATTTGGTACGTCGATATATTACTCAAATACGCATATTTTGACTCCATTACCAAAAATTCACCACTTCCGGTTAATAATTATTGTACTTATCATTTCCAATTGATATTAACTAAAAGTGGATTTGTAAAAATTGACACATTTACTCGTTTTCTATTAGGTCATGTCGACATGACGACACATTGTTTGATCGGGACGATCAAAATTGAGAGGGGAATATTGTTACGAGATTGATAAAATTCCCCTATCTACGCCGCTGAATGATCCATAAAAACAGATCGCATACAAATGAGTTGACGCCACAGATATTTATTTAATGGTGCGCTTCCAAGAAGAGATTATTTGGGTGGAATTCTGTCGTGAGTAATCTGGAGCAGATCGCGAAGCATCTGGTTACACTTGAGTACCTATAAAAAGGCGAGATTTCACTGGAAAGATTAAGATGAAGAGTAGTTATGATTGAGAAGAATTTATGAAGAAGTGATAAACAGTTTTTGAAGAAGTATATGTGTTTGGAATATTTAGCTAGTTGTATTGTTGTATAGATCTAAGTGTTTAATTAGTCAGTGAAGTGGTTGTGTGTTTTTAGTGACGTTAGAAAATAAACAGTTTAGTAGTGTGCTCGGCTTATTATTTAGCAAATCATAACAGTGGTGTCCGAAGCGGGATATTAGTGAAAAACAGAAATAATTTATAAACTATTTATGGTGAATACGAGGAGTATATCGTACGATACGATGGAGGACATAGTGAAATTTATCCAAAATCAATTTGCAGATTTGGAAAGAAGGCGCCAGGAGGAAAAACAAGAAGAGGAAAAGCGGCGCCAGGAAGGAAAACAAGAAGAAGAAAAGCAGCGACAGGAGGAAAAACAAGAACGAGAAAATCAAAAACTAAAAGAAGATGAAAAGAAAGACCTAGAAGAGGTACTCCAGAAAATTCTCGAAGAAAAGAGAAAAGAGCGAGGAGATGGAAAACAAGAACGAGAAGAAGCACCCCAGAAAATTCTCGAACAAAAAAATAATGAACTAGAACGAATAGAAAAACAAAGGAAAATAGACTTCTAGAAGGTTCTAGAACATCAAGAAAAGTTCTTCCAACAGAAAACCGAATTACAATGGAGGAACTGAAAGAAGAACTGAAAGAAGGACTGAAAGGAGAACTAAAGGAAGACGTGAAGAATATCGACGATCAGCTTAATAAGAAAGTCAGAGGACTCGAAAACCAGGTAGCTCTCCTTAAAAACCAAGATCGTCGAGACAGGGATGCCACATGAGAAATTTTCGTAAAACCACCGATTTTTTATGGACAGTCTTCCTGGTCCATGTATCGCCGACAATTTGAAGCTGCAGCAGTGGCTAATAGATAGGGCGAAGAAGAAAAAGCTACGGCCCTTATTGTAGCTTTGATAGGGCCAGCTTTGGGTATGTTACAGACGATACCCATCGAACATAAAAATGAATATAAAGACCTGATTAACGCTTTAGTGTTGCGGTAATGGCGATCAACATCGAGAACAGCTGTATCTGGCTCAAATCAAAAAGCGCACTCAGAAATCAGGTGAGAGTCTGCCAGAATTTGAAGCGGATGTGAGACGCCTAATTCAGCTGGCTTGCCCAGAAGCACCTGGGGATTTCAAGGAACAGCTAGCAGTACAGTTGTTTATAGATGGACTGAGAGAGACCGAAATCCAAAGCACTCTGCAATTGACACACTTCGAGAGGAGTAACGATGCCTCAGTACGTTCTTTAGTAGTGGAGGCGGCTTTCAACACCTCGAGACCGAAAGTACGAGCGGTATCAATAGAACCCGAACAACGATCAAGCGCAGCTACTAGTTCATTCGAGAAGGTTCTGGGAGAGATTAAATCTTTGAAAAGCGGAATGAGCACCTAGCAGGGCATGATATCGATGTGGAAAATTGGTACATGTTATAAAAGACTGCAGAGTAAGAATGCCACTACGATCGCAATCACCTGTGAGGACAAGGTCTTCCAGCGAGTCCTCACATTGGCGACAGGAAAAACTAGAATCAGCCAACGTATCGGGGCGCGTACCGGTTAGCGAAGATATTACTCCCACGGACATACCTGTGAAGAGGGTTAGTACAACCGAATTGATACCAGGACGCATGCCGACTAGCAATGATGAAGCCCCCGAAGCCATCCCAGTTAAGAGGCTAAGAATAACTGAATTGCCCAACAACAGAGTTATCTTGTCCAGAAAACCTGGTTCGGATACTTGTAAGCGAATTGTACGTCGCGAAGGGATCAACCAAGTGAGATTAATGGTTGACGACTATTGGACCACAGCGAAAATGAGGCAGGACCAAGAAAGTGATCCAAACATTGCAGATTTTCTACTATGGAAGGAAAGACCCACCTGGAAGGAAATCTCCTTAGGATCACCAGGTTTCAAGGCATTGTGACACAATGGGATTTCCTGATTGTTGAGAATGGTCTATTGAAGAGAGCTTGGAAATCAGCCGACGGCAGAAAAGTGATTTCTCAATTGGTTGTGCCTAGGTCGAGAATAAGAGATGTCTTGGAGGAGATTCATGGCAGCAAATCAGATGGACATTTTGGAGTGAATAAGACCCTTGATAAAATACGGCCGAGATTTTACTGGGTCCAATGTCGTGAAGATGTAGAGAGATGGTGTCGAAGATATCCGAAGTGTGAAGGAAGCAAAGGTCCTAAGACAAGTTCGAGAGGAGAGATAAAACAATACAATGTAGATGCTCCCTTCGAACGAATCGCCATCGATGTAGCAGGACTGTTTCCGATGACGAATGATGGCAACAAATACATCCTCGTTGCCATGGATTACTTCAGCAAATGGGTTGAAGCTTATGCCTTGCCTAATCAAGAAGCATCCACAGTTGCAAGAGCTCTGGTGGATAAAATGTTTTCAAGGTTTGGAGTCCCAATGGAGCTACATACCGATCAAGGAATAAATTTTGAATCAAATTTATTCAAGGAAGTTTGTGAATTGATGGGAATCAGCAAAACCAGAACAACGGCCCTCCACCCTCACTCTGATGGCATGGTTGGAAGGATCAACAGTATTATGGAAGAACACCATTCCAGAGTAGTAGGGGATCACCAAAAGACCTGGGATCGACATCTTCCACTATTCTTGATGGCTTATAGGGCCTTTGTGCACGATTCCACAAAGCTCACCCCAGCCAGCATTATCTTCGGGAGAGAACTTCGTTTGCCCTGTGACTTGGTGTTCGGATCAACAAGTGTTGAAGAAAAAGAGATACAGGATTCTGCAGACGAACTGCGAGATAGATTGAATAGGATTCACGATTCTGCAAGAAAAAGATTGAAGATAACCAGTGACAGAATGAAGGCTCGATACGATATTAAGGCCAATACTGGTGGATTTAAAGAAGGAGATCGAGTATGGCTGTACTACCCTCGTCGTAAGAAAGGAGTGTCTCCCAAATTAACACCATCCGCAGCCCGAGAGCGAAAATGAAAGTCGTTCACATAGAAAGACTTAAACGTTATAATGGAGACAACGACACATTGTTTGATCGGGACGATCAAAATTGAGAGGGGAATATTGTTAAGAGATTGATAAAATTCTCATATCTACGCCGCTGAATGAACCATAAAAACAGATCGCATACAAATGAGTTGACGCCTCGGGTATTTATTTAATGGAGCACTTCCAAGAAGAGATTATTTGGGTGGAATTCTGTCGTGAGTAATCTGGAGCGGATTCGCGAAGCATCTGGTTACACTTGAGTACCTATATAAAGGAGAGATTTCACTAAGAAGATAAGGATGAAGAGAAGTTATGATTAAGAAGAATTTATGAAGAAGTGATAAACAGTTTTTGAAGAAGTATATAAGTGTTTGGAATATTTAGCTAGTTGCATTGTCGTATTGTTTGAGTAAGCAAGTGTTTTATTAGTTAGTGAAGTAGTTGTATGTTTTTAGTGAAGTTGGAAAATAAATAGTTCAGTGCTCGGCTTATTATTTAGCAAATCGTAACAATATATTCATGGCGTTTTGGGCAATTTAATAAAGCCTTGCTGGTGTGAGAACTAGGTAGAGACAGTAAAAATATTTTTTTGAATTTGTCTCATAAATATATTTGTCGAATATGTGACATGTGATCTTGATAAGCAGAAATCGCTTGAAAACTTCCTCCTGCAAGTGATTCACGAACCACGGGAAATGTTCATCTCGAAACACACTCTCAGTTTGATGAGTTCATTAGAATAATTGGATACCACTCACGTTTCCTCAGAGTACGCAAAATGAAGTGAAGTTTGCTTTGATAACAGTAGGTGACATAACTCATTAACGTTATAAAATCACTGCGCCAGTTCTACATCAAAAGGAAGTTCGTGAACGAATCATCGCAAAATGTGGTAATGTATGGCCATTTCAACCGAAAAATAGGATTCTGCACGTTTCTAAAGGAGAAATACATCGTGAAGTTGTGATGATTTTAGTCTATCAGATAATTTCAGACCTATTTCCCGTGGTCTTTAGGAAAAATATTTGAAATACTTTTGAAAAATCGGTTATCCATAATATGATTTGAGAAATTCACATTTTTGCACGAAAATTGGTTTTGATTTCGGAAAAACATGTCCATCATAAAAGAGCCAAGGTAGTTGAATACATAGCAGGAGGCTTTGAAGATGACAGCAAATCTGCAATGACTCTACTCGATTCAACAAAAGAATTTGACTGCGTAAATCACGACTTGTTATCAGAAAAGTTGAACCCATACGGTGTAAGAGGTATTCCCTCAGCTCTTTTCGATTCATATTCTAAGGATAGAACACAGTCCGTGTGTTTCGATGGTATCACGTCAGAAACAGTAGCAATGCAGTATGGGGTTCTGCAGGGTTCAGAAGAGTGATGGGGATGGTTGTAAATCAGGGGGTAATGGGGGTGGCTATAAATAAGGGGACATGATGGGGAATATTATTGAATGAATTATTTCAGTTTAGCTTTCATATCCCAGTACCAGTCATAGACAATTTGTAATAATTGTATAACTTTTTTCATGAGATTTACATTTATAAACATTCAAATTGTCACCTATACATTGAAAATTATATGCTGTTGAGCAGGCAATTATATGAATCCTTGTAGTTGATGAAGACCCATACTTCTTCAAAAAATTTGCAAATTCTAGCCGTTTGATTTCTAGTTTCAACGGATTGAGGGAAAATCAAAACAATTTATGGTATTGATAGTAATCTATTCCTAGAAACATCATCTTGCCATGCTGTATTACAACACTCTTTGTAGGATATTATTTTGTTACTCAGGTTTCGGACTTTTGTCGTCTCAATGAGTTCTTTTAATTTCTATCAACGTTATGATTTCTTGTATCCGCAATCGACTTCGGGTAAATACTGACAAGTTCAGATGCTACGAGGTCTTGATAGATCTGTTGATCTGATGTAATTAAGGTGTAATCATGGCGGTGTTGTGGCGAGTGTAGTTTAGTGCTTGTTCTCTCCTCCAAAGGGGTCTATGAGCGGTCTCCATACGTTTTTAATTTCCACTCTCTGCTGACTTAAAGCGCCATTGGCTTCGATGAAGGTACGCGGTCTCTATAAATTTTCGTTCAAACCGATGTTCCTTCTTATGCTTTCATCCTTTTGAAATTCAGTTAATGCAAGAACTTTGACGACTTTGACCAAATAAGTGAAGAATAGTGGTAATTTCTGACTCAATGTGAATTTTTTGAGCGAAAGTAGTTTCTTCTTAAATTGTTTAGTAATTCGCTACAGTTGTCGTAACTGGGCTGATATGAATCTAAGGATTTTCCACGAGTCACACACAACACCGAATGAAGTTAAATGTTTGTGCTGGTATTTTTGGAAATTCCACTAAAGGTCCTTTTTTCCTTCTTGGAAATTCAGCAGGAAAATTTACACGAAATTACTACAAAACGCCATCGAATACAATAGAGAACGAATCTGAATAATGCACCGGAGCTTTTCCGCATTACTCTCTGAATGTGCGCAATTACTAAAATGATACGTTACCAGGACGCTGGATAGGACGAAAGGGTACAATTGAGTGGCCCCCATGTTCACCCGACTTAAGTCCTTTACATTTTGTTTTGTTTAAAGCTCTCTACCTGAAACAATAAAAGTTCTGAGAGGATGAATCATTGACGTATGTAGCGAAGTGACACCGCAAGTGCTCCAAAATGTTCGGCAACGGTGAATAACTTGTATCACTGTAGGCACGTTGTCGGACAACAGTTTGAGCATTCTATTGAGTTTTTAAGTAAAACCTAATCGATTTTTCTTTTCGTCAGGATCGATTTCGAAAAACTAAGCAGCAATGTATAAGGAACTGAAAAAATTAAAGAGTTATCACTTGACCCCCATTCCCATTTGAAGTTATTTATTCTCTTTGATAATTCTGGTAATACATTCAATGTGAGCCTTGGGCATTTCCGTTGCGGTAAAACAGAAATGAAAGGAATGTAATCCTGACATCGAAATCCATTTGTATCTTTTCGCCTACTCAGGGCACATAAATCTCGTACCCAGTAATCACTCACCACACGGACGTGGGGAGTGTGACACACCAGCACGCCCTCCGGATGTATTGGAGTAAACAGCTTATCGAGTTGGACAAGAAAGACTTGAACATGGTAACGGGACTTCTTACTGGATACTGTCTTCTGGGGTACCACCTAAAAAAGATGGGTCAATCAGAGAGTGATAGTTGCCGCTACTGCGAGAACTTCGCGGAAACTGCAGAACATTTGCTATGCGAATGCCTAGAGGTTTTCTGCAAGAGGCTAAAGTTTTTGGAAGGGACCTTCTTAACCCTCTCCGACATCAGGAACTTTCAAAAATCTGATAAACTGATAAAGAAGTCTCGGAATTCGGGGCCTTGAATAGATCAAGGGTCACGCACAAAAAAACCTATAGGTCGAAGTACTTGTGAGGATGCACAGCCTGTATGAACTCCTTACAATTTACAATCTACCCCTCAGATCAATTATTCATTGAAGTTGGCTTACTGGATCCAAGACAATTATTTTTCTTTCGAGATAACATCAAACAACACCACTTCAAATCGAATCTCAAAATTTCAGAACGCCAGAAATAAAAAAATATCTTACGTCACTCCGTTCATGCACAAATCGAAAGGTCAAAGATTTCGAGTAAGATATTTTGAGTAGAAACATATTTAAGAAGGTAAATCCTTCTTTTTCAGTCGGAAAAGGTGTATTGGATGTTATAATAGATTGCTCATTGAACTCAGATACCATTTCGAAACAGCCAACGCAGCTCTTCCATCGTGAGTAATACGATAATTAGATTATTCATCAATTTATTGAATATAGTAATAGCCGGGTTAGCAAATAGGTATTGTAGATTGTGTAGAACATTTCCTGATTGAACTCGGAACGTATCAACAAGCTCTGTAGTTGAGTTATATAATTAACCCCTCAGCTATCCGTTGTTATTCCCTGTACTCCTGAACATGTTTCGATAACTCGAACCGTAATCCCTAATAACGGACATACCCATCACGGCGCTTCAAATAATCGTTGGATGCAATCAACCCCCACATTTTCACTACTTATATTCTCTTTGTTCCTGAAAAACAATCAGTTTCAGTGAATCGGTGAACGGAAAAAAAACGGAAACGTTTTTTTTCCGGGGGTATTTTTTCCGGAGTATTTTTTTCATGAGTTTTTTCTTAGATTCTACTGAATCGCACCCAAGTAACTTCCATAAGGTGGCCGTTTAAAATCATGTATTCTTAATTCCAGTCAGTGGCGAAGTGTTGACGTGGTGACACAGGGCCGACAATAAGTATCTGATACCTGTCTGTAAGGTGAATTTTTCAAGTAGAAATGTCTAATGGATAATTTTGTTTCGTCTTTTCATCGCATTCTATATCCCTTATCTATTATTTAGAATTGAACCTTACTTCAGTTTGCTGTTAAAACTGTACCATTCCATGTATCCTGCGTTGAAAGGGAGATTAACTGTGCCAGTGATAACACTGGACAGAAAACTTTTAAATCTTTGGTGTGCATTAAGGTTTTAATTATATTGTTACGTTTTGCTAAATAATAATGTCGAGCACACTTCGAAACTGTTTATTTCTAACTTCACCAAAAAAACATACAACTACTTCACTGACTAATTAAACACTTAGATCTATACAACAATACAACTAGCTAAATATTCCAAACACTTATATACTTCTTCAAAAACTGCTTATCACTTCTTCATAAAACTTCTTAATCTTCTTAATCATCCCATTGATATATCTCGCCTTCAAATACTCATGTATTGTAACCAGATGTTCAGCAAATTCGCTCTAGATTACTCACGACAGAATTCTACCCAAATAATAATCTCTTCTTGGAAATAATATTATCGACGATACGCTTGCGAGTCGACTCAGCGGCGCAGCTAGTTTTATCAATCTTGTAAGAATATTTCTATGGTGCGACGGTACGAGTTGTTTCAGTTTTCAGTTGTTTGGTGTATTTTGTTTTTAATATGGAAAGGAAAGTTTTGAGGAAAAGAGTGGACGGGGATCCAGATTTTACACCAAATGAGACCCGTGTTAGTGAACTTTGTGGAAAATAAAATATAAGAGCTCGACACTCAGGTATCTGGTATGCCAAGTTCAAACAATTGTGACTTTTGCTATTAAATATACGTTTTTTGTTTATTACGTATGGAAAGTTTGGTATTTTAATAATTTTTTCTTTTCAGATGTCACTCGTATGTTCAAAGATAAAAAGATGGACCTATTTTGAAGAATCTCAAGAAAAAAATAGAAAACCCTTAAGGAAACAAGATGTCAGTAAAAATGTAAATAAAATGAAATTGAAAAACAAAAATTGTTGTGTTGTGTTTGATTTCATAATTATTTTCAGTTATTATAATATGAATATATTGAATAATTCATTCATCCTTCTGAAAACCTATACATTTTCATTATTTTTTATTTTTATTCAAACGTCAAAGTGAAAACAATTGCATTAAATTCGATGTGAATTCAATATTCATGAATCTGGTTGAAGATGTACATTATCATTAACTTACCTATCTAAATCCTGTTCATTGTTATCTTCTTCAAATATATGTTCGTGTTGCTGACAGTCTAAATTATGTAATATCCCACATGAAAACTATTTGGTTACCCCGAAAGCTAAAATGGCCGATACGGCGTCTTATATTATATTTTCGCATTCCAACATTGATTAATCCATTCAAATCGTCTAACAGCAAATATACAGTGTGTTTCACTTCTCATGGAAACACCCTCGTATCTTCTATAATTTTTGACGAAATATCATGAAATTCTCAGGATCGATAGATACACTAGAGATGAACTCTCTGCACGCAAGGGGTCATTCTACGTGATATACATTGCTCGCCAGCAGCGATGAAACCACCCATTTTTCTGGAATATTATGGAGCAAAATTGGTCAAAAATTCTTTCGGATTCGTGTTTAGGATCCCAAAATTACTAATAATACACTTGTCCCCTGAAAAATTTCATTTCTGAAAAATTCTATTTTTTTTAACTTACTTCACGTATGATGACCCCTTTCGTGTAGAAAGTTCATCTCTAGTGTATCTATCAATCCTGAAAATTTCATGGTTCTACATCATAAATTATGGAAGATACGGGGGCGTTTCCATGAGAAGTGAAATAAATTTGAATTTTTCAGGACTGAAAATTTTTCAAGAAACAGGTGTATTAGTAGCAATTTGGGGATCCTAAACACGAATCCGAAGGAATGTTTGGCCAATTTTGACCCCTAATATAAGTTTCTGGAAGAATGGGTGGTTCCATCGCTATTTTCGTGCAGTGTATATCACGTAAGATGACGCCTTCTATGCAGCGAGTTCATTTATAGTGAATCCATCAATCCTGAAAATTTCATGGTTCTACGTTGAAAATTACGGAAGATACGGAGGTGTTTCCATGAGAAGTGAAACACACTGTATATCTTCCGCCAAGTCCATTGTAACAAAAAAAATTACAAACTGTCAAAGGACCCCGCACCGCATCAATGGGAACAATTTACTGTGGGATAATTTAAATAATATGTTTTAATCCATATCTACTAATGAACAGTAGCACATTTGCGTTACAATGAACAAGTTCTTGGTTTTTGAGATAGTATAAGATGTTTCATCTCAAGATTCTGGATAATATATATATAATAGATTCATAGTGGTCAGTGGATCAGCGGTCTAACGTACAGGCCGTTCGAAACTTCAGCATAGCGATAGTCGGTACGAGCCCGATGTAGGTTTCTCATATACTTTATCGGATCGATAGGCGACCGCATGCCTTGTTGAAAAGTAAGTGTATTGTGAGTTGTCTAGATGTCAATCTCGTCTGGTGCTAGCTTGGAGTGCACACCGACCACCCGAGGTGGTGCTGTAGGTTTTCCGGGTTTTCCTATAGCTGAAAAGTGAATACGCCACCAAAAATCAGTAAGTCGGCCCGGTGCGCCACGGCGAATAATAATAATAGCCGTTCTCTACCCGCATAGGCTATGTCTTTGGGTACACTCAACAAGTGTTTATGAGGGAGTATTATTATTATTAGTATATTATAATACATATCCATCATTAGAAATATCTCTCAGTGAATCGTTCATAATATTTCAGAGGGTTAGTGTCGAGTAGTATGTGGTTATGGAAATTCATCTATGACATTAACTTGAAAAACTACTTTTAAAAATATCAGCGGAAGACACTATTTTTTTAATCACCCTGTAATTCAACGTATCTGCAATCTAGATACTCAGAGTGAACAACCCAGTTATTGAACGAGTTGTTCAGAATTTCAAGCAATACCTAATAGGAACCTATCAGTGCCGCTTCTGACTGGTGTATGAAGTTGGTAACAAAGAAAATAAGAACACTTTCAACTGAAGGACCTACGTTGTTGGTCATTGGACACAAAGCGATGAATACAATAATTCCTACTACTACTATTGAAATAATTTGAGTATTTCATGCAAATTTGGTTCTACCACTTCTTGCTTCCGCTATTCTAAAATAAACCGAACCAAATAATATTTTGATCATCATTTCATATTTTGTATATACATGATTCTCTTTATATGTTTATATGATAGCTACTCGTTAAATTGTTCTACATTTAATTTTTTTTCAGGTGTTTTTGCAAAATCCTCACGAACAAAATATTTTTGCAGTAGACATTTCAATCCATGTTTCCTTAAATCCAATAGATTGCCATCAGATGCTTTATCCGAAATAGTGAATCTGAAGAAGAAATAGATGAAAAAAAATTTGGAATTAAAAAACATGGCGAAAAATATATGATGCACCAGAGACCTAACTAGTCATTAACAAGAAAATGTCATGTTGAAGAACCTTCAACACTTTGAATCCAAACTGTTACGTTGTAAATACCTATACCATACAAGAAATCTAAATAAAACAATTTTTTTTCAGAGCTGCATACAAGTTAAATGTCTTTTCAAAGATATGTACATTGTTATTGTTAAATTAGGCCTCACTTTGAATATTGCCCAACTCTGATGTATTCAAATCAAAATTGACTCAATTTTAACCCACTAATGCCTGGGTAATTTTTTTTTGGTTGATTTTGGTTATTTTTCCAGGAAGAGTTCCAATTGTCATCTAGATTAACTACATAAACATGTTTTATACTTATTTTTTTTTTAGAGTAGACTTTTTTGAAGTATGATATATCATACGGTAGGCATATGGGGGTTGGCATTATGAGGTGTGAGGGTACAGAACAAAATAATGTATAAATTCCTGAAATAAAATTTTTATTGATATAAATTATTTAAACTTCAATTATTGTTTTCGAGTGGGCCAACTATTTTGATGGTGTATGATATAAGCGGAAACAGCTGTCTGGATGTATCCAATATTACACTTGACACAGGAAAATTTGATGGTCGACTCCGTCAAATCTCACGTCTTGCAGGATGCTTCTTATGCACTTAGGCTTAGATCCAGCTAAATACATTGAAGAACTCAGCAGAGAAAGCACAATCCTTCGTATGAACTGACTATGGCTGATTTTAGGACGAGCAAATCTATATAGCATCCACATATTTACAATTGAACCGTTGAGACAAAATCTAATAAATGGCCAATACCATTTCCTTGATCGAATTCTGACACGATACAATCCTCGCATTTTGTCAAATAAGTCGACACCTCCCTTTTCTTATAGGTGTATTATGTTGGGTTGATCGACATCTACACGTTTCTTTTCTTCTTTTGACCATCTTTTGCAGAATCCTTTTGTGAAGCATGTACCATTTTCCAAATAATAATTAGTCCCGATGGTAACTTGACTATTGTCATGCCACCTGATCAAAACTAAATCAGTTTTCGTTTCCTTCAACACATGCGATGTACCTCGTTATTGCTTTTTCTGATCAAATAGTGGAGCTTTTTCAATTCTATCTGATCGCAGAGTACCAATACAATAAATGATATTTGCTGTGAGAGTTTCCAGTAGTGAAAGCAAATTGAAAAAGTTGTCGATAAAAATTGTTGACTCATCAGGTAAATAGCAAAAAGAGTTTCAGTAAAACTAGAACCTGAAGTTTTTCCCTCTATTCTTTCTCCTTTACCACAATACGGGTTGAATTTCAACAAATATCGTCACTTTCGTTGCCATCTTTTGGTGGAAATATTACCAAATCTAATCTTTGACAACTATTTACTTGTTCATAATCTTCATCGTCCGAATTGAGCTCTTCTAAGTAATTTAAAAGCTCTTCCGCATCACGAGAATCTGATGGATCATAAAATTTCTTTCTGCAACAAAAATACATTCATTTGCCTTCCGTATGATACGCTAAAAAAATTTCGGTGTAGTGTAAAGTACAGGCCACAGCCAAACTTTCTGTTGGATCGGAAATATTCCTTAGTGTATATTAGTCATATTTTGATGGCTTTACTCCTGTTAAAATTACAGACAAACCAGATAAAACAACATAACCTCGCCTGTGACTCATTTTGTCGAACTCGAAAATACACTGCTACGTAAAGCCGCGTACAGACCTGCACATGCATTCGGTGAAAAGCAACGCATACGCATACGTAAGCAAATCTGGACGGTGCTTTCGCGGCTTCTCGCCGCATGCGTTGCCTCTCGCGAATGACGTGAGAGGCGCATATCGTGAGCCAAGAGGTGTCGGTTTTTTGACACACATCAAAGAAACATACGTGTGCGTTCGCGCTCAATTTGGACGGGTATTTGTTTCGTTCTTCGAGCAACAGTGCGTACTGTATTGTTGGAGTAGACGTAGTTGTGGCTGGACGCTGGAAAATGGAGTGGTCGAATGAACAGTGTTTACAATTAATTGATTTAAGTATATGAAAAACACGCCATATTATGGAATCCAAAAAATAAGTATTTTTATTCAAAAACCAAAAAAGAGGATGCAAGGGAAATAATTGCAAATGAATTGAGTATAGAAATAGCAGTGGTTAAAAAAAATGAGCAGCTTACTTGGTTCTTTTAGGGCACAAAGAAGCAAATCGAAAAAGTCAATAGTTATCCACCATCGTCTATTCTTCTTTTTGTTCTTTTTCAATAAATTGCTTATAACCACAAACGCAGCACTGACCATAACCAACTCCGATATTGTTACCACGAATGAATGGAGCGACTTAGCACGCACGCATACGCGACAAATTTAGTTTGCCACGAATGCAGCGAGCGCGAATGGACTGAGTACGAACGCATATGCGTTGCTTCTCACCGCATGCATGTGCAGGTTTGTACGCGGCTTCAAACTGATTCCGAATGCAACAAACTTTGATGGAAAGTGTATTATTATAGTGTTAACAATTGAATATTTGTACATATGACGTGATTTACAAGTGTTTTCATCACATAAGATGCACACGCCGTGAATTTAAAATGAAACATAACCTTCGTATGATAAATCATAACAAAGGCGTTAATGGGTTTTAATAACTTCAAATCAGACTAAATGAATGACTTTTAGGTGTAGTCGATTATTAATAATTTGAATTTATGTAATCATTCATTGGCATTGTTTAAATGCTGTTTTCAACAAATTTAAATTGTATTACCAAAAATGTTTGGAACTGTGTGTAGATTTTGGATCATTCTCTATATACTGTGAACAAATTCTTGTATGATGAAATAATGTGAAATTGATTATAAAAGGAATATCATACTAGAATTATGATTAATATCATAACAAATCTACAGCAAATCGAAATATTTAAATAAATCAAATATCAAATTTAAATGAAAATTATCCCTTAAACAAATCAGAGGGAGCCGGGAATCTCTCGAAGTTGGCAAATATGTCTCAGCATTGCAAATGACGAGATCCTCAAGGTCTCCAACAAAAGAAAACCAATAATTTCGTAAAGTTCATAGACAAGATACAATAGAGCACATTGGTTTCCAACAAACTGTGAGGTTCCCTTAGTCTCCTCTCAACAAAATGAGTAGAGCAGTACTTCTCAGAGACCTCTGATCTCAAACAACGGGATCTCCGTGGTCTCCACTAAACAAAAGACTGGAGATACTGCAAATTCCATCAAACTTACAGGCAGTACTCAGTATAGAGGCCACTGATCCCGATCAGCGTGATGCCTGTGGTAGGTACTTAGCAGAGGCCACTCGTATTCTTCACTTGAGAAAAAACTGGAAGCATGGCAAATTCTAACAAATCGACAGACAGTACTCACCAGAGGCCAATGATCACGATTAACGTGGTTCTTGCAGTCTCCACCGAACAAAAAACTTGAGGAATTGCAAAAAAACAATGGAATATACAGACCGAACACTGATAACGAGTTCCTGTGGTCTCCATCCATAAAGACCAGAGAAGCTGCCAAACTGTATAATGCCAGAAATCAGTAGACCATTCTTAAAAAAAAAACAGTGAAAGGGGGTCATTAAAAGGTATCCGAAGACACTGCAAACCTTGAAGCTGCAGCTGTTAAGAACAACAGCAATCCTTCAACACCGGAACATGAAGAACAAAACTAAAAATCTACAGAAAGCACGAATACGAATAAAATCAGCCCCTTACCATAATGATGAGTATACATAAAAGTACACTAAATATGACACTCAAACACAGAGTTCAATTTCACGATTAGGCATATGGATAATTACTTTTCCCAATCAACCATGTGCTCTTCTACTAAAACAATTGTTTGAAAAGGCAAACCGACTCATTCTCATAAATCAGAGAGGAAAAAATCTCATCACCAAATAGAGGCGAATGTAATGATAACAAAACCAGCGTAAATTCGAACTACACCTTCAGTCAAAAAAATCTAATTTATTCATTCGAGTAACTGGTAGTCTTCTGTCGGATTATTCAGTCAATCCCGATCAAACGGCAATCTCAACCTTAGCCATAGAACTACTGTATATTTTTCAAATGCTGCAAATCGCATCCTGCATTCAGCTCTTATCATTATCAGAGTTAGTGAATTAAAACTGCAGCAAATTATCTACCATATTTGAGGAAAGAGAAACATCAGAAAAATGCCATATCAAGTTTCGCAAAAAAGGTGAACAATGCAACGAACGAATGTCCAACAAAGGATTGACTTTTATTTGCCTAGCTTCAAAGTCGAAAAACAATAGCTCTTTGTTGTTTCATATGCTATATATTCTTGTAATTAATTGGACAGGTATGGACATATTCATTATTATTTGAAATTAAATTGTGATGAGATGATATGATATGATGAGTTCATTTAGATCTGCTTCGTCTTCAGTGAAGTCAATGAAAACTTTTTCATCAAGTACGCTGCTTTCTGGTGATATTCTATGCTTTTTTTGTACCAAATTAACAAATAATTTTTCGAAACAAATTTAAATATTTTTTGAATATATTTCACCTAGAACCGGTACTTCACGCTCTGATCAGGTTGATCTGGCAGAGAGAAAAACAAAATTGTTGGACATGTCTCTTACGGCATCACAACTGGAGCCTAATTTCCGGAAGTAATTACACAAGTGTATAATATCAAAATTACCGATAATTTTCCATGAAACCATGTTGTCTGAAAACTGCATAAGTATTTTCATATTTTGCTGAAAGAGCCCGACTCCGAAGAATTTAATTTTTCATCGTACCCTAAGAGTGGCCCTACGAGTGTTGTACTACCATCTACCACACTCGTACGGTGTAGACGAGACACCGGTGTTGCCTTATGCTCCGGGGGATATTGAGTCCGTTGTGGAGAATGAGAATTGCCGAATCTATTGGAACTACTCATTCTCCACCCTCAGGCAAATACAAGCCAATAAGCCTGATGTAGTCCTCCTCGATCATCAAAATAGGACGATTTTCGTCAATGCGTTCTCAGCTCCTGGCGAAACATCGTCCGAAAAGAGGAGGAAAAACGGACTGAATATCGAGATCTATTCTCTGATCTCCGCAGGCTTTACCCAAACCATTCTGTCAAGATGGTGGTTCTGATAATAGGGGTCTTTGGTGGAATGATGGACACACTGCTTTTAAACTTGAAAATCATACCAGCTTGCCATGATGCGGCAGAAAACTTAGCAGGAAGAATGCAGAAGGCCGTAATTCTTGGTTCACTCCGTCTTCTCAGGGCACATGACTCTCGGACACAGTAATCACTCACCCCACGGACGTGGGGAGTGTTTACTGGGGTTATTGAAACACCAGCGCGCCCTCCGAAAGTGTCGGGGCTCCAGAGACAGGGCCTGTCTGGGTAATTCCTTATTGAAAAAAAAAAATAGCAACCATGGCGCACCCTGGAGGAAATGCTCATTCCTACTGATGTCGGCCGTGGGTATACTAGGCTAACCCCCCGATTACTCGGTTCTAGATGGACGAGAGGGAGGCCACCACAACCGACCCCAAAATGATGATCTGTAAAACAATGACAAGCGCAATGACAATGGACTCTTTGAGTGGACGGATGAACTAAGGGACAGTCTTCTGCATTGCTTTGAGAGCAGTGTGAGCCCGCCCGAAGAGGATACATGACGAGAATGCATGCTCTGTGCATGCTGCCTTTTCTTGATATAATGACACATAATGAGATAATTACACATCCCGTATCTTCGATTCCTTTCAGAACTCTCCGAAACTTTTAAAACGATTATTTGAATAATTCATAACTTTTCAGTACGACAATGTGAAAAGAGTATGTTGCCATTTGAGAAATGGCAGTTGTGAGCATTTCTTTAATATGGTTGCTACAATTACACGAGATGGTCAATTTTCAGCTGTATCTTACATCGAACCTTCCTCTCGTAAATGCTGACGCCGTTCGTCAGTTGTGATGATCTGAGTTTGATGTTCATGACCAACTTTGTTCGATTGAACGTGTATCTCCGCCATTTTTCAACCAATTTTCAATTTCGAAAAATAGTATTATAAAAAGTTTCGTGTTCCTCCGGATAATCAAAAAAAAACCATACAGTGTGTCATTTGAAAATTAAAGGTTGGGGGACACTTCCGGTTAAACCGGAAGTGGTGAATTTTCGGCAATGGAGTCAAAATATGAGTATTTGAGACATATATCGACATACCAAATTCGAAATCTGTATCTTTGAAGCTATAGAAAAGTTGGGGGGCGTACCTCACCTAGTGGTCACCCGGTATACATAACACCGAAACCGCGTTTTTTCTTTGTGACTTCGAATAGTATATTGTGCAACAAGTGCAGAAAAGTGCTAATTTCTCACGAGTTTGAAAAAGTTGCGGCACGAGCGCAAGCGAGTGCTGCAATTCAAACGAGTGAGAAATTGCATTTCTGCTCGTGTTACACACTATACTTTTTCTACAACACCCTTTTTGCTAAAAATAATACTATACTATAAACTGTTTGTATGCATTTTCATATTTTCCTCTTGAAGTTGAAGGTAGTAAATTCAATGACAATGAATTAACTTGTTCTCTTAGTTCTGGCGGAGTATTTTCAATTTCAGAACTGTCGCTATCCATTTTAGTTCAATCTCATCAAAAAATGACGGGACAAGAATATTTTACGAATATTTTATGCTTGATGTTTGTTGACATTCAAATGATTCGATAGATGTTGCTCCGTTGCCTAGCAATGGATAGTGTGTATGTGGGTATTTGAGACAGCAGTAGTGATGTCTATAATTTTTGTTCAAAACATTATGAATT
The DNA here is from genome assembly GCA_958502065.1 of Chrysolina americana. Lineage (NCBI taxonomy): Eukaryota > Metazoa > Arthropoda > Insecta > Coleoptera > Chrysomelidae > Chrysolina > Chrysolina americana. The sequence continues at coordinate 12,539,726 of OY293421.1, read as the reverse complement.
TGTACGACAATTTCTCTCATATTATATAAACCAATAGACTTTGTCTATTCATTCTTGAAGTTGCCTGATCGAATATCTCTTCGAAATGCAGAATTTTCAAAATATACTTTCACCTTGCTGTCACGAAAACTGTATCGCTTAGAAATTAGGTACTGAAAAATTTTGGCACAGAAATGTCACTTTGTGGCACAAAAATGTCACTTTTCGGCACACTAATGTCAAATATCAATTATTGTGAGAAATAATCATGTTTGCGAACGTAAAACTATGCAGAAAAGCATGTTTTGGAGTGTGGTTGTAGAAAAAATATATTGTTCTATTACAAGCAATAAAAACATAGATGATTTATAAAATAATTTTTTCACATACACTGTTCACTCCTTACCGTGTCTGCCCCCATAGGAGGAGCTTGAGTAACTCGATCATCTTGAAATTCAATTTTCTTCAGAAAGGTGTCGAATATACAGGGTGCCTTCTAAAAAAATTGTGCTTTCAACAAATTTTTAATGCAACATTCGAAAATCATCTGCGACCATATTGTACAGAATGGGAACATAGATCAGCTGTTAGTCTGGATTATTGGCTTACTGCTTCAAATATTTGGTTTCGTGATGGAATATCCCCGCTGCCTCAAATGGGGCATAAATATTTTAAGATCACAACGGGTGACGTCAGCGTTGACGCTCAGTACCTACTGCTAGGCAAAAAATGCCATTTTCGAACGATGACAAAAATAAACGAATTAAGTGACAGGATGAAATGCTTTATTTTATTGGCTGTTACCACGATTTGCAATAAATGACATGCAAAAAATATTTGAGAAAGTGTCTACAAATCGACCAGACTTTTTGATGGAAATTTCCTCGTTCCAAAATACCAGCGCAATATTCTACAGAAGAAAATTTAATAGAAATTACAACCGACTTCATAAATATAACCTACTTCAAGAACTTGCGAACAAGGTGATTGTTGACGGATATTGTGTTACTCTCTCGATGTTTACATGATGGCAATTTCTCTTGAAGTATTGTTGAAGGATTTTCTTCACAACGTATTTCATTCCATTATTCCCAGTACAAAAGCTCAGACTTAGTCACATTCCGTAGCCTCAGGAACCCCCAGAGAGGTCACCATTCATAAAAGTTCCGGTTTTATTGAAAGTTTGCCACTTCGAGATCCCCAGCGTGAACACTTGATTGAATGTTTCAGATGGACAAGCTCGAAACTTTTAGTATACCGAGATTCTGTGATAGTAATTATCAAGTGAAGACAGACATTTGGTTCACGAGATTTGGGTAGAGGAGCTCTCAAATTTGCAGACGATATACAGTGTTGGTCATAATGTTTGCAATGAAGGTATGCGACAAACTTCAGTTAGTCATAAAATATAGTTATAGTGGATCGTATCGACATATTGTAAAACATTTGAATCTATTTTGATATATGTCACGTGACCACACTCTAAAAATATCCATGTGATGAATTACAGTTTCGTATAGTTAAATGTTTCTGATACCTCGTAATAGCAATTCTAGTTACCTATCTCACACTGAGGAAAATTCTGCTATTTAAGTTTTGCTGGGATATTTCTTGCTACTGTAATAAGATATACTATTACTATAACAAATTATAGAATAGAAGTAGCACATTCAAATTCTATTGCAGCAAAAAAGATTTTTCTGAAGGTTGTTTTTATGCCACAGGTAGGTATGATGCTGTCGCTAATAGGCAGTCAGTCTAGGACAGTTATTTTTTCAATCAGAAAATCATAATTTCACAGGTGAATAATCACTAATGAATTACATGCCTATGGCCGTGAGTTTTTCACTTATTGTAAGTGGATCATCGCATAGAAGTTCATCCACTTACGGTGGTAATACAGTTGTCAACCTGCCACTAAAATATTACCCGAAGAACGTACTTACGACTACATTATTCCATGCTGTGGTTATTCGATGTTTTGAAGGTTGTTACGTTTATAAATGAGAAAACGAAGAACTGTTGTTTCAGTGATTCAGTGTTACCAGCTGTTCTAGTCCAGCCATAGTGTCGAATAGTGCTCCTTGCAAACAAGCAACATAGAAATTATGTGATAATGGGCGAAGTGAATGAATATAATCAAATGCTATAGCTCGAATTTTATCGAGACATACATATTCGTGTTAATGAATTATGCGGGATATGAATCAATAGTAAGAGCTTCTGCTGAAATTTATTAACCTGACCCATTGTCTTACATGTTTCATTTCGAAACTTCTTTCTTGATTGTTACTGTTAGAACACATTTCCACAGACTTTTGGCAATAATTTTCCATTGAAAACTATGCAGTTACAGAAATAGGAATATGTGTTACCATAGCATACCTGCAACATGAATAATGCACACACCAGCGGTAGCAAAGTCAGATTCCTACAACTACAGCAATACCATTTAGTCATAGGTAGGTGCACTCGCTGGCGGTAGCAAAGTTTACCATCTAATACAAAAACATTGTCTACTAGCCATAGGTAAATGCACTCCATAGCGGTAGCAAAGTTCGAGAAACTAAGTTATTCGACAATTTCTATTCATCCCAATTGAGTTATAATCAGCAAAGTCGACTTCATAACCACAGGTGATAGCTTGCTTGTTCTCTATGCTATTAGAGTTTCTTGCTAGGGTTATTAGATTTCTACCTACGGTTAATAAATATTTTCCTCAGTGCTACTGCAAAAACAATTATGTCCAATACACCATCAGGAATTTATACAAGTTTGAAAATGACACTGTATTACTTCATTAGTAGGATTACTGTAATCCTCCTGTTGAAGTAAACTTGGTTAACAAAATGCGCATCTTAGGAATGGATGAAGGAGAAAACTTCTTTTGTTCTCATTGAGTGACACCACAGGCGTTCAATACCCAATTTTCTATAGAGATTGATACAGATACAACTGTCCTCACAACAAAAGATAAATTCGTCAAGTTTTTCAGATAATAATATTTATTCAGATTCCAAGTGAAAGTGTTGAACACTCAATCTGTGTTACCTACCTTCTTCTTCACATAAGAATATCTATATATATTTTGATCTCTTTTGGTTCCTGATGAGTGGTCCCAATTGGAACAGGTATGTTGAAAGTTTTATCAGTATTCCAATATCAGGAATAAACCTTTTCTCTGTATAGCTGGTGATTTTAATTTGTATATCCGCAAAACGTACAGCTTGTAGCTGAATATAAAATCTAGCCAAAAAGGCAAAATGTCAAAAATTAGAAGTGCAGAAGTCCAATTCATGTGACCTCCTTCATAGAGACAGGACATAAAGGCTCAAGGTGAGTTTGTAAATAGAATTTTGCTGCCCAATCTATTTGGTTATTTTGATTGCTGAGGCAAAGATAATGGTTACAAGAGATGATGAATGATTTTAATAATATATAGTTTAGAAGGAAGTAACTATGAAGGATTGGTTTCAATCAAACTAAAATCAGTTTTGAGGAATATTAAGAAGGAAAAAAGAATAAATAGTTCTCAAAGTACAGGTTATATTTTGAATATATCACTTGATCATAGACATCAAGAAAATCAAGGAGTGCATCAATACTTAAAAAGTGAAGAACGAAACAGAACAAATTTATAAAGAAAAGAAATTAAAAAGAAACAAAGTATATGATGAAAAAAGCCCAAAAAGAAGTAAGAATTTCAAAACCTACATTTTCAAAACTGTATGAGGATTAAGCAGTACTTTACATCTTGGCCACCCGGTATATCAATGGCTTGGTTCCTAAATAAATCAAAATGCAAAAGTGTTTCAACTCAGTCTTCCCTATCCATAAGGGGTGTGACATTTTCCGCATCTGAAGTGTCCCCAGAACGCAGAAACGCCGAGTCTACTTCAGTTGTTTCTGAACATGTTAATTTGATTGTTGAGTAGGTATTAGCGGTTATGAATTCAGTTATCCTGCGTTGCGGAGCTTTCGAAGCACCGGAGCAGAGAAGTAATGGGGCGATTAAATGTACCAGAATGATATGCAAACATGCATCTCCTTTGTAATGATTCGAGCAAACCAGTAACGAATCGTATTGAACTGATTGACATATTGATTCGTGCATGATTTGCTGTTTCACTCAATATTCGCTGAACGTAAAACGTAATTCTGTCTCTAAAAGAGAGAAAATATTCTTCTGTATATGTGGAAGCCATAACTGGCATAGCTGTGAATTGGTGTAATCTGCATCGCAGTGTGTAACAACCTATTTGATCAATACTTCATTAGCTTCTACAACTAATGAGTAAATATTACTTCATCATGGGGAAAGAATGAAAATGAAGTGAATCGGTTAGCAGTGCATCATCCATAATTTGTAGTTGAAGTACTTACTGAACTGAAAAATCTACATATTGTTGATTCGAATGCTTACTGAACTACTGAACTTGGATGGACGGATGGACGGATGGACGGATGGACGGATGGACGGATGGACGGATGGACGGATGGACGGATGGACGGATGGACGGATGGACGGATGGACGGATGGACGGATGGACCGATGGACCGATGGACGGATGGACGGATGGACGGATGGACGGATGGACGGATGGACGGATGGACGGATGGACGGATGGACGGATGGACGGATGGACGGATGGACGGATGGACGGATGGACGGATGGACGGATGGACGGATGGACGGATGGACGGATGGACGGATGGACGGATGGACGGATGGACGGATGGACGGATGGACGGATGGACGGATGGACGGATGGACGGATGGACGGATGGACGGATGGACGGATGGACGGATGGACGGATGGACGGATGGACGGATGGACGGATGGACGGATGGACGGATGGACGGATGGACGGATGGACGGATGGACGGATGGACGGATGGACGGATGGACGGATGGACGGATGGACGGATGGACGGATGGACGGATGGACGGGTGGAACGGAGGGGATGCATGGGATGGACGGTTAAATGAAGATAACAAATAAATTACAGAATAGTACTTGATGGAATCTGTGGAATTATCACGAGTTCAGATATCTGGACATTGAAGACCCTGGTTTCGTATTCAACACTGAAAATTGTAGGGTGACTCAAACTCTGTTACCGTGTTGTGACGTGCTCAACAAAAAGTTTACGGTGGAGCAAGGGATCATGATCACTGAAGACCTTGGCTTGAATCAAAATCTGACTTTCTGAAATCAAATGGGCTTGAGTCGGATACCGAGGAAATCATCATGGCCTGCAAGAATGGTGTCTCCATCATCCTGGTCTACAGTAGTAGTCACGTGATAAGTATGGAGGTCCCTGACACTAGATGCAGAGCGTGATGTAGGGGACCTGAGACCAGCATGCATTTGCTGTCAGCTTGCCTTGTGATTTTAACTAATTTCCACAGAAATAACCCAGCGACGACAGGCTTATGTTGTTTTAAGCTCCGAGAGATATTTAATTCGATGTGAATGTCGAAGAAAATAATTCTGACCATTATCGCTTCATCAGAATCTTTGCCATTGAGGCCTAGAATGAAAGCCAATATGTGTTTTAATCAATGGAATAATAATAATAATAATAATACTTCCTCATAAACAGTCATAGGGTGTACCCAAAAGCATAGCCGGGTAGTGGACGGCTATTAAGATGGCAAATATCATCCAGAAGAATTTCTTATGAATTTTCTCTGAACTTTGTCAGAAACACAATAAAAAATTGAATTTACAGCGAATATAGTTTCCGAAACGTCAACGTATTTTTGAAAACACTAATTTCTTCAGTAAATCTGAATGTTACTAACAAAATTAAACATTTTTATTCGAAACAGACTTCTACACTTGTACACATCTTTATTTAATTTTGTTTTTCTTTTTTATATTTAGACTGTGACAAGTTGAATCCCCCAAAAGACCATTGCAAGCGTATGCACGGTTTTTACGCAATCCACCACGAGGAATATAGGGAAACGGTCTGACCTTTTCAGGTGCTCCATACGTATACACGAAAGACACGCCTCATTGCCTCTTTTGTTTGCACTAATGATAACGAGCACGAGAATTTATTTCATTTCCTTCAATGGTGATTTTTTATTCTCCTTACAATCCATCGGAAAATGAGTTCGGCTGTGTTTAATTTTTTATCCATTGTCTTGCACTTCTTTGTCTCCGTATGCGAGCACAGATTTCTATTACTTAGTTCATCACGATGAGTGGCTATTTCTCCGCAAACTTCAACTTCCATTGAAAAAGTACTTTATTTTTTCTCAGCCATAGTGATGAAGTTATTGTTGGAAACAACTAATTGACTTACACTATTTCTGCCTGTTTCATATTTTGTCTGTAATAGATTTCCAGAAGGACAATGGATCTGATACTGCTTGAAATGATGATAGTAAGGGCATAATTGCCATGTTATGGAAATTGATAAAACAAAAAATATAAACACAAAATCATAAATGAAATGAAAATCAGTAATCCCTATGATATACATGCCCTTTCTTTTTTGATGTGGTAACATTGATATATTCTGAACCGTAGCAAATATGGAGAAGATTGAATGGGAAAAAGATAACTATGGTAGGGAATAGTATTGGTCAAAGAAAATTTACAGGAACTCTCGCACTTCTTGAGTTATACAGGAAAAGCTGAAAATGCTGTTTCTGTTTTTTAACGCATACAATTGTTATTTCAAGTTATATAAAAAAATTGAAGGAGGTCGTTCAAAATGTACTATGGTGATGTAAAAATAAAACGTTTTTCACAAATACAGAGCTGTCTCTTTTATTACGAAGATTGATAAAGCGATAAGATCACAATTCAGTGGTATATCACACTTTATATTTTTATAGCGTTTCTTTTGAAATAATTAGTATCATCAGTGACAACAATTTTCACGGTTATAGAACACAGTGAAAAGAAGCGAAAATAAATTCTGGAAAGTGAACCAGTGAAGGTTTGTGGTCTCAAGAATTCTTTGGAAATTTCGGAAAAATAGAGGAAACATTCTGAAATAGTCTCCAAGCTTCTCGATAGTGCTGGAATATTCGAGAAATTCGTGCAATGAACCATAACGGAGTTTCATTGAATGTATTGACTAACAAGAAACAGAAGTGGACGTCTGAAAAAATCGGCCAGGATACTCCATATTAATTTATAACGATGTATTTCTATAATTTTGATCCTCATCAACATAATTTTTGTTTTAAAATAGTTCCAAAGAAAAAACTCCATCAACATAATGAAGACATTCATCTCATGAGCTTTGAGCTTTCATGACAGCAATAATTGTTCACGCGACGGCTCCTGCTCCCTAGAGATCATAAAATAACTTTTAGTACACAAGAAGTTCAGCGGTTCCATTATATAATAATATTCCATCATAGTTAGAAAATATAAAATGAGATGCAAAACTAATATATCTGCGAAAAATTGGTTACACTTTCGATATACATTTACTAATCTCAAGAATTTGGTGGTAATTCTGACATAATGGTGATTGCGGTAAGAATGTGATAGTTCAATTTTTCGATATAACCCAATTTCGTACCATGAAAAATCCTTGTGAACTGCGTGATTATAACATTCGATATGTTGGTGTTATTTGTCCAAGTCAATTGCCTAAATGTTATGTATGAAAAGGTTGAGTACTTACTAACGTAAGAATGGATTATAAAATCGACAAAAAACGAAAATAGAATATAGTTGAAATGGTTTAAATTGACTGAATTATACAATAAAAACTTTTAATTTTTGTAACTGAAGGTGGAAGTTTCTAATTATAGACTGCGGAATGTTTTAGAAAGAACTGAAAAGACACTTTATTGAATTTCTGGATAATTCGGCCATTAGTGAAGGACATGGCCACTGAAAATTTCTAGAATATGAGATAAAAAATTCTAGAATGTTTTCGAAGCTTCTAAAAGTGTGCAAAGTCGAGAATACCGTGAAATGAATCATACCAGAGACCCCGCAATCTAGTGAAATTCTGGAAAGTTTGGCCACCATTCACACTAGTGCAGGGACGTGGTAGGCGGAGCTCTCTAGAAAATCTAGAATATAACAGAGAGAAGCCTAGAATAATCCTGAATCTTCTGGAATAGCTGAAAAATTCGAGATAACCGTGGAATGAACCAGAGAAAAAGCTAGAATGTATTGGAAAGACACTCAAGTGGAATTCTGGAATGTTTATCTACCAGTCTATAGGAAAAAAGACCACAATAATCTAGATGCGTTTAAAAAGTACTGAAAATTCATGGAAAATCCCTGAAAACTGCATAATTATAACATCTGACATGTTGGTATTATCTGTGCAAGTCAATTGCACACATATGTATGAAATGGTTGAGCACTTATTAACGTGAGAATGGATTATAAAATCGACAATAAACTTCGAGTGGATGAAGTTGTCTGAACTATTTCACATTGACAATGTTAAAGAGAAAACACAGAGATGCCTTATTTTCTGGATTGATCAAGCCTTCTGCAGATGTTGTGATGTATTGTATGTTCACAGACAGCGGAGGCGAGGATAGAAGCTTCCAGACTGAAGTGCATAGGCCAATGGAGGAGAAATAATTTAAGCCATTTCAACATAGAGAAGGACACATCTGAGATTCCGTCGGACAAAATGACCTCCCCAACCTACTTCTTTGATGGAACATTTACCACCATCATTCAAGAAACGAAAGTCATATCAAGGGCCCTATCAATTCTTTCAAGAGGACACAAATTTGGTACACAAATGGCTCAAAGATAAGCAGTGGGGTATGGGCTGGCATATACGAGCAGAGACCGGGGCGTGACATCAGTCTTGGTACTCAAGCCACCGTATTCTAAGCCGAGGTAACAGCACAAACGAGAATCTAAGGAAGGGTCTTAGAAACCAACCCATAGTCATTCTCTGACAGCCAGGCGGCAATAAAGGCTCTACGATCATGCAGATTTGCTTCCAAATTAGTTTGGGAGACTCAAAAAAAACTTGAATGACCTAGGAGCACAGAACAAGGTAAAACTCATCTGGATACCAAGCAGATGCCTTAGCAAGAGCAAGGACAGCTACAACTCTCATTAGACCAGAAGCAGCCTGTGGAGTCCTATTTGAGGGAATTGAACAATTCACGAAGAAATTGGTCGAGAGCCATCATCAAATTTCCTAGGAAGACGTCACAACAATACTCACGGAAAAATGATGGTAATAGGGCCAACTGCAGCCATCTAGGCATCTTTCTTCTTGAACTGGGCCAGAACTCCCTCAGGAAGGTGATAGGAGTAATAACAGGACACTGCAACCGGAGAAGATGCTTGCACACATTGGGGACAAACCAAGACTCCACATCATGCAAGTTCTGTGATGAGGAGAACGAAATAGCCTCATACATATTGTATACATGCGGAGCCGGAATAGAAAGGTTCTACGCAGAACTACCTGCATTTGGGCCAGCCCCACCGCATGATAATAGTAATGAAACATGTCTACAGAAAGAGAAGTCAATTGAGTAATGGCTCTGATCGATTATTTAATGCCAGCAGAAAACAATGTTTGGATTTTTCTGTGCCAAACATTTCTGGAAATTTCTGAATTAGGAGTTCAAATTTTGATGCATCTATTTACGTATGAAATTACTCATAACATTAGATTGATAACATGTATATTGTAACAATGTAGGTATCATAAATTTGCTAGATTCCAAGAAAAAATTGTAAAAAGGGAACTGGAAAAAGGGAGAAACTCTCTAAAGGGATACCCTTCTCACATCAGGAATTATTAGTTGTAATATCACAAGTGTGATGTAGGTTGCCTAGATGCCAATCCTGACGTCTGACGCTTGCTTGGAGAAAATTTGCTATAGCAATTACTATTTAGAATGTTTAATAATAATTCTTAGCTTTTTAGTTTTTATCATTTTAGTTTCTGTTAGTTGAATATTACATTACATTGATAAACTATTGAAAAACATTTTTTATGAATAAAAACATGAGAAAACTTATCGTGCCATATGTTGTTGCATTCGTAAATATGAATGATATTTCATACATGGTGTACTTTTTTTCGTGCTTTGTAAAAACAAAGATTTTGATGGTTTATTCTAAATCAAACGTTGTACTAAGATTGTGTGAACATCATTTTGTAGAGCTAAAAAAGTAGAAATGAGAAAGTGCCTTTAGTTTTTCTAAAATTCTTCAAATAACGTCCGAAAGAAATGAAAGCCAAATCGCCAGTTCCTATATTTTTTTTTTTTCGAATATTTCCGAAAGTAAAAACACCTATAACACCCAATAATTGGGCAACTTTTTGTTCAATCAACCTTTTTTGTAACTCTCAAGGGTTACCAATATCCCCATGCTATTCATCTTCATCTTGGGAACACTGTATTATCATCTGTAAATACCAACTTTGACTCACCTAGTTGACGAGGCATTTCTGGAGACCTACTGCTCTCCGATGCAGCTGGAATACTAGCCCGGTTACCGATCTGAAAAAAAAATATAACAATTCTTACAGCCAAAAAGATTTTAGAATTTTCTAAAATTGACCAATTAACTGTCATTTTGAGCGACGATTACAATAGTTTTTCATGAATCAACCGAAATATTACTATTGATTAATAGTGTGAAAATGGAGAAAATTTCAATAACAAAATTTAAAGTGTAGAAAGTCAAAAGATTTGTTTCGATATATTTCAATATGTGAATGAGATTTCTGAACACTTCGTAATCATAATAACTATCGTGACAGAAGGCCATGAGTTAATATTCACACAAAAAAAGTAACTTCTTTCAATTTTGCGTATTTTGTACTTTGTTGAAAGAGTTTATTCATGAAACGAATAATAATTTTAAAATTTTTGCCCTGTTATAAATACCTCAGTCGGACACTGTCTCCCGAGCCCCGAAAAATGGAGTAAGTAACTACTGGGTTCCGAGAATCAAGTGCCTTGAGTAGTCGAAGTAAAACAAGAATTACAGCCTTCTGCCCCATTTCGGTCAAGATTTCTGCCGCATCACGGCAAGCAGGTATGATTTTCATATTCGAGATCGGCGTGTCCATCATTCCACCAAGTACCGCCATGATCAGAATCACAATTTTAACAGAATTGTTTCCGTAAAATCTGTGGAGTTCAAAGAGCAATTCTTGATGATTAGTCCGTTTTGCTTTGTCTTTTCGGATGATGTTCATTTCACCAGAAACTAAAAATTCTTTACTAAAATCGTCCTATTCTGATGGTCGAAGAGGACTACATCTTGCTTATTGGCTTGTATTTATTTGCCTGGGGAAGGGGAAAGGGTAGTTTCAATAGATTCGGTACTCTTTATTCTCCACAACGGACTCAATATCTCCCGACGAATGAGGTAATGCCGTACTGGTTTCAAAGGTACAACACTCGTAGCGCCGTATTATATCTGTGGAAGTAGTTTGAGACCGCATGACCTGACAACAGATATGAAATGGCCTCAGTGTCTGGGACATCTATACCCACCAGGCCACTACGATACAGTTTTGGTAAAAAAAAAATTGTATGTATATCCCTCGATCTCCGATTTCAGTCCACTTGACCTCAGAAAAGACAAGAGACAATTTTTGGAATTGCTCCAATTTTCTTGGAGACCCCATGCATTGGCTCATCCTTATGTAGCTGCAGGAATACTCCTGTTTCCGCACCTTTTCTTGAACCTTTTGCTGAACAAATTCCAACGAGGAGATTGAGTTTGGGTCACTCAGGGTGAGGCAGCTTCAGGTGCGAGGCAGGTATCGATTTTGCGAGGCAGCCTCGCGCGGCTTTGGAGTTTATGATAATATTTGCCACGGAGAGTTAACTGTGGTTATTTCTTAGAAGCAGCGTTGTTCTACCCCTAGATAAGTATACGTCTCTCCAGCATCAAGATGTTGTAGGATGATGCTACTATCTGAGTAGCTGAACATCCTTTCTGTATTCCCAGTATCGTCTTCTTTTGAGATGAACCGTGGCACATTTGTCGATCTCGAGCTTATATATCCGATAGCATGCTCAAGAACTGATGTAAGTCCTTTTCTACCATGACATATCATTCGAGGTTATACAAGTAACCTAGATGGGTGACATTTTTCCTCTAGACTTGACCAGATGTTATGGTGAAACGAGTCCTCCAGAGCGGCGTCAGCTGTCTAATGCATTCCACGAGACGAGTAACTAGCTAGAGATGTAGATGGTGAGATGACGACCTCACAGGAAGGAATCGAATAAGACAGATTGAGACGCGATCCGTTTTTTTTTCAATGAGTTAACGACGATTGGTAATTCCATAAAAGACGAGAAGACGTATATAAACGTTCAGTAGCTGTTTCCTGTTTATAAGTATCCAAAGATGTACCCGAAGATTTATGCTTTTCCAATTTGCAAGTGATTGTATAATTTGGTAATGAACTGTGTTTTTCCGTTCCTGAACTATCCGGCGGCCTTTCGAACTCATTATTCCCCTAGACAACAGATAAAAATCCTACATATACAAAACAGTCATATACGTAAAACTAAACCTAAATGATTTAAAAAAAAACTCATATGAACATACATACTCAACTAGAAATGCCAATTCATTATCAGTAATAAATCACAACATTAGCAAATATGAGAAATCATCAAGATACGCAGGTGTTACTGTTTTTACCAAATTGCCAACTCATTTGCAAAACCTAGAGCTGAAACAATTCAAAACGACAGTGAAAAAAATGCTACTTCAGAAATGCTATTACTCTGTTAAATGATTCATTTCTGATACTAACATCTGTCTATGATGATTCTTTTGTTGTTTTGACGTGTGTATCCATCTAATGATGGCTCCATGAACTCGAAATACTAATAAAGTTCTTTGTCTTTGTCTGGTCTTGTCAAGAAAAGCAACATTCAAGTTAAGCTCTCGTGTTCCTTTATTTACAGTATTATTTATTTATTGTATAAGCCATGAAAAACACGAAACGAAAGTGGAAGAGAGTTCTAACAAACTCTTGAAAGATTATATATTCGCATGAATGAAATGTTGCATTCACATAAGGTAGTGTTTGGTAATAAGGCCCACCTAACTTTTGTCATTTTTTTGTCCTTTATATTTTATTTAAAACAATCCGAAACAACAAACATGTCAAGAAATCTCCTCATCATGTTAACATCAATATTCGTCTCCATAAATATCTTCGTAATCTAAATAAGACAGATATTAAAAACCTGCTCTTGGGCCTTATTACCCACCTATAAGGGTAATAAAGCCCATAGTAATTTACGCCAAATTTTGTTTATTTATTGTGTATATAAATATATATATATACACATCATTTATTTTAATCAAAAACGGTAGAAACTTAATAAATCTCGAAAAAAAAAAGGAAAATAAACATTATTTTTTACAAAAACTGATAAACGTAACAAAATTCTAACAAAGATATTAAATTATTGAAAAAACATTAAAAAAAACTCTCTAATATACACACTTATCAAACTCTGTTCGTTTTGATTTGCATTTTGGCCTCTATCTGGAGACAGTGTTACAAGGAGTGTTAATTCATCTGTTTACGAGCCTTATTAACACCGAGCGAGCACTTTTTATTGAACATGCAATTTCCAGAAAAATTACTAATTTATTAAATTTTCCTCTTAGTGCGAAAGATAGTACCAATGTTGTAGATAATGATGGGGCACTATTAGTTTCTTTAAGTAAAAGAGGTTGAATAAAATAGACGTCAAACCTTCCTGCGAACTTATAATCTGTGCAGCATAAAACTGCACATGCACCTACTGTTGTTAATGGCAGACTGAAGTCAATGATCTTTTAGTATAGCTTCAACACTAGGATGATGCAACTGACCGTTGACAGATTTGAAAAAAATTGCCAGTATTCAAGGACAAACACGGTGGGCCACATTAACCGCCGGGCCTTATTCCCCAACACTACCTTACGTGTTTCGCAGAGGCTGGCTAAATAATCAAAATCGCATTCATTTCCCAGTATTGAAAACCTGTAGGATCGTTCATCTCCAATTACAAACCTCAATCCGGAAATGGTGAATTCTGTTGCTACATTACGGCGTGCTCTATTTTTTCATTTCTACTATGTGGAAGAGCAATATGATTATACCGAGAAATATAACGAGTAGTCGTATTGCATGCAATAAAACTTTTCCGAAATCCACACTAAATTACATGCACATGCTCTTCTCCTAATTCGAAACATTTCAGCAGAGACGCTGCGAAAGGCATAAAAGGAAAATGAATAGGATGTTCTGCTTACATAGCAATCTCGGTTTATTCCTACGATATTAGACGAATTTGAACTGAAAAGCATTTGGATGCACCTTACGAGCGATTTAAGTAGGAAGATGATACTCTCCATCATCATAGTAAAGTCTCGTTCTAAAGTTGTCGATAGCTTCATCACAGAGAATAATAATTGTCTCCTTCTTTGTCAATATTAAAAAAAATTACAAATAAAAATGTTGAAGTGTAAGACGAGTTCGAGTTGCAATGGTTCCTTAGTCTGAATAGTGTTAGAGAATGAATACGCTGTATAACGAAGCTATCTGGAAGGGTTTGCCAGGGAAACGTGATGACTAAAGCGGGATACTACTGAAAGAGTCGTAGAAGAGATTCTAAAAATATTGGAGCTGAAATATCTTAGTCGAAATCAATATTATAATTTGGAATCGATCAAAATTATTATCGAAAATCAATAATAGGAAGATCACTTCATTGAATTGAGCTGAACGTGCATTTGATACCCGCCACCTATGCAAATATCATATACAGGGTGTTTCAAATTAGATCGGCACCATTGCCGACTCCGTTATTATTGATACTACGAATTCGGTTAAATGGGCAAACTAGTAGCATTTTTAATGGACTTCTCAATGCCGAAATCAAAAAAAAAAAATACAGTGGCGTTTTCAGAATATTTCATAAAATGATATTTCTTTCAATGGAACACCCTATATTTTTTCGTGCATTTAGATTCGTAATAACATTTTCAACAACAAATCTCATTTGACTTTTTTCGTAAGGGTGAAAATAAGACAGTTTTATCAATAGGAAACAAAACGTCAATTTCTGTATTTTCTGTATTACAAAACGTTTTTTGGTCTCCTCTTCTCAAACACTTTTTCATTGTTCCTGAATCGACGATGAAGCACAGCAAAATGCCGATTAGGTAATTCACGATCGGAGAACGAATTGCTGTAGTGTTGGAGTGCTCTCACGCTATTTTTCTGGCAAACCAAGTAGGATTCTAACATATCACATTTTTCTTGATGGAAAAACGGCATTTCGAAAAATATTCGAACAGTAGGTACAATAATTTATGACGTTGTTATAATATACTTGAGAATATTTGACAAATAGTATTTCAACAAAGTTTCAAGGCAACTTGATTGCTCATAATGTTTTATCGAATCAAACACTTTTTGTCCAACCACATTCATATGCCCCTTCAGTATTTTCTGTTCTGTACAAAAACGGCTTCAAAGTTATCATTTCGGCAGACATATTTTGATTCACAAAATAAATGCTGCTAGCGGAATGGCTTTAAGATGGAATTTACCGTTTCCTTCATTGATACCAAATAGGTCAGTGGTGTCAATTGAGTGATGCGACATGATGATCACGGGTTTCACGAGTTCACATCCCAGAGCAATTTTTTATTTGTACTGTCTTATTTTGCTATTGTCATTTTTTTAAGTACCAATATTGGGTGTTAAAACAATCATGAGGTTTTATTCGACAAAACAAAGAAATCTGTAAAAATTCGTACGAGTTCGAATATATTGTGCCAGAGAGGTATTAACAATGTGAAAGAATACGGGGTACCCTTCTCTCTAAGCGTTTCCACCAAGTGGAAAATAAAAGGCAAACATCTGTCAGAAAACAGCTACTTCCCTGGCTAATACCACGACGGACATTGAACTACATCTGACAAATATTTGTGCAACGTTCTTCCAAGAAGACCCAATTGCAAGTGCTCGTCTTGTAATTATACAGAAGATTCATTTGACTGGGAATGACCACCTGCAGACATGCATGTTTCGAGGTTTATTGCCTCTCATTAGTGACAGGGTAAGTCGGACAACATTATAATTGTCCTGTCCCTGCCAAATGTATAATAATCAACTGTTTAACTATTTCCCCACGGATGACACAACGAACTACAACAAAGTTGATCGCAGCGCCATCCGCAATAAACCTCGAAACATGCATGTCTGCAGGTGGTCATTCCCAGCCAAATGAAGGATAATCTTCTGTTTAATTACAAGACGAGCACTTGCAATCGGGTCTTCTTGGAAGAACGTTGCACAAATATTTGTCAGATGTAGTTCAATGTCCGTCGTGGTATTAGCCAGGGAAGTAGTTGTTTTCTGACAGATGAAATAAATAAATATTTCCACGTAAGTCGTTCATTTTCCACTTCAGGAAGAAAGGTGATATGAGTTTAGTTGTTGAGAATGTTATTATAAATCGAAATGCATGAAAAAATGTAGGGTGCTCCATTAAAAGATATATATAATTTTATGAAATATTCTGAAAACGCGACTGTCAATTTTTTTTCTGTTTTCGGCATCGAAAAGGCCATTAAAAATGCTATTCGTAGCATCAATAATAACGGAGTTGACAATGGTGCCGATTCAATTTGGAACACCCTGTAGATGAATCCTCACATCAAAAGTAACTGGAATATTGGAAGAAATACATTCATAGACTAAAAGAAAGGGTCATTCTGGAATATAATATCAATAAACTGAGAGCAGGTAAGAGAATTCACATTTAAAATCCGACATTTGGGAAGGGCAGTTTTGCACGTCAGTTCAAAGTAAAGAGTGTTCATTACTTAAGTATTATTGGTAAAGTGAAGTTGTTTAATTTTAGTTGTTTTCATGAAATTGCCCTGAGATCGTTCGTTACAGGGTAGAGGACTTCGGATAAGGATTCAGCCATGCCACCACACAACTTTTGGCTTTAAACTTACTGACACATTTTTCTACAACTTTTCCCGATGTCGAGGTTTCGGACAGCCTCAGAAACCCTGTACCAGAATTGAAAAAGTGCATAACGGCGGAAATATGGAGATTTTCCATAAAATATAAAACACTAGAGACTTTATTTTTTTAAGGGTATTTTGTTTGAAGATGGCGCTGAATTGAAAACTAGAAGCGTATGTTAGAGCGTTTGCCCAGGGTTCGATCTCCACCGACTGCACCTGAGCTAAATTGGTTCAAAATCCACTTGTACGTAAGCTGTAGATCCCGGACCTCCCTTGCTCTCACAAGCTCTGCTTTTGAAGGGTTCTCTCTGAAGGTGATTCGTAAGAACATATTTTACAAAAAAGATAAGCCGTGCTAAATCATCTTTATCAAAAAAAAACATAGAGGGAGAGTATAGTGTAGGGTTGATTCTTTTGTTACAAAAAAATTCAAATGAAGAAATGTTCTCTTGGTACATTTCCATTAATATTATTTTTTTGTATGTCCATAAAACGTTGAATTATTTGTACAATATTTTGTATTATAATACACACGAAGAAGCAAGGGAAGCAGCTTTGAAATACTGATGACCAGAAATACTATTCAGTGAATTGGTTAAGAATAGAAGCAACTTTCCCTTTAATAGATTTACTTTCAACACTACAAAGATTGTCTAATGGCAACTATTTTTTGTTATACATAACTGTACATTTCAAAACCCCTTTTTTTCTTCAAGTATTCGATTTCGCTAGGGCCTTGGTCATAATATCAGTTAGCTTCTTTTCCAAAGAAATATATTGATCGTCGAAACAGCATCTTCAATTTCATCTTTGATTACAAGATACCTCGTATCGATATGTTTGATATGCTTGTGATTTTGAGGCCATTTTGAGATCGATATATACATCTTTTGTTGGGACTGTTGTCCGCTTTTGCTGGTTCTGATGATTGTTGTAGTTTGTAGAATGAGGTTTTGTGGACTGTTATGTTTTTTTGTGGGATTATATCAAAATATATCAAAAGAGAAGGTTCTTGACTCGATATATATGCTTGCTTATTTCGTAAACCCGCTAACTCCACGTTTTATCAATGGAGTCAGCTTGTTGGCGTATTAAGGCATCGCATTGTTTTTCTCGTATCTAAGCAACCGCAAATACAAAGTTATAATATTTTCCTATCTATAGGGTGTTAGAGATTATACATCCCGCCCGCCTTGAAATGCATATGAAGTTTTCAACAATAATAAATTAACAAAATGCAATACATTAAATGTAGTAATCAAGTGTCAATTGGTAAAATACTCAATTTTCGAACACTCCGTTTCACAACAGCATTTTTAGTTTTAACAGCAACAACTCGTATAATTTCGTCTTCTGCTGGAAATATATCCGATACTCTGCCAACTTTCCAATGAAGAGGGGATGTGTTGTCTTCTCTCAAGATGACCAGGCCTCCAACTTCAATTTTGTTTGGTGATTTGCAACACCACTTTTGACGGACTTGTAAACATACTCGGACGAACAGCGTTGCCAGAAGTGTTGGAGAATTCGTTGTAATTGGTGATAATGGTCCAGACGATTTGAAGGAGAATGTATGAAGTTTCTTTGAAGTACAGCTAAGAATGAGTCACTCAGTAGGAAATGAGTAGGAGTCAGGAAGGTTAAATCGGTGGGATCACTGGATAGTGGGGTAAGAGGGCGAGAATTGAGCATAGCCTCAATTTGATACAACACAGTATAAAGATCTTCGTAAGTTAGATGCGCATTGCCAATTACTCGGATCAAATGTCTCTTTGCTGAATTGACTGCAGCTTCCCACAATCCTCCTTGATTTGGTGCCAATGGAGCACTAAAATGCCAAGAGATTTTATGATTCAATAGAAAATTACGAAATTCTCCCGAATGAGAAGAATTATCAATATCCCGTAATATCGATTTGAGTTCATTATTAGCACCAACGAAGTTACTACCATTATCCGAATATATTTTGGAGCAAAGACCTCTTCTTGATACAAATCTTTTGAGACAATCTAAAAATGTAGGGGTTGATAACTCACCAGCCAACTCGATATGAACAGCTTTGGTGGTGAAACAAATGAAGATACAAATGTATGATTTTAAGAGTTTTCTGGTTCTCAAACGACCATGTGTCACAAGGACTGGTCTAGCATAATCTACTCATATTACAGAAAATGGTCGAATAGGAGTCAATCGTGCTTCGGGCAAATGTCCTATTAAGCGAACAATACTTGCTGAGTTCAACTTATAAGAAAGGATACACTTTCTAATTATACCTCTTATCACATTTCTATACCATTCATTATCTATTTCTTTCTTAGGCTGGCCAAAACAGCTTATGGACCAGCATGAAGAATAGTTTTATGTTCGTATTCTATCAACATAATTGTGAATTTATAGGAAGGGGGTAATAATATAGGATGTCATCATAGAATAATAGAGCATTTTTCAACCGACCATCAACTCTTAACAACTGATTTGAATCTAGAAATGGGTTAAGAGAAGTTTACTTGTTCTTGAAATAGTCTTATTATTTCTTTAACGATGGATTTCATCCAAATTATCAACAGATTGAACCATTTTGATAAGCACAATAAGAGAACTTTCCAATTCACCGGGGCTGAGGTCATTCTTTATTCTGTTAGTCTTGTTTTTCTTGTTTAAATTGTGAATGAATCTCAAGATAAAAGTGAATATTCTTTGAGTTTTTGTAAATGATGAATATCTTTCAAAAATGGATTGGTAGGTGTAACAAACCAAAAGTAGTTAGGTTTACTACGTCTCTCAGGGATGTTTTCTGACTGATTCGTAATGTTCTCAGGCCATGAAGTTTCATCCGTAATCAAAAACTTCGAACCTGACCACCAATGGTCTTTTTGTAGCCATTCTTCAGGACTACACCCTCTCGATATAATCTCCGCAGGATTTTGTTGTGAGGGTACATGTTGCCAAAAATTCCTCCCAGCCAATTCATGAATTTCAGTTACACGATTTGAAACGAAAGTTTTCCAAGTGCAAGGATCTGCTGCAATCCATGAAAGGACAATAGAAGAATCGCTACAATAGAATGTTTGAATGTTATTCAGATTTAATAATTATTTAACTTTCTTCATTAATCTTGCAAGTAATACTGCCCCGCGCAAAGTTCTAAACAAGGAAGTGTAATACATCTTTTTGAAGGGGCAATTCTTGATTTAGCAAGTAGAATGACAAAAACCGTTCTGATCAGTGGACAAAAGATATATACAAATACATGCTCCATACGCTTTTTGACTTGAATCCAAGAACCCATGAATTTGTTGAATAGAGGACTGAGGAATTGTAACCTGCCTACGAATATTTATGATATCAAGGTTCATCAGTTCTCTCCGATATTTCAACCATGCTTTATGTAAATCGTTGGGAACCCTTTCGTCCCAACCAATTTGTTCTTGCCAAAGTTTTTGTAATATAAATTTTGCTTGTACTACTATTGGTCCGATAAGTCCTAGAGGGTCAAATATTTTTGCTATATTGCTGAGTACTATCCTTTTCGTGACTAATTTTGATTTTTCGAGATTAGATTTGAAAATGAAATAATCATCTTTTGGGTTCCAAACCAAGCCCAAGGTTCTGATGGTTTTATTCCCCGGAGTAATTCGAGTTTTTCAAAATTATTTGCATTGACATTTTCTAAAAGTTCGCGTCGATTGGAAGCCCATACCTACTACTTCCTCTATATTCCAAAAGTTTTCAAATTGAATATTCAGTTCTGTGTTGGTAATAGACAAATTAAAAAATACGTTACCGTTATAAGTTGTATTGAGAGGCCCTGATAACACCCATCCCAGCCTAGTTTGGTGTAAAATCGGATGATTTCTTCCAATTGTAATTTTGTTTCCACAAAGTATATCGAAAAATACACTTGCACCCAATAAAACATCAACCTTGATAGAATCATTACAAAAATCAATCATTGACTTTGTGTGATATACTGTTTAAAAAATTATTGAGACCCGCTGGAACATTAATACTCACGGTTTTCAATTCAAGTTTTTTAGATACAGTTCGATTATTGTATCTTTACCCATGCGTCATCCATTTATGATCGAAGAAATCACACATCCTCTATCGAACATCTCTTTCTATCAACCGCTATGAACGATTCAAAATTCGTTTACATTTGTCTGCTAAGCTAAGAATTATGGTATTGTGAAGATGACGCACGGGTAAAGATATAATAATCGATCTGTAAGTCCTTAGTTATGGAATTTGAATGGGACCCGCTATCCAACATTGCACGCACGACATCTTATTTTTTTATTGTTTCCCGACCATGAGTATATCAAGGCAGTAGCTAAGACCACTTGACTTTGATTAGTTTTCATCGAAGCAGATATCTGTGAAGGAATATTTGGAAATGTCTGAGTTAGCGCCAGGGGAGAATCGCTGTAGCTGGTAGATTGGGAGTGTGAATGTGAAGAATCGCATGTTTGGCTAGTTATTGTATCATTAGAATTTTGCCATTTTCAGAATTATGAAGCAATGTAAAATGTTTTTTGTTACATAATTTGCAACCTCAAGACTTACAATCTCTTTGAAAATGATTTGGCCGCAAACAGTTGTTGCATAATTTGTGTTTTTTCACTTCTGAAATGAGAATTGAAACTTTCAATGCCTTTTCCGTTGCAAAAGGAACAGATTGGTTTGTTTGTTGACAAATGAGAAAATGTTTTGTCTTCGCGTGAAAAGCTCGATTTGTGTAATGGTTTTGCTTCGCTTTCAACTGTTTCTAGCCATTGGCATCTTTCCGAAAGGAATGTAGTCAATTCGACAATAGTTGGATTATCATTATCTTTCATTTGTTGTTTCCACTCTCGTTTGGAGGATGAATCGATTTTTGATGTTAAAATGTATATCAGAAGTATATCCCAAGTACCAGTTCGTTGACCCAATGCCGACAATGCTCTAAGATTTTTATTGAAATTATCCAGAAATTTTCTGAGAGAAGTGAATGATTCAGTTTTCAAAATAGGTAGATCAAATATTGATTTTACATGAGTGTGAATAATTGGTTTTTTGTTTTCATATCTTTCTTGGAGCATTGTCCATGCGACATTATAATTTTTATTAGAAATATCCAAGGATTGTATTACTTGAGCAACTTCACCCTTCAAACACGATTGAAGATAATAAAACTTTTAAATGTTAGAAAGATTACTATTTTCATGGATAAGACTTGTGAAAGTATAATTGAAAGTCATCCACTGGTGATAATGACCGTAAAAATCGGGTAAGCTAATGTTTACAAATTTACTGTGTATCAGTTTTATTCGAAATAAGTATATCATTACCATGGTTACCTGTGTTATGTGAACTTGTCACTAAAGTAACTGACGAGCCATGACTTTGTTCGAAACTGAGGAATTTTTGTTTTGCGAGACCCGTTGCTGTGAAAAACGAATTTTCGAATGCCTGTCTTTCTAAATCATCAACCGGTTCATTCGGAAAAGACTCTATTTCTGACTGTATCTCTTCAAATTGATTCAATGCATCACCGATTTTGTCTAAACGTACTTGTAATTCATGAATAGCTGAGGCTTTTGAATCAAATGAGTTAACGGCGTTAGAAAATCGAGTAAGTTGGCCCTTGATTGTGGCGCGTTTTGCTTCAAGCTTTTGAAGGTATGTCATAATGTATGGTATAAAACAGAGTAGTTACTGCTCAAGGAAATCAGGAAAGGTTTAAAGGATATGATTTTATGGAAGGAATGAAGTGACTCACAGTTTATTGCGTTCTTCCTTTCCAACTTCGTGTTCGGGTTGTGTCTGACGTTCATTTTGACGTTTCTTGTCGAATCTTCTCTTCGAATTAAATCCGGCTCGAATTGACCAAATGTTGGGACTGTTGTCCGCTTTTGCTGGTTCTGATGATTGTTGTAGTTGGTAGAATGAGGTTTTATGGACTGTAATGTTTTTTTTAGGATTATATCAAAATCAAAGAGAAGGTTCTTGACTCCATATATTATTGCTTTATTGACATATCTAAGCAACCGCAATTACAAAGTTATAATATTTTCCTATCTATAGGGTGTTAGAGATTATACATCTTTGATTGTCTTCAATTAAAGTGTTTGGTTTGGGAAAAAGTCAGTTGAAATATTTTGAATCATTATTCCTTCCAAACAGCAGTACTGATTGAAATATATTCCGCTTCCATTGATGACGAGGACATAGATTTGTGATATAGGTTGCTGCAAGAACAGCTTCTCCCCACAAGAATTTAAACATACTAGCATAATCTTGCCTTCTTCATCAGAGTTTTGTTCATGCGTGCATTAATTTTGTTTTGCTGTGGGGTATAATATAAGTGAACAGTTGGTATCACCTGTATACCTTCAAGGAATTCTGAAGATTTGCATTCGCCATCATTATCACATCTCAATTTAGAAATTTTAGGTACAAAATGGGCAATGTCCATGCTTCATACTGTTTCAAATACTTGTTAACATCATCTTCACTTCGAAGTAGGTACACCATAGAGAAATGGGTGTGATTATCGATGAAAGTATCGAAGTATTTCTTTCCATCCCAAGTTTCGGGTGTAATGGGGCTACATACATCGCTATGTAGCAAGTCTAGTGGCCGTCTATATTTAACAAGGAATTCTTTAGAGAAGGGTAGTTGAGATTGTTTCCCTTTACAACAACATGAACATTCAGTCCAATTATTCTTAACTAAAGAACTAACTCAACCACCTCTCGAAAATAGGTTATGTAATAAAATGACAAGGGTGTTGAAGACACCATCTTGGCAGGCTATTATCAATCCCTCGGTCTCGGTTTCCGACTTTAGTCCACTCGACCTGAGAAAAGGGAAGGTCACGTTTCTGGATAAGCCATAAGGTCTTCGATGTTCTTGAAGAAGACCCAATGCATTGGCTTATCCTTATGTTGCAGTAGGAGCCTCTCAATCTTCGCAGCTTTCACGTGGGCTTTTTGCTGAACGGGTTCCAACTCGGTGAAAGAGTTCGGGTTCGTCCGTTCAGTGTCGAATATGAGACCGATGACTCCTGATCACTTTACAGGCTCCATCCAGTACCATTCTGTGTAGACACTGTGTAGACACTCCAAACTCAAAAGTCCACGGCCTTCCTCTTGTCTGGGAAAGTATAACAGTAGAACAGATGATTTAGGATGCAGGCTCCTATGAAGATGCATCAATTTGCGAGTTTTAACTTCGAATTGTCTCAGCTCTTCTTGAGTCCATTTCATTATTCCAAAGGAGTGAAATAGAATCGGCAAGCATATTAGTTGCAGCAACTTTGTTCTTCCCAAACAGTTCTGATGACCAGATCTGTCGGAGTAGCTTCCTTTTGGGTGTGGCGTTGTTTCACCCCTAGGTAGGTATACGTCTCTCCAGCATCCAGATCATGTAGGATGCTTCCGACTACGAGCTGAACGTCCTTTCCGTATTCCTCACATCGTCTTCTTCTGAGATGAACCGTGGCACATTTGTCTTGCACCATGTATTTGTTGTGCTGTGTTATGGTTGTAAAAATATTAATTTATTTTGCCATATATTGTAATGTGAGTAACATCCCAATCTCACTTCTAACCCCACCAAGTCTGATGAAGGGGGAGGGAAAGTGTACCTGCATGGTAATTTCTATCCAGTGGCGGCGCGTTCCTACCAATAAATCAGGTAATTTTATTGTTTTATTTTTGTAATTCCTCTTGGTTTCCAACTTCTTTTGGTAGGATGAGCACATTGACTTTTGTGTAAGTGGTAGTAAATCACCCTGTATATGATTCCCTAACCTCGCCGTAGGAAAAGTGGGATTTAGCAAAAATCTTCGTTCATATTCACCATGTTAATCAGAATGTTTATATCAGACATGAAGTAAACGTGTGAATGCAACACATATTAAATATTAGTTCGTTTTTTTTTCAATTCGGAAAAACTGGACAATGTTTAACTTTAACACCCACCCCACCCCGTATCTGGCAAACTAGTCGTGAAATTGAGAGGGTCCATAGATTTGGCTACTATATTGAATAAAACAAAATGTCAGTTTCAGTAAATTTGACTGGTCGCAATTTCACATTGAAATAGTGTGAGTCTTGTACTTTTGAAGGTCCAGTGGACTGCGGATATTTCGAAAATTCCACATCTAATTAGCGCCCCTGAGTGAACGAAAGAAAAAAACAAAATAAAACTAAAATTGAATGTTCGTGTGGAATGTTGTAACCATTGTCATCTTTCCTTGTTCAAGAAAAATGATATTTAAAGCCCACTGTAACCCCCTATAAAAAGGGAATGAAATTACCTACTGAGCTAAAGGATAAAGAAATTTTATTAGGGCAGAAGAGTTTTTCATTCCACTCACAATGCATACTTATTTGGCAATTCAGGAAGAGAGATTCCCTCACAGATAAAACACACGAACACTACTCGAGACAAAATAAAAACAGATGAAGCACTTAAAACCCCTTGGAAACAATAGAGCAGCGCAGCCTCACTTATCTCAGTTCCAAATCTACACACAAATTTCGTATTCCTTCAGAATTTTTCAGCTACCTATCAGACGTACGAAGGTGAAAAGCAGAAAGTTATCGTAAAATTACAGACTTGAGAAATGTTATTTATCTTGATAATAATCATGCTACTGAAATCGCCACATTGTAATTTGAAATATCAAAGGTTTCGATATAGTATATTGAAAATATTTATTCAGTCAACTCGTCAGGAAGCTTCTTATTAAGTAACTTTTGAATTGTAATTTTCAAATGCAGATTATTTCCCTCATCTGCAAAAATGTATTCATATTTAATATCATAAGTGGAAAAATTTGGTCGACAAATTATGCTTATTGTTATGAGTATTTGCTGCATAACAATTTGTCGAGTGATATTGTTAAAAAATTAATTAAAAGTAAAAACCTTCTTTGAAAACAAGATTTTATTTAAATGCGCTAAAATAAACTTTTCCTTCAAATCTTTTGCGATCAAATTATAACTTATAACACAATTTATATGATATAAAAGCTTGAATCAAGATTCAATTACTCGTATTTACTTCATATGAACATTTCAACCACAGAGGTATTATATTTATATTATAAATTGTGTTATGATTCCGGATTCGGGCTCTTTGGCCAGAATATGAAAATAAACCCGTGCAATTTTTAGACAGAATAGAATAGAATACGACGCTTTCTTGCAAAATTTACAGGTAATATTTGTTTATGTTCATTATAACTTATACTTCAGTAATCAGCGGTAAAAAACCGTAAAACTATGGAATTTTGAGGATCAACATCGATATTAATGAAAATTTGGACTTGAGCTCTACTGACCCTCTTCTTAAAAATCTAACCTGTGCCGCACCGAACTATTTATTTTTTATGATTGAAAACTACGCCTTATTGCAGAAAAACTAAAACAACGTAGATTGTAGCATATATTTATTAAAATAAAGTTTGAATCAATTATTTGTAGACTACTATCCTCTAAGGGGTAGTAATTTTCTAAAACTAGTATTAAAGATGTTCATAATAATTTGAAACGATTGAAAATTTCGTCGATAAATTTGAATTATTGTTGAAATGAAATTATTATTTGCCAAAATGCTTCAACCCATATAGACCACCCCCTGGGAATATGAATTATTAAAAAATATTAATTTTTAAAGTTTTGATTTTCATGATTAAAAATAACTTTAAACTGCATTTATATTGAATTGAGAATAATTTAATAATGACATTAAATTAATTTTCTCAACCCTTCAACCCTTATGAAAGCTACCCCTTAGGACCTTATTTACAAGATCGCAATTTTCACCAGGAATACGCTTTAATATTTCTCGATGGTAATCATCTTTCAATGGGGTGAGAAATTATCTGCACTAGTTTTGATACATAATCAAACGATTCAATCTGCAATATCTTCTTTCTTCTAGCAACTTTTTTTTCTCTTCCTCAACACTAGCCTCTTTTCCACAAAAAAACAATTATTTTTTCAACTGAAAGCTTCCATAACGTTAAGCTCAATTGAAGAATCTAAATTCAGTGATTCAATAGAACTAGATCGTCGCAATTTTGTTTTCAGAGCTTGTTGTTGGTCATTCTATCTTTCAGCAGCTTGGATAATTTTTCTGTTCGTATAATCTCTTATGCACGAAACTAGAACTTGTACAGTTTTAGAAAAATCTACCTTGGCAAATAATTCATCAACACGTTCGATTGGAGAATTTTTCAATGATTCTTTACCCTTATCAGTGACGTTTACACGTTCTTGTCAGTATTCAAAAAAAAATCTGACACACATTCGCAACGGAATCAACTAAACTGTCACTATAAGGTGATGCATGAGTTACCCCTAAAAGAAGCGCGACGCTCAAGTATTATTGCAAAATTTATTTACACATTTATTAACATTAGATTTTAAAATAATCTGTTCGTTTTTCGACGATACCTTCTTAAATTTTTAAGCAAACAATAAAAAAAAAACTGTAGAAAATTTCAAGGGTCTTAACGTCATATTAATTTAAAATGTTTGCAACCCATATTTTTGAAAACATGTGAGTTCAAAGGGGTTGGGTAAGCCACAATTAGTGCATGAATGCAAACTTTGAACCACCATATCTCCTTTAATTTTTATGATACAAAAATAAAAAAAAACAAAATTTTTAGTAAAAGGAATAATAAAATTATTATTTCAAACATTTTTTTAAATATCATGTATACATTTTGGTTTATTCAAGAAAAATGCACTTTTCGTTCAAAATTATAAAAATGTTTTAAATAACTCAGTTGTTATTGGGTTTACATAGATTCTTCAAACACGAATTTCTTTGTTTTTCGTTAGCTACAACTTTGTTTTAAATGATTTTTTTCAATAATTTTTTTTCCTAATGAAAAATGGTTAAAAAAACGTATTTTTTATAAATGAAAAATGCATTGTTTCTATCGCTAGTATTAAGTAACTCGGAAAGTATCAATTTTACAAAAAAAATATAGAACAAAAGTTAGAATTGGCCAATCTATCGGCTTTCGTGAGTATTTCGAATGAAAAAAATTTCATTTCCTAGATGTGGTTGTTATCACCCCCAGGGCAAAATCACGCTTCGGCGATTTTGAAAAAAGTTATAAATACTAGCCCAATTCAAATTTTCTAGGAAATGGACCTTTATTATCAAAGTCCCACGGTAAAATGGCTGTTGACTGGATAATAGTCAATTACAACAACAGAGACAAAAATTACGGCGGTTCCACATGAAAAATTAGAACTAAAAAATGCCCAAACTCTTCTACTAAAAAAGTAATTAGGTTCATCATTCATTTCATTGATAACCGTTTATCACATATTTCACTTCTATAAAAATATGTTACCCTGTTGAGTATTTCCGGACTTTTTTCCTCCTGAATAGGCTGAATTTGATATTTGAATATCGAATTCTCATTATATTGAAGAGAGAAATTAGGGCCATAAATCATTCTTTTCAACTGTCCCTGTTGACAACTATGAAATATCATGAAATATTCATTCGTCATTTCCATCTCGACGAATTTCAATGAACTTCCGTCGAAAAAATATAAATGTTTTCACACAGTCGGATCGGTCATTATATTGAGATTTCCATGGAAATGAATTCCAGATTCGAATGTCGTTAAGTTACTTTGTCAGTATTCCGCGCCAGTAAAAATGAGGTTGTGTTGAACTTCTGGAATTAAAAATGGACTATTGTATTTTCATATTATATTTCTTAGGAATTCATTGTGGTTGTATTGACATTTCATAACGAATTAGACAAAACAATTACTGAGACGGAAAGTTTGCTTGTAGTTTTCATCATTCAGAACAGGGGTTCCCAATCGGTCGTACGCGGAAATGTTTTAGGTGGTACGCGTGAGTGATGTGAGCATAAAGAGAAATCTTCAATTAACTTCTGGATCGGAAGTAAAACCCAGTACCCTTTAATCTTCAGGCAAGCTCTGATATTTTGATATGCCAATCGATACGAGTTACTTGTGTGAGAGTGGATGAATGCTGTAATTTATATGGGAGTGAAAAAATAAGTAACTCGTTCTAACTGTATTGGAGCATATGGTTCTTCATGTTACAACTGATATATCGAACTGGATAATTTAAGGCATAACTGATCTACATGAGACGCCCAAGACAGTCTGTCAGCTATAACCACCCCAAGAAGTTTGATACATTTGCCATTTCCTGCATTTTAATCAGAAAAAATGAGTTCCTGGTTTTTATTGCTGTTCAGTTTGAGATTGTTGGCACTAAACCAATTTTGTGCTTCAATGAGAGAATCTGCCATTGTGGTGTAGACACTTTCTACATCCGAAGCAGTATTCACTGAAGTTGTATCATCAGCATTACAGACAGATTTATTGGGAATTAGAAAATGAAAGAGATCATAAACATAAATAATGAATAATAGGGGCCCCACAAAGGATCCCTGAGGTACTCAATGTGAAATATTCTGGAATTCAGAATGTTTTTAATTTGTATGTTAAGGGTTAAGGGTAGTTAAGGGTCTTGCATTCATACCTGCTGTAGAATTCCTTTGAATTGTTTATTCTAGAATCGACATTTCCAAAAAATCAGTGACTTGTCCCGACCAGATTTTTGACGAAGGCGATTACTTTTTTGGTGTATGTTCTTTTAGCTCCGAGGGAGAGAGTAAAACTCTGCCAAACATCGAAAACCTGATTTGGTCCGCGGCGGCGCAGGCACAAAGTAAGTGTTCTGCTGTTCTATCATCTTCAAGACAAAGATGACATGTCGGGTCCTCCGACAGTTTCATTCTTGTCATGTGGTGATCCAAATGACAGTGGCTTGTGGGTAGGCCTGTTAGACATCGCACGTCATCCCTGCTGGAGTCAATCAGTGTTTTGGTCAAATTCTTTGAGGAATGTATAAATGCCTTGAAAAGAGCTAGTCCTGGTAGGTTTTCCCAGAAGTTTAAGGCTATCCTTGCTGTCCATGTGTTCCATGTATATTTTGCAAAACTAAGTGAGATGCCAATGGCTGGGGCACCTTTTCTTGCAAGAAGGTCCGCTGTTGCATTTGTTGGAATCGACTAAATATTATATCAATATATGTAACTTAATTTTTTTATATTGAAGTTAGTTGAATGTTTTATGTCACACGTTGAAGATTAAAAGTCAAAACCAATCTCATGTATTTTCAATATAAATAAAAAATCACAGCCTCTGACAGGTTATGGGCCCAGTCTAATCAGTCTACAGTCTCAAGAGAAGCTATAAAGTCGATTGGAAAGGAAGAAAAAAAAAGAACCCAGAGAATTACAGCAAAAATGAATGACATCAAACCAACAATAACAAGACTAAACAACCAAAACTATGAAACCTGGAAGTATAGCATAGAACTCCTACTTATGAAAGAAAAGTATGGGAAGTAGTTATGAAAGAAAAGCACTCGAAGATGTTCTATTTTATGAGTGTAATTATATTTATTGTTTAGGAAAGCCATGCAGCCATCATTTTGATTGTACTGTCCATGACTGTAAATAGAATCATACCCAGCAATAGTGAAAAGACTCGAATCAGAAATTTGCCATGTTTCAGACAGAACCACCACATCAAAATCATACCTGAACTGGTCTAGTATCACTTCCAGCACTTCGTAATTTTTTCCATACTCCTTATGTTACGATGGTTAATGGTTTCAGAAGGGGCGTAGCAGATATATATTTATTTTCAAAGAAAATATGTGAGAAATTTATTTACTTTCTCATTCATATGGACGATATTAATTTGTCTGCTGATTTCGAAGATATACAAGAAGTGGAGGAACTGTTGGCAGATAATTTCAGAATAAAAATGCTTGGAAATTTGAAATTTTATTTACGTATTGAAGTTGAAAGAAAGAAAAATGGCATTTTTCATCTACATCAGAGAAAATACATGGAAAAAATATTGAAAGTTTTCAACATGGAAGGAGCAAATACATCAAATATTCCACTTGAAACAGGATATTTCAAGAATAAAGAAAACGAGACAGTTTAGAAAAATATCAACCCATACAGAAAAGGAACTGGATCTATGGAGCAGTGAAAAACAATCCACAGTATCTTTGGGTTCATCGGAAGCAGAATATATTTCATTGAGAGAGGCATGTCAAGAACTACAGTAGATAAGACAACTGATGAAAGACTTCAATCAACATATTGAAAAAATAACCGTATTTGTAGATAACCAAAGCACTTTGAAAATTTTAGAACATGAATGTACAACAAATCGTTCGAAACACATCGACGTAAAATTTCATTATATTGGAGACCTAAAAAGAAGTAGGGAAATTGAATTACAATACTGTTCGACAGAAGAAATGCAAGCAGATATTCTCACCAAACCATTGGGAGCTATAAAACTGGAATACTTGCGGAAAAAAATTGGCCTGAAAATTGCTAATATTTAGGTCGAGAAGGGGTATTGGAATCGACTAAATATTACATCAATATATGTATATCATTCTGTATAAGATCTTATGTGATATAATTTCATTTTATATATTGACGTTAGTTGAATGTTTTATATCACACATTGAACATTAAAAGTCAAAACCATTCTCCTGTATTTTCAATATAAATAAAAAACACAGGCTCTAACAGCATTGCCCTCCATACCCAGTGGCCAGGGATCCAGACCAGAAACAGACTGTTCTTGGCAGTTTGACACAAGCTTAGACGTTGATCGATACGTGCCAAGTACTTTCAAAGCCGCTGGACTGTCCGAGAAATTTCTTATTGATCTTTGTGTGAGGTTGCTTTCTTCCAGTCTCCCTAATCATAGATCGATGGCGTGAATTTTGCATAGAATCCTAGTCAGGTTGATATTCCTGTTCTAGGAATACGACTGTATACATCTGCACCAGAACCTGAGGGTGCTTTTGTACCATCTGTAATCTGCTCTCAGTATTCCTTCTCCTTGGAGGACCCAGTCGTGTCCCTTCAGAATTATAACGGTATAAGGCAGGTAATTATTTATTGTAGGAGTTATTATATTATTGGTCATTTTCAAGCAGTATATAACATGAACTAATGAATGTTTTTTTTGCAAGATAGGGTATCGATTGTCATTCATTTGTATAGGTACCCACAATTCTATATTAGCATATCCGTCTAGAAGGACTCATTATCTGCAAGATATAGTATTTTCGTTCTACCCTGTATCGAATCCACTACCCAACGTTCACCAATTCTATTCTTTGGAAATGGAGATGAGATCCGTCGACAGCGCTATATTAAATCCATAGTAATAAAATGGGGTTCAAACGATAAAGAAGTATTTAGTTGATTTAATTATATTCAGAAAACCCGAGGAATTTACCGAAGGAATTTCCCCACTTCATTTCAATATTTCACGTCTTCCAGGAGTTTTTCACGTGCCGCAAGCGTCTGATTATTGAATCCGTAAATAGAAGAGCACAATGAAACCTATTAACTCGGAATAGCACGAAAAGATAGAAAGTATATTTCCGAAGAAGCTGCTGAGATCACCAGATATTGATTGAAACTTTTTTTTTGGAAAGCGATTAGAATGTAATCAAAAAACGAAAAGGAGAATACCGTTTATTTGGTCGTAATAATACCGAAGAGTCAAGAAAAAGAAGGAAATGAATGATTTGTACACGGGGCCAGGGGTTCCATTCTGCATATATTTCAACTCTTAATAATTTTGTATGAAAATGTCTTCATGGTTTGAGTGGAAGATAAACAGTAATATAAAAAATACCTTGAAGTGATGAATATAATTTTTGGCACCAATGCATGATTTCATTTATTCAAGAAGATGGTATTCTTCAATACGTCCAATCAAATATTATTTTCATTCTTTAACAAAATCCTCTCTACCACAACACGCCAACTTTTAGGACTGTCCACAACTATAGAATGCACAATAACTTTGCCTGTAAATGTTACCACTAAACCTAAGAACTTCACTCTTTCGGTAGTGCTAAAAAACAGGTTATGGGGTGGAATAACATATACGTAAGCCTCCTTCAAAGTACTCATTCCTAATTGATTTGAGCTATCCCGAGATTGAAGTCGGGGGTCCGACTTTAGAGTCGGGGGTCCGAGATTAAAGTCGGGGGTCCGAGAATAAAGTCGGGGGTCCGAGATTAAAGTCGGGGGTCCGACTTTAAAGTCAGGGTTCCGAGATTAAAGTCGGGATTTGAAAAAAAAATTGATCGTAGCCCTTCTACGACTTCTACGAATGCACTCAAATTTTTAGGTTACGTTAGGAAAGATAGATGATTGAATTTTATTATGATAATATATGACAGGTCCTCTCAATAATGAAACATATATCGGAAATATAGTTAGTCAACCAATTAGAGACATCAGTTGCACCACTGTTACTAACTAGGAATGCAGGATAGGAAATCTACGTACGAGTTATATTTTCTGAATAAGCAGCTGTTAAATGTATGTTTAGGGAAAAAAAGGGCAGGGAAAAAAGGACAGGGGAAAAAAAGGGCAGGGAAATAAAAGGACAGGGGGAAAAAGTATAAGGAAAAAAGTCCGGCTGAAACAAGTAAAGTGGAACAAAAGTCCAAGGGAGAAAGTCCAGTACAAAAAACGAAAAGGAAATGGGATTGTATTGAATATCTCAACACAGCAATTGTTAATTTACTAGAAGGCAGGTTTCTCCTATTTTATGAAAGCACAGGAAATTCAAGACTGCAGGCTATATGACTTAGAATGTTTGTTCATTATGTACACCAAACCGTCATCAAAGTCGAACTGCAATTTCTCCAAGAAATAGTATAATGTCGACACCTAAGAGTCAACTGAAAGGGAATATACGCAAACGCGAGATAAAATCAACATGAAGTCAAGAAAATCATGTAACATACCTATTAGGTTAGCGAGATATGATATCGCTGAAAACATCTGAGATGAAGAGTTTTTGTTGTGGTTCCTGTATTGGTTGAATCCTGTTTTGTAATGGGGTGACCAATCAGATACGATATCGTAAAGGAAGAATCAATATTCTGATGTACTTAAGTCATGTGAAAGAATACGGGTTACCCTTCTCTCTAAGCGTTTCCACCAAGTGGAAAAATAAAGGCAAACATCTGTCAGAACTAAATCTGACAGATATTTGTGCAACGTTCTTCCATTTTTGATACCTCTCTGGTACAATATATTCAATCTTCGTTCGAAATATTACACTTTACTCTTCCCGGAGTCTGTGCAACTTGGGAGTGTTTTGTCTTCTTCTTGATTTCTCGTACGGATGGCGCTGCGATCAACTTTGTTGTGGGTCGTAGTGTCATCTGTGGGGAAATATTAGTTAAATGGTTGATTATTATTCATTTGGCAGGGACAGGACAATTATAATGTTGTCCGACCTACCCTGTCACTGATGAGAGGCAATAAGCCTCGAGACATGCATGTCTGCAGGTGGTCATTCCCATCCAAATAAAGGATAATCTTCCGTTTCATTACAAGATATGCACTTGCAATTGGGTTTTCATGGAAGAACGTTGCACAAATATATGTCAGATGTAATTCAATGTCCGTCGTGGTATTAGCCAGGAAAGTGGTTGTTTTCTGACAGATGTTTGCCTTTATTTTTCCACTTGATGGAAATGCTTAGAGAGAAGGGTACCCCGTATTCTTTCACATTGTTGATACCTCTCTGGCATAATATATTCGAACTTCGTTCGAAATATTTACGAAGGCGTAGAAGGGTCAACAACAAAATATTTTTCAAAATAGTTAGAATTGCCAATTTGAAGTGACAAATTCCCACTTTGATCTGACAATTGTCACTTCGATCTGGCAATTGTCACTTTGAAATGGCAATTGTCACTTTGAAGTGGCAATTGTCACTTCAAAGTGACTTCACTTTGAATTTGACTGAAAAACAATATTTTTGCATGGAGTTGGCAAAAAAAGTGTCATTAAGTGACAATTGTCAGATCAAAGTGACAATTGCCATTTCAAAGTGACAATTGCCAGATCAAAGTGACAATAATTGTCAGATGAAAGTGGCAATTGTCACTTCAAAGTGGCAATTCCAACTAATTTGAAAAATATTTTGTTGTTGGCTCTTCTAAGCCTTCGTAAATATAACACAGTCATAGTTCTAAAAATTTTCTGACCCACAGCGATCGTTCTTAGACCAAGGCGCGCCGCTGTTATGGCTACGATGAAGGTCATATTTGGTTGAAATTGCAGAAGCCAATAGGAGTCAAGAGCTTTGCGTAACCAAACCTCTAGTGATATTTGTGATAGATTCCGAGGATTCCGTTGATAGTTTGTGTTTGTATGAGTCAATCTTGAGTTTGTGTTTGTATGAGTAAATCTTGAGTTTTTGTTCGATGAAGCGGGTTCAGGTCGTTGAGAAAAAGACGGTCCGAGCTTGAACAGCTTCAAATATCTAATGAGATTGAATCAACATTTCAAGTCTGCTTTGTGGTCTGAAGGGGTATAATCAGTCAGAGTTTTGCATTTTGTTCAAGTATTACTATAAAATGAAATAATTTCAACCAACCTGTTGTCTCCACAACTAATTCTCTACACACATATACACAAAGCTTTTAAAAAAGGCAAATATCTGAAAGAAAACAACTAATTCTCCATAAGGACACTGAGTTACATTTGTCATCCATTTATGCAATGTTCCTCTAATATCTCTGTATCCACCGTTGTTCTTGACTTATTTTGTCAGCTATAAACATCATATCCTGGTTAGCAAACCATTTGCTTACATAGGTTTCTTCGCATCAACTTCCCGTTTTCCGTGAATACTTCATCTTATTTTCTTCTCGAGCAAATGTAGTTTGCAAATTTTTTATCATCTTTTCCACATCTCCTTTAACTATTGTCAAGGCCATCGCTATTTCCATCATAATATCATGTCTTTTGTATTTGTTTCAATTTTCACTTTTTTGAGTGGGTTTGAATTCACCCTTCCTGAATCACAGTCAAATGAAGACAGAAGTACCACACTGCCAAATCCTCGTTTGACGTCTATCAATCCGTCCACATATTTTTCATTCGACCAATATCCTTTGATGTTAAATTGTTAAAATTGTTGTTATTTCCGTCAACCAGCTGCACACCCTTAACAGTACAACCCTCAAAAGTCTTCGAAAGACTTGTCCGAGCTAGGGAAAACGAATCCCTTACCTTTTAACGTGTGATGCCATGCACGAGACCGATGAACATGCTGGGAATCGAACCCATGACCCTTAGATTAAGAGACAAGTGCTCTACCATCATGACCAGCACGGCCATCACGGTAAACCGACAATTTTAGATTGGTTGAATCAACGTCGATCAATTTGGTTGAATCAACGTCGATCAACAACGATCGACGTCGACTGAGAATCCAAAATTGTCGGTTTACCATGATGGCCGTGATGGTCATGATTGTAGTAAATCGAGCTCGAGGTCGTGTTTGTAGGGAGGAAAATAGTAGTTCAGTTGGGTACTTGATTCTTCATTGCGTATATTTGCTATATTTTGTATTGGTCGACCGACTAACTACACCAACAATCAACCAAAAGTAAGTAAAGCTGCGTTCTCACTTAGTCGACATTGTTGATCGACTCTGTCTATCGTCAATGTCGACTTGATGTGTACGCGTCAATCCACTTAGTCGATCGACAAAATATGTCTATCGACCTGTCAATTGGTGTGGACGTGCTATTCGGCGTTCGACATCGGCAAACCGAAATTGAGATTTCTAATGGCTTTGGACACCCTAATAAAAACAGACGAAAGTTCTTAATTTTTCCATCCTTGTTGCCAGGGAATGTACTCTGTGATTGGTTACTATAAGGTCAGGGAGTGTAAATCTGTTTTTTGGCGTACCACTTTCTTAAAATTATTTAGTCCGTTTTAAAAACTTTGCGTTTTGGCGTTGAAACATTGACGTCATAGACAGAATATTTTTAAACCTAATGCAATATTCTGACACATAGTCAAATCTATGACGTAAATTGAATAAGTTTTTAAAACATTATTGAATGCGGTTCAACGCCAAGAAATTGCTTATATGTCATTTTCAACTGTAGCTGTCATGTCATTCAAATTCCTCGCCATTATGGTAACCAATCACAGAGCGCGCCCCTGGCATCAAGGATGGAAAAATTAAGAACTTTCGTCTCATTTTATTAGGATGTCCAAAGCCAATAGAAATCTCTATTCTAACCTATTGTAATCGAACGTTGTTCGTTGGTACTTACCGGAAAAATGGAATGGGAAGAAGAAAAGGTGATAACGTTTATTGAAGCGTACAAAGCGAAAACAAATCTATGCAACAGGTGAAGCAAATATTATAAAGAACGAAATATCAGGCAAGATGACCTCATAGACATTGCTAAAGAATTTAGTATAGAGAAGCAAGTGGTAGCATAAAAAATACAAATTCTAGCTCAGCTAGCAAAATAATAAAAAAAATTAAGGCAGTGACACAATTAATTTTTGTTTCTACTGATCGACAAACTTACAGTCTACTTTGTGTGGACAGGTGAAATCTTTTCGATTTGTTGGTCGACAGCGTCGATAGACAGAGTCGATCCAGTCG
Source organism: Chrysolina americana (assembly GCA_958502065.1). Classification (NCBI taxonomy): domain Eukaryota; kingdom Metazoa; phylum Arthropoda; class Insecta; order Coleoptera; family Chrysomelidae; genus Chrysolina; species Chrysolina americana. Next base: position 12,502,180 of record OY293421.1, on the reverse strand, counting down.
ACCCAGTGAGGACGCAGCTACAACGCTACATGCCGATAATATTTGACGATATCTGTATATGATGAGACAAAAAAAACAACAAGAAAAAGCATATTTCATGATTTTCTCTGTTATCCATATTGAACATTTAATCGTCAGTCAATTTTTGTCCCATGCTACGACATGTCTGATGAGCTTATTCATCTCAATCTTCTCCGAATCGGTATATGCATGATTGAACTCTTTTTTTAGTAATCATGTTTTCATCCATTTTGTACGATTCCTTTTTTCCTACTTCTTCTTTTCATTACTATGTTCCCTATCATCCCTACAAGTAACGCAGCAATTTCGGCCATTTTCAACTTTTACTACACGCCACAATCTCGTTTCGTACCTCTTCCATTTTAACGTTTAATCGGTCATATTTTTCGAAATAGCGAATTATCACCGATCAAAAATCAATTGAATACATTCCCATCAACACATACGTATAAATAAATTGGACCGATCAAATTGCCCCGTAGTATTGGCACAATAAAACTTTGCGTTAATAGATCAAGTATGATTCAACTGAGAGATTTTTCTTCGCAATTTAACGATTATTTGGTGAAATTAATCGCGACGATAAAACGTTCTTTGTACATCCATCTAAGGTTTCTGATTTTTTGTAACAATGCCAACTATACTAAATCGAGCTCAGAAGATGATGAAAGACAATATGATTTATCAAAACATGGGCATGAAAACTAACGTCATGCTCATTCAACTTCCAACCGAATTATGAATAACAATAAAGAAGTACTAAGTTTCCTAGAGTATGAAAACCACAATGACAAAATCGAACGTGTTTATCATGAAACAGGTTCGCTCGGCCGATACCTAATTGACAATAAATCGATCAAAAATCCCCCATTCACCGATTTCGAAGTAGGGCAAAATCAAAGCAAAGTCAATTCTTGTTCTCTTATCTTTAGTTCACAGCGAACAGTTGGATATTGAAATTAGATCGGGCCCATTCGTGATCACGTTTATAGACAATAGTACCACACAATGAGTTGGGTACCACCTGATTTGTCGCAAGCGTGCGCTGTGCATACGAATATCACCACCTGTCAACCCTCTACGTTTTTGTTCCTCCAGCTGATTACGTCGCTTTTTGGATTTTCGAAAGATGCAAACTATGGTGGGCATTCCAACGTGTTTGGATTTTCAGATTTCACAGACTCGTTTTTCAGTGAAGAAAAATCTAAATCGGACGAGTACGACTTTATTGTCGTTGGTGCAGGTAGTGCGGGGTGTGTGGTCGCTAATCGCCTTACGGAAATACGCAACTGGAGGGTAAGCAATTTTTTCCTAATTTTGTTTTTTTCTCCAAAGTGATGTTTAGTTATATTAATTGCGCTTGATATATGATAAACGAAAATAGTTTTTTCTACTCATGTAAATAAAAATGATAATTTTTCATCTGGATACCCTATATGAAAGTTATAGTTTTTCAATATAGAGATGAAAATTAAGGAAATGGACATTATCATGCAAATCTTTAGGTCATTGAAAAATGAGAGAGACTCTTAGGTGAAATCCCGTCATTCAATTTAAAGAAACTGTAGAAATATAAAATACTCATCTGCTAAATCACACCAACATAATACACGACAAAAAACGCTGAGACAAAAATTAATAAAGATGCAGAATCAATACGAAAAGGTCTTATTTTTTCAGAGACCCTCGAGTATATTCTCCACTGCCACTGAGTATACATAACGCAAATAACGAATCTCTTTATGATAAAACTATGAAGAACTGGTAAGAAACTTATCTGGAGAAAAATTGTACAAACTGATAATTAGAAATATTTAGACATGTTTCTGTGATAATTATGGTACAAAATATATGAATATAATAGATGCCATAATATAATTTGCATTGATGCTCTCAAGATATCATCATTTTCATTATTATAATAATTACTAGACAGCAAAAAGTTTAATTTATTTGTATTGTTTTATTCATTTCAACTTCATGGGGAGATCAAGTTTATTTTCACCCCAGTTTACGGAATTGATATTTTATGTGTATATGTTTTTGACGGAACTTTCTTAAGTCTATTTTATAAATCGTTGTTCGTTTACATCCTGTAATTGGTCTCGGCAGTTGGATGGGTATGAATAAAATGAAGAAATCAAATAAAAATTAAAATATCCTTGAAGTGATGTAATATGGTAATATTTATATACAACGCTTCTCTTGCTTCTTCGAATTTTAATGTTTTCATCTTTTCCTTTTAAATAACTGACAATACTAACGTTTTTATATTTAGACATTATAACTCATAACATTTTATTCATATTATATATCATATTAGTTTATGAATAACTGTTATCAATTTACGATTTTTATCAAATGCATATCACGCACAAGCTTCCAAGCTTCGGTGATGTCTCATGTTTAATTTCATCGGCTTTTATATGAAAAAATTCTGATTTTTTTTTAAATAAACATTATTATTATATTGTTATAGTTATTCTCACTACTTGCCACTTGAATCAGCAAACGAACGTCACTTCGTAGGATAGTTTGTAAGTATTTCCACGATTGTATTTGAACTTCTCCCTATTATAATCAATATGGACTCTGATAGCAAAATTCCCGTATTTTTTCGTTCGTGAGATTGCCACACTGCTATGGTCACGTTAGTCGTTGGTGAAATGTTAGTTGAAATAAAACAAAACCCGGACATAAGCAAGTTTTATAAGTTGACATCGTTCATAGAAAAGCATAATGTTGGTTTTCGACCACAAAAAATGCAGATTTTTATTAAAGAATACATATCCTAGTTTATGCTAGCCCCTAATGAGATAGGTATCTCATGGTGGAAGTGGGTGGGGGGTAATTTTTGCTCTAGCCGGTGCTCTTCGCATAGCGGACCATAAGGAAATCATGCTTGACGATAATCAAGATAAAAAAAAAAGAAATTATCGTGAAAATTTTCGATACGAAAAACCGTAATCCAAGATCATTTGTTTTATTTGAAAACATAGTCAATGAAACGTTTTTAAAGCCCTATAAAAATAATGCAAATTTACGGCCTCCTACCACCACACACCGTCGTTTTTTATCAATCATAAAACAGGCAAATGCACTGTAGACGAAAATACATTTGGCAAAATGACGACAGAGATCGCTACCTACTTAGACCTACTTAACACAGAACGTTACACAGGTCACAGTTTTAGCCGACCTTTGGCAACATTTCTAGCAGATTAAGGCGAATGAATAACCAAAATAAACCGTCTTGGAGGCTAGAAGTTACTTAACTGCTGTTGGTTATTTGAGGACTCGGTAACACAGAAGAAAACGATTTCGAATAAAATTCTTTCATATGACAACTTGCAACCGATGCCATCTCCATGCATTTTGCAATCTACGAGTGTTTCTCTCAACAGTCAGTTACCACCATTTAACTACTCTTGACTGGCTATTCTGATGACTCAGAATACAACAAATTGTGTTTTTAACGTCAATAATAATGAAACTTTGTGGATTTTTATCGAAAATTTTGTATATTGAAATTAAATATATATTTCCAATGTGCTTTTTGAATCTTTATGCAGTCGTTCGCGTCCATATAATTTCCTATTATTTTGTTATGATAATTGACAGTTTTCATAGTATCAAAAAGAACGATATTGAGAATTGAATAATAATATGTAATTGAGCATATGACACACCTTTTTGCTCACAAGTGCAAGTTTTATAGGATGGTGATGAAAGCCACGATACTCACCATGTTGTGTAAGGATAACTACAGACACTCCAGACACTGTAGAATGTCCCACTGAAGACAGACAATGCTAACAGGTTGTAGCAACAAGAAGCTACTTTTCTTGCCACATTTTTTATAAACAGTAAAAACACACTAGCTTTTTTATGGTATAGATTTCGTTTTCTAAACAAATTATTTTGCCAATCAGTGATTTTACGAGAACAGACATTAAAAAATTGAGATAACGTAGGATTCGAGTACTAATACTCATAGAAAAATTATGCGTTGAAAGAAATTTATCAAAAAAAAGGAAAAGCGATTTTTTAACATAAATTGACGACAGTATATAAATGTACTATAATAATAGTCGGCTTCATGGTAATGATTATTTGAAGGAGCATTTATTGAAAAACCAATTAATATAATGCTTTTATGTGATTTTTTGAGAAGTAACTTTTCCTAAATGCCTCATACCGTGTCAACAATTCTTAACAACCACAGCTGCCAAGAGGGAAATTTAAGTGACGGTCGCTTACTTTTGCATTTTGCATTTTGGTCACGTATAATTTTTTTGGCGAAGTAAACTTGACATTCATATGAGAATATCGTTGCTAGGCAATTTAACGACAAAAATTGCACCTGAAACAATTATGAAAATATCATTTTATCAATGTCTGTCACAGTAAAAAGTCAACAAGGTAGGCATTCATGCTTCATTCGCTCAACAGAAAACTTGTAAACTTATTTTTGTTGAATTTTTAAATCTATTTTCCATGTTTAGGTATGAAAGTCGTAGTATGAGATAAGATAAATGAAACCATCTAAATCAGCTTTTTCTGTATCCCCTGAAAAATGTATAGTTTCGAATGGAAACTTTTTCTGAACAATATAATCAATTACTGTTAGTACGAAAAAAATCACATCGTTAAAAATAATATACAAAAATAATCGTAAAATTTATTTTATGTTACTTAATTGCTTATATTCTATCACACTATCGTTGAAAATGATTAATTATTTTCATTCTGATCAGTGAAAGTATCGCAGATGTAAAAACCGTCCTTAATGAGTTAATGAAATTCCTTCGTGTTTATTAATTTGTCGCCGCAATGTCAAATAAAACCATTGGTTTGTTTCCTTTGGAAAATGCGAAAGTTTGTATGAATAAATATCTTTGATACTCGAGAATTGGTAATGGGCGCTTTCCAGTTTTTTTCATTTAATGTTCAATCAAGTATGAGAATGTAAAAAAAAGCAACCGGGCATCAAAAGGAGGCAAAGTGTATTTGCAACATTCAGTCATTCATGCACTCATAATGAATCAGCTGAACTCGCTCAATACACCATCAAAAAATGTATTTTGCAGTAATACATGGGACTGAAACTTCAACTGTTAACATTTTTCTGCAAATTCACCAAAAACTAACAGGATAAAATGCAAACACTGTTTCATTGACTTATTTCATGATATAGTTTTCATCTTCAATGGAGATCACTTATAATAATATAATAATATACTCCATCATAAACACTCGTTGAGTGTACCCAAAGGCATAACTTGTGCGGGTAAAGGACGGCTATTATTATTATTTGCCGTGGCAAATTCATCACCCCACTAACACTTTTAAATGGAATTATATCTACCACTCGTGACACCTTATTAAAGAGGCCTCGGAAAAAATCGACTGCACAATTTCTGAGACAGAGTTCGAAAAAGTTCAAAAACTTTTAAATTTCTCTCCAACAGAATAATATCCAGTAAAAAAACATGTCAATGTTCTCAAAGAAAAAAACGAAAGATCTAGAACACTTTATTGCAAGTTCTATTTTACAAACCAAATACATTTTTAGCTCAAAAAATCTATTATATCAGAAGCACCTAAAAATATAAAGCATTTATTAGCTAACAGAAATCAAATTTTCATAAATAAATAGCCTGCTAGGTAGTGGAAAATAAAACGGAATGTTTGAACTATACAGTTTATTAAAACGTGTAAAGTAGTTACAGAATTTCTTACGTTATACGATAGTATTCAACAATTTTATATAGGCTCATCAAATTATTTTGTGAAGTGAAGTGGTCGGTGGATCAGCGGTCTAAAAACTCCAGCATAGCGATAGTCGGTTCGAATCCGATGTAGGTACGAGAATTTTTCTCAACTACTTTATATCGGATCGATAGGCGGCCGCATGCCTTGTTGAAAAGCAAGTGTATTGTGAGTTGTCTAGATGCCAATCTCGTCTAGTGCTAGCTTGGAGTGCACACCGACCACCAGAGGTGGTCCTGAAGTTTTTCGCCTGCTGAAAAGTTAATACATCACCTAAAACATCAGTAAGTCGCCCCGGAGCGCCACGGCAAATAATAATAATAGCCGTCCTCTACCCGCACAGGCTATGCCTTTGGGCACACTCAACGAGTGTTTATGAGGGAGTATTATTATTATTTAAACTCGACACATATTTTTTTAAATGAGAACTTATTCGTTAGATGAAAGCTTATTGAAAAACAAAATCTTTTTGCGAGAGCTCTCTGACAAGTCACTAAAAGCGACATAATGCCATTGAAAATAAATGCCGTTGATATTTCAAATATTTATTTATGATTATTATAACATGAAAATCACAAAAAATATCTCTCGGCGCGCTTTCAAAAGATTTTTTTTTTCTGAAATCTATCAGTGAGTTCTTCAGTCACGTAAAATATCATGGACATTGCGATGTTGCGTTCTACAATAAAGTAGTATTAATGCAGATATTCCAAATAGGACTCTCTGTATTTTATATGTTTTTCAGTATCTCTATCACTTTCTCAACAGCTCCATCTAATATTTTTCCATACCAATATATGACAGTTTTTTTTCTCTCTATCTCTATTTCTCGTTCTTTCCTAGTTCCTCTATTATTTTTCTCTTACTTTCTTCTATTTTATTTTATTAATTTCTGGGCGCTGGTGGAAGAACAGAAGTGAAAGGCTGTGAAAGGCTTTTCACATTCTGAACCAGAATTGCCATTTGTTCACCACAATAAAGAAAATAAGAAATTGTTATTATTTGTATGTGATAGTGCTGGTAACTAATAGAAGTATAATTATTTTCTCTAAGGAATGTAGCAGTCAGGCCTTGTCTCAAGAGCTCCAACATAGCCGGAGAACACGCTGGTGTACCATTAACCCCAGTAATCACTCCCCACGTCCGTGGGGTGAGTTAGTGGTCCGAGAGTCATGTGCCCTGAGAAAGCGGAGTGAACCAACAATTACGACCTTCTGCATTCTTCCGGCTAAATTTTCTGCCACATCATGGCAAGCCCTACTTTGATGTTCGAGGAGGACTACATCAGGCTTAGTGGCTTGTATTTGCCTGAGGGTGGGAAAAGAGTAGTTCCAATAGATTCGGCATTTCTCATTCTCTACAATGGACTCAATATCCCCCGGAGCATAAGGCAACACCGGTGTCTTGTCAATACCGTACAAGTGCCTTATATGATAGTACAACTCGCGTAGCACCGCGTTATGCCTGTGGATATAAGCTGAGACCGTATAAGCTGAACAGGCTGAGAGCAAATGCATTATGGTCTCAGCTAGCCTACGACACGATCTGCATCTAGTGTCAGGGACCTCTATACCCATCACGTGACTTCGGTAGGTGAGGGTGTTGAAGACACCATCCTGGCAGGCCATTATGAGTCCCTTGGTTTCCGACTTCAGCCCACTTGACCTGAGAAAAGCAAATGTCAGGTTTCTGAATGAGCCAAGGTCTTCAATGTTCTTGAAGACCCCATGCATTGGCTTATATTTATGTAGCTGTAGGATCCTCTCACACTCCGCACCTTTGACGTGGGCTTTTTGCTGAACGGGTTCCAACTCGGTGACAGAGTTAGGATTCGTCCGTTTAGAGTCGAATACGAGACCGAGTTCATCGGCTGCACGGGTTGCTGCTTTGAAGGGAAATGATCCAATCCCTGCTTTTTCATAATTGCATACTGAGTATAGAAGGGGATCTGAACTCCTAATGACTTTACAGAATTGCTCCAATCCTTGCTTTTCCATGATTGTATACTAAGCATAGAAGGGGATCTGCACTCCTGATCACTTTACAGGCTCCATCCAGTACCATTCTGTTATGTAGACACTCCAAACTCAAAATTCCACGGCCTCCCCGTTGTCAGAGGAAGTATAACCGTGGATCAAACGATTTAGATGCAAGCTCGTATGAAGATACATCATGTTGCGAGATTTTACGTTGAGTTGTCGCAGCTCTTCCTGAGTCCATTTAATTACTTCAAAGGAGTAAAGTAGAATGGGAACGGCAAGCATATTGGTTGCAGCAACTTTGTTCTTCCCTGCAGTTCCGATGACCAGATCTAACGGAGTTTGAACTGATACTTGCCGCGGAGAGAGTTTTTAACAGTAGCTACCTCTTGGGTATGGCGTTGTTTTACCCCTAGGTAGGTATACGTCTCTCCGGCTTCCAAATGATGTAGGATGCTTCCGTCTACGAACTGAACATCCTCTCCGTATTCTTCGCATCGTCCTGTCTCGTAGTGATCCGTGGCACAATTGTCGTTCCCAAACTCTTACACCACCCTTAAAGACTGATGAAGGTCCTTTTCTCCGGAGGCATAAAGTTTAATTTCATCGATGTAAAACAGATGGGTGACCTTATGCCTCCAGTTGATGGGGGTGTCGCAGCCGTATCCGCGGGTTTTCCGTTGTGCAACGGACAATGGCAGAGTCAGATGCAGAAGAGAAGAGGGCTGAGGACATATCTCTGGAACACGCTCTTCTGAAGATAACCTGCTGTGTTTGGACTCTGACTTGACCAAATGTTATGGTAAACCGAATCCTCCAGAGCGGCATCAGTTGTTCAATGCATTTCACTATTTGATCAGCTACCGCAAGGCTTCTGAGCAAATGAGCTCATGCAATGTTTTATCAAATGCCTTGCTATCATCGATGCAGGCCATTGAAAGGTTACGCTTATACTGCACGGAGTCCTGCGTGTTGCATCTATCAATTAGCAGGTTCTTCTTGAAGCCATCAATCCTTTGGAAGTATTATTAATATCATTATTATTAGCTTTTGAGCGCAATGGTGTATTACGACGATTTCCGCTAGAAATATCGTCGCATATATACGTAAGCACATTGAGAATTTTATCTTCGGCTTGGTTCCATAAACATTCATCAGTTTTTTAACCATCCGTGTCGACAGCAATTTCTTCGTTGATGGGAGGTCCCTTTTTCTATGCATCCTTGTCCTTCATACTTTCATTTTGACAGTTTTGTTAACGCTTTATCTGGGAAGTACGCCATCTGACAGAACTGTTTCACAACTCTTCGTACTTGTAGTCTCTCCCGTATGCATGTTGCTTGAGGGTGCTTGTCCTATAAGCAACTTGCTCGCCTTGATTATGTCTAGTGGAGAAAGGTTGAGCAAGATATCTAGTGCGGCTGTTGGGGTGGTTCTGATGGCCCCGGGGGCACTCAGACATGCTTATCTTTGAAGTGCTCCGAGTCGTTGCACCACTCCTACCTGCTTGGTCTTTGGCCACCATACCACTGGCCGGTAGTTATCATGGGTCTAATAACTCTAGCGTAAAGCCATGTAGTAAATTTTGGTTGTAGCCCCCAATTCTTTTCGCAAATTCTCCTGCATAGATTGAAAGCTACTGTACTTCTTTCTATAACTTTTTGTAGATGCTGATTCCATGTTAACTTATGGTCAAAGATTACTCCTGAGTATTTTGCCTCTTGCGCAAATGAAATTTATATCTCGTTCGAGTAAATATAACTATTGTGATTTTATGTGGATTCACTGTCAACTCCTTCTCTTCACAACACATATCGATTATATCTATGGTTGTCTGTTTAAGCCAATAGTCAATGAACCCGACTCACCCGACCCAAATATACAGTTTTGTGCCAAAAAATATCCATATGCAGTCCAGATCGGTTAATATATTCAAAGAATTTATATACTCAACCATGAACCCTAGCAAAGCGATTCGCTATAAATATTTGTTATCCTCGCAAATATGCAGTCCCTAAAAATCTCTCCGATATTTACTTTTATAGTTTCTCACTAACTGATCGTTGAAAAATAAGAGACTTAACGAGTTCATTAGTATTCTTTTCACGTACCGCAACTTTGTCGGTAGTTTCGGAGCAGTTTCATTATCGGACGTTATCATGGTGTTCTCTTGTCTTAACGCCTTTCTGGTCGATAATATAAAACCAGCAAAAGTTGTATACCATATCCATAAAATGTACATAAAGTGATTTATGTGATGAAAACTTTCTCAGTACCTACTATAATTGTTACACAAAAACAAGTGAAATGAAAAATATATGTGAATTGAAATAACGTAAACCCTGGGAATCATTCATCATCATATAAAAAATCCAAAGGATTCAATGACTCACCTGAGGTGGTGTATATAAAGGAAATTCACTTCACCTGATTACTGTATTTAATACCTAGTGCGTTGGTTAAGGAATCATTGAGGAAGTCAATACTGAAATCTCCTGAAATTATAAGATCATGGTAGGTTGGAATGTACTGCGATCTTCCCAAGTTAAACTTGGAAAACGGGCAATTTACCCCAAACTACCTCAGATAGACTTTTGAACACTGAAGAATGGGCTTAGGTAAAATGGTACTAATTGAGGAAAAAAACTAGAGGGAGAAAATATAAACATTTTTATTCTTCAAAGGTGTATGATAAAGTGGTCAAATATGGACAAGGCGATTTGAAAACTAAAGTGAGAAGAATGGCTGATAGTTCCAATAGCCTTAGCTATCTACCAGGATACGAAAATAATGGAAGAAGGAAAAAGTGAGGAGGGCTTTTGGTTCCACTAGCCGTAACCACCAGGATAAGAAAATACTGAAAAAGGAACGAAAATTCACAGAGAGGAGGATATAGACACAATTGACACTTGACAGATTGACACAAAATATACATACCACTGGTTCACAGGCTAAGTTGATATTTTCCAAGGCACATGCAGAAATACATACACAATGATCAGAATCTACTGAATAATTTATTATAGTGCTTTATAAGAGCTTCTGCCGTAGGCAAGTCTGGTGAAGATGAGATAATGAGAACGTGTAAACCGTGCGATGCCAGTGGTTCCAATCGGAATATCGTTATTCTAGTGTTTACCTTGTCAATAAAAGTTGAATTGCTAGTTGTACTGCTTCTATAGATATTTGTCTTGGTATACTACCTTGCAACCTTGCAGTTCTTTCCAAACGGAGACATCTAGTTGCCAGTGTGGTTTCGAGTTACTTTGACTTCAGTTCATTTCAGTTCATTGGGTAATTGATGACCTGTTTATTTTGTGGAAATTCATGATCACTTTGATGAAATGAATGTGAAACACTTTTGTCTAATTTCCACTAGATGTTTTATTTATACGACCCGAAACCGATATAAATAAAACATCCACTGGAAATTAGACAAAGTATTTAACATTCATTTCATCAAAGTAACTTATCAGCATAAATCAAAGCGTAATGACATGCAGCAAAATTGAGATAGTTGACTGGTATACGTACAGTATTCTACAGGTACAGGTCCAATCCCAGCGAGAAGGTAGATTGTAGACTGTAGATTGTAAGGGGGGGGGGGGTCTTACAGGCTGTGCAGCCTCACAAGCACTTCGACCTATGAGATCTTTTGTGCGTGACTCATGATCTATTCGAGGCCTGGGATTCCGAGACTTCTTGCAAAGTTTATCAGTTTCCTGGGAGCTAAGTTAGTGAGGGCGTTAAGAAGGCCCCTCTAAGAACTTAAGCCTCTTGCAGAAAAGCGCTGGGCATTCGCACAGCAAATTTTTTGCAGTTTCCGTGAAGTTCTCGCAGTACTTTACTCATCTTTTTGAGGTGGTACCCCAGAGAGCAGTTTCCAGTGAAGTCCCGTTACTATCTTCAAGTCTTTCTTGTCCAACTGGAGAAGCTGTTTAGGTTTCTTTGGCGATAGCTAGACTAGTCTTTCGCTTTTCTTTGTTCTGGCACTATATTCCGGTGAGATTTCATTTCATCGGTGGGCTCTGGAGAGTCCACAGAAGGGTTCTGAGCCGGGAAATTGTATTTTCTCCTTCTTTAGCAAGGCAATCTGCTTCTTCGTTGCCTTCAATTCCTCAGTGACCTGACACCCACGTCAGGCTAACCTGTTTTTTCAAAACGAGAAGGTAGAAAGTTATTGAAGGAAAATCAAAAAAAAGAGAAAGTATAAATAGAATATGGATAGGAAAAAATTAAGATATAAGTGAATTGAAAGGGCCTGAAAGCAAATTATAATTAGAAAGCGATGAAAATAAGCAGGTAGGATAGGTTCTGATAAAATTACAATACCTATGGTGCAATATGATTTTCAGGGCGGAAAAGTATGTTAAATACTTTATTTGCAAAATGTACAATTCACAAAAACACGCCTATAGATGGAAACGTCCCACGTATTTTACAAACTAAATGCTCCGTATTTAACTGTAGACACTAAATCTTATGATATAGGAATTCATTGGCTAAATACGCCTGTTGCGTGTCTCTTTCTTGTGATACTTCATAAAATGCGAGCGCAGCGAGCATCTACTTTGATATCAGTTTTTTATACCAATTACTGATCAAATTACCTGCAACCTGCAAGTTTTATGTTAGAGGGATAGAGGAAATAACTCACCGAATAGAGGAAAAAACCCACCGAATAGAGGAAAAAAACCTACCGAATAGTGAAAAAAAAAAAACACCAAATATTGAAGGTGTGGCCTTTTCTTATGGTACTTCATACAGGGTGACCCAGGGTTAAACCGCCATACGTTCAGTATCGATTTTTTAGGTGAAAATAAGATATTTTCTTCGTATAAGATAACTTGCTTCGTTTTTGAGATACAGAGTGTCAAAGTTTTCATATAAAAATCAGTTTTTTATTCATAACTCAAAAACCTTTGGGTAGATTCTGATAAAACTCAGCATGTTCATTTGCGGTGATGGGAGGCTTATTTTAATGTACCTGGAATTTAAAAAAAATTAAAAAAATTACCTTTGACAACCTGTATCTTGAGAACGAGTTTTGCCACATGCTTATATGGAGAAAAAATCTTATTTTCACCTAAAAACCGATACTGAACGTTTGGCGGTTTAACCCTGGGTCACCCTGTATAATGCGAGTGCAGCAAGCATTTGCTTTGATTTAACACACTAATTATTTATCGAATCACCAGAAAATTGGATGGCTAGGTTAGTTAGGTTAGGTTGTGTCTTTTTTTAAGTTGAGAAATTCGGTCCATGGCCAAAAACGTGGCATTAGAATAGCACGTTTAAGGTATGTCTTATTTTCAAATACAACATATAATTCTCATGTCTTGTCTCATCTTCAAATAATGCATATTTTTCATTATTTATGTCTGAAAAGTAACAAATTCTAAAGTCATCGATACTTCTTAAAACTAATCAAGACAAATGTAATTTTTACTTGTTATGCAGAAATATATCATTTGACAAAGTCGAATTGTACTCTTCTGATAATTTCCTATATTTGACATTCGATGCTTATATTGATATCAAAATGCGTAATTTTTAAATTGAATATAACAATGATTTTATTATTAAAATCATTCTGTGTACTTTTATGTGCAAATCGCTTTTAGTATGATTCAAAATTACTATTTTATTGTGTCCTGGTATTATTTGAAGAAAATGTCAAGAAGGGCATATTTTCAAAAATTTTGTTATTTGGATATTAGATCGATCTCATTCAAAATGCACATTTCAAAATAGATTGTCATCTCATTTCAATAAAACAAAACACTAGATCATAAACAAGCTGTTAAAGTATGTTATTAGAACAACCGCGAAACAGGGACTTGTTTCAAGATACCTATTTAAATTGCTGCCAAATAATAACACAAGATGATAAAAGATCATCGGCGTGAGGGAAACGGGGGTGTCGGTCGCGACGCGTAGACGGGGTTACCTCTTGAGCCCTTCCAAGCCCTTCCAAGAGATATGCCCTCCAGTAGAAGTGTTTTTCAGTAGGAATCTTTGTACACCAGTTATCAGATATTTTGAGTTGATTGAAGTGCCCTTTATGTGAATATTTTCTTAGGTGGTAAGACTACTGTGTTTACTCAATTAATATACGTTTTTTTTGTATAAAGCTTGTGACTGTTTCATTGAGGAGGGTACGCCCTGAGTAGGAGGCGACTCCACCATATGTCGCGACTAGGGCCTTAGGGAAGCTATAAGCCCTATCGCTTGAAACGTAGTCAGATAAAAGAGATAATAGGGAAGATGCTCTTCATATAAGAACTTTTCAAACTGAAGAAAGTTTGGAAAAGGTAGTTGATATGATTCAAAAAGTCTGATACAACCCGTAAAAACTGAGTACCTATAAAATTTCATAATCTTTTTAATGATACGATAACGACGATGAAGTATATGTTCATTCTGATCTCAAATAACGACATCTTCGACATGTTATTGGATTACCGTTCATTGTGAATTCCCCAGTATGCTTCCATTATTTTTTTCTGACATGCCGTTGTGAACTCATTATTATGAAGGAGCGCCGAGGGCTTCCATAATCAGCACCACTTAATAAAATGGTCCGCGTAGAGTGTTCGAAGATTGGAGAATATATTTTTTTCCTTCCTTCAGATAATATTCGCTCGGTAGAGACGGAGAAGGGCCCCTCATTTAATGAGTGGCTTGGATAATTTCGACACTATCGTCTCCCTTACCGACTCAATATCTCCCGTATCTGTGAAGCGACAATGAGGTCATTATGACTCCAAGATTTCATTATAACATTCGAAACGCCGTGTTATGGCAGTGGTTATAGGCTAGGACCGCATTGGCTGGACACGCTACCGTAGCTAATCGATACGTAATAGTTACTTGAACTGTCATTAATAGCACTAACACGTCCAGGTTTAACATTGAATTGCATCGTAATTTTTGAACAGGTGAGAGTGAATGTTTGCCAATTGTGCTGACCGTTTGAAGTGTAGGAATGAGTGTGGAAGTAAATCAAGCAACAACAACTAACAACGTTCTCTTGTACCTTTTTTTAGAATGTCTCATGCATGCCAGCGAAATTATTCATTATTCATGATGATAACCCACATTCTAATTAAGAAAAAATGGAAATTCAAGGAAACCTATACAATTATTAGTCTGGTTCACAAGTTCCATTTCGTCAAAAACCTAGGCTGGACCACCGAAAATTATGATTTTGGAGTCATTCAATTCAAAATGGCATCTGAAAAAAATGTTACGAAGGAAAATTGCAGCCAACAAAAATTGCAGAAGTTATAAACAATAAGGTAAAAAACACTATGATGGTTTGGTGTTTCGCCAATATTTCAAAAACTATTTAGGATAACAAAAATTTCAAAAAATATCCTGAAAGAGCAGATATTTCCTGAAAAGAAGTATTATCACCCCGAAGTGTACCAACAATATTTATAAGTTCAATTTAGAGGTGAAAATTGGGCTGAAAATATTATTTCATACGATAAAATATAACTATTAAGGATTAAAAAAGTATGGTACTCTCTAAACACACAAATAACAATAAATAGTAAAAAAAATTCAGCCCAATGTTTCATTAAACTATGCTTTTGCTAATTAGTTCATTTTCACCAGTTGAAAGTTAACATAAAATCACTGATAAATTCAGGATTGAAAACCTAGAGTATTTTTTACTTTTTGGATCTATTATTGATACGATACGATCCCCATTTGAAAAATTAAAAAGTTTTGATTCTTCACTTTTTTATTAACAATCATAGGTAATAAAAAATATAGAATGTAAATAAAGCAATCGGGAATTTTTACATGTCTCCTTTATGTGAATTTTTATATTTTTTATAACCTATTTTACACTTGGACTTGTGGCTTTCTTTCTGTTTATCTTCATTTTTATTGAAAAACTTAAAACCTATTGGAGATACAAGAAAAGTTTTTTTTTATTCTCCAATATCAAGTAATCAGGTGTGAAGTATAAAGTCCATTGATAAACATAAAATTTAGTGCTATATTAATAATAGGAAAAGAAGAAAGCTGAAATTGAATAATTGCATTATCATAAACGATTTATATATTTCTAGCTGAATCAATGGTTTATGTGATATTCGAAATAAAAAAATTTATGTTAGGGAATCATATAAAAAATAACTAAAATAAAATAATAAACAAATCTTTCGATGGAAGCTCAATTTCTTAATTAATAATTATACAATATATTGCGCAGAAATTCATTTGTTCATGAGAAATGAAAAGTAAATCATTCTTTTTTCAGAACATAAAAGAACGTGATAATGTTTAAAAAAAATTGTTTCCTAATAAAAATATTTAGTAAGAAAAAAGGCTTAATTGCCAAGTGCGTTTTGAGTCAACAATGATTTTTTTTAGAAATCATTGTTTTCATCAAGTACTAAAGTCACAAAACAAAATTTCCAAATTATTATGAACAACGATTTATTTTAAAAAAATTATTTTAATAATGAAATTTAATAATTGAATAAAGTTATAGGTATTTATATAGCCTTCAGTGATGAAAAACAAAATAATTTACATTTTTTTACATTCCTTATTCTTTATACTCTTGATTGTTGATACAAGAGTTAAAAATCAAAATTATCCAATTTTTCTAACGCGGATCGTTACTAAGCCTTTCATGAGTAGCTTCTAAAATAAAAAAAAGTTATTAGCGTTTTTATGTTAACTGCCACTGTTAAAAATCAACAAAATCATAGTTAAAAAAATAATTGGGTTGAAAATTTGTTGTTGAGAATTTATTGGTATTTGCTTGTTTAATTAGTACTGAACCATTTTCATTCCCTAATTATCATATTAAAATGAAATTTTTTTTTCTCATCAAACTTCTGATTCGGACAATGCGCTCGTTAAAGCCACTATACCCGTTTATATCTCAATTTTAACCTCCAAATTGAAATTATAAATATTGTCAGAACGGTTCGAAAATTTTCGGTTCTTTCAGGGTGTTTTTTCAAATTTTGGTTATCTCAAATGATTTTGGCAATATTTAAAAAAACAAACCATTCTATTGCTTCTACTTTATTATTGACCGATATAACTCTCTCATTAAATTTCGAATCGAACAACCTGAGATACCTATTCTATTGAAAAATAATCATATGAAGATGATTATGTCGTTTTATACTTGTAAAAAAGCGATGATTCTGGAAAATATAAGAAATTCCTTGTTAAATCGAATTCATTTCCTAAATATTGAGTGATAAAGTACAAATAATATATCACAACTTATAAGGCTGAACCAGACAGTGAACTAAAAAGCTGGAATTTTGATAACATTTACTTAGAAACCATATCCAAACGGACAGATAGCATATACGACTTTGAAATACAGTTTGAAGAGGTCATAAACCACCACCAATTTTGCTCATATAACGGACCTCAATTGCGAAGAGATGCATCAGTGTGGTTCTCTAATGGATTCAAAATGGATGAAAGGGCCAGTGTTGAGACTTCTAGTTAGTATGTTGGCGTAAGGGATGAAACAATAGTTGAAGAATAAGAAGAAAAAACTAGTTACAGAGAAGTAAAAGGGAGTCTATTTTAAGATTTTTTGACATGTATCTTTTCAGTAACAACAGCCAGAGTGGGCGTTCCAGGGCCAAGTTCCAGGCTTTCTATACCCCAACCATCTTCCAAGCAGAAGTACATGCTATACAGACATGTTATCAGGATTGCCTCGAAGGGATCACCCAGAGAGAAAAAAATCTATATACTGTCAGTTAGCCCACCAGCACTGAAAGATTTGAAGTCATACACTTTGAGCTGACTTGGGACTGCAATAAAACAACTGATACCGAATAACTTGGTCGAATTGATGTGGGTGCCAGATCACAGAGGTATTGAAGACAACAAGGGAAGGGCAAACACACAATTTTCTGGCCCAAAATCCTTTTGTGAATTTTCCATAGCCCAATTTAAAAAAAATGTCGGCGCGAGATAACCGATGGAAGAGGCTAGTAAGCTAAGCGCCAAAGGCCAAAGCTTCTCGAGTTGGACATGAAAGATTTGAAATTGTTGAAGGGACTCCTCACTGGATACTACCATATGAGGTATCATCTCAAATAAATGGTGGAGATTGATAGTTTCCACTACAGCGAGAATTTCTCTAAAACTGCCAAACATTCGATTTGCGAATATTCTGCTTTTCTGCTAGCAGTTTGAGTTCTTGGAAGGGACCTTCATAAGGACATCCAACTTCAGGAAATTATCTCCCAGGAAACTGATAAACTTCACCAAGTCTGGGAATCTTTGGCTTAGGATAGATTAAGGACCATGCAAAAACGATATAATTGGTCAAAGTGTTTGTGAGACCACATAGCCTCTACCACCCCCCCTAAAATCTTTAACCTACATTCTACACTCGATTCTACATGATCGAAAATAACTGATTTCAGTCATTTTGCCATCGTGAAACAAAAAAAGTTATACCCACATCATTGTGGTCATCTTCTGCTTAACACTGTCTAATGTAGATTCGGTGATTTTTCCAATGTTTGCACTTGATTGATTATAAGATCAGTCATGCGTCCAACTGATTGCGTCTGCACGTTCCTTGTCCTTCATTTAGTAACACAGTTTGAATTATTTAGTTCGATTTCTTTCTTCAGGTACACCACAAAAATATCTAATTTTTATAATATGATTTCACAGATAACGCGAAAGTGGAATGAATTAATAGTAATGTTGTTTACGTCAGCAGCTTTTTCAATACTGCCAGTCCTTATTTGAAACATTAGGAGGAATATGTCTGTGATAAAAAATACTATTTATTACAAGTGTTATAGGAACGCACGGTTCTTCAAGCAAGAGCGCATTAGCGAGTGTTACATTATAAGTATAATATATTATTTTCAATAAACTCATAATTGAACATCAGAATTGAGTCAATTTCTCGCATATCATATGCAAGTAAGGGCCAATTTATGCAACTTGTCAATATCATAGTCACAACCATTTTCACAGTTTTAGTCTCAATTGCTGTTTTTTAAGACTAAAACTGAGGAAATTGCATAATTGTTACTACTGGATTGTACAGTTTCAATTTCATTTTATAATTAAGACAGTGATTGTGACTAGGACTATGATAATGAAAAAGTTGCATATCTACATAATACTACTTAAAAGTAGTGTGAAAAACTCTAGAAATCCACGAACCTGTATTATGAATTTCAACAAATTATTCGCGCTGAAATTAATTCATGCAAAACTTTAGTATATCATAAAAAAATACACAACAGCTGAGTTGTGTATTTAGCCATAGGATGAAATCAACTTAGTTTTCACTGACTATAAAGCACTTTTTGTGCTTTGTATTTTCATTTCATGTTAAAGTATAGCCTCCGAATCAGATTTTATTCATGAGTTATTTACAAAAATACAATATATCTTACCCTATGATGTTTTCGTTTTAAAAATCGTCTTGGAATCTCTCTATTTTATCACTCTCAACCCAATCACGAACACAAAATGCGAATTCTAGTAGAATGAGGACACTATCACTAAATTCTGATTTCTTTTTGAAATTTTGTTTCAACCTCGAAAATAATGTGCAAATTGAGTCATAAAATCCGCCCCACAGTCCTCACGAAAATACAGCCAAGTTTTCTTTTTCGCCGCCAAAATTTAACTGATTTTTCAATCTCTCTTAGCGAAGGAGCTTTGCCTGTACCCTCTGGTCCTGATCTGAAAGCCGTCCCATTCGTTGAATTTAAGTTTCTCTCATTAGTCAATTTCATAATTTATTGTTTTCTGGTACCACGGATAATCAATGTAACCCCTAAACCACGATGCTCATATGATTAAATCGGTGGTAGTTACAAAATTAATGTTGAGTATGGAAAACATGTTCAAGGCGAAACTCCTATCATTCAAAATATATACTACAACTACCAGCAGAGCTGAACTGATAGTTTTTGATTCTATCTGGACATACATATTTATTTCGAACTGGATTTATCTAGCACATTGATATATCATGAGGAAAACTGTATCCAACACATATTCACGTAGGTACTCTCTGATGGTACGAAATTACTCAACCCACGAGTATAAAGTTCAGAAAGCAGCAAACCATGAAGAACAAAGTCGAAGGCCCTGTTCAAAAAATACTTCAGGGCACTCACCTGCCTCGATGAAGTTCACAAATTTTTCCAAAAAGGCACAGATGGTACTATTAGTTGAGCTGCTTGGGTAGAACCCATGTCGACTAGCCGGTACTCTCTTTTCATGAAAAAATGGTAAATTCTAGAATATAATTTCTTCTATATAAGAACCACTTTTCCAATTCTGTGACTTGAAGAAAAACAGCCTGAGGTAAATGAAAGATTCACGAGATATACTAGTAGTTAAATTTTTTAATATTGATTTTTTCAGTATGATTATTGGGATTTACAGCAGGTTCACAGGTGGACATATTTTCAAATTTATGATCGAAAACAGTCCGAATCTTTTCACTGACAAAAGGGATTTGGAAAATGGAGCCCTTTTCAAATTTATAACATATTATTGATTCTATAACTTTCTAGATTTGTCAATAAAATAATCATTGAACAATTGCATATTTGAGAGTGCGATGAAGAAAATGTTGTATTATATAATTCAACAACGAAAAAAGTGTTTATTGAAAATTTATTAGGTCCCATTGGAAATATGTTAGCACTTCTGATTGCACCAAAACTTGTATAGTGATTTTGAAACGCAAAGTTGGTGAGGTGCACTTAATAAATTATCTTGTTATTATTTCAACTCTTCCGAAAGAGTCGTGATGAACCCTGTACGAAATTAGTTTATTTTCAGAGTTCAGAGTTCTGATTAACACTGGAGAAAGAGATCGTGTGAGAAATTTGTTCTTGATTGCGTTGAAGAAATAAATTAAATAATTATGGAGTTTTAAAAGTAGTATTTTCCCATTTTCATAAGCGAAAAGAGTACGAGAACCTTTGAAGTTTTAATTAAATGAAAACTTGTTGAATTCATTATACAAAAGTTTACAGTTGTTTAAGTTTGTTTTTCTGGGCTTATTTTCTCCATACTTTCTAGTTACGTGTTGGCTCTATTGATTTCTTTTTCACGATCAGGAATAAGGATTGACTAAATAACCAAAATATTTCATGATGAAGGGATATAGCATCGTTTGACGAAAGATCGTCAATGACGAATAAATTTTGATTTCATTAAAAATATAAATATGAACGAGATGTTCACAAAGGCAGATGTGGAATCATCTGCGAATGGAAAATAAACTTTAGTCGCCATTTTTCACTTGTCAAGATAACCTCATGGAAGGTATTCATGTGGGAAAAAGGAAATATTCTGAAGTAATTGAATTTTTTCAACGAAAACAACCTACGATAAAAATTAAGACTTTTTTGTAATATCTAACAGAAAAAAACTACTTTCCTGGCTAAAGCCTCACTGTATATTGAACTACATCTGATATATATATTGTGAAAAGCCCCTAACTAGAAAGAAAAAATTTAAAGTTAAAATTTTCATTTCAATCTCACTTCATGAATTTTCAATGAAAACTAAATTATTAAAAAATCAACTATATGAATTAAAATGAAAATTTTCTCTTTCAGATTTTCTCTCTAGTTATGGTCTTTTCACAATACCTATCAGATGTAGTTCAATGTCCAGCATGGCTTTAGCCAGAGAAGTAGTTGTTTTCTGTTAGATGTTATAAAAAATATTAATTTTTATCGTAGGTTGTTTTCAATTGAAAAAAACTATTTTCGATTATTTGAGAATATTTCCTTATTCCAAGACAAACAAATGATGAACAATTCTGATTTCCTCATAAACCAGTGAAAAAGGGGTATTTTCGTCAACAAGTCTCGAAGACAAAAAAGATACAGCCACGTACGCGACGTAATTATGTCGAATAGAAAAAAAGGTCTTACAGCTAGCACAGTGCTTGGAAAAAGTCATCCACGCAGCTTTGACGTGGGGTTTCTGCTGAACGGATTCCAACTAGGTGACAGAGTTTGGATTCATACGAGACCGAGTTCATCGGCCGCACGTGTAGCTGCTTTGGAAAGAAATGCTCCAATCTATGCAGCGAAAGGAATCTGAAATTCTAATGATTATACTTGCTCCATCCAGAACCATTTTGTTATGTAGATACTCCAAATTCGAAAGTCTGCGGCCTCCCCATTGTCTGGGTCACTATTCTATTTAGCATCTATCTTTTTGCCGTGCCATGGACACTGCACAGTAGGTAGACACTTATTCACTCCAAAAATCCTTTTTCTGACACAACTGTACTGAAGATACACTTAACTTCAGTCCACTAATTTATTTTACAATTGTAAATTATATCAGTTTCAATTTATATCTACCAAGTATGATAATTTGAATCATTATAAGCTAAATATGTCAATTGCAAACTCTGTAAGTATCTAACTTCTGCAACTAATATGCCATATGATATTGGGCGTCTCTCATTCACTCCAGCAAGTAAATTTATCCAATATTCTAGAACACCAAAAGGTAGTATGAGATGTCGCCGTTTGGAATAGTTCGGAACAGTTCATGACTCATCTAGATGTTTCTTACAGGGTTTTCATTTCTTCTGTGATGGGTCATTCAGGCATCGTTATAAATATCAGAACATAAGTGGCCAGAATCGTTACAATACTAGTCCAGGGCCCAATAAATCATCACTGTCTTCATGAAAGAGGGGCGACACCACTTGACGGAAGACCATAAAACTAATAATGAAATATGGTGGATTATGTAATCCAATCTTTCGCAATAAAACCTACACAATAGGTAAAGTCGTCGGCAAGTATTCAACAAAAAACAACTACTGCCCCCTACGACCATTGAATTATATTTGTTTAATACTTGGCAACGTTTTCTACAAGAACCACTTTGCAATGAATTTCAAATATCAAAGCTGAAATTATTTTTCAACTTAATTGGTGGAACACCTCCGTACCGGTTTCATGGTCATTGCCAATCATCAGCGAAGGCTAGTTCGACCCAATTGAATCGAAAAATCCTTTCATCCTAATTGGAAATCCCTGAGACAAACACTGAGGTATGAATTCAGCGCCATCTCTGGGTTCCAGTTTAAAATGCACTCCGACTACGTGTCGACTTCAACATGAAGCCAGAAACATCATGAAAGAGGGCCGACACCACTTGACGGAAGACCATAAAACTAATAATGAAATATGGTGGATTACGTAATCCAATCTTCCGCAATAAAACCTATACAATAGGTAAAGTCGTCGGCAAGTATTCAACAAAAAACAACTACTGCCACCTACGACCATTGAATTATATTTGTTTAATACTTGGCAAAGTTTTCTACAAGAACCACTTTGCAATGCATTTCAAATATCAAAGCTGAAATTATTTTTCGACTTAATTGAGCCAAGTATTGAACAAATATAATTCAATGGTCGTAGGGGGCAGTAGTTGTTTTTTGTTGAATGCTTGCCGACGACTTTACCTATTGTATAGGTTTTATTGCGGAAGATTGGATTACGTAATCCACCATATTTCATTATTAGTTTTATGGTCTTCCGTCAAGCGGTGTCGCCCCTCTTTCATGATGTTTCTGGCTTCATGTTGAAGTCGACACGTAGTCGGAGTGCATTTTAAACTGGAACCCAGAGATGGCGCTGAATTCATACCTCAGTGTTTGTCTCAGGGATTTCCAATTAGGATGAAAGGATTCAATTGGGTCGAACTAGCCTTCGCTGATGATTGGCAATGACCATGAAACCGGTACTGAGGTGTTCCCCCAATTGAGTCGAAAAATAATTTCAGTTTTGATATTTGAAATGCATTGCAAAGTGGTTCTTGTAGAAAACTTTGCCAAGTATTAAACAAATATAATTCAATGGTCGTAGGGGGCAGTACTTGTTTTTTGTTGAATACTTGCCGACGACTTTACCTATTGTATAGGTTTTATTGCGGAAGATTGGATTACGTAATCCACCATATTTCAATATTAGATCACTGTCTTCTACACCACTTGTTGAGTTAGTGTCATCTGCATATTTCACTACATTTTCCCAATTTTCTTGTCGGTATTAAATACATCATTCGAGTAAACTATTGATAACATCAGACCTATAACAATTCCTTGTGCAATTAAAACTGTAACGATCATGAAGCCGACCCCATCTACTTATCTCTAGCTCGTTACATAGCGCAAGATTCCGAAAGGGGATAAGATGCCGTCGAGCGAATCCACAGATTCTTCAAACCTGTTCTAAATAACAGCCACCTCTCTCATCATCTCTTTGCATATAGGTACGAAATGTTCCAAAACAAGAAAGGGTACTCCTGGTATAAATCCAGGGCCTTTGGCCAGAGAAGGCAGTTACAGTTGCAGTCTGAGTTCAATATTCGTTAGATAATACAAAGTTGGCTTAGCTGTAGTGACATAAATTACAGTATTTGGTTAAGGTAAATTAAAAGTTATAATTTCACAAGTCTGAATAAATTGATGCAACATAGTTGAGATTAATTATATTTACAATTGTCTTTCCGAATTCCGAAATATTTAGAATTTTTCTGAAAGGAAATTTTAAGGCTGTAATAAATACAGAAAAATGGCTAAAGTTGTGTAGATTTTTTCCTTCAGTATTGCTATCAGTGTACTGAAATATCGCGGTTTGGGTTGAAGGTTTACGATATGTAAAACCGTAATTAATTTGGAGCAAGTTGCTTACTCAAATATATTCGAGAAACAACGAAGCAAATTAACAGGCCTGTACTTTTATATTTGTTTAGGATCTTCACTTTTGAATAGAGGCCAAACAAGCGACTGTTTAAATTGTTTAGAAAATATACCTTGTCTGAATGAGTTGTTAATGAGATAGGAGAGGATATTATTCATTTACGAAACAGAAAACGTGATGATGCTCTGTGTTATCTCATCATCTCTATTGCTGTGTTTGTTCCTGAGGGATCTGGCAAATTCTATGATTACGTCGAAAGTTCTCGGTCTGAGAAACAAGGACCCAACATTTCTCTTTAACGCATTTATATGAAATGGGTCAGAATCACATTATTTTTTATTATAGGTATTTGTTAATTCAAACTTCAATGAGGAACGCAAAAGTACAATCGACTATGCAGTTATTGCTTATGAGAATGGAACTCATATTCTTAGGAATGTGCAGTAAACGCTGCCAAGAATAACCCTTGTCTTTTTGCTACGATGAGAGAGTTTCCAGAATCCGACCATGGGAATAAATAGGTCATCGTAGCAATAGGCAACTTCAAATTGTAGGCGGGAGCCTATATGCCCTAGAGAATCAGGAAGCCTCAACCATCGCCAATGTATTAGTAAAAGAATGGATATGTATATGCGGTGTTCCACTGGAACTGCATTGGGACTAAGAAAATTTTGAGTTCAACCTGTTCCAGGAGACTGATGAACGAAAAAACATTATTAACATCGCAAATTACCACGGACAACGTGGATGCAGAAACTCGGAGGCTGATAGAAAACATACAGAAAGTAAGAGATGCCACCACCAGGAAGAACGCCTTAAGAGAGGATAGAGAACTTCTTCCAGACTACATCCTAGGTCTCATCAAAGAAAGAAAGAAATGGCAGAGCACACGAAACCCAATACACAGAGAAAATATGATGAACCTAGGACATGTAATCAACGATCACATAAAAATCCACAAAGATGAAGTCTGGAAGAGGAAACTCGAAAACCTCAAAGTGGTCGACAACTCCCTCTGGCGGTTGTCCAAACGTCTCCGACGGAGGCACAAGAACATTCTAGCCGTGATGAATGGTCGGACACTAGCGATGGCCGATCCAGTGAAAGCGGAGTTATTCGCGGAGTATCACCAGACGAGCGCCGACTCCACTTCTGAGCAGGAGGCGGTTTCTAGGGAAACCAGAGAGTTCAGAGGAGCCCGAGGGTAAACATCGAAGCTGAAAACCAGCTTCGAGGAGGTACAGAAAACAATAAAGAGGCTCCCTAGACACAAGGTACCAGGAGTCGACAAGATTGATGCAGTCCTACTCAGGAATCTGCCAAGAAAGTCTCTCGTACAGCTAGTATATATAGTCAATGGTATTATAAAATGGCAGCAATGTTTAAAGCAGGTGGAGATTATCCCAATCCTCAAACCGGGCAAGCCAGAAGCAAGGGTCGAGAGCTATCGCCCAATCTATTTGCTGAGCCCCATAGCCAAGGTGGTAGATAGAATCTTATTGAAATGGTTTGTGAGCCTGGAAGAGAAGTTCAAACTCATCCCGGCGGAGCAGTTCGTGTTCCGAAAGGGATACTCAACCACCCGAATTGTCCACGAGGTGAGGGAGGGCTTCCAACTAGGCCACAATACAGTCATGATCCTGCTGGACATCCAGAAAGCCTTTGATACCGCGTGGATAGAGGGATAAGTCATGAAGATGCTAAGAGCAGGCATGCCGGAGTGTATGGTGAAAATTCTAGACTTATATCTAGTTAATAGGACTTTCAGGGCAAAAGTTAACAACGCCAGCTAAGCAGTGATAGTAACCGGAGCAGGAGTGCCCTGATGGAAACGCATTTGGAGACACTTGTCGTGCCGAAGAACAAAATAGTGCTGAATCCTGACAAAACAGAACTCATAAATTTCACAAAGAAAAGAACCAATCTTGAAATCTTTGGGAGATTTAGGGTTCTGGGAAATCTGATTGACGAGTCCGACTCCGTGCGGTTCCTGGGAGTACAGCTGGACAGACGGCTATCACTCATAAAGCATGTCAACCTAGCAATACAGCGAGCAGGAGCCGCAGTCAAAAGGACGTATCCACTGATTGAGAGGAACTCTAGATTGGCAGTGGAAAACAAAATACTGCTTTACAAACAGGTCATCAGGCCAACGACCTATGCATATCCAGTGTTTTGCAGCCTCGCCAAGTATAGTATCAAATGGGCCGCAGTGGTCATGATGGTAGAGCGCTAGTCTATCAGTCAGAGGGACGTGGGTTCGAATCCCAGCATGGTCACTGGTCTCGTGCTAGGAACGTTAAAAGGTAAGACCTCGTTAATCCTTAGCTCGCACAAGTTTCGACTTCTGAGGGCTGTCGTTCGTAGGGGGATGACAGCTGGTTAACGGAAAAAACAATTTTGAAACAACAAAACAATTTTTTGAGAGGATGCAAAATAAAGTACTCCGTATCGTCACGAATAGTGATAGATACATTCGGCTGGTGGATTTGCGAGAGCTGGCCGACACCATGGACGTATAAATGAATAATGGACCCAGTTATTTTCATCTCCAAGTAAAGTCGCTGAAAGGCACAATCCTAAGGTCCTGCTTTGAGTTGGGCGTTGTCACATCGAGTCTGTGATAATTCTTCATCAACCATCAACACTAGCTTAAACTCAATTGCCAGCAAATTCCAGTCAGTAACTGAACATTCCGATCCGTTTATGAAATTAAACTCGGCATTATAATACATTCCAGAATCAAAACTAGTGGAATTAATTTGAAAAATCGGTGCGAACATCCAAAAAATTATGTACTGTCCGTTGCAATTATGCACGTGCGGCAACGCTGTTGAAGTACGCTTTGTTTCTAATAATTTTTTGGTTGTTTACAAATTTCACCACTTTATGTTGACATTGTATGTCATATAAGGTTTTTGTGAAAATATTGGTGATTTGTTGTGTTTGGATTAAATAGTGAAAGAAAAATAGATAGAGACTTATAATGGTGCTTTACCGTTGGGTTTGCAAGCAATACAATTGTTCTAACAATCAGAATATCAGCTTTGATAAGTAAGTACATAGATTGTTTGCAAATATTACATTGACGTTCATATTCTTCATTGGCGTCAAAGTGGGTATCAAATTTTTATGCATACAAAATGAAATGGTACTGAAATTGAGTTACTTTATATGAAGGCAATCACATATGGGTATTTTAGGAACACATCAGATCGTATCTCACAAGTTTTGCTGAAATTTTCATAATCATACAGTGTGACCTACTTAAGACCGGAGCACCCCTATAAAATCAACATTTTTCAACCGATTCGAATGATTTTTTTTTTATTAGGTAGAAATTCTAAAAGTCTACTAAGACACCAAATTTCATGAATAAATCTCCATTTCCAGGGCCAACCAATCTCATTTTTCAAGGTCAAAAATCCAAAAAATTACTAGCGATTTTTTTAGAAAAATTCTAACTACACCACTGGATTCGCGACACTTTCATATGGTCCTTATGTAAATAACGTTGAAATTCGTCAATCAATGAAAAAGTTATGAGGGGATCAAATTTGAAAAATATGCCGTTTAATCAACCCATCAATTCAATTTCAAAACTTTTATCAGAACTTTGACTACACCACTGGATACAGGGAGTCTCGAAATATTACTGACTGTAATTTCATCGAAATCTGTTAAAATATAAAAAAAAAATTGGAGATAAAATTGACATTTTCCTGAAATTTCATTAACATATTTTCACAATTTCCAACCGACTCAGTTTTTTTTTAGCAGACAGAGTAACAAAAAGTCTACGTTAGAACAAAAAATTTGCAAAATATTATTCTAAATTTCAGGGTACACTACGATTTTTTTTATGTTCTAATTGCTAAATTTCATTTGCGAATTTTTTCGTAAAATTTCGACTCAGCAACTGGATTCAGCATTCTTCATTTAGGTGAATCCTGAAATTTTATTTGAAAATATTCATTGGCAACAAAGCTATAACATTATTAATTTTGATAACATGCCATTATTTTTGAATATTTCAGACAAATTCTGAGAATCGGCAATACTGTCAACACAAACGTTGAAGATCATTGAGGTTTCTGATAGAAATTCGCTTTCATAACACAAATTGTTCTCGAGTTATAACATCTAGAATGGTATTTTTGGAAAAAAATTAAAATCCATAACGTCGAGAAACCGGCTCCTCGAGATATCGATTATTGTACAATCAACCAAGAACTTTCGAATGAACTGAAAACTTTATTTTGATTTAATTTCCAAATTTTACGATGGCTAACAAATGACATGGATAATACAACATTGAGTAATTATGGTCCTAATCAATAAATTTCAAATTTTTGTTGCTTCCACCAAACCACCATTCAATTCAATACATTTTTCGTATCTCTTTCGAATATGTTTTACAGTATTTTTGAGTCCTTCTGGTGTTATTTCTCTACAAGTTTGACGTATTCTTTCACACAACTCCTGTCTAGTTCTTGGGCGCGATTTGTAGACTTTTTGTACAAGAAGACCCCGCAAGAGGAATTCAAGTGGGGTCAAATCGAGGGACCTTGGTGGCCCTCCAATCAATTCACTTCCTCGACCAATCCAGTGACGAGGAAACTGTTTATTCAGCCATTGTTTAATAATTCCAGCATTATGCACAGAGCATCCGTCTAATTGGAAATGTAAGTTTATTCGCTCAACAATAGGAAGATCATGAATAGCATTCCATAGTTCAGTTCTGAGAAATTCCAGTAATTTGATGGCATTTATATTTCCTTCGAAAAAAAATGGGCCAATAATTCGTTCATTTAATATTCCGCACCATACATTAACTTTTTCCGAATATTGTCTTTTGCAGTCTATAACCAAATTAGGGTTTTCGGTTGCCCAAAATCTTGTGTTTTGAGATGAAACAACACCGTTAATCGTGAAAGTGGCTTCATCGCTGAATAATATACATTCTAAAAATCGTCTGTTACTCAGGTATTCTCCTTGTACCCACAAACAAAATTCAAGTCGTTTTTCTTGATCTCCGTCTTCCAAGATATGCAAAAATTTGGGTTTGAATGGCTTCATTTTGTTTTTTCGTGGGCATCTCCGTATATTTTCCCTTGGTAAATTCAAATCTAGGCTTGCCACTCTCAAACTGGCATTGGGATTATTAATAAAGTAATCTAATAGAACCTGTTTTTGTCCAATCCTTTTTTTCACATTATTCCTCAAAATATTCTTCGATACAGCGCCTGTTTCATTGAAACTTTTATTTATTCTGTGCACTGTACTATTACTGATAGGGGGGCGATCTGGATTTAGATCATTGAATATTGAGCACACTTCTCTTTCACTCCTATCATTGTATCCAGTAAGACGCACAATTTCAATTTCTTCTGGCAAAGACAATTGTAAAGCCATAACGAAATTTAGTCCTATTGCAATTGAAAATTGATCAATACATTCAGGATCAACAACCTCGTCTACTGAAGCCATGAGGGTAATCCATTTCAAAAGTTGCTGTCTTCCTCTAGAAATCATAAAAGAGTTTGCACTCTAAAAACGCCGAAGGATAAAATGACGTCCCTGAAGTTCATGTCATATGGACACAAAATGCTAAGCAAGGTAAGTCAAGAGAAACCGCAAGAAGGAGAAGAGAAAGAAATACCTTTTAGCTTGTAATCAGAAACATAAGCGAGACAAACCATCCTAAAAGAAAATGTCTGAAAGAACCTCGCCAAACTAAGAGATACGCCGGTGGAAAGAAAACTTGAGGAGTGCTAAAAGAAATATCTTTCGATAGTACAATAACCACAGACAAATTTGTGCCAAAACACTATGGAACTTGACATGTGACTTCTTGACATCAATCATGTTACCAAAAAGTCAGCGGTGGAACATGAAAAAATTTTGACTTTGGAGTTTTTTTGAAAAGTTGAAAAGCTATCGGAAAACGGCTTTGATAGAAAAAATGGAATAACAAGGTAGTCCTGTAATACATTTTGTAGGCTAGGTTAGGTTAGGTTCGGTGAGGATTATGCTCATATTTGAAGCAAATTCGTCTTTTTGAGCTCTAGAACGGTGATAATCGTCCTAAAATTGCGATGAAGAATATCTACCACTGTAGACAAGAGAATATTCATGGATATTATGAGAATTATGCAGATGGCCAGTCCCGGTGATATTTTGCAAAAACCGCTACTGAATCTACATGAGTTATTCTGTTCATAACTGCTCTCGACACTTCATCCAAACGAGTAGTTTCCACTTTTTTAATAGTTTCTGTCGATGCTTTAGAAACTGTCCTGAACGGTCGATTTCTTTCTGTTGCAGCGATGCTTTCCAAAACTGTTCTTGAGTTTGGATTTCATTGGGGAATATGTATCGATACGAGGGTCAGGGCTATGTAGTTTTTCATTGTCATACTTGAAATTCTCAGAACTTGAGTGTGTATATGTGTTGACATTTTTTATGTAGATACTTTGACGTCTGCCAGTTCAACAAGATTTCTGTATGAGAATTATCTTTGTCTGCTCACAGAAGTTAACGTTTCCAGCCCTGCTGGAGTCCAAAGTCACCAATCCTGCAAATAATACAAACTCCTCCCTTTTGTGACATCCTACCAACAAACACAGATTCAACCATTTAAATCTACACCTACGTTCCATCTTATCCGACTGGCATATTTTCTATATAACATTCTTCTAAAGCAACTCAAAAAAATTGTATATTATTCATAAAAATATTTTGAAAACGTATTTCTTCATATACTCAACTATCCTGGGACGGAAAAAATCTCCTTCATTTGTGTATGTACGTACTCTCAATCTGTACAAATTTCAATATCCTGAAAACAGATTTGTTGGCACCTAGCTAATATACTTGTGTTTACTTCAGAGAAGTATATATATTCCATTATTTTTCCACTTCAAATACTCCTGGGGAGAGAATATTCTGATGACTTAGTTATCAACTCAAATAATTCCTATAGGAAAAACGTCCACATATCCAATCCAAATGGAATATCTTTTCTATGGAAGAGAGAAAGCTGTGGTATATACATTTGACAACACTTTTGTTCTTTGCCAGAATAATTCAATACCCTGACACATTTCCACCTTACTTTTTGTAAAATATAAGCAATAATAATTTCATAGCAACCACAGCATTTAATAAAACTTGAATCCACTCTAAGAATTTTTGACGTATTGTGTACTATAAATTTCTACTCACTTTCAGACGAATAATCGCAGCTGGATCTATTATAATCTTAATTAGTATCTTTCACTATGAAATTTCTCAATGATAAACTCAAATTTTCACAGCAAGAACAAAAATCTTTGCATGAAAGTAGGGTTTGACGTACTATAATAAGTCGAAAACTGGTACTCTAAACTACGCTTGCAGCTCATGATTTGAACATATTGAGAAAACTGCTCCAAAAGTGTGTCCACTGTTGGCTTAGATATAACGGTGAATTTTTTAAAATCATAATCCATTTCGGAGTTGTTTTTGTGAGTTCAATACTAGAAATGTGAAGTAAAAAACCCCAGCTTGAAATTGCATACTTTAGTTTTCATGCAGGTTGTGTATAAGCAATTATTTTCAAGATTTACTGACTGAGATGTCGGAATTATGAGGGAGTTGAAAATGGGGCAGAGGTAAAACCCAGTTTTTTTTTTTTGGCGTTTGTAAGAGAGACCTGTCTCACGACTCTTAAATCATTGCATAGTGTCTAAAGAGGGTAATGGTTTTTGCTTCAGTGCAATTATTCAGGATTAACTGAAATATCTATGATATTTGCATCTTCCGTAAAAAAAAAACAATTAGATTATGTAACGTGGTAAAAACAACCATTCAGGTACTCAGATACCCACATGTTATAATTGTATGAAAAAGTAGAAGTCTTTACGAACAAAAGGCACTTTCAATTTAAATTTTTCGGTAATTTTTAGCAAAATTATGACACATTGAACATTTGTTACCGCCCGCCAGAACTTGCAACGGCGGGCTAACATGAGCCTGAAATTTGATGTCGGCGTTCCTGCACGTTTTCTGAGAAAACGGGCTCATTTTATAGGGAATTACCAGAGATGATTCTTGTAGAGAATTGAATGATCTTCAACCCTATTCAAACCATACTTTTTTAAACTTAATTTTTTCCAAGATGACAACAAAAAAAAACAATTTTTTTTTCAAATCAATTTTTTTTTGGGTTCCACCTCCTGATTTCTGGTGAACAATTTTTATTCTTGTTTGACATGGTTCCAACTACTAACATGCCAAATTTGGTGGTATTACAACCGATCCTCGTCTCAAAACTGAGTAGTCTGCCTGTACTACACTATTATAAAATGTCATTAAATTATGGTGATTAAAAAAATCTATAGGAAATCAATACATGAGGCAAAGTATGCATTTAACCAGAGTGCTCTTGCAAACATAAGCCAACATCAGAAGCAGAAAAAAATTTGAAACATTGTAAAAAAAATTAACTGGAAGAGAAAAACAATAATATGAATCGAGAACTATTACTGGATTACAGAATTATAAATATTCGAAATGGAATTGTCACCGCTTTTGGTTCATATTTTTCCACCATAGCTACGAACATAATCGATGCACTCTTTGAATTGATATCGTTCAATGACTACTCCACTATGCATATTAATCATACTTTTAATTTAACTCCAGTGCATCCAAGTGACGTACTCTAAATTATTTCTAGCTTCGAGAACAAATGCTCTCATAGAGTGGATTGCATTTCAACAAAAATTATACAGAAGTTCAAAAATTCAATTCGCGAACCACGAGCATTTTTGATAAGTCTTTCAATTGCAACTGGATAGCTCCCATACAAACGCTTATCGGGAATAATCGGCCTGTAATACTTACCACAATATTATGTAAAATAATCCAGAGATCCGTTTATGACAAATGCTAGCATTCCTAGATCAATTCGACATGTTTCAGCAAAGTTTTTGTCCAGGTAGGTCAACAGAAAGTGCATTTGTTAATTTTTTCGGTGTGTCTATGACCCACTTCATAGAAGAAAGTATGTCGGAGCACTTTTATTTGACTTATCGGAAACATTCGACATTAATAACCCTCATAATATTATAGGCAAAAAAAAATCATTCACTTGGCTTTAGGGGTAACTTCCTCTTTTCATGGCTCAGATCATAGGTGACTATCAGAAAGATACATGTTGAAGTTATAATTATCACTCACAGCAATATGACATTGATCTAGAGGTCCCTCAGATTTCTATATTGGGTCTCCTCATCTTTCGTTTTTGTATCAACGATATGCAGATAATACAGTGATCGCGGTGAATGCCGATAATCCAGAGGATCTTCAGGAGAAATTGAACTAGTTGAGTCTCGAGTTCACATATTGGTGGAATGAACATTTTCTGGTGGTGAATGTACAGTAGAAATAGAAAAATTGAAACTTTTCACGTTAGAATAGAATATGAAATAATTGAATCATCAGATATCACCAAATTTTTAAGTACTATGGTAACATGACTTGGAAGTCAGGTATAAACCATGTGTTAATCTATGAGATTATATGGAGAACCCTGTAGACGACACTATATCGGGAATAAAGTCATGGGCGTACCTGGTATTTCTATTTACGAGTGCATTCTGTTTGTGATAAAACAAATACAGAATTACAATCGAAATTGTTACTTCCCTGCATATCCTACTAGGCAAGGTGAATTGATGCGGATTCGGAAACATTCAACATGTCAGTATGATAATCTCCATCTTATAAAAACCCAATTAACATTACTGATATTGTTACTCAAATCAATCACTATTCAAAATAATTGGTTATTAATAATGAATAACGATTTCTATAATTGTTACCAAAATATGACTTAGTTGTGGAATAGTTCTAGGAAAAAAAATCCGGAAAACAATCTTTTTGACTATGCCCAGTATAGACTGTTATGTACCATCATTAATAAGATTTTGATTCGACATGTTATCTAACGACTTTCGATAACATCATTCACACCCTGAATTTGTCTGATTTCGACCAACAAAACAGTTTTTTTCTATATACCCAAATACGACGTTTTTTCTAACTTCAACCGCTTATTTCTCAGAAACGACACATACAAAATGATTCGAACTCATACATTTTTCTCACGACCCATACTAATACAACATAATACAATTTCAGCCAATTTGACCAAGAGCCAATTTCCCATAAACCATCGTCCTTTGAAGCACACATTTGACAATTATCTATTTGCCAGACCTTCCACTCTTTTATAATCTTTTTTAATAATATATAATATAATAATATAATAATTACCATTATAGTATTGTATTTGAGTATGTTCAGAAATGTTGATTGACTAGTATTTGAAATAATTTGTTTGCCAAAGAATTAAAATATCTAATTTTTGTGTGCAGGGAAGTAGGAAAATTCGCATTTTTTGGAAACTTCATAAAAGTGTATTTAACGTAGTAAAAACTCCTTGATAAGTTTTCGGATTATCAACGACTTTCAAAAGATTTCATATTGAACTCGGGCATCATAATTAAACTTCCAGAACAATTCAAGACAGTTTGGAACTTCAGGAAGTAGTTTATGATCCTACAACAAAAAGAGACAAAGACAGAGAATGCGAAACGCTAACTTTCTGGAAATATTTTCTTGCAGTTTCTAACTCCAGTAATTTGATGTTACTTCTTCCGTTTTTTTTTCCACTAACAGTTTTATTTGCTGCTGTTTTTCAATGTCCAGCAATTTCTCGGTATATTCCTATCACATTCTATTATCACTCAATTTTCTTATCTCAGTACTTGACAATTATGGATTTTTGGTTCAATTTTATAATGGCTTGTGTTCATCGATAATATTCTACAATAGTGAACGTGGGATATGTCTTTTCCAATTTAGTACGTATTCCAGAATTCATGTGATTGGTATGGATAAAGACCCGTCTGCCCATATATTCAGGTCGTAATTTCATTGTGTAATCCGTATCTGGAACACAATTTATTTTGGAACAGAAGGGTCATTAATTTGGAGGAATTGGTTCCGAAGAATATTAATTTATATCCATTCTCTAACAATAGTTTCACCATGAAACTAGAGAGGTGTTGTTTTAACGCAAAGGGAAAAATCAGTAGCTCATAATATTTTCATGATTACAAATGAGAATCTCGAAAAAGTATATGATGTAGGTATTATATACACAGAGTGTCCCAAGTTATCGTATACAGGCATTATATCGTTTATTTGACAAGATAATTGAAAGTAAACATTCGAACTAGTTCGAATAAAAAAAATGCTGGGTATGACATTCTAGTACCTTTCTTATGACGTAGAAAAATAATGATTACATTTGACAGCCCTGTAGTATTGACAGTCCTGTAGTAGCTACCCCTCATTTTTTATTTAAAAATGGCACCCCCTATATATTGCTATCAAAAATTATGTGTTATTCGATTTAGAATACAACGATGGCACATACGTAGTAAATTTTCGAATAATAACAAAAACATTAACAATATCAGAAATTTTTTACGTTACTAAATTAACCTTATAAAAATGAAAAATTGATTCCGCTCATGATTTTTAAAACTGAAGAAGTTAATTATTTTAAAAAAACGATGATCTTTAGTCAAAACATTATGGCAATTATTTTATTTTATAGTGTAGAACTTCAGTCATTTGCAAACGGTTTCTAGTGTCTTAGTTTCAAGTAAAATATAAATAGTCTTGTTATAAGTACTAACAACGCCATTTACTTTCAGTTTGGATGAATACGTTGAATGTAAGAAAAATACCAACAAAAACCGTTTACCACACCTCATCATGCAGGTATTGTTGAGAGGCTTCTCGATCTACTTTTTCCCAACAGGTTGATTGGTACTTATGGTCCTATAGCTTGACCTCCCTGCTCGCCAGATCTAATATCACTAGACTATTTTGTATGAGGTTATCTTAGTGACTTTGTTTATAGAATACAATAGGCGAAGACACAAAAAATATTTTTGCTCCAAATGTGTTTTAAAATACATAAGACATAATATAAACGTACCAAGAAAATATTTTTTGAGTCAAATTTCAATTGCAGCTGGACTAATTTCTTTTTGGAAATTAGCAAATTTTGAAGGTTTTGATATTGGCGCTCTTAGTGATGTACGTGTCCGAGCAGCCAATAGGCGTAATCGGGTTTGTTCTGACGTTTAACGGCAACATTGCCAAGCTTTTTAAACTATAAACCAGAGAACAATACTGTAGAAAAGTGACAGAAGACACTATTCCCAATGTCAAACGACGATGGCATATTTGAAAGGTGTGAAAACCACCGTGAAAACATGTTAAAAATAATGTGTTTGAATATAACCAAATAACTGGATAAAATTTATATAGTGAATTATTGTGGTCCATTAAAAATAACATAAGTATGGCAAAGTTGCTAAATTAATTGACGCTGTCAAGTGTGGGATTGGTTGCTCGGGGTAGTACGTCACAATGACGCTAAAAAGAAGCCATTTGAATTTATGAACTTTAAATATTTTTTTTCAAGTTTCAGACAACTCGCAAACAAACTTGAATATTGTCAATAGAGTGTTCATAAGCCGTAGAATCCATTAAAAATATTTTGAAAATTTCGTGTCCTCGCCTATTTGTGGATTCAGATAATCTTGAAGAACGCATTCGCGAAGCATGTCTTAGCGTTAAGCCGGGGATACATCTGAGAAACGTTGCCATTCGTTCGCATTCGTCTGCATACGTTC
Source organism: Chrysolina americana (assembly GCA_958502065.1). Classification (NCBI taxonomy): domain Eukaryota; kingdom Metazoa; phylum Arthropoda; class Insecta; order Coleoptera; family Chrysomelidae; genus Chrysolina; species Chrysolina americana. The sequence continues at coordinate 12,464,905 of OY293421.1, read as the reverse complement.
GCATTCGTTCGTCAAGTGTAGACGGTCATTTGCAACGTTTTCATTTTTGGTGAAAGACCAGCGATGCGAACGAACGTTTTCCATCGCCAGTCGGAAAAACTCAAAATATCAAAAGGAAATCCGAGTGAACGTTGTTAGGCGCGCGTTTATATGTGGCAGTGACGAAAATAATTTGTAGTAGTTCGCTGTCGAATTCGACGAGAAAGTTTGATTTCGTTTGTGAAGGAAAATATATGAGTAAAAATCAGTTAATAGTAGCCTGTGCCTCGTACATCATTATATATAAAATCATAAAGCCACGAAAAAAAAAAGAGAATGCAGAGACTTGTTTTGACTAGTGATTTATTTATGTAGAACTAGATATGATGGTATGAATTTACTAGCCGATTTAAATCATACGAATTTAAAAACTTCACCAGAATGTCTCGAGAAGATTTTGGCATCATTCTGCAAAATATTAAATTGATAAGCAGAATACATACATATTCGAACTCGTTCAAATTTTTACATACTTCATAACAAACAAATACACTTTTTTATTGAAAACTAGTAAATAAACACGTGCACGAGATGTTTACACCGTCAACTAATCTTCACGAATGAGTGGAACGCTTGTGAATGTTTTTGGCAAATGGAAATGAGCAGAAACTTCGTTGATGTGGTCATTACAAAGCAACTTTGCCGCGAATGACTACGAATGAGCAGCACTGATGGCAATACCAGCGAATGCGAACGAATGGCAACGTTTCTCAGATGTATCCACGGCTTTACAGCAGCTATGATTCAGGCGGCCTGCACAATAATAATTATTTTAATACGATTTGCAACTTGTATGGATTCCGCAGAAAATAATTTTCAACACTTGATATTTTTATTCGTTTTTTGAATTGCGGCATTGGTATTTCAGTTAAAGTTCATACTTCATGAAATGTTAATGTTTTTGGTGTTATCAATAAAAAAATACCAGTTATGTTCCAATTAGTGTGAAGTTAGCCACAATTTCTTTTCTTAGGTGGAATTGACGAGTGACCGTCTGCAGAGTTGCCACATCGGCTATTTCACATATATGTTCTCTATTAGTGTTTTTGTTATTTGTAGCTAGAGAGGAGGAAAGCTTAATTCTTCAAGGAACTATAGATAAACATCATCCAACTATTAAAAATTCCCCAGTTGAAAAGGGATTGAATACAATAATATGCGATAGAAGACTTCCAGAAAAGTTCGTATTTACATACTGGGTATCAAAATGAGTCATTTATACGTTGAAAAAACTGATGAATAACTGTTTTTAACGAAATCCCTATTCTACCAGAAATTTTAGGTGGATGGAAAATGGTTCAGAGACCATTCGATAGAGGACATCTGTGATATTATATGATATTATTGACAGGGTGAAGTCAATAAGTTTGCCAGTTGAAGTTTTGGAAACCCAATAATTATCATTTCATGGATGTCGTTACTACCTTATCCATAATATTTTTCCAGAAAAAATTAAGTTTGTTAGGGGTAAACTTGGTGAAGCAACCTACGTGCTGCACTGAAAAAAGTACAGTTATACAGAGGACAGAGGACGCATTACGCGATATTTTTATCGCATCACGCGGGCTTCTTCACCAAGTTTACTCTTATCAGAAAACAAACTTTAATTTTTTTTTCAGTCACTTTGACGGCCGAACAAATTGATTTGAATAACCAATTATGCGTTATTCTCTGTCCTCTTTCTAACGGTATTTCTTTCATCACAGCACGCAGGCTTCTTCACCAAGTTTACTCCTACCACAAAACAAACTTTATTTTTTTTCAATCACTTTGACAGCCGAACAAAATGATTTGAATAGCCAATTATGCGTTATTTTCTATTCTCATTCCAACTGTATTTTTTTCATCGTGGCACGCGGGCTACTTCACCAAGTTTACTCTTATCAGAAAACAAACTTAGTTTTTTTTCAGTCACTTTGACGGCCGAACAAATTCATTTAAATAACCAATTATGTGTTATTTTCTGTCCTCTTTACAACTGTATTTCTTTCATCGCAGCCGCAGGCTTCTTCACCAAGTTTACTCTTGCCAGAAAACAAACTTTATTTTTTTTCAATCTCTTTGACGGCCGAACAAATTGATTTGAATAACCAATTATGGTTATTTTCTATTCTCTTTACAACTGTATTTTTTCATCGCGGCACGCGGGCTCCTTCATTAAGTTTACTTATGCCAGAAAATAAACTTTATTTTTTTTCAGTCACTTTGACGGCCGAACAAATTGATTTGAATTGCCAGTTATAAATTATTTTCCACCCTCTTTCCAACTGTATTTTTTTCATCGCAGCACGCTGGCTCCTTCAACAAGTTTACTTCTGCCAGAAAACAACTTTTTTTTTTTCAGTCACTTTGACGGCCGATCAAATTTATTTGAATAGCCAAATAAGCGTTATTTTCTGTTCTCTTTCCAACTGTATTTTTTTTATCGCAGCACGCAGGCTTCTTCACCAAGTTTACTCCTGCCAGAAAATAAACTTTATTTTTTTATCAGTCACTTTGACGTCCGAACAAATTGATTTGAATTGCCAGCTGTGTTATTTTTTGCCCTCTTTCTAACTGTATTTTTTTCATCGCAGCACGCGGGCTCCTTCACCAAGTTTACTTCTGACAGAAAACAACTTTATTTTTTTTCAGTCACTTTGACGGCCGATCAAACTTATTTGAATAGCCAAATAAGCCTTATTTTCTGTTCTTTTTCCAACTGTATTTTTTTTTATCGCAGCACGCAGGCTTCTTCACCAAGTTTACTCCTGCCAGAAAATAGACTTTAGTTTTTTTTCAGTCACTTTGACGGCCGAACAAATTGATTTGAATTGCCAGTTATGAATTATTTTCCAGCCCCTTTCCAACTGTATTTTTTTTTATCGCAGCACGCAGGCTTCTTCACCAAGTTTACTCTTGCCAGAAAATAAACTTTATTTTTTTTCAGTCACTTTGAGGACCGAACAAATTGATTTGAATTGCCAGTTATGAATTATTTTCCAGCCCCTTTCCAACTGTATTTTTTTCATCGCAGCACGCGGGCTCCTTCACCAAGTTTACTTCTGACAGAAAACAACTTTATTTTTTTTCAGTCACTTTGACGGCCGATCAAACTTATTTGAATAGCCAAATAAGCCTTATTTTCTGTTCTTTTTCCAACTGTATTTTTTTTTATCGCAGCACGCAGGCTTCTTCACCAAGTTTACTCCTGCCAGAAAATAGACTTTAGTTTTTTTTCAGTCACTTTGACGGCCGAACAAATTGATTTGAATTACCAGCTATGTGTTATTTTCTGCCCTCTTTCCAACTGTATTTTTTTCATAGCAGCACGCGGGCTCCTTCACCAAGTTTACTTATGCCAGAAAATAAACTTAATTTTTTTTTTCAGTCACCTTGACTTGAGAAGAAATTTATTTAAATAGCCAAATATGCGTTATTTTCTGTTCTCTTTCCAACTGTATTTCTTTCATCGCAGCACGCAGGCTTCTTCACCAAGTTTACTCTTACCACAAAACAAACTTAATTTTTTTTCAATCACTTTGACAGCCGAACAAATTAATTTGAATAGCCAATTATGCGATATTTTCTATTCTCATTCCAACTGTATTTTTTTCATCGTAGCACGCGGGCTCCTTCACCAAGTTTACTCTTACCAGAAAACAAACTTAATTTTTTTCAGTCACTTTGACGGCCGAACAAATTCATTTAAATAACCAATTATGCGTTATTTTTTGTACTCTTTACAATTGTAACGGAGGGAAACTTGTGTAACACAATAAAAAATGTCTTGCGAAAAAGTAAGGGTTCCACAAGGTTCAGTATTTGACTCAATGCTATTTTGATTCGATAGAAACAACATATATATATACCTCTCTGATTATTTCTCTCATCTATTAAATCAATCAATCATACGTTTGTTTCCTATTTGACAGGATCAACACGCTCTATTAGCGATTATTTCATTCACACATTGCTACACCAATGAAATTTCATGAATGAAGTCACATGATATGTGATATGAGCGGCTATTTAGGTAAACAACCAGATATTTAGGTAAACACGGCTATTCATGTAAACAAAGCTTTCTTTCGTTTGTATAAGTGTAAAACGTTGACAACTCAGTCGCTCAAAATTTAAATGTCTCTTTTTGGGTTGTCTTCTATGACAGAAATCAATGCATATATAAGCAAATCCATCCCAGAAAATACCGTGAAGAGTAAAGAGTATATGAACGAGTATATTTGAATGATTTTATACTGTTTATGAAATAATCTTCCAGAATATCACTCGACCATGACAAATAGAGACTATTATTTTCTTTAATTCATCTCGAGTATCTTGTATTTTGAGACAATTCAATTCGACCATATGAACATTAATAATCAAAGAATAAATCCCTCGAGCTAAAGCTCTCGGGAGTTATTCAGATTATTAATGTTCATATGGTCTCATCAAATTGTCAAAATACAAAGTAATTATGAAGAAAATAATAGTCGCCTATTTCTCATGGACTTGGGATATTACCTACGACTATTTGCATGGTACACAATAGTCACCGACTATTCAGCATGATACCTATTTATTAAGGAACCTGTGCATTTGACAGTACTCTTAATAAATACGTATTAAACGTCGAATAGAATCAATCGTGTTGAAGCTGTATTAGTATTTGAAAATGAATCGGTTTAGAGAAACCAAAAACGAAGAGATAAATAGGGAAATCGAGGCTTCAATCCCTGACAATACAGTTTCATTCATATGGCTGATATAAAGAATTGGATTCAAGAAATAATGTTCATAAATATAACACGACCTTGATTAATTGTCGACTATTTTATTGCTGCTAAATTTCTCTTGTATTTATTAATTTTACTCGACATTATTTTGGCGATAATAATGCTGAAAAGAGCGGCAAGGACATCACTAATGACGGCCTGGCATTGATTTGGTAAAACATGGAGCTTGAACCCAAACAATACATTTAGAGCCCTACAGTGATGACCAAAGCAATACTGATAAAAAGTGCTTCGAGCAGTAAGCACTAAAGAGATTTAAAAGTGCTTTGAAATTTCGAGCACTAAGCACTTTTGAAATGCTCGCGATTACTAAGCACGTTCGAAAGGTAATTCTAGTCGGGGAGTACTAAGCACTGAGTACTTCTCAGGCTCTTAGCTACTCAAAGTTACTGAAATTAAATTAAACGTAAAAGATTTTCACAAATAATATCACAACGCGATATGTATTTTTGGGATTACTAAGCACTAAGCCTTTGCGTTAAATGCTCCAGAGTTCCAAGTACTAAGCACTGTTCAAAGGAAGTGGTCGAGAGCACAGCGCTTAGAAGCGCAAAAGGGCTTTCACGAGCACTGAGCACTAAGCACCAAGAGAGGTCATGATCGGAGTCACTGTAGCTCTGCTCAGTACATCGACCTGGAAGTGATTCTAAACCTCAATTTTCTTGATGGCTGCTGAATGGCTGGCTGGCATTTTCGCACCCATGTTGAATTACATAGTTATTGCTAAAACTGGCAAAATGATTTGCTCCCTCCGTGGAAGCAGTGGACCGCGACATGGTGGAGATCGTGAATCGGCCTCAGTTCTCCTTTGGAGAGGCCATCTGTTAAGTTTATTGGTACCAAGGTGAATGATTTGGAGGTGTCTCTAGCAGGCGAACTGGGCGGTGTGACGAAGTCAAAATACTCCGAACGTACCTTATTCCAAGACCATCAAAACGACCATTTATACAACCATTTCTTGACTAACAAATTTTATGAATTCTTCCTCTGAAAAACCAAATGAATAACGAAATGGAAGTGCTTACCTTCATATGCAAATAATCTCCATCCGAAGTCTCTGTCAAAAAGAGATGCATTGCTTGTTTTAATTCTTCTGCTCGCTGCGAAAAATATTATAGCGTAGAACATTCGGAGACTGTTTTTACTCCGCGCTTTTCCAACCAGCATTTGAACACACTATATTTCGATTTAAATCACTCTCGATTTATCAGGAAAAAGATATATTGAAGTCAATTTTGCCTCCTTAGCGAGAATTTTTGATCAGGCTCCTTCGCTGAAATTAAGCTCCTGAACTCAGAAGCAACTTAAAAGGGCAAACAACGTGACAGCTTATGACAACTGGTAAGTTTGTATTACCAAAAATGTCATATAACAAAGCATTGCCAAAACGATGACAACGCGACGAAACATCTACCTGTCTATTCTGTCATTTAGGTGCATATAGTTTGCAAATTTCTGCTGTTTTCCTTATGAACGCATTATAACTTACAGGTCAAAGTGCCCCCCGAATTATATACCACTGTCTATATTATACTGTTTCAGTTCATCTATCATCTCAGCTCACTCATGAACTTGGTATGTTATCTTCTAGCCCAATCAATTACTACCAAAAATTGTGGGGCATTGAAAACTAAAAGTCATTAATTTCATAGAAGTTCTTTGAACGCAGAACTTGATATTGTAATTGCCGTCGAAACATAATTACAGTAGGGGGTTAGTGATAAGTAGTGGTAGATGAATGATGGAGAGGACAGAAAAACAAAAGAACGAACGGACAAACGGAAGAACCTAAAAACGGACGAACGGACGGATGGATGGACGGTCGAACGGACAGAAGGACGAACGGTCGAATGGACGAACGGACGACCGGACGAACGGGCGAAAAGACGAACAGACAAACGGACGAACGGACAAACGGATGAACGAATGGAAAAACGGAAAGACGAATGAACGAATGAACGAATGGACGAAAAGACGAATGGACGAATGGACGAATGGACGAATGGACGAATGGACGAACAGACGAACAGACGAACGGACGAACGGGCGAATGGACGAACGGATTAACGGAAGAACGGACAAACGAACAATCGGACGAACGGGCGGAAAAACGGACGAGCGGACGTAAGAACGAACGAACGAACGAATGAACGAACTAACGATCGAACGAACTAACGAACGAACGAACCAACGAATAAACAAACAGGTATGTGAACAAATTGAAAATTATATCTTCGTACACTGAAGTGCACGGGTTTGCATGACGGAAAGAATCAACTGCAAAAGGCCGAATGAAATCAAAGAAAGAGTTCGTCCTTCGGAATAACGAACATTCGGGTTGCCAGAAAGAGAGCTCGTGAAAAATATCTGCCTGTATCGCAAATTTACTGAAAGAAGTTTTGCTGTTATTCAACCAAAGATTAGATTTTTTAGTATTATATTCTTCACAAAGTAGTCCACACCGAATGAGGTAAAAATCGTAAGGAGTACCTGAGGGACCGATCAATGTAATTGATATTGAAACACCAGCTCATATTGTACATGTATATGAAAAACGATGAGCAGTTATCGCTATCGATTAAGAAATTGATGACTCCAGTACAATCGTATTTTCTTCAAAAAAAGAGAAAATCGCCATTGCCGCTTCCAAAAGTTTATTTTATGGATGGAACGCTAAGTAGTTGCCCGAAACCATTTCCCCATATATATACAATTCTTATTGATCTTGGAAGCAGTGTCAACAAATATTATTTGGTGTTATATACTTTTTTACCAAATAAATGTCATGCAATTGAAAGAATTTTTGTCGTGATGGAATCCGATGTCAATCACTTTATATTCTGAAGAGGCAGTGATTAATTGATTTATTATTTTCTGAAGTTAACATCCCCATTTGTATTAATTTACATTGGAATCAGTGGACATTAATTCATCACAATAGATTTGAAGAAATGTTTCAAATCGCCAGTTTATATTGAAAAACTTGAAAAATTATTGGATATATAAATATTATAACTTGTACTTTGTGTATATTCCAAATAAACCTATTATAGAAATTATCAAATTCTCTTCGAACGCAAGTGGGATCGCTCCTAACATTATTTTTTTCAAAAATATTCTTTGACCGCAAGTGGGACAGACATTAATCTGAGTGCAAATGGTACGACCGCAAGTGCATGGAAGTAATTCGTCAGGAGATCCGGAGTACTTGAGATATCCCTCATAGCGGGATGATGAAAGTTTTTACGCAGAACTATCTACATTTTTGCCAATGTCATGATCCGATGATCAATAATAATAATGAATATATGGATTGGACAATTGATTGTAATGTACCGTTGAAAAGTAAATCTACCTATACCGAACCTTACTTTCTTCAGGAAAACATTATTTCTAGTTAAACTAAAAATAATTGGATGTTCTTCCGGTCAAACCATAATTGTCAAGTTGTTTATTCATGGCATCAAATCCATGTAGGACCTGATTTGATGAATAACAGCGAAGATACAGAGGGTTAATATTGGTTCCGGGTCACACGGTATATTATTCATATCCACGTTCTACCGCGTAGATATGAATAATAAACACCCAATAGGAATTCCCAGCCCTTTGAGGTCTAGTGGTAATCAAAAATTTCCGATATTTGCACCAAAATCAACTCCTGTCCGTATCAGCAGTGTGAAATAACGCAAAAAAGTCCTGGATGTCGTTGATGTCGGTAAAGCAATTAGGATTCTGTATTCGCATGCTAACCAAACGATCATTTTGCCGGAATCAATACAAAATAATTCATCACAAAGTTGGCGCTGGTGAATGTCTCGTAGCGTGGAATGTGAAACGCATTGCACAATCGTAGAGCGGAATTCGACTAAATGTATCGAGCCCGCGTTTAAATTCCGCTTTGTACGTTACTCGCTATTTGCCGAAATCACTTCAGTTGTAGTATTGGAAAGGTTATTGTTATAGTTATTGCGAATCGCGGCAAGTTGTAAGGGATACACTGATAATGAATTACGGGTAGGTCAGAATTTCCCATACAGACAAATGTGCCGGCTGATTTTGTAGCTGCTTTGTGGACCAAATTACAATCGCGTGTCAACCAGGCTAGTTTCATTGAGATATATGAACAGAACGACCTCACGAAATAGCGTGAATCACTAAACATCGACCAGGCTATACACAGTGGAAATGGGTCGACCAATTACTGATTCAAACTTTGGTTTCATGGACGAAATTCGTCTCTTGGTGTGTTTTCCTTGTGGTTTTCAATTTTCACAGTATAAATATGAAAAAAAATTGAATCAAGGAAATTGACATACCTAGTAAGTCTGAGACATAAATGGCGCAACCCCTTTGTTGAGAGGAATCATCTAAGTCAAATGTTACAAGTCAAAATCTACACTTCAGTAGCTCAAATATTTCAGCCGCAGTGGTCATGATGGTAGAGCGCTAGTCTATCAATCAAAGGGACGTGGGTTCGATTCCCCGCATGGTCACTGGTCTCGTGCTAGGAATCGCACGTTAAAAGGTAAGACCTCGTTAATCCTTAGCTCGCACAAGTTTCGACTTCTGAGGGCTGTCGTTCGTAGGGGGATGACAGCTGGTTAACGGAAAAAACAATTTTTTAACAACAACAACAGCAACTATAACAATATAGAATTTCATCCAGTTAATATTCCCAATCTTTCTTAAGTATATGGGTCTCGTTAGGTGGCCACATACCTTGAAGTAAATCAAGTGTGATGTGAGGAATATGACTTGTAATTTGCATCAATCTGAAAGTGGATTCTGAAACGAAGATTCGTGAGTAGTTGATGGACATAAGAGAAGGTGTCTAAAATATGTCAGATAAGAGGTCGTTCCATAAAACTCAACTTGACTGTAACAGTACAGAATCATATCACAAAAATAGTTTAGGGTCAAGACAAACTCATCATAAAGTGACATAATATATAGATAGTAGGCAGTTACTCACAACAGAAAAAATTGAAAAATATATTGGCCAGGTTTTTATCAACATTTTTTTCTATAACGAAACTTTTAGAATTTTCAGTTAAAGGAAAAATGTGTAGATTGACAAAAGCTCTGAATGGAGATGCTAGACGATCAGTTGATTGAATTGTCAACAGACCTTATATGAACGATTATTTAGACAGTGAATACAGGGGGTCCCTCCGGGAGTTGCATCGATCAATATATGGAAAACCATAGGTGGCCCGAATTTGAGAATTTGAGAGTTCACTATTGTTGATAAGTGCTATCCGGCTAAAATATTTTGAAGATTGTGGCATTTCCGGTTGTACCTATGGTTTTCTATATATTGATCGATGCAGTTCCCGGAGGGACCCCCTGTATAGGTGAAACCAGGGGAATGGTGGCCATTTTCTTTTATAAAATTTTCTTTTATAACTTGTTTCAGTAAATTTCTGTTGCTTCACTACCACTTTATTTTTGTTAGCTCTCTTTCCTTTTTTGTTGGCTTTCTCTTCTTTTTTATTAGCTTTTTCTTCTAAAACTGTTTTGTATGAGGTAGACGTTATAATTTAAGAATGTTGTTTTGCCGTCGACCTATTACTAATATTTGATTTTTATGGTCCTGGTAGAGGTAAAATTTCCTGGAATGATCTTTCCTGTGTTTCTATCAGCTATATTGTTTCAATATTTTCTTCAGAAGCTGCAGGTTGTGAAACTGAAACTGCTTGTCTCTCTGGCATTTCATGGTGTTCATGGACGAAGATTTCGTTAATAGGAGCTTCATTTTCAGTTACTGTGAAGGCTCAAAATCTTCGTTGGTGAACACGCCCGGATTGCAGGGACAAATTCCTATTGCTACGAAGCCTTTTACTGCTTTTTCTAGTGTAGCTTCCTGCAAAAAAGCTTTATTGAAAAGCTCCGCAAATTCAAAAGGAGTTAATTTTTCATGCGGATGATTCCTCGAGTATTCACTGCATTCTGAATTGTGCGCTATTTTTAGTGATTTTATGTGAAGTATGTGGAATGATTGTCCAGCACCAAGAGAACTGGATCTTCCAAGCTAGCTTTCACAAATTTTTGGAAATGTTTTAGATATTGCACAAAAAGTTCTTCAGTAATCTAAACTTTGTTGGAACAAGTGTATAGAGCTCCAGGATGACCTTCTTTCTGATGTTGCGGATTCATTCGTTTTCTCGCATAAACAAACATTCGCGGAACATAAATGCCTGTTGCGCTGAAACCATTATTACCACTATTCAACTGTGGTATTCCTACTACCCCTTTCCCAGCTAGTAGCGAATCCCACTTGTTTCAGTCTCTTCTGTGCTAACATTTCTCCCGGCCTCTGTACTGTAGACATTCCTGTCTCATCTATGTTGAAAATTGTATGAGAGTCGAAGTTATACTTTTCTTTAACTTTTTCGGGATCACTGAAAAATATTATAACCTCTTCTTTATTGAAAGCTGTGATTCGATTTATAGATGTTGCTCCAGGTTTACGACGGGATATTGACAAATTTCTTTTTGAAAAACCGCGCAGCCAATCATCACCCACGCTTTGTTTCTCGCTATTAAAAGGAAATGCCATATTATTTTTTTTTCGCATAAGCATACGCGCATCGTTTTGTTTCTTCTCTCGAAATGCTGTATAACACTTTGGAAAGATGAATAACATGAACTGCTAGATTTTTTTCTTAATCTTTTGTAAATATTTACTTGCGTCCTAAAGAAAGCTCAGCATCACAATTTTGTTTCAATCTTTTCTGCAAACTACTTCGAGGAATGGCAAATGTTCTAGACACTTCTCTGCATAGTACTTCTGCCATTGCGAATGACATTTAGAGCTGCCTTTAACTGATCACTATCCCAAGATGCTATTTGTGTTTATCGATGATAGGTCCTTGGCATCTGAAAAAGATTTTAATAATAATCAGTTACGATCAGTCCAGAGTGATGGTGATGGGTCCAACTGGCCGGCTATTAAGGCATCTTCTTGAACTGAGTCGGAACTCCCTCAGGAAGGTGGTAGGAGTAATAACAGGACACTGCCCCCTGAGAAAACATTTGCAAATGTTGGGGATACACCACGACTCCACACTATGCATGTTCTGTGATGAGGAGGACAAAACAGCCTTAAACATATTGTTTGAATGTGAAGCTCTGGCTCGCATAAGGATGGCTATCTTCGTGGACTACAGTGCAGGAAATATCGTCCCACAGGAAAACCCCGTGAGAAATCTCCAGGAGATCATCAGAAGATCCGCAATACGCGATAAACCTGACAGCGGGGAGCAGAAAGGTTCTACGTAGAACTCCCTGCATTTCAGCAGATTGCCAACCCCGTCATATAATAATAATAATAAAAAAAAATTTAAAATTATTCCTCTGTAAATTTCATTCAGTTCATCATTCAGAGTGCGGTAACTTCTTGAAATTAAGACTGTTCGTGTTATATGGGAATTAGTATCGAATCTAGAAGGTGATTTCAGAATTCATATAACTGGCGACCCGAACCTTTGATATCTTACTACAATTTGTTTTGTATGACCCACTCCCGTCACCACTGGAAATTATTTAGTAGCAAGCCACCCTGCTACTCTCATAGCTTATTTACCCGATCCAGAAAAAACTGTGACAGTATTCAGTTGTACATCACGGAACATGTTCTCTCACACAGTTCTTCCAAAATAATCCCTTGATAACCAACTTTCCCTGACACAAAGTTACATCAATACCATCAAGATTGCCCCGAAAACATAATCGAGACACTTGTTGGGCCATATTGACTAAATCGCCAATTTTGTTTCAAACTCGACCCTCGTACCGTATATTTCATGTTTCCAACATTCACAGACTTCTCGGGTAAGGGAAGCATCGATGCTCGTATATTGCTAAGTGAAATGATTGCTAGTCAGACCCTTGGGTAGGAATCGATATGGAATGGTGATATATCTGCTTTGGACTCCGGTTATATGGATGCTCCGAATTTCTTTGAAGACCCCTATATGAATAAGCATAAGCTACAGTATAACACTATTGACGAAGTTATTAGGATCTCAAGATAGCGGAAATTTGTAATAATGTTCAATTTAACGTCATTGATGCGGTCATGACCTGCTTGCAATTAGTTTGAATGTCTTCATCACCGAATGATGAGTTTTCGAAGTTTGGGTTATTCTGAGAGAAAGTTTTCATGAGCGTCAATTCTCCTTGGTAATTTTTTATTATACAAAGCATGGAAGTTTGACTCTCATGAAATGATAAGTAATTATGATTTTTGTTATGTTTGAAATCACGAATGATATGGTCACTTAATATTTCTAGTAGAGGCCACAATATTTCGACAAGAATTTACCGTCTGTAGAGTCGTGTATAAGGAAATATTTATTATGTATGGGATAAGTTTTTTGGCGTGTAAAAAAGATGTTTTTACGACTGACAAATATAAAAGTCAAAAGTTAGTTAGTTTTTAGTTTAAAAATTAAAGATATATCGACGACACAACATTTGGTCATTCGATGCTTTCAGGAAGTCCTATGGAAGAAGCTGAGAATCACGATGATAGTATTTCCGAAATTTCAATTATTGAAGAAAATTTTAAACGAAATATCAGTAACAACATTCAGGTATTCATAAAAGTCTCAACAGTGATTACATTTCTCCACCTCGTTTTGAAATGATGACAGATAGTCAATCAAAAATGACTTAGAATCAAAATTAGAAGAAACAAGGAATTGAAAAAAATCCTCCAACCTCCACTCGTCGTCCGAAAGAGTCTACATCCAAAAAGTCCTTCATCTGTTGAGCTGCTAGTAAGAATTGCCTTTGATGCCAAAAAACACAGACAAGTGATAGTTGATGAAACGTTAGTGAAAAAATTGAAACTGATAGATATGGAGCAAGAAATTGAAGAAGCTGAAATAAAAGAACGGTCTCAGATGTCCGGTAAATCCCTTTGTGAAACAAACCAACAAAATCAAAGACCATCCAAAATATGTCCCGAGAAAACCACCACTGAAGTTTACTCTTTTTGCAATTCGAAAATTTCCGAACATTCCATCATGATATGAAAACTATTCCAAAATATATGACCCCTAATCAGTACGGTGCAGATTGGGTAGAAAGTCTCCCAGAAAACGAGGTAAAAAGTACCTGAAAAATCAAACACAAAAGTAGTATGTGACAAAATGGTAAAAGTTTTGAAATCCAGCATATCCAAGACTGAAAAATTAAGTGCTTGTCAAATCGTTGCAAAAGACTTTTTGATGGAAGAATTGAAGCTTGGCCGACATTCATCTATCAATTCAACAGAATTTCATCTTTATGTCAATACTCAGCTGAAGAAAAAAATTTTAAAGATTCAGAAATGTCTTAGAGAGAAAGCAAAATATGCAGTTGCAGGTGTGATGATGACACCTGGTTTAGACCTAGTTATGAAAACACTGAAGATGAGATTTGAAAGAACAGAGCAGATTATAATAGATGCAGTCCTTCAAAAATTTGAAGATGAGAGACCATGACATGGAAAATCTCATTAATTTATCCAGCTAGGTACTTTGTCTGGTTTCAAGAGAGACCATGACATGGAAAATCTCATTAATTTATCCAGCTAGGTACTTTGTCTCTGGTTTCAACTATCAGACCTCTCGAATGTGAATATCATCATAAAAATCCACAATTCGTTACAGAAATCATTCAAAAATTACGTAACACCGGGCAAAAAACAAATTATTATCAAAACACATTGTTATTTGTTGGTTATTTTCCTTTCACAAAATAAAATTTAATTAGCAAAAAAGACACTGGAAACAGAAAATCTACTTACGCTTATCTTATAAACTCTTCGGAATATCGTGCATTTTGCTCTAAACAGAAAAAAGGTCTGTTTTTGAACTCCCCTCTAACATTACGGAAAACTTCACTAGGAATTGACTGGCATGCTGCTGTAATTAATCTTTTAAGTTTTTCAATATTAGAAGGTTGTGTTTCATGAAAAACGGATTTAAAATGCCCCCAAATGAAGAATTCTAAGGGACTTAAATCCGGTGATCTCGGAGGCCATTCAACTGCTCCTCTTCTGCCAATCCATCTATACGGAAATCTTTCGTTTAAGCATTGTTTGAAGGGAAGAAAATAAAGAGGTGGAGCACCGTCCTGATGGAAATGTAACAGATCTTCCTGCAGAAGTTCATTACCTTCTGCATTAATTTGTGTTTCTAGATCGTGAGTTATGAGAGGACCGATAGTATCTTCAAGCATTTCAAGGTACAGATTGTCAGTCAAGTTTTCTTCTAGAAATAATGGACTAATAATGACATTTCCAAGAATACTAGCCCAAACGTTAACATTTTGTGGGTGTTTTATATGCTCGCCCCGAAAAATTTGTTGGTTTTCGTCACTCCAATAGCAACAATTTTGTCTATTAGAATTGCCATTCAGAAAAAATGAACAATCATCGTTGAAATAGATGTTCAACAGAAGATTAGAGATGGTATTGACTCGACGAGACATGGTTTCACAAAACTCTATTCTTCTATCATAATCATCCTCGTGGAGCTCTTGAGAAATCTGCGTTTTATTTGGATGATATTTATGCATTTTCAATGCTTTTCTTACAGTCTCGCATGACATTCCCATCTGTTCTGATATTGATCACAAGGAGCGCGTGGGCTCTGCAGCAAATGTTCCCAAAACTTCAATTTGAGCTTTCTCATTCAGTACTATGAGGTTATCTCTTTTTTTATTTGTCACTGAATCAGTTTCGTAAAACTCATTCACCAAATCAAGCACATATCGGTGACATACATTACAATTTAGATATCTTTCGTAAAAAAGAGATGCCGCATTTCAATTCTTTCTTGGGGAATGTAAACCATTTTATACACTTTTCAAAATGCTCATCTAGAAATAATAAGTCAGGGTACCATTGGAAAAAGAACTGAACGCCAATCAAAATGATGTGGCACTTGCCCCCTCTTCCCATTTAAAATTCTGAGGGTAACATCTACCCTTTCTCGGTGGCAACAAATATTCCTTGAAAGTGTCCCGCTTGAAAATAAAATGACTCATTGTTCAGATTCCTCATATTGTTTACTGGAAAGAAGATAATGAGGGTGGAAAGTTTTCAAATTGACACTCTGTATATCAAAACAATGATTAACGCATCCAACAACACTAACGGTTTCTTCGAAACTGGATAGTTATGCCTGGAACTTCTCAATGAGGAAATCAAATTCATAATAAATATTTGACTAATCGGTTTGTTATGTTGGCACGTTAAGTACCTAATTCAAAAGAATTGATATCACATGTAGGTACTAAGTCTTGACAATACCTTTTCCTTTCAAAATGAAATGGGAATAAAAAACTTTCACGTGACAACTTTTGTTTATTCCATTGCAGAAACCAGTATTAAATAACCGTTACTAATGTATAAATTATCTGGCCATTCTAATTTAACCACGCGGTAAATAATTGAGTATCGAATCGTGAGTGGAACAATTCTGTGCGAAACGCAATTTGTACCGGAGCAAATTCAAATCAAAGAAACCGTTTTCTAGAACAGGAGAATAGACTTTAATACTCCAGGGAAACTCGGCCGAAATGAAAGCGTCCAATCCATGTAGGTTTACGTATTTTCTTCTTAGGCTACGGTTACTATGCATGCGAATTCGGACGAAAATTTGATCGGAGGAGTTCTGATGAATTCGTCGGAACAATAAACGCCTGCTTTTCAAAGAGAGTGTTTATACTGGCAGCGAATATCATGTCAGAACATGTACGACGTGATATTCGCTGCCACTATAAACACTTGAAAAACAGGCTTTTGTTTGTTCAAACGAATTCATCAGAACTGGTCAGAACAAATTTTAGTCCGAACACGCATCCACTGTATTCCAAGCCTTAAGCTAAGTTTTCATGCATCCGAATTTTCGGTTTTTCGTAGGAAATTTGAAAGAAATGTCACTTTTTCGTAAGAATGATATTTTGAGCGGTTCTCATTTGTGCGAAATGCCTTCACGGAATGAATGAAATCTTCAACGTCAACCCCCTAATTTACCGTCCATTTTCTCAAGTAAATTCCTCTGCTTGTTGATTAAGCTGTGGTTATTGCCATGTAATTTTCGTAGTTTGAAAATGGGTCTCATCCAAAATCGTTTGGGAGCCCATTTTCTCATTTTCTTCAATTCAAAATTCCAATACGTCAACAAAATCAGTAGAATATAGAATATTACGGCTTTTCTTATCCTTATATTATCAATCATGGTATTGCTGTCCATATTTAACATTAAAATTTTAAATATGCCTGGAAACAAACAACCGCACTAATCATTGTTTCATTTTGAAATTTCGGACAAGTTGACTTTATTTCAACTTCTTGAATTTATTCGTACCATCATTTAAAATTTGCCGCCACGAAATATATTTGAACAGCTTTTGACAAATTTCGCACGAAAAACGAATAATTCGTGTACATGAAAACTTAACTTTATATTTATTGCTCGCTGAATGAAAGATGTGCCAAAAAAATATAGTCATGTCGAAATGAACCACCTAATTATTGTAATGGAACCACCTAATTATTGTAATGGTATTAGCATTTTATGGAGAATTCAAATAAAATATGATTATTTTGCTGGGAGTGACCAAATGACAAAATAGGAAGAAATTAATTGTCAGAATGCCCTATTCTGTCAGAATCCAATGATTATTAGGGTGAGTTTATACAACAAGTAAAATAAAATTAAATAATTCAAAACGATAAAACTATACACCCATAAAAACTTCATACAGAAATAAAATAAGAGAAGTTAAAAAAATACAGCTATCTGTTATTTTATTCGAGTTGACATATGACATAAAACGGCTTGGGCTTGTTTTTGTCTAATGTTTATATTTTTATGGATTTGTTTACTTATATTGAAAATCGTCATTTAAATTTTGTTACCTAAATAAAGCCGTTAGAAGACGAAGATTTTTTTATGATGCTAGTGATGGCAACAGGGGCTTATTTTTCACTGAATGAAACAAGACCTCTGACTAAAGCCAAGTTTTCATGTACACGAATTATTCGTTTTTCGTACGAAATATGTCGAAAGCTGTTCAAATATGTATCGTGGCGGCAAATTTCAACTGATGGTACGAATAAATTCAAGAAGTTGAAATAAAGTCAACTTGTCCGAAATTTTAAGGGGAAGCAGTGATCAGTGCTGTTATGTATGTTTGTTTCCAGGCATATTAAAAATTTTAATGTTAAATATGGAGAGCAATC
The DNA here is from genome assembly GCA_958502065.1 of Chrysolina americana. Lineage (NCBI taxonomy): Eukaryota > Metazoa > Arthropoda > Insecta > Coleoptera > Chrysomelidae > Chrysolina > Chrysolina americana. Next base: position 12,446,842 of record OY293421.1, on the reverse strand, counting down.
TCATGATTATAAATATAAGTATAAGAACAACCGTAATATTTTATATTCTACTGATTTTGTTAACGAATTGGAATTTTGAATTGAAGAAAAAAGAAAAAGGGCTCCCGAACGTTTTTGGGTCAGACCTATTTTCAAACTACGAAAATTACATGGCAATTACCACAGCTTAATTAACTAGCTGAGGAATTTACTTCAGAAAATGGACGGTTAATTAGGGGGTTGACGTTGAATATTTTATTTAATCCGTGAAGGCATTTCGCACAAATGAAAACCGCTCAAAATATCATTCGTACGAAAAAGTGACATTTCCTTCAAATTTCCTACGAAAAACCGAAAATTCGGATGCATGAAAACTTATCTTAAAGATTAGAAAAGGCTGAATGCTTTTGATAATTTATTGATATTTGCGAAAAACAGCGGGACCAATTCTTTAAATACACAAGAATGTCTCCAGACATGTTCATACTTGAATAATCCAAATTCTGTAATTTTGATTTCAGGGGTAGGTACTATAGAAGTCTATAGTAGATCAAATCGTTGAATTCATGAGAGCAAAAGAGACATGACTGTCAACTACGGAATTCTATGGTACACGGAATCCCACCCCAGATCGACTCTCCTCTCTTTTTTTTCTTTCCATAAACTATCATGTACCAACACACAACTCAGAAGTTGAAATTTGAATTTATGCCAGCATGAAGTTTCAAATTTTGTTTGACAGCTTCTAATTTCTGATATTACTTTACTCGACAGCTCAAAAATTATAACTGACCGTTTTATTTTATTTCTTATTTTATTTTACATGCTGTATGAACTCGCCATTGTACCGCGGTGAACATCGAATATAATATTCGATCAAGTAACACAATCTAGATGAGTAATACTCGATTTTCACTGAAGGTAATAACATCTTTTCATTATCCCTCAAGTCATGAAATTGTTGCCATGTCGCAATTTTTTAAGAATACAATAAGCACATCAGCTAGATTTTGATATCTGTCGGGTATATTCATGGCAACGAAAACCTAAAAATAATGTCTTGATATGACAATAAGAAGGTAATTGAAACGTTCATTGCAGCTTGTCGGGAGTATTTCCATCGCCGACCGGAGATTCTTCGTTGTCAGTAAAGTCTGGTCAGCACAGCAACGCTGTATTTGATATTTAACAGATCAACAACAAAACATTTATGTTTGTTTCCGTCTTCGGCTTTTATGAGTTTTTTTTCGTGAATAAAGGGCTAATAAAATTCTGAGTTAATTTGTTTTTAACTATTTTTAACTATCATTAGTTTTTATTATTAAGCAATGGTGAAGCATTGTGAAATGTATTAAAGACCATTTGAAGTTGGAAATCAAAATATATCATTTCATAGGTAGGTAAGCTACCAGTGTCGTAACTATCGAGAAAGGTAAACCGAATTGGAAAAGAGTGAAATAAATGAATTATGAAAAAACATGTCAATTAAAGCATCGGCTGTTCTCAAAATCATTGTGGAGATTCTTCCATCAAAATTTCAGGTTTTCGTACTATATTTGGTTTTTATTATTTATTTTTTATTGAACTTCAGTATTTCTGTTAACAATGCACGACACTGCCGGCTGTTCTTGATTTTCCGTGCGGATGGCGCTGCGACCAATTCAGTTGTGGGTCGTAGTTTCATCCGTGGGGAAATGAAATTGAATATCAATGGGTCAATTGTTGGCAGGGACTTTGATGTTGCCCAAAGTTTTGTCAATCATTTCAGCACCTCTGTAAGATTGTTAAACGAAAAAAATTTCTTTATCGTCTTGTACAAGATGTGATCTGAATAATAGTAACTCATTCTTTTTCACACCTGTTACAGCACACGAGGTCTTTGAGATAATATGTAGTTCAAAAAATACGAATTCAAGTGGTATTGACTGTATATCAACAAAAATTATTAAATGTATAGCTCAGTACATTGCACTGCCTCTGTCTGAATTGATAAATATCTCAATTGAAAGTGGTCAGTTCCCGGAAGAACTGAAAACTGGACTGGTTACTCCTATCTATAAAAACAATGATCCCCTGTGTATGAATAACTATAGGCAGATAACTGTTTCAAATGTGATTAGTAAAGTTGTTGAAAAATCTGCATATAATAGAATAATTGATTATTTGGACAATCACAATATTGTAACAAAATGTCAAAACGGTTTCTATCCTGGGAGATCAACAGAAGGAGCTGTTTATGAATTTGTCGAGTTTATATATAAACAACTCGATTATAAAAAAACTGTCGGGGCACTATTCTTCGATCTAACTAAGGCCTTCGATAGCCTAAATTTAGATTTTGTTGAAAACGTGTTGACTTGGCTGATGTCATACTTAAGATATAGGAAAATAGCAGTCAAAATAAATCAAACTCAGTCAAATAAGGCAATTGTTAATCTGGGTGTTCCTCAGGGTTCTGTGCTGGGTCCACTTATATTTATAATGCTTATTAATGATCTACGAGAGTTTATGGAAACGAAGTGTAAGGTCATATGTGCAGATGATGTTTCGTTTGCAACCTGTGGCAACTCTCCCGAAGAACTGGCTGATAATTTAAATCTACTTTATGATAAATTTACTGAATGGTGTTTGAACAATCATTTAATTCTAAATCATAGGAAAACGGTTCTAATGAAATTTAACATAACAAATGATCCCAACACGTCTTTTGAAATACATACTGAAAATATTAAGACTACATCTTCTGAGACAACAAAATTCCTTGGAACTTTTCTCGACTCATCACTCTGTTTTCAGACATGTACTGATCATATTTCCAAGAAGATATGTAGCAGTTACTATGCAATCTTGCAACTCAAAAATATATTCTCCCAACAACAACTAATAAATATCTACTATGCGATGACATACTTGCACTTATCTTATAATGTTATAATATGGGGAAACTCTAGATTCTCAATAAAATTGTTTAATTTACAAAAAAAAAAGTAATAAGTCTTATCTTTGAAATTCATAAACGAACTTCCTGTAGAGGCTACTTTCAAAAAAACAAAATTCTAACTCTCCCCTGTATTTATATATATATATATAAAACTATCCTATTCGTTAAAAACAATTCAAATGACTTCACTAAATCTGCTGACAAACATAACTATGAGACAAGGCATGGTAATCTTCTTCGAATACCGCCTCATCGGACAACTTTCTATGAAAATAGTCCATCTTATACAGGTATACAGTTGTTTAATAAACTACCAATCACTATAAGAGAAATCCAAAATCTGAATGTATTTAAAAAATCTCTCAAAGATCTCCTGTTGCAATACTCATTCTATAGTCTGAATGAATTTATGGAATGTAGCTTTTAATACCTTGTATTGTAGTGCATTTATATATTTACCTATGTAACAACATATTTTATGTATTCTACTTTCACTACTGACTGTTCCAATATCGTGTAAATGATCTCAATGGAATAAAATATTATTTATTTATTTATTTGTTTATTATTTTAACAGTGATCATTATTCATTTGGCAGGGACAGGACAATTATAATGTTGTACGACCTTCCCTGGCACTGATGAAAGGCAAAACCTCGAAACATGCATGTCTGCGGTTGGTTAGTCCCAGCCAAATGAAGGACAATCTTTTGTTCAATTACAAGACAAGCACTTGCAAATTGAGTCTTCTTGAAAGAATGTTACACAAATGTCTGTCAGATGTAGTTCAATGTCTGTCGTGGTATTAGCAAGGGAAGTAGTTGTTTCCTGACAGATGTTTGCCTTAATTTTTCCACTTGGTGGAAACGCTTGAATAGGTACCTCGTACTCATTTCACTCAATATGGCGAATTACAAAAATTATTTAAATAATATTTTTTTCAATATCGGTGGCAAATGCGTGAAAATTACATACGCCATCCGAAACTAGCAAAATCTCTTGAATATTACACGACAGTCTGCATTTATATTTGGGGATATTCGTGTCCCAAAAGTTAATTCACAAGTTCCCATTTGACTTGATGATAAGACGGTTTCTTTGATATCAGTTAAGCTTTAGGTAAGTCTTACACTTGCAGGCTGGACATTTCAAACACACAGTTTAACAGTTTGATAGTAAGGTAGATTGCCTGGCTTTGAGTGTCATTACTCAGACCATTTAGGATTTCAAAACCCGACCACCTATTTTTTATAGATATTTCAGATCGAAAAAATTTACATTTTAAACCTTCGGTGCGAATAAAATTCAAGACATAGGAATTTCCCAAAACAACGTTAATTTCACGAGTTTTGTCAACATTGTCAGGAGCTCAAAACTTTGAGCATCTGATGATAACAAATAAATATGTTTCAAACCATGCCTGTGCCACTTCTAAGTAGGCAATGGACGTTCATAGCTGTCGAATAATTACGTTCAGAGCAACATAAAGATGTCAGAGGATAAAAGAGATACATTATTCTATATATTGTAAACTTATGTTTAAAGTAGCAAATAGAATTGGTTGAGAATGCCCATAAAATGGTGTTGATCGAAATTAATGTGCCTAATGTTATCCCCCGTGGAATGGAACAGGGCCGATAAGTATTGAACTTTTTTTTTCAGAACTGAAACAAGCGGTGTTAGTATAACAAACTTTATCTGATACAACCAATTTGAGGAAGAAGCTCTAGAAGTTCTGAAAACTGTCAGATTGATTGCGATCATTACGAACTTGAATAAAAATTAGGCCTAACTAACGCTTTAATCCATTCGAGTAGAATGATATTTTGTTGACATGACCAAATTTTTTTCTTCGTGATAAACCGTTTCACAACAACGTTTACCTATGATCATGTCAAACCCATGGAATAATAATTGCACCAGCTTCTAGATCGTTCCCAATTCCGAGGAGAGAAAAATAGCGCTAATTAGGAAAAAAGAGAAAATACATTGTTATCCCAGAATTCCTTTGAAATATTGATGAAAGGTCATTTCGTGGAAAACAGGGTTGTTAAAGCAAATTTCAGCTATTTAGGCACTATAGGTTTAATTCTTGGTGAACAGTGAAGGTCATCGCAAAGAATGAACGGTAAATTAAAAATAAATGTGGGTACGTACGAGGAATGAATAATGATTCGGTCCAAATTACTCATAGTAGCATTTGGAAAGGCCGTTCTATGATATCTATTTCGGAGGACTTTAGTCTGTTATTTATTGCTCTCGAATATTGATACACACCCTATTCCATACCAATGAAAATACTAGGTTCATCAACAGCATATTGGTTACCTTATGGGAGTTGGTCAAAATTACATCAAACCAACCAAAATTGGATTACTTTTTGTAACAAAAAACACATATGATCGCTAAAATGGATCAATTTATTCGCCACCCCTTTAGCCTGGATATTTGATGGATATCAGCATGTGAGGGAATACTGAATGGATAATTTCAATGAATTTTATTATCAAAATAGCAAAAGACCCCGCATCATCCTCGTTTCCGAGATTCAGATTGTCAAAGATGGAAAGTGAAGCTCCCCACTCAAAATATCAACAATTTCCAGAATTGACAAAACGCTCATTCTGATCTCTCATCCATTATACTTCTTCTGTGATGAGAATTAACTATTCAATTCAGCCTGGATGAACTCTTTCAATCTTGATCGAAGTCGACTGATTTTTTTTAATCCAGTGATCAGGGTAGGTGATGTCGAGATGCTGATGAACAAGAACACTAATACGAGTTGAAGCCCCATCGTGCATAAACCACACATGTTTCCTCTTATTATAAGTGAAGGTACTTTTTCTACCAAAATAGGTAAATGATTTCGCGAAAAGTCCTTATAGGTTTCACCTGTTGATATTGTTGGTAAAAAAAGGGACGAATCAGGTAGTTACCAATAATTCGTACTTTCTCTAATAACGTGGGAATTTTATAAAGAGGGGCGACACTACTTGACGGAAGACCATTAAACTAATTGTGAAAAATGGTGGATTACGTAATTCAACAGAAAACAACTACTGTCCCCTACGACCATCTGTTTAGTACTTGGCAAAGTTTTCTGCAAGAACTACTTTGCAATGCATTTTAAATCAAAGCTGAAATTATTTTTCGATTTAATTGGGGGAACACCTCCGTACCGTTTTTATAGTCTTTGCCAATCATCAGCGAAGGCTAGTTTGACCCAATTGAGATAAACACTGACGTATGAATTCAGCGCCATCTCTGGGTTCAATTTCAGCTTTGATATTTAAAATGAATTGCAAAGTAGTTCTTGTAGAAAACGTTGCCAAGTACTAAACTAAACTACTCTACTCTCTACTCTAAACCGCTCTATATCCACGAGAGAAAATGTGCCAGCCAAGCTTGTTACAAATTTCACGTATAGGAACATATTTCCCCATACAAATCCACGGGATCCGAGTGCATTTCTACATGCCTACTACCAGCGAAGTTAACAAATATGCCAAATTAATCAATATACAGAAGGAATGAACCAATAGTGATTTTACCAAAAACCATTCCGCAAGGAAACAGAAATATTTCTGGATAGTGAATAAACCAGATTTGTTCACTTTCTGAAAAGGAGTCAATTATGGTTAGGCTGATTATTGGGACAATTATGTTCGATTTGGACGCATTCAGTCTGATAATAGTAGTTATTGAGGCAACAGAGAATGTAAGGACGTATTATGATTGAAGGTAAGCGAGTATAAGCAAAACTATTCGAAAAGTCTCATTTTATTATTTTATTTTCATATTATGAATTATATTGGTCACATGCATATTTTGATGATAAGCATACAATGACTATGCACATTGAAGGCAGTCGAAAAAACATGATTTTATCCCAAAGATTGGTTTGAAGGTTAGTTATTCGAGTTTTGTTGAATTAATGCTACTTTTGGCCATTGCAACTATGTTTGATGACAGAAGTAGCTATCAATGTTTTCAAACTAAGCCATCAGAAATTGAAGACTAATTACATTTTTCTTGAAGCCACGTCTAAACCAGAATATATCATGCCAGTTGGGTACGACTAGAAAATGCAGTTTGAAACGGTTTCAGACAATCAACATATCTGCACAGAAAATGGACCTCTACGGGTAAGGGATGCAACAGCCCAGGTAGCTCCTCATATTGGCTGAATCTTGATTTCACAAAAAATATAAAAAATCGTCTGTTTTGGTCGTCGACGATGAACATTCCACAGAATTAGGTTAAAACGTTGTGGGCCGAAATGGGCATTTTCCCAAGCTCATTAAAATTCATCTTACCTGGTATTTCACATTTTTGGGCCGAAATGGGCTACGCCCCGGCCAATATGGAAATTAGTAAATGTAAAAATAATATTGATCCAATATGGATGCATATTGGAAATACGATGTCATAGTAACAATATTATATATCGACCCATTCTGAATATATATATTGGCATTGTAATATTTGGTCAATATTCGTTGAATGATTTCAAAAAATATTGTTAAAACAATATTGTCTTTGTATTGTTTTCAACATCTAGATAAATATTGCTATCCCAATATTCCTCTCATATCGAGTCTAGGAATAAAACCAATATTGTGTGTCCAAGTTTAATAACATATTGGTTGAATATTATTTTTCCAATATTCAACAAATAAATATATCTTATGTTGGGTCGATATTGGTTGAATAATTTTTACCAATATAGATAAAGCAATATCGTCTACATACTGTATTCAACATCCAGAATAAAATTGGAATTCCATTATTCCTCTCATATCGATTCTAGGAATATAAAAAACAATATTGTATATTTCAATTTGAAGTAAGTATTGCATGATATTACACCGATATTGAAATAATCATAATAATCTATGTTATATTCCTCTCATATTGATTATAGGAGTGTAAAAACAATATTGTATATCCTAGTTTGATAAAACATTGGTTGAATATTACAAAAAAATCATAATCACCTTTGTTGATGAAAAGGTAAACGAAAATTTCATGCCAATATTGAAATAATTATATTGATACAATATTACAAAGAAATTCTATTACCGATATTTTAATTTGAATATTGGACGAATATTCAAAAAACAATATTGAAATGAATTATAATAAAACCTGTGTAACAAACCGCTAGAGGGCTCTAGATATGAAACATCAACTGGAACCAAGAAAAATACATGAAGTACTTGCCAAAATGCAGACTCTGTTGACTTCTTTATTGAAGGAGAACTGTAGAAGTTCCGAGTCATTATACATTTTTATGAAATAATTTACTTTCAATGATACCAATATATCCAAATGATATTGTACCAATATTACTTCAGAATATCCCACCAATATTATTTTTATAATGTCCACACCATACTGGACTAGTATTGCCAAATGTTCACATTTTTTTTCGCCAATATTACGTTTTAATATTTTCATAATATTGTACCAATATTTTCCCAATACAAGTGTACCAATATCGCTGAATAATATGAGGCCAATATTGTTTTTAGAATATTTTGGCAATATTACACAAGAGATATTGGACCAATATTGTCGAATGTTCACATTGTACCAATATTGTCCCAATATGAGTGTGCTACCTGGGTTGTTTCAAGCGGAAAGTTAATTTAGTAAATTATATTGCCTGGACTTCGTATGGAGTTAATCAATTTCCTTGGATCTTCAAGAACTCGAGCTTCTTGCAGAAACAAACTGTAAAAAATGTTTTGGGGGCTCAGCGAGTTTCTCGCTATAGCGACTACTACCACTCTATGATTTGCCCATTTTTTAAGGTAATATTCCAGTGAGGTGTCTCTTAACCAGTTTCAAGTTTTCCTTGTCAAATTCGAGAAGCTCTTTAGCACTAGCCTTTCGCTAGTCGTTGTCTTGGCAGTTTATTTCAGTGAGATTTTATTTCATGGATTACTCATCGATGAATTTTTTTCCGGGCTTTGTAGGGTCCACAGAAGGAATCTGGGACGGAAAGTTGTGTAATATTTCAGAGGGCATTATCCAGTGAGGAGTCTCTTAACCTGTTTCAAGTTTTCCTTGTCAATTTCGAGAAGCTCTTTAGCACTAGCCTTTCGCTAGTCGTTGTCTTGGCAGTTTATTTCAGTGAGATTTTATTTCATGGATTACTCATCGACGAACTTTTTTTCCGGGCTTTGTAGGGTCCACAGAAGGAATCTGGGACGGAAAATTGTGTGTTCGCCCATTTTTTGGCAATGTAGCCTCTTTCCTGTATATCTCTAACATCTCTGTAACCTGGCAATCACATCAAAATTATTTTCTGCCAGCCAGGTGTCTCACATATTGCTTCCACTTCTAAGTCAGCTTTTACTCACAAGTTTATTACTATAAAGCTTTTGGTGCTGTCTTGCTATCTGACAGTATATGCTACATAAAACTGAAGGAAATCCCTGGAGAACTCGGCATGTACAACAGTTTTAGGGGTTTATCTAGATCAGATACTCAAATGGAGTGAGCATGTTGATCAGATCATACAGCCTCAAAATTGAATTCATAACTTAGGGAACACAGTATCGACCGAAGTGCTCAAATTAACAAAGGTACGGTCTAGTGTAGCTCGCAAACATTAAGAAACCAAATTTGTGGAGCAGTGAGCAGTTAGTCCAGACTTACACCTGATGTCCCATCGATGGTCCTATTTTATACCATATGGGAGCAGGCAATTTTGGAATGTTGCATTAAAAAGTTGTGAAAAACTCAATTTTTCCAAATGACAATTGCATTTTTTTACATTATTCGGAAAAAAAATTAAGTATTAGTTACTCAGTCTTTCCCTATACCTAACTTCAACCTCAATCGAGTCATTCAATAAAAATAAAGAAATGCAACAAAAGACAATTGTAAACAAGATATTCTGTCAAAATGAAAACAAGTTTTGCTTATTCTTATTTGAAATATATTCAAAAAATTGAAAATTATCCAAACGAAGTTGTGTTAGACTTGTTTGATATCCCCGGGAGGTCGAGAAAATAGACTTTTTCCGTGCGCGTATGACAAGTTCCCGTGGGTGGCGCAGCCGAACAGGGGAAGTCGTGCAAGCACGCAAAAAGCATTTATGGACGTGCAATGAAATTTTTCATTACATCTAGGTGAGAAACATAGATGGTTGAGAAACATTAATTTCTAAAGATGAACGAACAAAAACATACATTTAATATTTTTATTAATTGATATATTTATGGTACAATTTGTGTTGCTGTAAATAGCAAATCCTGTAACAGGTACTTCATTTTCGATAACAGTAGTTGATGAAGTTGATTTCTAGAGAACTGTCAATAACATATTATGCCGAATGCGTAGAAAACATAGAGTTTTCAATTGGCGAAATCGATATTTTTGGTCATTTGAGAATCCACATATGGTGCTCGATTTGAAATCGAGTACAGTTTCGAATAAATTTGTTCTCTTTGATGATGAACCAAGAGGTACTACACTATGTTGCGTATGAACATTTTAATAGTGAAAACAACTTAAAAATTCTTCGAAGCCACTGGCTAGAGCTGCACGTCCATGGTGCCAGATCAATGACACACCAACGCACAATACAAGAACTCTGTATACCAAAGTGACATCTTCGTTCAATCATCGTTGGTGGGGAAATCAATGACTATACTGTGACCTGCAAGATCTCCAGATCTTACCCCTTTAGACTTTAATATTTGGGTAGGGTAGAAGATTTGGTCTACCCTTCACAAGTTCACAATATATGTGATTTCAGAATGATACAGACTTTTGACAGTCTCGATACCAACGAAATCAGAAGTGCTATACGCAATGTATTCAAAGTAGAATTCAAGAAATGGAAATAACCCAAAACACCAAAACAAAGTTATTTGTTCTTAGTATGTTCTCATATGTATTATCAAGATTTTTCAGTACTGCATGGCTATTTGACTATAATTACATTATTCTCGTCCGGGAACCTCTCTCAAGGTACTCCTGGACACATATATCGGAAGCACGTACTTCTGCTTGAAATTTGGTTGGAGTGTTAGCAAGAGGTTTCGAAAGCCTGAAACTTGGCTGTGAAGTATACTACACTAAGACAGGCTTGCAGAGATATCACCCCAACCAATTATCGAATGTTATACTACACTAAGACAGGCTTGCAGAGATATCACCCCAACCAATTATCGAATGTTATGGTTAACATTAATAATAATATATAATAATAATACTCCCTCATAAACACTCGTTGAGTGTACCCAAAGGCATAGCCTGTGCGGGTAGAGGACGGCTATTATTATTATTTGCCATGGCGCTCCGGGGCGACTTACTGATGTTTTAGGTGATGGATTCACTTTTCAGCTGTAGGAAAACCCGGAAAACCTACAGCACCACCTCGGGTGGTCGGTGTGCACTCCAAGCTAGCACTAGACGAGATTGGCATCTAGACAACTCACAATATACTTGCTTTTCAACAAGGCATGAGGCCGCCTATCGAATCCGATATAAAGTAGTTGAGAAAAATTCTCGTACCTACATCGGATTCGAACCGACTATCGCTATGCTGGAGTTTCGAACGACCTGTGCATTAGACCGCTGATCCACCGACCACCTACATTAGAAAACGATACCATAAATGTATCGAATTAAATGGAGTTGTTATGTTCTGACAGATAATCTTGAACCATACACTGAAAAGAAATAGTATTGAATCAAACAAACTTTATTTCAGTCAAAAAAATACGTTGTTTCAATATGACGAAATAAACCTATTGTTTCAAAGAAAACGGAAGTTTGTTTGAATTCCAGACGAAATATTTGTTTGATACAAAAAATCTTGAACAAAGCCGAGTGTTATATTTTCATTTGAGAATATATTGAATTGGGTGGAGTATGAATAATTGTGTGAATTCAGAATTGATAGAATTGGTCCAAGAATATGGACTATTTGATTATAGAATTTGAGTTACCCAAATGAAAAGAAAATATTTATTTGAGTTAAGGAAACATATTGCATATGTATATATAATAAATAAATAAATAATTTCTATCATTTCAAGTCTGAAAAATAACAGTGCGTCCGGCCCTGACAAAGTATCAGTACATTTCATAAAAAAATACAATGAGTTTCTTATAAAACCGTTGTGTTTCATCTTAAACCTAACACTAACAAAGGGTAAAGTTCCATCAGCTTTTAAGGAATCAGTAACAACTCCCATCTTCAAACCTGGTTGCCGAAAAAATGCCACGAATTATAGACCTATTACAGTAATCAAAAATTTTGCCAAAGTCTTCGAAAAATGCATTAAGAATAGAATAATGGATTATTGTATTAGTAACGAAGTATTGTCCGCCTCACAATTCGGTTTCAGAGAAGACTTATCTACTGAAAATGCTGTTTTTGAGTTAACGAATACTATTTTAAATGGATTCCATAATAAAGAAAAATGTCTTACAATATTCTTAGACTTAGCAAAGGCATTTGACGCCGTGAACCATACGATTCTATTTGAACGCCTCGAAGATTTCGGAATCGATGGTATAGCACTTGAATTGTTGAAAGACTATCTGACAGACAGAACACAAGTAGTAAAAATAAATAAAACTTCAAGTAACCCGCTACCAGTAACAATGGGTGTTCCGCAGGGGACTGTGCTAGGACCGTCACTATTCATTCTGTACCTCAATACACTATTTTCGATAAATAACTTTACAGGTAAAATAATATCGTATGCTGATGATACAGCTGTCACATTTGTTGGAAATACTTGGACCGAAACTTACCAAAACGCTGAATGTGGAATGAAATTAATATATAACTGGCTCAGCAGTAGCCTGCTGAGTCCTAACTTATCGAAAACTCAATTCATTGCCTTTTCCTCGACGTCAAGAGACCGAGATATTCCAGATAGACTAAAACTTCACACATATAATTGCCCTGACATGTATCACTGTTCCTGTCAAGAAATAATAATGACAAAATCTACCAAGTACTTAGGAGTTTTTGTTGATCAACATCTTCGCTGGGAGGATCATATTAGCTATACATTAAAAAGTCTACAAAAACTAATTTATAAATTCTATCAATTGAGAAATATTCTGAACAAGAAAATGTTGTTAATGGTGTAGAACGCTTTAGCTGAATCATTATTACGATACTGACTTGTGGTTTGGGGTGGAACATTTAAATCATCGATACTTAATCTAGTGGTTATTCAAAAAACACTACTGAAAATAATTCACAAAAAAAATAAACAGCTTTCAACTCAAAACCTATTTGAAGAGTCTAATGCACTCGATCTACAGAAATTATACATTTATCAATCGCTTCTATGAATGACGAATTTACCTCAACTGACAGTTAACCATGGATATGACACGCGCAGATCTGCTATGCAGGTCGTTAGTATCCCCTGCTTTAGACTAACCCAAAATCAGAAATTCATTTCCTACTATGGGCCCAAGTTCAACAATCTGCTCCCCGATGAGATAAAAAATATCAGTAATACATATCGCCGAAAAAAAAAATCAAGAATTATGTAATAACTTACCCTCACGCATTTCTGAAAGTTATGGATAATAAATAAAAACACACTTCGCAGTCTCATAATGCCCAATTAAAGAACCCCTTCTCTTTCTTCGTCAGATACCCAATATGTGATCTAATTTAATTATTGGCTAGTAGTAATACAAATCTTGCAGAAGAATGTTCCACAACTCAAGCTCTGCTTAGGTGGCTTCTTCTGTAATTAGCAGTAATTCTCAAACTTATTTGTATGATTGAACTTATTTGTATGATCAAAAATTATGTAGGTACATGCACTTACAACTGAATAAACTTACTTACTTACTTACTATATAGTATTGGATTTAGAGTATTGTTCTCTGAAATTCAATAAATAATTATGTGTTTTCAGAATTGGCAAAACTAGTTCAAGAATGCAAAATACTTATAAGAAACAAATATTTTCTTGAAAGAAATTAATATTGATTAATTTCTAATATTTTGTTGGGACGGGAATATGGTTAAATACATAACATTTATATATTCAAAGTCTTCAATCCTCAGAATAGTTTTAGGAACAGGAAGCATGGAAAAACGAACATTTATTAAATAGTAATCAATTCAAAACATACAGATATAGGTGATGTTCAGAAAGAGGTGAATACAAATACTTTTTTTCTGTTTTATTGTTCTAAGTTGAACCAACTAACACTATGTATGGAAGATTGTAACTTCAAAAATTTGCCACAGTTGAAATTTATTCTTATCCTTTTTGCATCCTTGAAATCTCCTGCTGATTTGATGTGGATGAAAGGGTTCCCACATCCTGGAATATATCGTTTCCAATGGATTTTTGTTAGTATTTATATTTCAAATAAATCGAAATACTATATTCAAACATTCCTTTTTTTTTGTGTATTATTTACAAAATTGTGAATACAACTGAGTTGAATTATTTTTATAGTGATATGAATATTTTACTTATGCTATATTTCTGTAAAAAAAAAAAATTTTTTAGTGAAATTTCAGTGGCGTCGTCAAACTTTATTTGAAAAGTCGCTTGTATGTTTTTTGGATTTTTGACCTTGATAAAATTCGAAGTTGGCATTAAAATTTTTATTCTTATCTTTATTTCGAATTCATTGATTGAACTATTAATGTTCTATATGAAAAAAAAACACTTCTGAATCGGATAATAAATAACAGTCACGCTTTCTAATGGGTCAGTCTGTATTAATAGTTATGCTCAAAATATCACCTGATAGGACAGAATGATTGTGAGGCCGCATAGCGTTTACAACCCCCTCCCCTCCACAATCCATTCTAATCTGAAATCCATTACATATAACATAAGTTGAGTGTCTCTCTTGAATAATATTCGTACCATATTGTCCCTTCTTACATCTCTAAAAAATATAAGAAAAAATGATGCCACTTCAGTTATATCGGCCAAAGTAATTGGCCTATTGCTTTCTAGAAAGCTGCTTTATTTCATCCTGTCGAAGTGTCCGACTGCAACAAATGACCATGCCTCTTGAGTCTTAGCGCTATAATAAATAGCATTTTTAAGAAGGTTCCGCGAAGGATTTTAAAGGAGGTCGCCGAGAATAGCGAAAGGTTTTATAGCAATGTTTTATAATCGAGGAAATTGCTCCATTCTCGGTTCTTGCGTTTTCCTGGCTATTCATGAGGCGCAAAACAAATAGACGAGGAACATAACTTCAAAAAAACATTCATGTCAGACAAGAAACCATAAGATAAGTGTAAGTGGAATTGAAACGAAATAATGTAGAGTCAATCTGTGTATATATGACGCTATTTCCAGTTTTAAAAATGCCGATATTGAGCAGTTTGAATGCGAAATATTGTGAAGTAATTTGAAGAGAGATATTTGATTTGAAATGCAAACGTTTACTTCAATCATCCATGATATCGGATTCTATTATTTCCATGATTCAGTATCTTTTTATTTTATCCGATTCATCACATTTTCCTTAAATTTGAACGTTCTATGGCAACTTTTACTTTCTGTGATTTTTAAACTACTGATATATCAAAAATAATTTGTTTTGAAACAACTATTTCATACAACTAGCTTTATATTGTCATCAACTTCAATTTCTGTACTGAATATCAATGAAAATACCGAGTGTCAACGAATCTATCAGACAAGGCATAAATTCTATATTAGGCAAATTAAAATGAGATTTGATATAGCTGAATGGTATGTGAAGAGAAGAGTTTCCGCATAGGTATTTTCTACTTTCCAGTCACCTCCAGTATCACTGGAAAAGTCTTCGGTTTTTAATTTTTAAATGGAATACTCTTTATATTTTAGCATTTTTTGATTTTATACACAATTTGGATCAAAATGTGATATTTTCAAGAGTTTTTACGGCTTCTTGATTTTTTTATTCACGTTCAATATTGCATTTACGTGGCCATGATTGGACGTAAACTAATTTAAGGACCTCAGCTGATGTCAGAAAATTACGATCGCAAAGTTTTAGTGGGTATAAATAAATAAATAAATAAATAAAGGATTATTTTACAAAGTAACCTTTCGTTTCTACACTAGGATTGATATATTCATGACTCCCGCACACTGCAGCTCAATCTTCGCCCGCAGAGGGCTCAGGAGAGGAGAGATTCGGGAGGATGCACTGAGAGCCGCCTCCCTCACTCCCAAACCATTGCTGTCCTGAGGAAGGGGGAGCGCCTGTGCCGAGGGGTACACTGGGTCCCGACAAAGGGGCGCTGGTCCCCAGCTGGTGTTGGCGGAAGGTCGAACATTTCAACCCATAGTGGTGGTGGTGCGTATCATACATGCCTCCTGCAACGCTCATGCATATCGTTCGAGTTGCATTCTATGTAGATAATGCGTGTGTCTGAGTTTACTCGGAGGTGGTTGTTTACGTGCTGTCCCGGAAAAGGCTGATGCAAAAAACCGGTTGAAGTACTTGCGCCTAGGTCTTACCGGCGGTTTGGTTCCCTATGGAACAGGTTCTACACATCTTTCCTGAAAGATGGCCAACGATTGATAAATCAGCCCACCGTGTTTGCGGGGCTGGTTATCATGTACTCTGAGCCTGGTAAGGTCTCTGGTTAGCGAACTCTTGGGGAGGTGGAACCTGTAGAATTTATCTGACAGGTTTCTAACATATGTCGGGATGGAGTCGACGCCAGCAAGGGCACGCAGCGCATCCAAACGAATGTATCTGTCACTATTAGTGACGATACGAAGTACTTTGTTCTGAATATTGTCCAGTCTCATAAACGGAGTCTTGGGCAGGCTGCAGAACGCTGGGTAAGCGTACAACATCGCCGGCCGTATGATCTGTTTATATACCATCATTTTGGCCTCATGCTTCATACGTGAACCCCTGGCTATTAGAGGGTAGTTGCGTTTCACCGCTGCCGCGGCTCTCTGTATAGCCAAGTTAATATGCTTGTGCAATGTTGTACGCTTGTCAAGCTGTATCCCCAGGTATCGCACATTGGTCTGAATATGCAAGGCTTTGTCCTTGACCTTCAATTTCTGAAGAACTTTAGAAAACTAAAATTTTTTCGAGAAATTAAATGCCTCGGATTTAGCCGGGTTTACCACGATTTTATTCTCCTCGAGCTACGGTAAGATTTCCGTGTCCAGACGGATCAGGACCTGCCTAGCAGCTGCGACGCTGGAGAACGAATAGGCGTATATCCCGGTATCATCCGCGTATATGTGACTATAGTATGACACATAGGAATAAGTTTTCTGAATTATATTTTAGTGCCCACTTTTTTTTAACGGCAACTGATGTTTTGACGAGAACTTTCCGGAAAAAGGATTTTTCACAAATCTAACGAGACTAATTTATTTGCGAATAAATTGAAAATATGAACATAAATTAAATATTACTTAGGAAAATACTGGATGATAATTTATTTACTTATGGATAACCAGTATGTATAATATTTTGCAGTTATTTTCATCAAGTTTTCTTTGGAAAACAAAACACTCACTCAAGGAACGATGGTGACATAAGATATTTGAACAGATAGTGAGATTTTCTCAATTTCTCAAGTGAAGAAGTGAATATGTTGTATCTAAATTTTTGAAGAATGTCATAGCATGCATAGAATGTCGGCAACATCCAGTCCATCAGTATGTTCCATATGTTGAGAATGATTTTAGGCAAAAGGAAATCGAGAACAAAGGTGTGTCATGGGCCGCGGTGGTGTGCGGGTTGAGTTCTCGCCTCATAAGCCAAAGAGCGTGAGTTCGAATCTCAGCATTGCCACCGGTCTCGTGCATGGCATCACACGTATTGAAAGGTAAGGGCTACGTCTTCCCCTAGCTCGCACAAGTCTCTGAATTTTGAGAGTTGAACGTAGAGGTGCAACCGGTTGACTGATATAACAAAAAAAAATCATAGATGAAGAGATGAATGTTCTTGCTATGGTTGAGATTGATAAAACGTTTTTTTAAGAAAGACTTGTCAAGAATGCAAATAAGTCACGAATCAGCAAGAAAAATTTAAAAAAATACACGGATATCAAGCATTTAAATATCACTTACATCATCATTTGTTTTCTGACGATGGTGAGAGACAGGTAGTGTTTTGTGATTGGCTGCTTCAAATCAAATAGTTAATTCAAATTTAACAACTTTATTTTATTTCTCAACGAATCACGATTCAGAAATAATGGTATGTTTAATAAGCGAAACAGTCAGTACTGGGCAAAACCAACATACAATGAGGGAGAGCAATTTTCAAGGTTTAGAGTCAAGTCTGGGTTGGTATCGTTGGTAACAGAAAAATAGGGACAATATGTTTCAAGGTCAGTAAACAGGCGTTAGGTACTTCGGTTTTCTTCAAAATGAGATCGAAGAACATCTTGATAATCTCCCTCCAGCAGTTTTACTGAAATTCACTTCCAATTGAGTAGAAGCAGCATTTTCTCATAATACCACAGAAGTTTTAAATTGATCAATAGAGCATTTCAATAATAACGGTGGCCTGCCCGCAAATCAAATCTAACTATGTTCGATTTCTGTAATTGGGGATATGCTAAAGAAAGGGTCAACTATGTAACAGCCCCAGCCACTCTTGATATCTTAGAAGAAATAGTTCTACTATTTAGGCATTTAAAAGTATAACGCCTCAAATGTTTTGAAACGTGCTAAGAGAAACAATCAAACGAGCTGAAATGTGTATTGAACAAGAAAATTTTTGCGGTGAAATTTCTAAGGAATTAGGATATATCGCTTTCAAATAATTTAAGGACAACCCTAAAATTATTAGGTTAGTATTTTAAATTTGTTAATCCATCGCAAATAAATTGGTTTTGTTATATTCGTCATATAATCCGTTTTTGGAAAACTGATTACAAAAGTGAATAAATTCTTATCCATGGCAGACTTGAGAAAAGTAAATGAAGTACTATCCAGTATTTTCCTTGGTAATATTCGATTAATGTTCTTATTTTTATTATAATCGCAAAAAGATTAGTATCGTTAGATTCGTCAAAAAATCCTTTTTTCGAAAAGTGTTTGTCAAAAATTGTCGCCATTTGAAAAATAATAGTTAGACGCGAAATTGTACAGACGGGTGGAAAATACTGTAATACGAGACGCATGCCGAGTGTGACAATTTCAAAGAATCACTTTCGCACAAGTAATGTATACTATTTTTACTACGACCATGCAAAAATCTTGCCACATAGTATCGATATTGATATGTGAAAAACAAAATCGAACGTAAAGGCTACTAAGAACCATTTCAACTAACCTCATTAATTTTGAATAATTAGTTTAAAATTTAAATCATAATTAGACGCACTTTGCAATTAATAATTATTACAAATATGAAATATTCCATAATGAGACGTAGGTCTAACATATTTACATATAACCAATTAGTCCTGTTGGTAAAGCAATATGACATTTTGTACTTGCAATCGGTAGCATGCGGGATTGAATCAACTATTTTTTTGAGATAAAAAATTATACGTTTCAAACAGATTGTTTTTTGTGCTCGGAAATTATAAAGATAGCTTGAAGCGGTGAATCTAAACAGAACTTACACATTTAGCAGCTTATCCACATACGTGCGATTTATTTTCCGCACATGAGCGGAAAGTAACTTTTCGCACGGGTGTGGATATAAGCCTCTTTCCGTGAGACTATTTTGTTGTTGTTAAAATTGTTATATCCGTCAACCGGTTGCACCACTACGTGCAACCCTCAAAAGTCAGAGACTTGTGCGAGCTAGGGGAAGACGTAACCCTTACCTTCTAATACGTGTGATGCCATTCCTATCTATCATACTAGTCACTAAAACTTTGCGTTTTTTTTTTTTTCTAGAATTGTGTCGGTTATCCGAACATGTTACAATATACAGAATATTCCATTTAAAAATTCAAAAGCGGAGCCATTTCCGGTGAAAGAGGTAGTGAAGGAAAAGTGAAAAATATGCGAAAACTTATATGAAACAAATACAAAAACTGCAAAAAAATCAGTGGCGCACATTTTTTCTGTAAAAAACATTGTTTACGGTGCCTGCCGGGACGCCATTGGATATAATACTTTTGAAATTTCAATAGAATCGGTTGAAGGATTAATAAAATATTTACGAAAAAAAAACGATTTCTTTTAAAAAATTTGACAACCTGTATCTTGAAAACGAAGCATTACCTGACCTATGTTTATATGAACTTTCAGTCTTAGAATCATTCATAGAATCACTCCCTCAAGTTTGGACACGTACTTACATAACGCTCTGTATATTATTATAGAGCAAATTGAGCGTGGTTCTTATTCAAATTACAAGTAACCTTGCCGAACAAACAACTATTGCACAAATTTCCGTAGATAGTAGTTGTTACTGCTGTTAGCACGTCTTTGTTTGGATGATCTTGATCAGAAAATACAGCATGCCGTTGTTTGGAATGTTTCTGTTTGATTTGTGCCTAGAATTCAATATTATAAAAAATTTTACATGGTACCTAATTTTTATTCCAAATTCAAATGTTTATTGAATAATTTTTTGCATTTTGTCAATACAATGTTCTTTCATTTCAAAAAAAACAGTTGTGCAATTACAAGAGAGTAAATCAATATTCTTATCTTATCTCATTAATATTGTTACGTTATAGCTAAATAATAGGCCGAGCACACTACTAAACTGTTTATTTTGTAACTTCACTATAATCAAACAAACTACACTTCACTGACTAATAAAACACTTAGATCTATACAACAATACAACTAGCTAAATATTCCAAACACTATATCACTTAATAAATTCTCTTCATAAAAACTCCTTTTCCCAGTCAAATGTCCCGCGTTTATATAGGTACTCAAGTGTAACCAGAATCCTCGCGATGCGACGGTTCGGTTATCCCGAATATTCATTACCGGCAGTTATCTGCCTTTTTCTTGGAAACCATATCGACGATACGCGTGCAAGTCTATCCAGCGGCGTAGCTAGGAGATTTTTATCAATCTCGTAACAATATACAGTTGTTTTACCAAAGAAATGGTTGCAAACTGGAAAATGGTTGTTTGATTGTACAACCCTAAACGATGCCATGGATAACACCCAACAGTCCAACCAACATTCATTCCGATCGTTGAGAAATAGACCCAAAGAATAGCTAAATATAGAAAAAACGGATTTCACTGTGATGCACCAGAACATGCAATGTGCTAGAAATAAAGTTGACTGCATGAGAGCCTTTATGGAAGACGACGACCACAATCAGGCAAACATTGATGTACTGTGCATTTCAGAAAGTTGGATGAATGAAAGTGAAGTGAATAGTTTAAGCATCAGTAATTTTAAATAAGTTTCACATTTTTGTAGAAAAATAGGGATACATGGTGGCGTGATGATTTATTCTCGTGATGATCTTGATTTTGAAGAAGTTGATAACTTGGTGGTAGAGGGTATTGAAAAGGAATTTGAATATTGCTCAGCGGTAAGCAAGTTATTTAAATATATTTTCATTTGCACGTATAGATCACCAAATAGCAGTGTAGACATTTTCTTTAATTCTTTTTATAATCTTCTGTTCGATTTAACACAAAAGCCGAAGGGTTATAATATTATTGTTTGTGGAGACTTCAATATTCATTTAGAAAAAGAAAGTAGAGTGAAAGATGAATTCGTTATACTACTGAACTCATTCAACATGCATTTCACTATAGATTCTCCTACTAGAGTAACACATAACAATGAATCAATTCTCGATAACATCATCACTTACATATCGCCTGATTGCCTATTATCAACTAAAAATGAGTATTTTGGATTTGGAGATCACAACGGTCAAATAGCATCTTTTACGCTGAACACTTCTGAAAAATCAACTAATTGCTACGAAATGAAGAATAATCAACGATAAAAATATATACAATTTTAAAACAATAATTTCGCAAGTTGACTGGACCCCATGTTTTACAGAAATAAACACAAACAATGCTTTTCAGAAATTCTATCAGAGTTTTAATGAATGTTTTAACAAATCTTTCCCTCTCAAACAAAAAAGTAAATGGAAAACATCCTAAACCTGGATGGATCACCCCCGCAATCAAAAATTCTTGTAGGAATAAGCTCTCCTGTACATAAAGAAATATACTAACAACCACATAATTTTGAACTATATATCTGAATACTGCAGGATCCTCAAAAAAGTAATAAAAAAATGTATAGAATTGTATTTTGTCGGTCTCCATGATATATCTGAAAACAAAATAAAAACGACATGGAACATCATAAATAATAACCTAAAACCAAATAATTCTAGGACGAAACCTGCAATCACATCACTAAACATTAATGATTCAATAATTGACCAACCTCATGAAGTAGCCAATGAATTTTTAACATATTTTATCAACATCGCTAGCAATCTCAATAAAAATCGCAATTCTACGCATCATTCAACATATTATCTCAAAAACATTAATGTTAATCACAGTTGATCGGTATTCTTCAGACCTGTTACTGAATCAGACGTTGAAATGGTTGTAAAACGATTGAAAAACAAGAAGTCTTCTGGTTTTGACGATGTTCCCATAAAAGTGGTCAAAAATTGTAGGTATAGACATTTTGAAATCAGTCTTCACACATCTGATAAACTTTTCTCTGGAAAGTGGTATTTTTCCAGATTGTCTGAAGATAGCAACCATTAAACCGTTGTTCAAGAACGGTAGTAAAAATGACATAACGAATTATAGACCAATCTCTCTTTTATCGGTGTTTTCTAAAATTCTTGATTTTATTATTAAAGATCAACTTATGACATATTTACAACTCAATAAAATAATTGAAGAAAAACAATAAGGTTTCAGAGCGGAAAAGCACTGGCGACGCTGCATTAGATTTAGTGAATGAAATCAATATCATCATAGAAAAGAAAGCCATCCCATTTACTATATTCTGCGATTTATCGAAAGCTTTCGATTGTGTTGATCATGACATTCTTCTAGAAAAATTAGAGCACTATGGGCTACGTGGTACGTCATATCGTGAAGTTTTTGTAGAAATACCAACACTGAATAATTCATTGATTTCCAAAGAACGGTCAATCATCGGAACCTTGAAGTGCGGTGTTCCCCAAGGATCAATATTGGGACCAACTTTTTTTTCTTCTGTATATAAATGATCTAGTAGAGAGCTTTCCATCAATATCATTTTTTTTTTTTCGCTGATGACACTAGTCTACTCAATTTCAATGACACTATCAATGATTTAGCAAAAACGTCCGAAACCGTAATGAATAATATTTTTGATTGGTTTTCAGCAAATAAACTGATAGTGAACCTTAAAAAGCATTCAGCATGTTAATTCACCCTAACAATAATATTGAACAAATTGAGATTAATACAAGAGATGGAGTCTTGAAACAAGTCACAAACACAAAATTTTTAGGATACTGGCTTGATGAAAGGTTGGATTGGAAGATACATGTATCAGTGACGAATAAAATATTATCTAGCGCAATCCATGCAATTAATATCATCAGAACTAATGTTGGCTTCAATATGGCGAAATTAGTCTATTATGCTTATTTTCAAAGTACGCTTTGCTATGGTATTGAATTTTGGGGAAACTCGGTTGAAAGTCAATCAACTTTTATTTTACAAAAAAGGCTATACGAGCACTTCTAGGATTATCGAGATTTGAATCATGTAGGCAGCATTTTTCAACCGAAAAATTATTTACAATGACTAATCTTTATATATATATATAGAGTGGTTATAGCAGCATTCAAACGAAACAAAGCTACACGAAATTCTCAGATATCCACAGCTATGACACTCGAAACAAGCAGCAATTTCTCATGCCAGCACTCAGCTACAATATCAATCGAAAAGGACCGCTATACATGGGAATTAAAACTCTAAATAAATTACCGAACTCACTAGTTAAAAGACAATTGAAGAAATTTCTCAACATCATTGTTTTTCGATGGTCATTTTTAATGCGTTTCACATCCAAGCATCACTTCCACTATTTGATGAATAGAGCCAATGCACTATTATTTTCTCTTTTCATTTTCGTCTTATGCTTCAATATTTAGTATGATTTTCAATAATTTTTTATATTTTGTTCTCTCTACTCTTTCTCGATGCTCTTCCGAGCGAAATGCATTGTCACTTATTATTATTACTATTGTAATATATATATATATATATATATATATATATATATATATATATATATATATATATATATACTTATAATGCAGTTCCTGAGAAATAAATGTCTGTCTGTCTGTCTGACTATCACCTAATTCTATCTATCTATCTATCTAATTTATAACCCACCTCGATGAAAACCTAGAGTTGTTCATCTAATAGGCTGTTTTCTTACGCTGGAAACCACAACCAAGTTTGCGTCCTCAAACTACCGGAGGATGGGATGATAATCCAGAAGTTCATGACCCTGTACTCACATGGACATACAGGTCTACATGAGGTACCTCGAGAGTGGCCACGAGACCTTTTCAAGGTGCCTACAGTTATGTGGGAATATGGCTCAAAGTCATCTCCACAAATATTTATGTCTGTATGATGATAAGTGAAGAGAAAACAATCAAGAGACGTGAGGACATACAGAGGAGCATGTGCGGACTCGGATCACTATATGGTCACAGCTACGCTCAAACAAAAAGTACATAAAAGAATAAAAACGAATTTTCAGAGGCAAAAATGGGATGTAGCTAAATTGAATAATATTTCTGTAAGAAAGGGGTACTCTGAAGAAGTAACAACACAACTAATGAGAAGGAAAACGGAAGATGATATCAAGACAAAGTTGAACAACATCAAAGAGAGTATAAAAGAAACAGCAAAAAAAAACATGAAGAACTGATGCAAATAAACAACCAGACATGAATGGTACAATGATACATGTAAAAAAGTTACAGAAAATAAAATACGGGCTAGGGCTAAATGGATGAGGACCGAGAAAAACGAAGACAAAGAATATAAAACACTTAGGAAACAAGCGAAGAAGCTGATCAGGCAGTGTAAAAAAAATGGACAGACAAAAAAATACAGGAAATTGAACAGAAAAGTAAAAATAGAAATACGAAAAGTTTCTATAGGAAAATTAAAGAACCAAAAAATGCAAGAATAAAACAGACGGAATAAAGAATAAAAAAGGAACAGTACTAGAAGAAAAGCATTACAAACAAGTTTGGATGGAATACTACAAAGAATTATTGGTGGATGAAGCCGCAAAGGATGAACACAGAGCAATAGTAGTGGAAGACGAAGAGGAAATGAGCGAAGAAGAAAATAATATTTTAAATGAGCCCACCAGAGAGAAGATAGAAAGAGTCATTGCAAAATATAGGATTGGTAAGGCACCCGGAAAAGATGAAATCAACATCAAATTTATAAAATACGGAGGACATGAGTTGAAGGAGAGGAAGCTTACATTAATAAGGAGAATATGGACAGAGGAAAAAATGCCAAAAGAATGGAAGACAGGACAAATAATAACTATCCATAGAAAAGGAGGCCAACAAACCTGTAAGAATAACTGAGGTATAACACTACTACAAAATAATGACATCAATAATACAATCAAGGTTGGTAAGTATTACAAAAAACATAATAGGATCATATCAAAGCGGATTTACACAAGGAAAATCAACCATAGAAGCGATTCATATACTAAAGCAAGTGATAGAAAAAGCCCATGAACACAAGATTAACCTCGAACTGCTCTTTGTAGATTTCCAGCAAGCATTTGACTCTATAAAAATAACCAACTCGTGATTGCACTGAAAGATTTAAAAATCCCACAAAAACTGAGAAAGGGGGGACTCACTTTCAACGACGTTATTCAACCTAACTTAAGAATATGTGGTGAGGAGAATTAACAGAAGGAATCGTAGGCTGATGATATAGCCATTATTGCCAAGACCAGAAGAGTAATGAAAGATATGTTGGAAAAAATTATAGAAGAAGGGAAAAAATGGGGCTTAGGATTAATCAAGAAAAAGCAAAAATATTGAGATTAGAAACGGAACAAATACAGGAAAAGATCAAAATAGGAACGAGAGAGTTAGAAGAAGTAAAAGAATTCGAATATCCAGGAGTAATGATAAAGTTCGATTATTATATCTTTAGCCACGCGTCATCAATTTATGATCTAAGAAATCACACACCCTCTATCGAACATCTCTTTCTAACAACCGCTATGGGGGAATCCAAGTTCGTTAACATTTATTCTAAGCTAAGAATTATGGTATTGTGATGATCGATTATAACTCAAAACAGTGAAAAGAGATATCCATAAAACAGACAGTCTTTTTTACATTTCAACTAAACTTGCCAAACATTGTATTGGCTAGCCTGTACCATCAATTGCGTCATTGTTTTCTGTCATTGGGGTATCGTTTGTCGCCAGTTTTATTTCGTTTTGCAGTCGAATATATTATAAAAACAGTTTTTTTCAACGCTAAACTTCTCTTGGAATCATTACTTTCAAAGTAAGTACAATACAATGTCTTTTATTCACAAATAATCTTCAAAATTTTTAACCTCACAATTGACATTTGTGACTAATTCCGTACCACCGGGATATTAACACAACAATTATTCATAGTGTGGAAACCCTATTGAGAGAAAAAAAACTTTACCTAAATCTATAAATACATGTCAAAAACATTCATAATATATTTCAATTCTTTTTTAGATTATGCCTGGAACTATTCTACACTCCGAGCAGAACAATTATTTTTGTTGAACTTGTACGAGTATTTTGAAAGGGAAAGAGCGAATGGTAGACCTTTTTTACCACTTTCATCTGTTCAAGAGGTAACAATTAAAACCACAAAAGAAATGTCATAACTTTACTGTATTTTAGAGAAATGCAGATGCACTTAAAATATCTCGAAAAATGGTGTACAACATCAAAATAAGAAACGAAAATAAACCCATTCCATCAATTCCAGGAAAAAATAGACGTCGTCTCAACAAGAAAACAGCTGACAGAAAATGGCAGTACGAAAAACTTTTTACGATATGAATGAAAGAAGTGAGTATACCTCCTTATTACTTGGTGAGGGAAATGAAGATAATATTGATCGTTCATTCGATGGACGTGACACTGATTGGTGAGAAAAATTTCTGAACCAATGTAACCGCCCCATTTTCATCAATCACAACTTCATCAGGAAAGTCATTGGATTTATGTATATTGGTTGGAAAGTCAAACTTTATTGTCACATCTAGTTTTCTTTTTAATTTGAAACATCACTTGTATGTCGTTATTGAAATGCAGTTATAATATCAGTCCTATCGTATGAATTTTGACATGTACCTATATTTATTTGAATTTTTTTTCCAGAAAAACATGTTCCAATCCTCCAATCCATGAACGATGAACTGAAAAATAAGGAGATTGTTTCGATGTGCAAATTATCTTTGAGTGTTTTACTGAAAGAGCTGGGATTTAAATTAGAAAAAGATGATAATCGAAGAGCTTTGATTGAAAAGACTCATATTGTTTCACAAAGAGCATATTTTTCACGTAAATACCAAGAAAACCAAAAAAGTTTATATCCACGAGAAGCGGTTTTTTTAGATGAAACATCAATTTATTCTAGATGAAATAGAACCAAGTCTTGGCAGGATGATAATGTCAAAAGTGTACGCAAATCCGAAGGATATGATGGTAAACGATTTAATGTTGTGCATGCTGGTTCTGCGAAAGGGTTTGTTCCAAAAGCCAGTTTTTTGGCCTGTTCGAAATCTTTGACTCTAGATTATCATGGAGGAATGAATATTACAATGTTCACCATGTGGATCACTTCACAGTTAATTCCCAGTCTGGAAGAGCCATCTTTGATAATAATGGACAATACAACATACCACAGTGAAATTTTGAATAAACATCCTACCATTTCCTCAATAAAATCGAAAATTGTTTGTTGGCAACAGGAAAATAATATTGTTTTTGATGAGAAATTAACCAAACGAGAGTTATTCCAATTGGCTAAGATGAACCGAAAGGAAAACATATAATAGTATAGAAGAACTGGTTCGAGAACATGGGCATGAATTATTAAGAGTACCACCTTATCACCCAGACTTTGATGCTATTGAATTAATTTGGGCTGATTGTAAGACATACTACAACAATCATAATGGCAGAGATGGATACAGTAATGAAAATGTATTGGGTATGTGGAATGAAGCATTAGAGAAGTGCAACACTGAATCCTGGTCAAAATGTGTAAAACACACCGAATCGCTCATTGAAAAATGGTATGAACGAGAGAAGCTCCTTTGTGATATGTTAATTGAACCCATTATTATAAACATTGGTGACAGTTCTGAATCAGAAAGTGATTAAATATATTAGTTTTGTTTTTACTTTCTTAAATAGTACATAGTTCTACATGCTCGCATTACATAAATAAATCATGTATTGAGTATTTCATTACCAAATATATTTCAACTGGTGTTTTTTATTTCTTGAATATTCATTTATTTATTAATATACAGTGGGTCATTGCATCCACGCACGTATAGGTAATTGAAAAAGTTTGATTACCTAAGTCTAGAAGATTCCTTTTCTGAGTTTTAGTGATGTGAGTATATGTTTATTGTACATATTGATAAACACAGTTGAATTATGAAATGTAATAGTAAATTAATAACATGTACAAAATATTTAAAATTCTAAAGTACTAAAATACGGAAATATAGCCACTAAAAGCAGTACAGGCGTGTAGGTGTATAAATAATGAATAATCATGGCTAAAAAAAGACATATGTTATCAAATATTTAGTGAAACATTAGAATTTGTCGTCACAATTTTAAAGATTCATTCCTTTTCGCCTTTGTATCTCCAGCAATATTTTTTGAATTTGGAACATTGAATATGCTCACTGGACGGCAATTTTTGACATATTTGGAGAAAAGGGGGTGTACCCATGAGTGTGTCACACGGTATTCTATTGGGACTAAAAAAGCACTCTCATTGTCGGTGGTTCGCCATTTACATGAATTTGAAAATGTTAATTCAGTAATTCATTATCCTACTTATTACCTACACGTTGTAATTTTATCGGGATATTGGCCACGGCATTCTACATTTAGATGTCATTTGGCTTAAACGTCTCGAATTATTTCATATGCATATCATTGATGACGCATGAGTAAAGATATAATAATCGAACTGTTTGTAAAACGGGAGAGAGAGAATACCAGAAATACAAGAAAAAATATTAAGCACAAGCACACTTTGCCAATAAAACATTATTGAAAAGTAAAATAATAAGAATAGTAAAATAAATATCTATACCATAATTAGACCAATTATGACAATGACAAAAAAAGACGAGGAAGACATGAGTAAATTTGAAAGAAAAATTATGAGATCAATATTAAGACAAAAAAAATTTCAGAGAAAGAATACAGAATAAGAACTTAGAAATTAGATAGGAATTGAAAGAAGACAACACAGAATTAGATAGTTGGGGCATGTATGGAGGGCGGATAAAGAGAATAGGAAGGCCAAGATCAAAATGGATGCAGGGCAGAAGTGACAAACTGGAAAGAAAAAAGTAAAGACAGGATTAGATTAAGAAACATAGCCAAAAGCATGAATTATTACATTGGGTGTGATCTAACCCAAAAAACCATATCTAGATAGCTTTTGCGGCTTAACCACTATATATATATATATATATATATATATATATATATATATATATATATATATATATATATATATATATATATATATATATATATATATATATATATATATACAGTGTGTTTCACTTCTCATGGAAACACCCTCGTATCTTCTGTAATTTTTGATGAAATATCATGAAATTATCAGGATCGATAGATACACTAGAGATGAACTCTTTGCACGAAAGGGGTCATCCTACGTGATATACACTGCCTATTTTTCCGGAAAGTAATATTAGGGAACAAAATTGGCCCAAAATTGTCTCGGATTCGTGTTCAAGATCCCAAAATTACTACTAATACACTTGTCTCCTGGAAAAATTTCAGTTCTGAAAAATGCAATTTTTTTTCACGAACTCCACGTATGATGACCCCTTTCGTGCAGAGAGTTCATCTCTAGTGTATCTATCGATCCTGAAAATTTCATGGTTCGACGTCAAAAATTACGGAAGATACGGGGGCGTTTCCATGAGAAGTGAAACAAATTTGAATTTTTCAGGACTGAAAATTTTTCAAGAAACAGGTGTATAAGTAGTATTTCGAGGATCCTAAACACGAATCCGAAGGAATATTTGGCCAATTTTGACCGCTAATATAAGTTTCTGGAAAAATGGGTGGTTCCATCGCTGTTTTCGTGCAGTACATATCACGTAGGATGACGCCTTCTGTGCAGCGAGTTCATTCGTAGTAAATCTATCAATCCTGAATATTTCATGGTTCTACGTTGAAAATTACGGAAGATACGTGGGTATTTCTATGAAAAGTGTAACACACTGTATAAATGATGATAAGTTAAGATCTAGGAGCGTAAGTTCTTTCGTGGTGAGTTGAATCATACTAGTTATCGTCGCCGAAGAAATGTTCTCAATCTGTCACATTTGACATCAGTTTCATTAAGTTCGAATCGAATTCTTTGGCGTCTCCAGTGTGGAGATCTGCCAAACATATTCTTCCCCTCAACCCTCAACAAATGGCTATATTTCATACATAACTCTTCATTGTGAAATTATTCCGTTGGGAGGATGGAAGTGAAACCGTCGTAAAGAACAACGATACACGAATAAAATCAACCAATTATACGTCACAGTTGACTTCAATCGTTGTTATGTGAAAGGTCGTTCCTCGTCTACATTTCCTACATTTTTCTAGGCTGTTGTTCGAGTAAAAAACAAATATGTGAGCGTTTTTCTAGCCTAGGTCATAACGGGAGACATTCAGTTCTGAAAGTCATGAATAATATAAATAATAAGTAATGTGTTGTCTGGCTACATGAACATAATCGAAAAAAACTTGAACCGTGAAATGGACATGAATGGAAACAATTATAATATTATTAATTAGTGGTTGAACAATTTGAGATAATGAACACTAATAGTTTTTTTTTTGGAATATAAAACACAAAATGAGTGTACTTGGGTGCAGAGACAGTATACTCATGAAGCAGAACCAAAAAAGTAGGTGATACAGCAATACACCTGATAGTTTTCTTGTAATGTTGATATTTCAAATATTATACAAGTTGTCGAAATGGGGTTAACTTGCATCTCATGATCAAATAATAGGCGAGGACACGAAAAAATATTTTTGCTCCAAATGTGTTTTAAAATACATTATACATACAATGTCACACATAAAGTTCGCGACAAATGGAAGTTTTTTTTTTATTAATAGATATAAAGTAAAGAAAATTTGACTTTGCAGTTAGTTTGTGCTTAAAAAATGAGTAAAATACAGCATTTTTCCTTTTTTCATGTGCTACTCTAAACCTGTCAAATTTAACATTTTTTTTCGAAAATCCTCAAAAAATCAGTTTTTTTTTTTGGAAATTTCGAAAAAAGTCTAAGAAAAAAATTGCTCAGTTTCCAATTTCATACATTTGCTCCAAATTTGGACTCTCTACTGTCACTTCGACTTTTATCAATTTTTTTTTTATTTTTCGAATCTTTCGCCCTATCGATTCGAACGAAACATGATTCAAATTTCATAATTTTGATAAATATGAGACCTAAATGTCATATCTTGCCCAGAAAATAGCCACATTCGCCTGTTACCAGAAAATAAAAAAACGTTCCTCCAGAAATTCGTCTTTGTTGTTACTAAATTCATCTAGTTTTTTCATTTCATTGTTAATGATGTGGATTTTCAATGTATGGAGTTTGACTCACATATTTTTTGTAGTAGTTCTCACAACCAATTTTATCAATCCCCATTTATTTTTTATTTTTCTCTGCCTCATCTTATCCAAACCAATTTGACATAAAAATTTCAAAACCCTAATACACAGGGCTTTTCAAAGTAGAGTCAATGTAAAGATTCCTTGGTAACAGTAAAAGATATAGGGGGTATTTGAATGGGGTCAAAGGTGCGTATTTCAGAAGTCCATTACAAGAAAAAAAACTGATCTAGCGCTATGCAGATAAAATTGAAACTTTCGAACATGGCACTTTGCCATAGCAACTTTTTATAAACTATCCTAATCTGCGAATAAAAATTATATTTAAAGTATCGCACAAATGGGACCACCCCAACTTTTTGTTTCAGGATGAGTACCTGTATTTTTCATTGTATTGTTTTCAAATGCTCAGAGCGTTGCATCTTTATCTGAACTATAGAGAGTGTTTTGGAAGTATTGAACTATTAGCAATACATTTTCATCAATTTTATAAGAGCTGTGATCAAAAAATATCAGAGAAAGAGATGGTAATCAATGAAACATTTTTCAATTACCACTGTTTTGAAAGTTTACTAGAAATTGTTCCATATTTCCAAAATAATCTGTAGTTCAGATTAAAATACTACTCCAACTTGAAACAAGACTCTAAACATTTGTTGGTATGTTATTAAAAATACAGGTCCGTATTTGAAAATAAAAAGTTGAGTGTGGCCCAATTTGTACGATACTTT
This sequence comes from Chrysolina americana, assembly GCA_958502065.1. Taxonomy (NCBI): domain Eukaryota; kingdom Metazoa; phylum Arthropoda; class Insecta; order Coleoptera; family Chrysomelidae; genus Chrysolina; species Chrysolina americana. The sequence goes on along the minus strand of OY293421.1, from coordinate 12,414,298 downwards.
ATATATAAACTTGCATATTTCGATAGTCCACAGAAAGTTGTTTCGGCAAAGTGCCAAAAGTTTTCAAAATCGTCAGATAATAAAAAGACACAACTCCAGAACTAAAAGCTAGATCAATTTTTTTTGTTTCACGTAATTAATTTTCCTTTTCAGAATCATAGTCTATTAAAGTTAGCAATAATCACTCACCATAGAAACGTCTTCAATCTCCCTCAGGATCATCCTGAAACGAATAATGTATTTTCATCTAGTTGTTGAAATATTACTTATAAGTATTTTCCCATTCTTTCACTTAAATTGCTATATTTCACCCCTTTCCCTACCATCAAACTGATATAAATAATGGTTATGAACTGAAATAAAAAATAATGGCTATGGTATTTTTTATAATGATTCATGTTCATGTGTTCAAAAATTAATACGCAACAATCTAGTGGTAGATCGTTATAAGAACGTCAAAAGTGGTCTCGAATTAACCCTAAAAGTGCATCATCATGACTTGTTTCAGGTTTTTATACATGTGACCTGGGGTTGACAAGGATATCTGTATAGGCCACAATCCAAATTGGTGAAAAAAATTATCGTTTCGTGTAAACTTTTTCTGCAAATTTCAACAAATATATTTTCATTTTTATCAGTCACATTCTTTATTTGATGCTAAATATTCAAATCCAAATTTAAATCAAATCACTCGCACTAACAGACTTGTGAGTTTTCAGTGATTTCATCAATCGATTCATGTTTATCTTTTTCGTTCCGTGGAAAATAAAATATGATCCATAAAATTTCTACAGCTGAACAAAGGAACGTCGCGTCTATTCTTTCTTGATGTGTAAGTGTCAAAGTTTGACATAAGTGAGTAACACAAAATAAAAAAAAATCTTGTTCTTATTTATCTTCCACAAAGGAAAATACTGAACATAATATTAATAAAGTGCCGAGGAGTAAACCGCTGTTGAATTCCGTAGAATTCCGTGGAATTCCGTAGAATTCCGTGGAATTCCTTCGAATAAAAGCGTGTTTTTTCCATTCTCAATTTGTTCAGTAAATCATAATTTCGACTATTACAAGCCTCTCGTAATAAAAAATAACAGAATTTTGAGTTTTGCTTTGAGATACAGATGAAGCAAAAGTTCTTCTTCATTTCAATATTTTTCACCTCATTAAAATTCCCTCGTATTTATACGTTATCTATTCAAACATTATTCTGAATCGATTGGCATTCACAGATATTTTGAAGACTTTTAAAATAGGTATATATTTTTTCCACATTAGGTATTCTTCAATATTGAATATTGCATTACTTTACTTCAGTCGTATTTGAATCTCTAGCAAATGCGAAATCAGCTGTTTTTTTCAATTATAATGCAATTCCACTATGAAAATATTGATTTGTGCATTTTTTCTACTAAGAGTAATGTCAAACAGGTGAAGTTCTTGAAGCTGTGTACACGTATATAACTATTCAATGCAATGAAAGAGTTGTATTTCGTGTAAGAATTTAATAAAATCGCAAAGCGCTTTCGGCTATTAGGCCATCATCGGTGCTATACCTGCAAGTAAGTAATCGTGGAAAAAAAGGGTTGAGAAATTTTGAATTACTTACTCGTCAGGTATTTATACAGGAGCAATACTTATAAAAAGTCACCAAAATGGTTAACATTGGTTTTGATCGGACGCACATACTTGTTAAAATTAAGTACTTAATATATAATTTATTCATGATGTGACATTTGACATCTAACGATTTGACATCTGAGATTTGACATACCTAATGAAACAAATTTTGTCAATTTGTTGAAATTGGAATGTGAAAATTATAGGTTTTCCTGTCATTTCCACAAGTGTTTTCTAATTTATTTCCGTTTTATATGGTATTCCACAACATCTATGAATAGAACCCCGCACAGACCTTATGGGAATCTGGTCTTCTGTTGAATTTGCTGTTACTTTGGGAAAATGAAGTTCTCGTTATCCCGAACAAAAGTCCGTACGGGCACAAAAAGATCATATCGATACCCACAACGAACAAAGCCGTAACTAAAGTTACAGCTATTTTCAGTTTTAGGTGTAGGCGTATTCAGCTTAAAAAACTGATGCTGACGATAAAGAAGCCGTATCTCTAGACCAAGTAGTTACGAAGAAATCTACTTAAAAAAGTTGTATTTTGATTTAGACGTTGAAGAAAAATTTCAGTATTTTGGCTCTCCTGAAATATGATGAAAAATGAGTTACGTCTTTGTTCGTTGGGAGTGTCGATATGAGTAGCTTCGGAGGTATGGGACCTACAAGTCCACGACTGTTAATGATGTTGCGCCTGTAAGTAGACTTAGCTGAGAGTCAAAATAAACGTGAACTTTAGCTAAAGCTGTTGAAAATTTGTATTTTTGAATCCTACCGTTAAAAAGTTAGTGATGAAAATGTCGAAAAATCCGGGAAAACCTGAAAAATCGTGGAAAACTCGCTTGAATCTACATTTTATGCTGTCGAGAAGATGTAAACAGATTGGATTAAAAAAAAAAATCTTTTTACAGAACCTGAAGCTTCTCGCTTAATAATAAAGTTTGGAGGAATCGGAAAATCAAAGAAAATCTAATTCTATCCTAGGTCATTCTTGTACGTAAGGCTGGAGCAAGAACTTTAGGTACTTGTGCTCATGTTGCGTCCTTACTCTGGTATTTAGGATATGCACGTCATTAAGCACAAGTTCAACATTCATCCACGTTACGATTGCATAACATTTTAAACTCTCAAAATGTTAATATTCCTGAGCAATGCAAGATGCAAGATGCAAGCTGGGTGTAGAGTTTTTATTTTCAGTCGGTATTGGTACTGGCCAAGGTCGCATCTTTTCAACTGACCTAATTTAGGAAGCGCAACACCGGGCAACCTGTACCCGAGTCAGGCACAACGTGCGTAAAGGCATTTTTTTCCTGTCGTGTAAAAAAATCAAATGAGTTTCCTCAGCTTTTCAGTATTTTCATTGATTTTCCGATTTTCTCACATTTTGGTATTAAGCCAGAGCTTTCAAGTTCTGAAAGAGAATCCTTTTTTTGAAAAAATATGGACTGTTTACATCTCGACAGCGAAAAATGTAGATTTTGAGCGAGTTTTCCTGGATTTTCTAGGTTTTCCCATATTTTCCAACATACCCATCTCTTACTTTTAGACGGTAGGGTTCAAAAATACAATTTTTTCAACACCCTTAGCTTAAGTTCACGTTTAGTTTTACTCCCAGCTTAGTCTACTTACAGACGCAACATGATTAAAAGTCTGGGACTTGTAGGTCTTTTTGTGCCTGTGGGGACTTTCGATCGGGATGCCGAGAAGTTCATTTTCCCAACGTTACAGCTAATTCGACAGAGGGCCAAATTCCCATGAGGCCTCTGCGGGGTTCTTTTAGAAAAATCGCTTTGGTAACCATATGCTTAAGCCTTTCCATATAGTGAAATGAGAAAATAAACAGAAACGTTTCTAATGGCATCTTGCAAATTGCACCACTACAGAAAAAAAATAACATATATTCATCAAAAACATGCATTTACCTATTCGCACCATTATCCCTTTGCCTTAGCTTTCTTCTCGAAATTCATTTCACCTCGACACTCACTACAACTCTTTCACACCACAATGAATCCATCCATAAATACGGATTAGACTGTAATATTCTGCATGAATATTTAAAACGATGATATATTAAACTATTCATCCCGTTGAACCGACTGATAACGAATAATATAAATCACATCTTCCACGAACTTTCTTTGTTTTCAGCTACGTGTTCGAGTTTGTCGTCTCCAGTTTTTAGAAGGTCTGAGTACTAGAAAGACAAGGAATACCTTTTCAATGCATAGGCGTACAGTTTAGTGTTGAATTGAGCATCATTTATTTCAGTCCTAGGTTTTTCGAAATTAAAAGCCTTTTTAGTAGGTAGTAGGTATACATGCATCATGTTCCCTGTCAACTACTTGATGTAACGTAATAAAATGAAGGGGACACTTTGCTAATCTGAAATTAATTTCAAGTATTTTTTTGAGTTTGGTTTTTGTACAGGGTAGTTCAAATAGAAAACCCAGGGGTATACGAAAATAACCCATGATCAGAGATTTTTGGTAGTTCTCGAGTTATACTTTTATTCGTGATTTGGTAGAGTGGGGATTCAAATATCCATATCTGTTCTTGTGGTGGGTAATGGTAATGGTATATATGGATGGTGACTGATGCGCTGCTACCTAATTAGATCTATTGTGTCCCATCTTCTTCTGCTATTTCAAAGTATTCTCGTTTACAGCAGCCCCTCAAGCCCCAATTCCTTGAGGAATTCAAGGATTTTGAGGGGTCTATTCGTGGTATTTTTCCCGCAGTCAGCTGGTGTGATCCCAGTATATTCAATCTTTTGTGATGTACAGCATAACATTCCATCCGTATATGGTGTGGTGTTTCTGGATGTTCCCCAAAGAATCTGCAGGCGCTGTCCTCCTCTAATCCTAGCTTCCTTAGGTGTGTTCTTTGAGTCTGCAGTGCCCCGTAAGAAATCCCGTGATTGTCTTTAGACTAGTTTTGCTGAGGTTAATCAGTGTCTTCGATCTTGCTCGATTGAAGTTGCCGAGGAGATCTTTGGCCTGCCTTAGCCCTGGAAGTATTTGCCAGTATGTTGCTCTCATTGCTTCTTCAGTTTTATTGAGTTCGTCTTGGAAGTAAGATTTTCCAAGTCCGCAAAATGGTTCCGGCCCGATCGGTGGCGTTGATGCCCCTTTTTGATCCAGGGTATCTGCTTGTTCATTGCCCTCCACTCCGACGTGCCCCGGCACCCAGAGGAGGATCACCTCGTTGTTCCTGCCGAGATAATTAAGTTTGTCTAGGCATTCCCAAACCATCTTTGAGTTGATGTTATATGAGCTCAACGCATTGGTGGCTGCTTGACTGTCAAAGGGGATTGCGATTTCCTTGTTTCGGTATTTTCTGTCAAAGTTGAATTGAATGCACATTTCTATGGCGTGAATTTCCGCTTGAAAAATACTGGGGAACAGGCCCATGGATTCGGAGTATTTGTTGCGAGGTCCAAAGACTCCTGCTCCATTGTGGTGAGTATTTTTTTATTTTTTTTTCTGCACCATGATCACCTTGAATGTTACTTTCATACAAAAAATAATAAACTTTCTAACAATCCTTCAAGATACTCAAAAAAGTATCGAAATTGAGAATTTTTGTTTTTAGTAGGATGGACCGAAATTTTCAACGTAAATTCAAATATACGAAAGGAAGTAACCTGACTTTAAAAACTACAGTTTCCTATGCTATCCAAAAGATTTAGAAAATGGTACTTACTTTAACTATTATTCACTGTAATCGACCGTCAAAGGTGAATAGACAAAAAAACTGTTTATGCTTAAAAAAAAATTATTGACTAGTTTTTTCACTTCCATGACAAACTTAGGTGACCAATTCTCAAAGGTATTCAAATAAACAAATTGACTGATTGAGAAGACAGATTAGATGATCATTTGTGTACTTTCAAGAAATAAGTTGTCATTTCATTTCACCTTCATACAGACTTATTTTTGTATGTTATCAAGGAAATTACACACAAATTAATGCAATACACTTCTTCGTCAAAGTACCTTAACGAAATGACGTCCTGCCACATAAATAAAGAGCCTGGAACATCTTGAAAAAATATGTTTCAATCGTCAGAATGCGCTTGAACGTTTTTCTTTAATTTTTCTTGCAGCTTCTATCAATTTTTCTCGTTATTCTATTCCGTTGTCGCATTTTCGCTCAGACACCATCTTCTTGTAGAATCTCCAAATAAAAAGTAGATGAGTTTGAGGTCTGGCGGACGTGCAGACCAGTCGGTTGGCCCTGCACGCCCAATCCAACCTAGTTGGAAAGTTACATTTAATGATGTCTTACTTCTCTCGCGTAGTGGCAAGAAGCACCGTCGATTTAGAAAATTATTCGTTGTCGTAACTTATGTTTCACGTCTTTCAATAATTCAAGAAGGTAAAAAAAACTAAATAAGCATCTCCATCTAACCTGGATGGTACCAATAAGTTTTCCATCAAGAATCCTCGACCACAGGTTTGCGCTCAAGTGCTGTTGAAAGTTTGATGCCTTGCCAGATGACGGTTTTTGATGGCCCAGCAATTGTAGTTGTGGTTGTTGAAAATTTCACTCCATCCGAATCAGGACTCGTCTGTCCAAAGTATTTTTTCGAAAAAATCAGAGTCTTCTTCAGATCCTGCTAACATGGTTTCACAAAAAGCAACTCTTCATAATATCACAAGTTAGATGGGAAAAAAAGTATTGATCTGAGCAGAACGGGGGAGGCTTAGATCAGAGATAGACTTGCCACTAGCTAGACGATGATAACTAACTAACCAAATTAAAAACTTATTTTTTGATGCTCAATTTTCTTAAGAATCCTTGTAACTGAAGTTGGTGGAATTCCATTTCGTCTAGATATCGTGAACTCATGGACGGGTCTCTTCGGACTTCTTCTAAGACTTCAACTTGCTCCAGATTCCGGGGTACTGATTCGCGAGATTGATTTATCATCAGAGTGTTATGTGTTTCGATAAAAACCTTGTGGTCTGGGTAATGATCCTGTAATTCTCCTCGTTTTTTCAGTTCCTTTTGATAAAGCCTTGCAGCTAAACGACCGTTGCCTTGGGCAACGCCATAATATGATGCATCTCTGCGCATTGACTTGGAAAATAACAACTAGAGCAGTAAACATACACGATATCAATGATCAACTAAAATAACGTCAGATTAGATATCAGGTGTCAAGGACAGAGGGTATGAGAAAGTGGGGTCACGGAGCAGGCTTAATCAAGCTTAACTTATGATTCAAGGATCTTTAGCCTATTAACAGCGAATAATGACTTCCAATTTTTTTAAATGTTTTGGATGGCTCAGGAACCTTTAAAGTTATTGAAGTCATAGAACCTATATATGGATACTCCTTTTCGTATTTCTGAATTTACGATGGAAATTTGAGTCCATTTCACTAAAAACGTACATTCTCAATTTCGATACTTCTTTGAATATCTCGCGGGATTGTATGGAAGTTTATTATTTTGCCTATGAAAAAAATATTCGAGACCATCATGTCGCAAACATACGAAACAAGTTTGAATATTTCCCACCCGCAGGACTCCCTAACAATTTTTTAAAAGATTATAACTCAACAACTACCAAAAATCGCTGACATATATGGGGTATTTTTGAATACCCCTGGTAGTGGGGAATTCAGTTTTTTCTTTCGAACGTCACTCTTTGGACCACCTCTTGTATATAGTGTATAATACTATAGTCCTAGAGCATTTAAAGCATTTGCAACGTGGTACTGGTTGAACGTGTTTTAAAAGCTCAGACAGTCAGGCACACTGAGCAACCATGACCGACCGTCCGCGACCGTCCAACTACGACCAAAATTTTCAAAACGTGTATTCTTATCGGATATCTCACACTGAATGATCGTCTTCAACCGGTTTTCGAAAACCATGTTTAAAATTGCAATCTGCTGAAAATTTTGGTCGATCAGTGTGAGTTTGAAAGTTTTTATTGATCCCTTTCCAATCAATCGTTGCTGGACGGTCGCAGACGGTCGATGCTGGTCGATCAGTGTGATTCCTAGCTTACTTGTATACTTCTATCATAATTCACTCATTTTTATTTGCCGTTTTAGTATGTACCTAAGATAAGGTATATGGAACCTACTAATATGGTAAAACCCTGAGAAAACACTGAGTTTCTTTTTTGAGGAATTTTGGTTTCGGTGAATTTTTAAAAATGTATGGTATGCCCACCATGTATCCTCAAGCAATGTTTACATAGCGCTAGCCCAAAAAAATCAACAGTTACACTGCTAGAGGGCGTTAAAATTTAAACAATATCTTCACTTGTTTCAGTAGGTAGCTAATGTTACATAATATTTTGCTATTCGAAAAAATCTCACCCCCTCCCCTTAACCCCCAACCTATATTAAGATCGGCTGTTTGAATATGCTCGAACAAGTTATTTTGAATAAAAATTAATCGACTGGCAAACCCAAATAATTAGTAGTTTTGATGGTAGGGGGCGTTAAATTCATACCCGCACATTGAACTTATCCGAAAATTAAATAATTAAAATGAACGAACTCATTTATGATTATATTATAAGAATTTGCGCGTATCGTGATTCTTATCATAACAATAGATTTCGAAGAAATTTCACCTCTATGATTTCACGATAGGTTTCCTTGAATTTGCATTTCTTAATTAATACGTCTACTAAGTCTGGAGTATAATCGTTATTTCCAACGACTGCAAATCTCAAAGCGACTAGATTTTATTTGTCATTGGCTTCCTGTGATGGTTTTGTATAGGGTTCTTGGAAATGAAGACTTCTCAATCCTGAAAAACATTCTTCAAAGAGAATTTATTTGAAATGAGTGAAAACAAATATTCTACGGATAATTCTGTTATACTATTTCGGTGGCATTTATTGAACTGGAAATAACCATTTCTCCCTATGAATATACTGACGATTATTAGACTATATCGGCAACCCCCTTGCAAGAGTCCTATATTCAAGTACAGATTTGCTCATTATTGATAAAAAACAACAAGGCAATTATGCAATTATGCAATTATGAGTTTTACCGAAATCGAAACAGGAAAGTATCATCAACTATTATTTGTCTGTATTATTGATTTTACAGTATTTTGTAAGCAATACGTGCTATCAGTTTATATACACGTTCATTTGAAAGTTATTATTAAACATAATCAAAGCTTGATCACAATTCGCACTTTCAATAGTATTCTTCTTGAGGAATAAATTTAGTCAGTTGTAAGTCAATATACTGTTACGATATGTACTAAATAATAAGCCGAACACACTACTAAACTGTTTATTTCAAACTTTACTATTTATAAACATACAACTACTTCACTGACTAATAGAACACCTAGATCTACACAACTAGCTAAATATTCCAAATACTTATTAACTTCTACAAAAACGTACAATCATTTCTTCATAAAAACTTCATTGAGTGAAATGTCTGTCGCCTTGTATACTCAAGCCATGTCAGAGATTCTTCGCGACAGTTCCGTTATCCCGAAATCGACTCAGCAGCGTAGCTAGGGTATTTTTTTCAATTTCGTAACAATACGTAGAGGGAAATAGTTGTTCTTTGTCGGACATTTGCCTAGTTTTTTATGTTTTGACGAAATGTATTTAAATATGATAAAATACACCTGTCTTTTCGACTCCAACTGCATTTAGATTGAAGACAGCTGACAGCGATTGATAAAAGAGGAGCCGCTATCATCACTCCCCCCACTCAGAAATACGACACCGCCTGTCATCAAAATGCATAGTATAACGGGAACTCTTTGACATCATAGTAGACGCTATTTCAAAAGCGCAAAATCGTACCAAGACCACAATTTTCACCGAATCTCTCAGCGCGATAGAAAGAATGCAAATGTAACAAACCTACAACGCGAAAAAACAACATGTACTTAGAAATTGAATGAATTTCTTCTCTCATTTTCTGTGACCAAAATATCATGACTACTGATTTTTTTGGGTTCAGTTTCAGCTTATTCTGAGCTTCTTGTAGGTTACCACAATGAAATGAGAAATATATTTGAGTATCATCTGCGTAATGGTGTACAGTAGATTTGATAATAGGAATATATATACTGAAAAGAAGTGGACCCAATATAGATCCCTAAGGTACACCTTTAGTCACCAGTAGAGACTTTGACAACTCACTGTCGATATTAACGCTTTGACTGCGGCCATCTAGGTAATTCTGTATCAAGCGAACTGCGCTATTCAAAAATCCAAAGAAGTTGAGTTTATTACAGAGTATTTCATGGTCCAAGGTGTCTAAAGCTTTACTGTAGTCGAGCAAAACTAGACATGTTAGTTTGCCGTCATCTGTGGCTCTGAAAATATCATCTGTAATCGCTAAAAGAGTAGTAGTAGTACTATGTTGCGTTCGGAAACCTGATTGAACAGAAGTTATTATGTTATGCTCGTACACATATGAAGAGATCTGATCTTTCATTGCCATTTCTGCGACCTTAGATAGAGATGAGAGGATGCTGATGGGTCGAAGGTCAGAAAAATCTGTGAAAATGTTGCATTTTGGTAGAGGAATGACCCAGGCATGTTTTCATTCTTCAGGAAATACACCTTCCACCAAAATCGTATTTACAATGTGAGTGATATGATTTGAAAAATGGTCAACAATCAAATGAATCATGCGAATGGAGATGTTGTCAGACCCAGTGGCATTAGTTTTGATTTTATAAATATATTCTTTCACCAATTCACTGGTAATGTTAGAGAAGTTGAAACTATTTTCGTTGTGGGTTCTATTGTATACTTCAAGAAGCGACAACTGTGCTTTCGAATGGTCCTGCTGGAAAATATTGTTAAAATGATAGTTAATATCCTTCGTGTTTACGTTTTCAGAGGTTTTTATCGAGATATATTGAACTTTAGCATTACTCTCATACTAGAAAAAACATTGCACGTAAATTATCAGCTTGAGCGTACCAGCAGGCATGACAGATAATGGAATAAACATAAATTGAACCTGTATCACTACCTGTATCAACTACTTTCCTGGCTAATACCACGACGGACATTGAATTACATCTGAAAGATATTTGTGCAACGTTCTTCCAAGAAGACCCAATTGCAAGTGCGTATCCTGTAATTGAACAGTAGATTATCCTTCATTTGGCTGGAAATGACCACCTGCAGACATGCATGTTTCGAGTGCTCACCTCTCAGCAGAGCCAGGGTAGGCCGGACTACATTATATTTGTCCTGTCCCTGCCAAATTAACATTAATCAACCGTTTAACCATCTAATATTTCCTTACGGACGACACTACGACCCACAACAGCGTCATCCGCTTGGAAAATCAAGAACTACACACTCCTCGAAAAGCACAGTCTCCAGGAAGAGTTAACTGTATTATTTCGAAGAAAGTTCGAAAATTTGTGCTGGAGATTATCACGAACATGAAACGAATGAAATCTTTCTCTCTACACGTTTCTACCAAGTGGAAAACCTCCTTGTAGAGATACTGTTAGTAAACTGGATACCTATCTAACTCTGCCCCAATAGAATCATCTTAGTTTTCGAGAAGCAAACACTATTTTGGCAGTCGAGTTTGAATTTCCTTTCATAATATACTATTGTCTCACTATCGCTGGCCCGTCTATTATGTCGACTAATAAAATCATCTCAGCACACTATAAGTTTAATAACCCCCTTCAACTCAATTAATTCGTTGGATGACGCCTTCCACGCGCAAAATTAGATGCTTACATTTCTGGAACAAGCCAGAACTTTGCTCGTTCAATATTAATGAGTAAATGTTTGCCAAAAATTTGTTGATGTGTTCAGTCTAGAGCCTTTATCTTATGATAACTAACGCAGACGACCATAATGAAGTATATACTAGCATTTTTTTAAACTTTATATTAATTGTTCGAGTTCCTATTCATATCTTAACATTGAAATAAAATGATATTTTTTCATGTTTTGGTTCTCACGAAAAGGAAATTCCTGTAGTGTTAGAGCTAATGGAAGGAACGTAGGAATTGGCGTTCTTTTTCTTAAATATCTGCGAATTCCTCGAATAACATTTTTATAAAAAAATGATTAGAGAATACATCAAAATGTACATATTGTGGTTATTGTTCTGTCTACGTTCAATTCATCGTGGGGCATTTCTGTACTGATTCAGAAGAGCAAAAGCAAATTTAGACTGTCACATTATTTGGTTTGGGGACACACATATTGTCAGACCGAACAATATAAAATGAAGAAACACTTAAACTTCACCCCACCAATCAGCTTCTTCATCAACAAATTAAATCTTTTTATATAGTTATACTTTTTCTTACTGCAAAAAGTGAAACTCCACTAAGTCAAACCGTTTTTCATCATACTGGACATGAGCAGAATAAAAAATATCGACTGTAAAAACTCTTTATTACTATGAACCAAGATTTCATCTCAATTATGAGACATCTTTAGGATCAGTAGTGAATATCTCATATCGGTACCACTACCCATCGACTGATGATAGTCAGCAATATTCGAATTTTATCTGATAGTAAAGGGATATCAGAAACGTATTTCGTTAGACTAAGCCTTGTACATTGTTGCCGGCGCTTGCAATTAAAAATCTAATTGGGAAAATGTTAATTTTTAATGAAATAAACTGTTGATTGCATATTCATGTGAATAGTGAATGTGCCATGAAATGATAACACGGGATTCGAGGAACATGAAAACAAAATGAACTTTTGCTTTTGAACACTGGTCGTATCGATATAATAATATTAATAATAATAAATTGCCTTTATTTAAACTGGCGGAGTTCAGCTGAAGCTGCTCTTCCACTCAACCAGGACAAGTCCTAACTACAATTTCTGATAACAATATTCCAGTTATAAATAATAAAGATAATAAATTCAGAAATAATTTTATATAAAGCCATTTTGGATCACTGTTTGTCGAGTAGGAACTTCTTCAATGATTTTCTGAATGATATGATTGACTGTTAATGCTGATATTTATTGAAATTTGATGCTGACTGATATGAAAAAGATCGCTCGTATAAAACTGAAGAGTGTTTAGGTATAGTGAGTGTGTTGTTCGTTCGTAGATCTCTATTGTGTAATTGATGACGAGGTACGAGTTTGTTTGCTAATACGTCAGGGGTTTTTGTAGTGTGTAACTTATACAGAAAACATAATTGATATAATTCACGTCTGCTAAACATTTTCAACCATCCAATTTCTTTGATAAAGGGTGATACATGCACCCTAAATGGAATGCTTCATGCTAGTCGTACACATGCATTTTGAAATTTTTGGATTCGGGCTGAGGTAACAAAATGAAGACAAGGGCCATAAACAATATCACTGTAGTTGAATATTGAGGGTATCAAGGTAATGTCTGTTTGAGTATAAATTTTTCAATAATCCATAGGAATGTCGAATCATATTATTCACATAGTCAGAAAATGTCATTCTGTGATCAATCAGCAACCCCAAACATTCAATTGTGTCACTAAATGAAATTGACTGTTCATCAATCTGTATAGATAAATTGTCTATGGCCCTTTGACGGTCTTTGGTGCTACCAAAAATGATAGCTGATGACTTAGATGGATAAATGTTGAGAGAGTGCTTTTTGGAAATTTCCATTAAATTCTTAATGTCCTTATTGAGATTGTTTTCCTGATCTATCAAAATTTCTGATTCATCACTATTATACAAGATAGTGTCATCAGCATATGTTTGAATCTGGAAATGTTCAAGAGATTTGCTGAAATCTGAGGTATATATGGTGAAAAGGAGGGGAGCAAAAACCGAGCCATGAGGAGCCCCGTGAACAACACCTAGCTCTATTGATTTCATATTTTCGATTACTACACATTGAGTTCTTCCATTTAAAAATGATTCAATTAATGAGCGAGATATATGGTCAAAACCGAAATATTTTAATTTAGTACATAATTATTGATGGTTCATTGTATCAAATGCTTTGCTATAATCAACGGATACAATTAATTCAGTTTTATTTTTATCTAAATTACTTATCATTACATCAGTAATTTCTAGATGTGCAGTTTTTGTGCTATGACCAGGTCTAAATCCATGTTGATGAATGGGTAAAATTTTATTTTTGTTGACGTAGTCGTAAACTTGATCATGAATTGATTTTTCTAGAATTTTCGAAAAGGCTGGTAATATTTTTATAGGTCTACTATCCAAAAAACTTTCAGGTTTGTTCTTTTTATTTATCGGAAATATTAGTGATTTTTTCCACACCTCAGGGTATAATTTTTATTGAAATTTCATTGCAGACCCAATATTGAGCACAAGGAAATTGGCTAGTGTTACCAATATCAGTAGAACCTGTATCCGCCAAATACTGAAACATCATAAATTCCACTCCTTCAAAATACATTTGGTAAACCAATGGAGTGAAGATGATTTTGATATCCGACATGTATTTCGTGAAACTATGACTACGAGAATAAATGCTGATGAGAATTTCTTTTTCAACATCAGCTTTTCTGACGAGTCTGCATTATTTTTGAATTCGACTGTGAATCGTCATAATTGTCGTTATTGGTCAGATGTCAATCCACATGTTTTCCACGAAGTCCATACTCAAATTCCCTAAAAACTCATTGTCTGGGCCGGTATTCTTGGGGACCATTTGATTGGACGAATATTTCTAGACGGTAACTTTACAGGAGAAACTTATTTTGAATTATTGAATGAATTTGTTCATCCACAATTAGTAGTCATCATCGAGAATGATGATCGTTACCATGAAGATCACTTGATATTTCAACAAGTCGGGCACCTCCACATTATGTACAGCCAGGAAGTTGGATTGGAAGAAGATACTTAGAGTGGCCAGCCAGTTCTCCAGATTTAACACCACTCGACTTTTTCCTGTGGGGTCACTTGATAAACAAAATCTATGTAACCGAATCACAATCTAAGTAGAATTAGTGAAGAATGCCGTCGAATGACGCCGAAAATGATACGAAATGTGAGGTCGCATTTTGAACAGAACTTGTACTACTGTATGGAAATGGGCGGTAGACAGTTCATTGACAATAATAATGATTGCGACAGTTGATTTATCAGATATTGTTTTGATTGTCTGGGTGTATAAAAAGTGATTTCCCAACTTCAAGAAGGAAAATACCTTTCAAATGAGGTATCACTTGTCATATTATGTTGCCATTTGAAAATGTAGGGAAGGCGGTCACAGATCTGTGGGATAGAAGGTATTTTGGATGAATGTCATCGCGAACGATGTCCCTCTCGAAAATGTAGTTGATGTGTCTGAGCGTTATTGTAATATTCGATTCTGACGACCTAAAGAGCCACTGTTTCGTTTTCAAAGGCCAACTCTGAATTGATAACAACGTTTTCAAATTGTGTTATACTAGTCGAAAGTGACTGCTGAATTCACTTTAATGACGTGATGAATTACAAATTCCTCTTCAGTCTCTTCAATGAATACTTCATAGAAAGGGCCATTGGTTCAAACAGAAGTTCATAGAAAACGCGTATATAGAAGCCAATGGCGCATTCAGTCCGCCGAGCGTGGAAATTCAAAACGTATGGAGACTGCTCATAGACCACAAGGGAGGGAAAAAAAGCGCGAAACTATACGCGCCACAACACCGCCATAACTACACCTTAATTACACCATATCTAAGTAAACAAGTTACTACATCGTCTACAACCTCCAAACCATTCATTTATGTTTCTGCTTTTGTTTATTATTGTTAATGATTTTCAGATATCCCGATGAGAAAATTCTAGAGTGGCCAAATCAGGCGAGCGAGCAGTCTATCCAATATAACCTCTTCTACTGCTTGGAAAATGTTTTTTCAGAAAGCCAGCTATTGACCTGTAATGAGATGTTGTTGAAAGTGTGGAAGTTTGTACGTTCTGACATTATTGACAGCAATTTTGTTCTGTATGAAAATTTATTTCTAAAATATTTCTGTCATATCCATAGCATTGAAAAACTTTTCCATAGAGTATCATCCTACTTCTTTTGTTATGGAACAGCTTATGAACTACAGTCGACGACAAAAATATTTACTCGTTCAGAACTTACTAGGAGTGGTACTTCATGGCACACTGTATATCTGAGGAACGAGAGATAAATTGAAATAACAAGGTTGATAATAAGTACATAAATTCACGATAAAGAGGCCAATGAAATGATAGGTTTTATTTATAGACGTATCTGCTGATGAATTCAAATCAAAATAACTGAAGAACTTTACCAGGACCTCAGCATTAAGACACTTTTACAGAATGAAAGTTTCAATGACATGTGACAAAAATCACTTCATTCGCATTTCAATGTGAGCAATAGATAAATAACTCTCAGTACACTGTTAAAACTAACCGTTACAATTATTCATAAATATCCATTTATTGTAAATTACAACACAAATTTCAAATTTTATTGGCAAATGAAATTTCAGATGAAATATTCAAAACAACCGCTATCTGGTCCGCTGAGTAACAAATTATCAATAAAATTTAATTCATCCAAAAATGCGTTATGTATAACACCAAACGCGCCAGGAGAATTAAAAACAATTTGGCTCAAAAACTAATTAATTTCAATTCAGTGCTTGATGAAGCGATAAAACATTATGATTTAGTGCATCGCAGAGGTTAAAATGATAGTGGTAGAATTTAATAGGCTTGCTGAAATTTCACCACAGTTTGGTTGACATTATGGTTTTTTTCTTCTCAAACATAGGGTTCCATACCTATATACAGGGTGTTATGTAATAAGTGTCCGATATTTTACAGGACCATTCCTCATTTATTTATAAAGTTACAGTTATAGGTGTAGGCATATTCATCTTAAAAAACTGATGCTGACGATAAAATAGCCGTATCTCTAGACCAAGTAGTTACGAAGAAATCTACTTGAAAAAAGTTGTATTTCGATTTAAATATTGAAGAAAAATTTCAGTATTTTGGCTTTCCTGAAATATAATGAAAAATGAGTTACGTCTTTGTTCGTTGGGAGTGTCGATGTATGTATCACATTTTCTAGGAGAAAAATCAACACCACTATCATTCTTACGTGAAAAAAAGCATGCTTGTCATAAGTCACTACATACAGCCCTTTTCGAGATATTTTGATTTGAAAAAAGTGAAACAATTTTGAAAACTTTTTTTTATTCAACGTTGAAACATTCCAAACGCTAATATTCAAACAACAATAAACGTAACACTAGATATGAAAATCACAATAATTGTGTATGTACGGGGCTAATCTTCTTATCACTGATTCCTGGAGTATTTTGAATTGTTCTACAAGAGTTAATTATTCTAATTCTTGATTCTTCTTCATTTGGGATGGGTTCATGCATGAACCACATGTCATTTCGTAGTCGAAGTATAAAGTATATAATCGGTGGACCAGTGGCGACAATCTTTTTTCTCAAGTACACGGGATTTTGGGGCCACATGCCTCGTTGTAAATCAAGTGTGATGTGAGTTGCATGGATGCCAATCCCGACGTCTGTAGGTTTATGGGGTTTTCCTACAGCTAAAAAGTAAATACACCACCAAAAATATCAATAAGTCGCCCCGGTGCGCCACGGCAAATAATAATAATAGCCGTCCTTTACATTCTGAGTTTTGTAATTTTACTTGTAGTAGTACTTTTGTTGTGATGAATAGTGAAAAATAAAGAATTCACATCAAGCACCAAACTAAAGGTTTAGAGCAAAAGGGGTGGATTCGGCAATTGGCTCTTGGCATTGCTGATCTAAAGCTGAAGGTGGGCACCACCTAGTTAGTAGAATTTTTATTTTTCATGTAGAACAAAACAGGAAACAAACTAAACTCAAAGAAAAGGCAGAGGTAATTTCCTTCAGCTCCAGAGTACGACAAAAGAAATAAAAATCAGAGTTGTATTTTTTCGAATTTATTTTAATGCTATTTACAAATGAACAGCAGAAGGCTGTTCTATTCAAAATGATATTTACAAGGTGATCCAGCTGAAGGCTTGGATGAGAGGAAAAATGTGCTTATAACAAAATGGGCTGAAGGCCAAGGTAATGAAATAACAGAACAATTAATTAATGCTAGGAAAGCTGAAGGCTTAAGCAAGTAAATAACTTATATTAATTGAAAAAAAAATGTAATAAACTGTTTAAGTAACCCTAACAACAATAATGTGGCTTTGCAAAGGGTAAAAGTTAACAGTTAATGTTGGAGTGCGGAGTACGTCGTTCAACTGGGGTTGAAGTTCCAAGTACCACCTCAGAATAATGTTCTACCTCCCTACCACAGTGTCGAAGCTCTCTACCTGATGGTAAGCTAACCAAGCGAAAGAATGTTGATACTAGCAATATGACGAAAATTATTAAATCCAGAACGTGATATCGAAAATATTTTATTTATTTTTATATTTCAAAGAATCGTACTGATTAACATCCTGTATAATTCAGTCCATGTGCAAAAAAACTAATAATAGATAACTATTATTTTACAGAATAGCACAAAAGACATTATTGGAACGGACTCACCACCTTCCTTTCATATCCGCAATCAAAAAAATCATAAAGTCTTGAGCTGTCGATAGCGAGCTGTCCGACGAGAGAAAGAAGCCAAAAATCTATCTTAGCCCTTTCGAACACCGATTCGTGTTTTTTGTAGAAATTCCATTTCTGTCGCGCAAGGTTAGATTGTTCAGGCGACTGATAAACACAACGATGTATACGAGGGTCTCTATAAGAGAAATATAAGTGAATTTTACGAAAATTAAATTAAATTCATAACGAAGTACAAAGTACTCGTTACAGTTTCACGAGGGAGTATTATTATCATAGTAAAAATAGGCAAATCTTTAAAAAAATTATAATATCTACGTTTGAACTTCTGGAAATAAAAACTGGGCCTATAAAATCATCTGATTCCTTTATCACATGGGGGTTTTCCTCTGACCACAAATGAATGTTGTGATTATTTCGTATAGCGTTGCGTGTGAAATTTGATTCGTAATCAGGATTTGATTTTCAAATAAGGGATTTTGAATAAAACATTGGAAAATTCAACGACAATAGTTGTTTCGTAAGGGCAAGTCACGAGAGAGGAGTATCTGCACTATTTGGATATAGTAGGAATTTGATAAATAATTAACCAAATATTTCCATAACAAAACATTATACATATTTAACGTCAGTGATATTTTTTTATTGGTTCTTGCTTCCGCATGTTCTCCTACCAGATTAAGAAACTGCTTACTCGATTTCCGGGGTTCTTACCGTCCTATCTGCATACGACAAACGACTAGTAGTTGTAGTAGTAGTTGGTGGGGAGGCTGCTACTGCAGTCAGGCAAGTAGGACCGCATGGGCCTCAGCCATCCCTAGAGTCCACTTAACTCCCATTAGCCGTCATGACAGGTCATGCCGTTGCCCAGGATTTCTATAATCTAAGGATTGACCACGTGGAGGTGAGAGTAGCGATGGAATGCCGAGACTCCAGGAAACCCCTTGAACCCTCGACAAATAACTAGCTTTCTCAAAACTTTTAGCCTGAATTATTGAAAACATTTCTGAAGTAGGAGTTGTATGGTTCAGATAACGCTCCTGATGCAAACATCTGGCCTCATATATTTCCGTTAGCAAGTCCGTTTGTAAAATGTAGGTCAGCGAACTCTGCATTGGTGAAGTTGTGAAGTTTACCATTTTTTCAACAGATAACAATAATAATAAATAGAGTACTCAATAGAGTTTTCGGTTCCTGGTGAATGGAATATCATCAGAAAAGAGGAGAAAAACAGACTTAATATCGAGATCTACTCTTTGAAATCAGCAGGCTTCACCCAAACCATTCTGTCAAAATGATAGTTCTGATCATAGGGTTACACAGAGAGAAAATGCTTGTGCACAATGTTATGTAAGACACAGTTGTGCAGATATTTAACACAATTGTCCAATCTTTCATAAATATTATAGAAGAATAATGAGCAAATTGGGGCTGTCAACTTTTTAGAAACTAATTGTGACAAAATTATACACAATTGTGTAGAAAACATACATTTATTTCTCTCTGTGTACTTGGTGAAAACCTTGCCGGAAGAATGCAAAAGGACGTGATTCTTGGTTCACTCCATTTACTCAGGATACACGATTTTCGGACCCAGGGATATTCCTAACGGAAATCATTTTTGACATGACGTTACAAAAAAAAATTAATAAACTTACTAGCCTATTTGATACTTTCATTTCCAAAGAGTTCTCGACTCAATGAGAAGAAGATTGGATGCATATTTAAATTAAAATATCATGTAGCGTCTTTTAAAATAATACCTTCTCCAAGAAAGAATTATAGAGGAATTTATATTCCTTTTAAAAAATGTGATACATATATGCACGATAAAAGTTGTGACTATCCAAAAGAGCTGTATGTGGTACCTCCTATAATTGAGGGCCAGACTGAGATCAAATTTGAATTTGTCATATTAAAAAACCAAATTTATACCAAATTTCTTCAAATACCCTGTTTCTCCAAAATGAATGCCTTGCGGATCCATGCTTAAATGATCTTTTCACCTCATAAATAACTGAGGAATAGTCCTGTAAAATATCGGACAATTATTACATAACACCCTGTATACTAATTTCATTTATTTGAATACTTCTTTATAAAATGTTAGGCGATATCGTCAATGAATTTTTCTACGAGATTATGGAAAAGTAACTTATCCGCACGATTTTTCGGTTTGAAAGCATAAAAAAATCGTGCGGAAAAGATACTTTTTCGCACTAGTGCTGCTGAAAAGTTATTTTTCTGCACGATTTTTGTATTATTGACGATAAGTCTATTTAGGACTAACTAAGTGATCTATGTGACTATTTTGTCTTATGTGTCATTTTGGAGCATTATGAGAGATGGACAGAAACACTCGTAAGAAGAACATTGAACCTAACTCTTGCGGAAAATTTCTTTTCCACCCTTGACGGCTTGCTCGAACTCCGCTCCGCGTTGTTCGTGCAACTGCCGTCGCCTGCGGAAAAGTACTACTTTCCGCACTTGTTAGGTAGTTAGTTAGTTAGTTGTTAGTCTGACTTAATTCTCGTGTATCCAAATTTGATCTCAGGGGTCTGACTTTTTTCTAGGGATTTCCATACTTGATTTAGTATGACACTTAGTATATAGTTCATTAGATTCATTCAATTCACATGTTTGTAACTTCGAACAAGGACTTACTGCACATGGGTACCCCTAATCGCCCCTCCCTCCCAGCTGTCACGACACTGGATTAATCAGTTTCTGAATTCTCTATTATATACTTGATATATAAAAAAGTAATGTTTCCCTATTGTCAACGGTTGAATAAGTGTGTGTGTGTTTGTTATGAAACCTCTCTGTTAAATGTTATTATTTTTGAACATCGGGTAGTTTTCATAAAAACTAATTCGACAATGTTTCCCTTTTTTGTGAGTTCGCTTACTGATGAAAGATTCACACATAAAGACGGAACATAAAGAATATTTTGAAGACAGGCATTGACTAATTTTCCATCAACGACTTCGTGGCGAAATTCCTCACGATCTGACAACCAATCGTTTCTCAACGTCATATGTGATGAAGCTCCTTAATCTATATACCCTTCGTTTCGGTTGAATCCACTTACAGTCAAATGACTACAGGGAATATTTTTTGGCTTAGCATAATACTTGTCGGTACAAAATTTAGAAAGGTGACCAAATTTATTGCAGTTGTAACATACTAGGACCCTTCGTACGAAATGTTTTCTTCGCTCGATTTTTGTTGAACAAAGCGACTGCATTAGTATCTGTATTTAGGTTGTGTTACTTGATCGGAGGTTTTTATTGAATCAGAAGAAATGGGTGTGTCAGAAATTTCAATTCCCATGATCATAGGCTCATATTGTTCAGGTAGTGCTGTGAGCAGTGAAGTTCCAACCCACTCGTCATCCACTTCCATTCCCACACCTCTCAACTTATGAGTTGTAGAAATAACTCTGTTGACGCAATCTGTAGAATCAGCATCGTCTAGTCGTGGGGTCAGCGTCCTCAGCAAACCCACACGTCTTGTTGATCTGGAATCTAAGGAAGCCCTCTCCAAATTGTCCCAGGCTTCCTTCGCCGTTTTTGCCATTTGCACATGGACAAAATTGATAGGTTCGATTAGCAAGATGATTTTTGATTTGGATTTTACGTTCAACTTTTTGACTCGGTACTCAAATCCGTCGTGGTCACAAAACTCCACAATTCTTCGTGTTCAAGATATTATGACCGAACTGCGAATCTCCATATATCATAGTTCTCGCTACCTTTGAGTTTATCAATCGGTGGCAATGAACTTCGTACTCTACTCAAAATGTGCGATAATCTGGGCCCATAACCTATTGAAATTGGGTATAAACCAGTGGATTCCAATACTGTAAGGTATTGTATGGTAGAAAGAAACTATAAACCGATGACTGTAGATGAAATTTTTTAATGTCAACTAAACTCGTTTTTATAGACAACATATAGTAACAAGACTAATTAAATCTTTGTCAATACTTTCACACATTTCACAATGCATTACCATTGCTTAATAATAAAAACTAAAGGTAGTTTAACACAAATTAACTCAGAATTTGCGCTTTTTTCCTGAAAAAATACTTCAATGAGCCAAAGTCGAAAACAAACAGAAATATTTTATTGTTGTTCTGACAAATATCAAATGCAGCACTGTTCCTTGTGGAACTCCATATTTGACTTATTTTTCGTCACTTCTAGTTATTATAAATTATATTTTTTTCCTACTGCCTTAGATCTTTACTGTCCTTATCTTTTTGAATCAATGACTCGAAATTTACATAATTCATATTGTGGAATGACAGCATGTGTTTAAAGTATAAATAATTAAGTTTATTCCATTATTTGGGAACGAGTACTGAAATTCAAATAATGTAGGTATGACGAATCTAAATCGAAAACTTTAATTTAAAATAATTATGGAGGATCGACATTTCAAAAACATAAATGTTCTAATGAAATTATATAAAATCAGCTACCAGAAAATGTTCGGGGAAATCCTTCCATGAATATTTCTGTTCTTTATTTTGACTTATAAAATAAGTTCATGGTTCAACTTCGGACCTCAGTATTAAATTTTCAGCAATCCCTTAGGAACTCGAAACTTTTATGTACTTCAACTCTGGAAATTGGTTTAAACTGGTGGAAGGATATATCATCCTGCATCGTGATATTCTTTTCGTAGTTTATAACGTAATTATAAATCATCCGCATAGTTGAAATTTTCTGTAACGCATAACTAGATTTGGGAAGAAAATGGGATCATTTCCGCAATTAACTAAGAAAACATCAAGTTGATTCAACAATAGTTCTAAATGAATCTAATCCATCGAATTGTACTCGTAAAAGATATGAATATTTATGAAGAGATCGCTTTTAGATCAGAAAATCTTTCTCATATGGCAGAACTCTCACAAATTTTCATACCCTGAGAAATTAGGACTACGGACTTATATTTTTTTAAGAAGTGTTCGGTTCATACCCTCAGATGGTTTCGACCACGAAAAGAAAAACAGAGGGTTGTTATTTTTTTATGTTTTACATGAGATATCTTAGTGCCCACGAAAAACATATCTGGTTAAGGTTACCTAATTTCCACTTTCAATATTTTAAGATATATTATTCTTTTGTCAAAACTATTAACTTGAGGCCATCATCATGACATTGTCATATTCTTGGATATGTGAATATATACTGATCATAACCAATAATCTTTTTTTTTTCACGAGTTGCATACGGTTCCATTCAGAAACCGAATATGTTTTATTTGAGTGACACTAGGTAAGTGTTGAAACATTAAAAGTACATAGCTAAGTAATTGATACCTAATTGATTTGCGCTATAGATTTGCAATCAGAAACTTATGAACTCATACGTTAGGGACAATTTGATTAAAACTATATTGATACCATTGATGTTTAGCAGCTAGAGCATATGTTCCTGCTTATAATTTGAAATCGTAGGTATCAACTGGATAGACAACACTAAATACAAAAATATATTTGGTAATTGAAAAAGAAACGTAATTCTATTTTTGATAAAATTCTTTTTCCAGTGATTTAATAATCCAGTATGTAATAAATATGATTTAAAATAACACAAAATATGAACTTGTTGATTTTTAAGAAGAAAAAATCTATGATATGATTGGAAAAACTAATAGATAACCGAATTCTCATGAGACCATCAAGAACATAAAAAAATATTTCTTTCCTCAAATCATTGGTATTTGCCAGAATCCGATTGTGTGATCGGGAAATTTGTAGCTGCTTATCGATGCCCACTACATAGACAGGCACCATGTATTCAACGAGTTCATTATCTTCACTCTAATTCTTGAAAACTACATGCCTTCAAACCGTAGCAGGGCAAAGTGACGAAGAAATTCGACAGTTCGGTGTGACGCGCTATCGATGGCTCTCAAGCCCGCAAGTGGATAAAGATTTTTGCATATAATATGGGGATCAATAATATCGAATTGTTTCGATAAGTCAAAGAAAAGTGCATCGACATACTTTCTTCTATCAAGTGACTCACAGACAGAACGGAAAAAAGAGCAAAAAGTACTTTCCGTTGACCTGAAAATTCTGATGGTTCGCAAATTGAGTTATTGATGTTCTCTATTATATTTGTTGAAATACAATCTATTCTAACAGAGTTTGTGTTTTTGACATTGAAGATAATATCGAGCCCGTCTTTCGGATGCACTGGAGTGAAATGAAAAATATGATTAACATGGATAGTGGTGTAGTCATTGAACGATTTCGATTCAAATTGTGCATTGATTGTGTGAACATTAATAATTTGATTGTTTAGTTATACTATCCGATTTATATTCTGTTTTCCTGATCCGGTTTTATTCTTTACTAAGTACGTTAAAATTTTTTGTCCTTCTGTAGTTGACTCATGTTTGCAAGAGCACCCTGATTAACCGCATGGTTAATGGTAATGGTAAAATGGATGGTGACTGATGCGCTGCGACCTAATTAGATCTATTGTGCCCCATCTTCTTCTGCTATTTCAAGGTGTTTTCGTTTACAGCAGCCCATCAAGCCCTAATTCCTTGAGGAATTCAAAGATTTTGAGGGGGTCCATTCGTAGTATTTCTCTCACAGTCAGCTGGTGTGATCCCAGTATGTTCAATCTTTTGTGATGTACAACATAACACTCTATCAATATATGGGGTGGTGTTTCTTGATGTTCCCCACAGAATCTGCAGGTGATGTCCTCCTCTAAGCCTAGCTTCCTTAGGTGTTCTTTGAGTCTGCAGTGCCCCGTAAGAAATTCCGTGATTGCCTTTAGACTAGTTTTGCTGAGGTTAATCAGTGTCTTCGATCTTGCGCGGTTGAAGTTGCCAAGGAGATCTTTGGCCTACCTTAGACCTGGAAGTCGTTGCCAGTATGTGGCTCTCATTGCTTCATCAGTTCTATTGACTTCGTCTTGGAAGTAAGATTTTCCAAGTCCGCAAAATGATTCTGGCCCGATCAGTGGCGTTGATGCCCCTTTTCGTGCCAGGGTATCTGCTTGTTCATTGCCCTCCACTCTGACGTGCGCTGGCACCCAGAGGAGGATCACCTTGTGTTCCTGCCTAGATAATTAAGTTTGTCAAGGCATTCCCAAACCATCATTGAGTTGATGTTATATGAGCTCAACGCTTTGATGGCTGCTTGACTATCGGAGAGGATTGCGATTTCTTTGTTCCGGTATATCCTGTTGACGTTGAACACGTTGCATGCTAGTGAAGCCAATCGACGTCATTGTATAAATGATTTTGCGATATGCTAACGACGTCGCAAATGGCGTTTCCCTAGTTTTTGGGGATGGAAACAATTTTAAATGAAGATATTTCCTCAGAATTGATTGATTAGTGTTTATCTTCATCCTCGAGAACTATATTTTCCTTTCATAATTGAAACTTCGTCTTCATCGAGTTTATTATGGATGAAATTATATTTTTTACCTACCAGGTCGCTTTCTTGTTTATCTGCACTTTTTCCCACTACGAATAACTGAAATTTGACAGGGTGTGTTCATATTCATGTTCAATATAGCGGTGGTGTGAAGGGGTTCTTGAGGTCGGTGATTACGAATTTTCTGTCGAAATTTTTCTATTAGTAAATAGAGCTGTTGAAAAATCTCAGAGCAAAATTTTGCACTTTCATTGATTGTTTTTTTTTTGTATTGGTGGTGGTGATGGACTACAACTCAATTTTCAGTCGCAGATAATTCCGCATTTGGATATGTGAATGACTTTGTTCGATATTTTGAAAGGAATTCAGTGTATTATCAATTCTCACGATAATCCAGTCCAGCGTGCTTTATCTAGCACCACCAAAAAAGGCACCAAGGACCCAAGTACCAAGCCAACTAAGAAAAAATAGTTAAAAAATCCGAAGATGAAACACAAATATTGATAAAAAAATATTGGTTGTCATTTTGGAAAAAAAAAGTTTTTCCTAAGCCTTCGGCGCAGTTTACGGAGAATCCATAATTCACCGAAATTTTGTTTAGTATGGAATAATTACACAAAAGTAGGACCCATTACTTTCACTTGACTAAATGCAACTATTCAAGAGTATCGAGACAGGTCTCACTCATACCTGCCAAATAAAAAATGGTATTTACATTTGCCTCATTCCTCAACTCATAATCCGCCTTCTGTTTCGGTAAATGATGAAAAGTTACGCTTATACAGTATGTCTCAATAAGTTGGAACCATATGAAGAACATTTTTATTATTAATTCTGGGGAAAAAAGTTATTCCTCATAAAAACTTCGGCATTTTGTACAATTATCAGATATCAGTACTATACGCGGTTTCTCCAGAAATATTAGTTTTACTTGAGACTAGAAAACCTTTATATTTGACAATATTGAAAATTGTTATTAACAAGTTTAAATTTCAAAATTGATACATAACATTTAGAAACGAAAAAGTCATCATGTAATTCGTAATCACAGGAGATAAATGTTCATTCAAATTATTAAAAATTAACAAAACCCAATTTTCAAATATAAAGGTACTTTATAAAGGTGACAGGAGCGTTACATAATCCAAACGGAAGAACTTTGAATTGGTACAGCCCGTGTCCGGCAGAGAATGCTGTCTTGTCTCTGTCATCGGGATGGACTTCGACTTGCCAGTAACCGCTTTTCAAATCCAACGTTGAAAACCATTTTGAACCAGATAGTGTGTTAAGCGTGTCATCGATTCTTGGCAATGGATAGCTGTCCTTCATGGTGACGTCATTCAATCGTCGATAGTCCACGCAAAATCGGGTTGATCCATCCTTTTTAGTTACTAAGACTACGGGTGAGGACCACGGGCTTGTGGATTCTTCAATTAGGTCATCCTTCAGCATGTCGTTGATCATGTTGACTACCTCTCTCTGTTTGGCAAATGGTAGTCTCCTTGGAGTTTGTCGGATTGGTTGGGCGTCGCAGGTGTTGATTCGGTGTTGGACTAGATTGATACGTCCCGTTGAAGTTTCTGTCGAGAAGATGTCTCCATGACTATCGAGAAACTCTTTGACCTTCTGTTTTTCTTCTAGAGATAGGTGTTCCGTGGATTCCATCATTTTGTCGATTGTTCTCTGATCGTTGTTGGTAGTTTTTCTTCGAAGTGTTCGAGTTTGGTTTTCACAATTGATGACTCGAGTGACGGGTTTGCAGATGCCCAATTGGTCGTTTTTCCTCAGGAAAACTTTGATATCTGTAGTATTGGCAACCCTGACAGGAATTTGTTGTTCCGTGTTCACAAGACATCGGGCAATTAGAAGTCCATCGTTACGGTATTCATCGTTTTCAATTATTCCAGTGCTCAAATCCCCAGGTTCATCTTTCAGTCTGGCCATAACAATGGTTTCGGAGTTTTTCGGAAAATGGAGTCTTCCTCAACATAAATCTTCATTGGTTGGAGTTTTTCTTCGTATCTGCTCAGGAAGATTTCTTCATTGCCGATCCGCAATATTTTCTTTCTGACATTAAGGATGAAGTCGTTCTTCTCCATGATATCTAGACCCAAAACACATTCATCCTTTATGTCTGCAACCAACATTTAATGTTCCATGGTAATGGGGCCTATCTGGATGCGTACAAGCGTCTCTCCAATGATTGGTGAGATTTGTCCCGTAGCTGTTTCCAAAACCATATTCCTCTTTATCGGCTTTACAGATTTTTGTATGAGGTCTGGACGAACAACTGTTCTGGAAGCTCCTGTATCTATAGTGAAGGTGCATCTTCGATCTTCTAATTGGCCTTGGACTAGTAGACTTCCATTTCTCTTCAACGTCGAGATAGGAATCTTGAGGCTTTGAACACTGAAAGTTGACACACGCCACCTAGTGCCGACTAATTCTCATTTTCCTGGTTGGAAGAGAGTCTTCTTTCAGGCGTTCGAGGTCTCCCTTCTGGCGTGGGTGACCTCCTGTAGCCTCCTCTGATAAAACGACCACGTTGTTCCTTTCTTGGGCTTGGGGATCTCGATCTCGCTTCATTGCTTGTAGATGTCGTCCTTACCCTCATTGGACTTCTGGACCTTGATCTTTCCCAGCAGCTTCTTTGTAGATGACCAGATTTTCCGCAGCTATAGCAGCGCCTCCTCTCATTTTCTCCAGAAGTCATTTGTTTACACAATGCCAATATGGAGTCCAATAACATATTCAACAGCGCCTCGCTCGTAGAAGAATCTTCGATGAATTTGACTTCTCGTAACTTGGATCACGTATTTCTTGATGCATTTTTAGCCGCTTCGAACTCCAATGATGCTATTAATACCCCGCTTATGGTCTGAAGACGTCCTAGTCGAAGGGCTTGCTGCATGTCAGGATCTCTTAGGCCGTCGATGAAGGTTTGCACTCCAATTTGTTCTATAAACTCTTTCGGTTCTTGTGGATAGGCCAAATTAATGAGTCGCTCCATATTCCTGCAGTGATTCGTTTGGTTTTTGGGATCGACTCTTTAGCTGACTCTGGAACACTTGTTCAAGATACTGCTGCCCATATCTTATGTCTAAAGCTTCCACGATTCTAGAATACTCCTTCTGCTTATTCTCGGGGATATTCTGCAATATCTCTAACGCTTTGCCTCGCAGACACAGGACTAGTGAAGTGGCCTTTTCTTCCTCGGACCAGCCGTTTGCGTTTGCTGCCGCCTCAAATTGACGTCGATACATAGAATACGAAGATTACCCAACAAATGTTGGAGGCTTCAAAATTTTTGCTTGAGCAGGCCTTGGATATGTCAGTGAAAATTGCCTTTCACTGGTGGGAGAAATTTCCTCAGAGGGTGCCCGCTTGTGAGGAAGGTATATTGTTCCTCTCCTTGATCCTATCCACTTCTTCGTTGAATTTCTTGTTTACTTCTTGTGCCACCCGTTCATTCATTTTGGACAGTTCAATTTCGACCTTCTGGACTCTTCCTCTGACTTCCTGGACTTCATCTCTGACCTCCCGGACCTCCCCTTTAACTTCCTGGACTATTTCGGTGATTTCATTCTGGAAGCACTGTTGGCTGTGACTAAACTGTTGCAGGAGATCGGCATGCTGCTGTTGTAACCGTTGGACTAACCGCGCCTCTTGCTCCTCTTGTTCTTGTCTTCTTCTAGCTTCTTGGTCCTTTTGTTCTTGTCTTCTTCTAGCTTCTTGTTCATCTTGTTCTTGTTTTCTGCGCATTTCAAATTGTTGGAAAAACTCTTCTTGTTCCTGTTTCCTTTTGAGTTCTTGTCCCTCTTGCTCTTGTTTTCTTTTAGCTTCTTGTTCCTCTTGCTATTATTTTCGTTTAGCTTCTTGTTCCTCTTGCTCTTGTTTTCTTTTAGCTTCTTGATCCTCTTGCTCTTGTTTTCTGCGCAGTTCAAATTGTTGAAAAAGCCCTTCTTGTTTGTTTTGATCTTCTTTTCTGTGTATTTCAAATTGTTTGAGAAGCTCTTCTTGTTCCAGTTTTCTTTTCGCTTATTGTTCCTTCAAAAACTGGATCATGTCTAACGTTGCCATCTCGTCGTAATTCTGTGCTCGAGTATTCACCATCAAGTACTGTAAATCTGCTCCACTCTTCATTCTTCAGTACCACTTATCCCACCGCTGTCACCAAATGTTGCGTTTTTCAGGTTCAATAAGTGGTACACTTACTTATAAACTCACCTTTATTGTCACAGAACAAATAATACAACTGACAACACTGTTTGACACTTTGCAGTTCAATAAATACTTCAAACTTCACTTGGTAACGTTACAACGTTCAAATGATGAAAAGTAAACAGAACTCAAAAACTTCCCAAACTTGGCAAATCTGATCGTATTTATAGGATAACATATTTCTAGAAGCTATAGAACTTTCAACAGAACATTCCATACTAAGTTCTCGAATAAACTTTAATGATTCTAGTACATTCTAATGGGTTCCTAGAAAGCAAACAGAAGGATTCGTGATTTTTCTATCTACTACCAGGTTCGTAACAATATGAAGGAGTTTAATAGTAATTGATCCATTGTCTAGTCCCATATTTTTAGCCGCACGAAACGCAAGAAATTCAAAAAGGAGGGAACTTCAAATGTTACCGGACAAGAGAAAGGTCAGTGCATCAGCATTTAAAGATAACGAGTACATAGCAATGATAGAAGCGTGGGATGAAAATACACCGGAAGGATTACAAATAAAAAATTTCTAAATTGCTTCTGTAGAACTGGCGTGGAGAGGAAACGAAGGAGCGTCATGCTTCACTCATTATTTTTAAAAAGAAACTGGAAATGATGATACTCCAACTGGTAGAATACAATACAATCCTATTTTTACCAAAACCACACAGGGAGGAGCAAAACCATGTGCTAATAATAAATGGCTTGTACCATAACGAAGTGATTCGTTGTCCAGTGAGACTTCTAGATAAGCTAATAATGAAAAGAAGCGAAAACATCAATATTAAAACAGATAGGTTATTTCTGACAGTAAATCCCAACTGGAGAAAAGAAAAATCCCTTGGCTGGTACAAAAATATTCCAATTGGAGTGCATGAAATTAGTAAATGGACCAAAAAGTCTGCAGAATTGGCAAATTTGAACATGACAAACAAAAAATTTTCAAATCATTCTCACCGAGCCACTGCTGTTTCACAATTGGCAAAAGCAGGTGCATCGGAACAAGAACTTACTAAAATAACAGGACATGGTAATAGCAATTCTATCAAACCCTACCTACAGATAGATGAACAACATCACCAAAACATGATAAATAAGATGAGATTCAATTTTAAAAACGCTGCAGGTTCAAGTAATAACACCTCCAGTATTTCCAGCACTTCAATGAGCAGTGGCCACGTTTCCTGCGCCGACAATAACTTCTTGTTCTTGTTTATGTTTAAAAAAACGTAGTATATAATAATTGTAACTTTCATTGCGCCAATTTGTATTTAAATTAATAAATTGTTTATATATTTACTTCATTTACTCAAAAAATAATCAAATACAGTACGTACTTCAAAATAAATACGGTTATACATCTCAAACTTCCTGCATAATTACAAATCGTGTCAGTTTGACAGAATAATCCTCCCGCTTCGCCGTCGGATTATTTAAACTGTCAAACTGACACTCTTTATAATTATGCTACAAGTTATCGATGTATAACCTGATTATTTTGAAGTACTTATAGTTAGTATTACTACTGAATATTCCTTATAGTTATAATCGATAACTTTTCTTGAAAAACCTTTTTTTTAATGGAAATTCTTCAAGAACGACAGAAACACCATCAATACCACCAGCTCATTCAAGACAAGGTACACCTCATGAAATAACTAAAATGACTCCATCGTGGCGGAACAAAGAGGTGTGACATTTGTTCACAGAACAAATTGAGGAAGGATGCGGTATTCGAATGTTGTTTTCGTCCCGGAAATCCGGGATTTTGTCTAGAAAACTGTTTTATCGTATACCATAGAGAACGCAATTTATTGTAATGTATGTTTTTATGAATTAGTAATATTATCATAAATTCACGCATTCTTCATTTTCATTTACACACGAAGATCATATTCCTCTAGATGAAATATATGTCTGTAGATACCTTATCGGTAACTTTTCATTCGCCTTAAATATTCTTGTTTATGTTGAAAATGAGTATCAATTACATTATGAATCAATTTTTCTATTTTTAATATCAGTCGACAGGTAGTGCCGCAATGCTACAGTCGAAGTGACTTTACCCGAAATTTCTAATAGAATCATAGAAAAGACGAGGATGCGTGGAGACGACTGGGGGAAGAAAATAGAAGAGCTCATTAGCCAGTTGCAGAATTTGGACACTGATTTAGTCGCCGTCAATGCTGAGTATCATCAAAAGTGCCTCGCAACCTTTTACCATCCACCTAAGTCATCGCATAAAAGAGGATTCCGCCCATCGCCGAGGGTTGACGAAACCATGCAGGTGATATTTTCATACATCGACGAGAATAGTGATGAATGCCAGTTTTCCATTCAGGAGCTGATTGAGGAAGACCGTCGACCACACAGCAAAACTGTCAAAAATCGTCTTCAGATGGAATATGGGGACCAAATCATTATTTCAGAATCAAGGAGAGGGCCTATTGAAGAGGGTTGGTGACAAAATTCTTTAAGATAACTGGTACTCCACCGGAAGGAATGTAGACGCACAGGAAGAAAGACGTCGAATTGTGGAGTCAGCTGGAAAAATAACTTTTGAACACATCCGCTCCAGAGTATTCAACACAGTTGAGTATCCTCCGATTGACAACTTCTTGGATAGTGCGCGAACTGAATGATATCGATCCGAAAACTAACTGATATCAATACCAAAAGTTAGCTTTTGAGAATTGGGGTTGGGTGGGGAAAGGAGGAATGGGGTATCCAAAGTTGTCAAAATTGTATAAAATTTTGCGTTCTATAAAAAAGTATAAATATGTTTTTTCATCAGGACGTAAGAAAAAAAAGTAATCGAGGAAAAACCGGAAAGAGGTCAAAAATTTTGCAGTTTCCCCCCCCCCACTTTTTTCGCACAGGGTCCTCGAGGTCCAAAACTTGAGAAAATGTTGATTATCCATCCCTGAAGAATCTCCTGAAGTTTCATTAACTTCCGACCTTTTTCCACCTAACCCCACTTTTTTCAACCTGTCGACTGAACTAATTGAAAATACACGTCATCCTGAATGTAAGCAGACCATATCCTCAAATCTCGTCCGCCACTTTGAATTAATGATTTCAAATAAGGAATGAATAGTCCCCGTCCCGAAATAAAATAGAATGGAATCGGATTTATTTCACAAATTTCGTCCACCATTTTTTGACAGAAAATTCCTAATTTCATACCCCAAAAACCCCATTTTGAAAATAATCGGACTCTATTCACTAATATCGTCCGCCACGTTGAATTTAAAAATTTTGACAAAAAATTCCTAATCTCCTATCCGGAAAACCCCCATATCAGTTTCGAATAAAATCGGATCGTAATCACATATCTCTTCCACCATCTTGGAACCGCCATTTTATTTTTAATTTAACAAAAACTCCATAATGTATTGTCACCGGAATTATAAACCCCCATAAAATTTCAAGTTATTCGGACTACTCGAAGAAGGTCAAAACGCTCTTGCAAAAGTGCGGATAAACAAGAATGGATAAAAACGTGTTAAAAAATAATTCCATTCACAATATTGAATACGAATTAGTTTCCGTTATTGAAGTACAAAAATATACCATCGAGTTTTCGAGGATAATATCATTATTCAATTCAGATAAAAAAAAATCACTCAGAATTATCTCATTCTCAAATACTAGGAAAACGCCAGTTGCGGCGTCGTTAGCATCTCGCAAATCTATACGATGCCGTTATCAGCATGCAACGTGTTAAACGCATACTTTGCCTCATGTATTTTTCCTCGATTCACTATAATATTTTCTGAATATTGAATCGTCTACATATCTTGTTACGATTTTTTTTTTCCATGAAGATGATATCTTCAGAAAACCACAGGTTTTTACTTAGCTGATAAGCATTGGGCAGGTCAGATCTATCCAAAATGTAAGTACATTGAAAAACTTATTAAACGTTCATGGACATGGTACAAGCGAGTCGTAAATTTTTTTTGTTTCAAACCAGCGAAATTCCCGTTGAGAATAACAATAATTTTCAGCATGACATAGGTATGCTATTTTCTGCTCGTGTTTCACGTTATTAACAGATTGAAAAATAATTCACAATTTTATATCGATGTTCTCTGGATAATACAGGACTTTCCGCAAATGAAAAATTATTAGAGCATTCATTAACCCTTTAATTCGTAGAAATAAACGCTTGAAAGCGTCTGATGTATTCGACCTAAAATTATATTTCTTCAATTTTACATTAGCGGATTTGTAAATTCTGGGATAATTGCCTAAATGGGGTAACACGGCTAGTTAATTTCATTATAAGACAATGCACAGCTGACGCGTAAATATCACTATGTATAATAGAAACCGTTATGGTGGATTTATACTACATCTCCGCATTAGTTCAATGACCAATTATTGGACTAGTAATGCGTTGAAGGTTCAGTTCGACAGCATCACGCAATACACCGAGAAAACACTTTAGTAACCATTATTAAAATTTTAGTTTTGGCAATCAAAAAAGTACCTGTATTGGGAACTGGGTCTCACTTTAATTACCACTAGTTAAAAAACACCCAAACAGTGTTTAATTGCTATTATCACACTGAAATTCAAATATAAAATAGTACTACTATCAACTGAAGTATCAATAAGTTTTTGCACTTGATATATATTTTATTTGTCGTCATTGACGATTTTATTTGCCATCATTGTCGATTTCATTTGCTTTAAGAAAAAATGTATTTGTCGTTATTGAAGTGTACTTTTGGTACTATCAATTAATTTTACTTATTGTTATTTCTTATCGTCGTTTTGTGGTAACAAGAATAGCTATTTACAATTATTAATCAAAATATTTATGGCAGATATATAATGTCATTGTCACAATAAATATATGAACATACAGTTAATGACTTTTCCACTTGAAGCAATGAAATTCATTACTTACCTCAATGAATTATTTTCTTTGAAAAATTCAAAATACATCCACAACTATGGTGTCAAATTGAAACTGAAATTTCATTTTGAAAAAATAAGGACTCATTATTTTTTCCCAGGGGTGCTAAGCAAGATTATTGAATTTCGTGAAGTAGTCAAAAACATTTTCTTAAGCACTACAAAATACAATATTCCTAATATAGTTTTTCTTCCAACTCCAATATGCTGAAACAATCTGAAAAACCACCAGGAATAGTAGTTCCATATTCATTCAAAAGAAATCTGAATCAGTATCAAATTGATATTACAGTTGTGAGAAAGAAGTTCATTTCGTAATGCATTTAGTCAGCAGCAAAAATATAATTTTTCAATAATAGTGCCTGCAAGAAAGCAGGCACCAATGCTGTAATAAGGACGATCGAGTAAAAAAAATTATGAATTAATACAAATATTCATATTTTCCTTTTATTTGGTTATACATATGAGTTTTGAAACTAACAAAACAATATTTAACTTAACTAAACTTGTACAGGGTGTAACATAAGTACATTGAAATATATATTTCAATGACGGTTTCCTGAGATAATTTCAAGAACAGTCTAAAGGTATGAACTTGTGTTCTGAAATGCTTCGTTTCGAAGATACAGGGAAACAGTTTTTTTCACCACATTTCTATATGATGAAGGAAAACTTTACTATTTACAAAGTTAATAAAACAATCTGCACAAGTTGACATTTTTCAGACAATCTTATTACCTGGCCTATTCTAAAAATACGTAAATACTTATGCCTTATATGAAGGTGATTGCACATTTCAGTCTTCTTGGAAAATTCTGAAAAAGAAACATTACTTTAGAATGTGGATTAGGTTAGGTTTGTTGTATAATCAGTGTAAGCTCTTTGATATAATAATGATAATAATAAATGTCTTTATTTCCACATTATTACAGCCTTTCAATAATTTTATTAACATTCAGAAAAAGGGGGAGTTCACTCGAAAGTGTCCTTCCACTCAACCTATCATGCAGCTCTTTTGTCATTCTCTATTAGTTGATCAACACAAGCATAGATATGAGTTAACATGAATATTGCACAAGAAATATATATATATACTACTTCTATAGTTTCCAAAACCATTACTTTCCATGGAAGCACCCCCGTTTCATCTCCCGAATAATACTTAGGACAATAACACCAGGTGAATTTTCAGTACCTTCACCATTCTACCTCGATAATTACGATAGGTACGGGGGTGCTTCCATGAAAAGTGAGACAAATTCGGATTTTTCATGACTGAATTTTTTTCGAGAGAAAGGTGTATCTGTAATGAGTTGGGGTAAAATTTATCTTCGATAAAACATAAGCTGTGCAGTACTCACCTTCGAAACTAGCAAAAAATGTTGATAATCCCCAAGCTTCTAAAAAATACTTGAATTCCATCATTTATTCACAAGCAGAGGCAAAAAAACACGAGTTATATTGACGAAGATTGATAGTACGTAATCCTATGTGTGTTAACGACTATCAATGACGCTTCAATTACATATCTTTAGTTATGACAAGGAGCAAGTTATTTGTAGTTAGGGCGGCCGTTCATTGAAATATGGAAACTTTGATAATGGTAATCATTCGATTGTCAGAATTCTTTTTTTATTTGCAGCAAGTACTGCCCTTTGGTGCTCGTGAGTAAAAAATGTATTGCCATTATCAAAATAGTGTCAAGTGCACTAGTGCATTTGGACCCTTTCTCTCGGTGTATACCCGGATTACAGAAACTTCCGCATCGTATATTGAAGACATTCTAAGGACGTCAATTTTCTGCACAGCGGGGCGGACGTCCTATGAACATACGATGTTACAGAACTAGATGTCAATAGGACGTTCGATTTGAGTTTGTATAGAGGGTATTTCCTAACTATGGTTCTTTACTAGAGGAGGTGATTCATTGGGTCATTTTAAGAAGAAAAGTTCCTATGAACATATGTTCGGAGTTGCTTTGTTCCTGAGAAACAGGGCATTAAAATTGAAAAATAAAACTGTAAAAAATTAAAATATTATGAATATCCTAGATACAAGTTGGTTGAAATTTGGTGCATTGTTGAATGAACTTTTTCAATTTGAAATGAAATATGTGTAGGAAAAACCCTACTATCCATGTCAGCTGGTCTCCAATGCAGGTGTTCATGATATGCAATAGAGTGAATTTTTAATTTTTTTTTTCGAAAACGAAGCTAGTTGTGAAAAAAATACAATAAACTAGTTGTATTGTATTGAATGTGTATTTTTAATTGCTCAATCTGAATTTATAAAAGCTGTGAAAAACGGTGAGGTACTTTTTTTACAATTATGTTGGGTGTGGTGCCCACTGATACGCCACTGACCCTGACAATTTCAATCCAGTTAGGGCTAAATGAGTGCCTTATTGGTTAAAATAAACATACCAAATTTCAAGCAAACTGGTTCTAGATCATTCATGATATTTTATAATTACCTTTTCTTCTAACGAATCACCTTCTGTTGTTGGGAGGAACCGTAGTTAGGAAACACCCTGTAATGGCATAGCATACTGAAGACTGTTTGAACTTTTGTATACTCATTCGGTCAAAATACATACAAGGCTCTCGAAAGGGGTAATTTCAGAACATATGCGGTGCACTATGGACCTAATTATAAAGGGGAAAGAGAAGGTATGTGAGGATATGGAGTATCGATCTCCAACAGATCTATCAAGTGCAAGTCTCCAAAAACTGCAAAAGTTTGACGGAAAGATCTCTTTATTGAATCCGAAACCTACATCCTCTTCAAGAAACGTATGGACATGCTCAGCAATTTTTGATGCAAAGATTTAACGTTGGTCTGTAGGAAGTGGTCGAGGGAGTTTATTTTTGCTTTGGCACATTTTACTAACATATATGATGATTTGCAGTTCAGAGAGTTGAGTTATCTCCGGGGGTAACTTAGGTGCAGCAGCCAACAGGAGTAGCGATCCCCGTGGCCCCCTCCCCATAGCTCTTACAAGTCAGACGCAGCTCATCCCCTCCTCGAAAACCAACTCCAGAACTACTCCGGCACGTAGGGGTGAAACCGGTTGACGGATATAACAATTTAAACAATAACAACAACAACAAAAAGTTAGTATAGCCACTTGCCAGAAAATCGATGAAACCAATTCCAATAATTGTCGAGCATTTGTAGTGGTGTGCTAACTTAATATTGAGTGAGAACTGCCACTCAACAAATAAACATCAAATTTCATCATTGTGGTAGGTAACTAAAAATTGTCGAATAATTGTTGAAGTCTATTTGACGTGAAAATTATATGAAAAATCATTTCTTTACAATATATAACTTGGCAACACTGTATGCAGATAATGACAATATATACTTTTTCAATGGAAAACGCCCCCGTATCTTCCGTAATTTTCAACGTAGATCCATGAAATTTTCAGGATAGGTAGATACACTAAAAAAAACTAACTGCACAAAAAGGGTCATCATACGTAATATACGGGGGTGTTTCCATGAGAAGTGAAACAAATTATAATTTTTCGGAACTAAAATTTTTTCAGGAGATAGGTGGATTAGTAGTAATGTGGGGATCCTGAACACGAATCCGAATGAATTTCGGGCCAGTTTTGCCCCCCTACTATAACTTTCCGGAAAAATGGGTGGTTTCATCGAAGCTGGCGTGCAGTGTATATAACGTAGGATGACCCCTTTTGTGCAGAAATCTGTAGTGTATCTAGCGATCCTGAAAATTTCATGATTTTTCGTCAAAAATTACAGAAGATACGAGGGTGTTTCCATGAGAAGTGAAACACACTGTATAATGACGTTGAATTAGCCTATTATACTTTCCCACACTAGTGCGGGAAAGTTGACTTTTTCAAAACTGAAATGTGTGCGGGAAAGTGGGCAAAAACGCACGGTCGAAGAAAATAGTTATTTTCCTAACAAGTACGGAAAGAGTACTTTTCCCACATGCGACTGCCGTTACCCGAACGACGCAAAGCGGAGTTCGGGTATAAGCAGTCGAGTGCGGGAGAGTACCTTTCCGTATGAGTTAGGATCAATATTTTTTCTGAAAGCGAATTAAAAAAAATATGTAGCACTCTTGATCAAACTTTCGCGTGTGGAATAAACTTTAACCGCACTAGTACGGAAATAACTCACTTGAAGTGCATGAAAATATTTCCCGCACTAGTGCGGGAAAATGAAACCTCTCACACTGAACTGCGTGCGTGTGTAGGGTGAATCACACACGCTTGTAGGAAAAAACAAGTTTTTTACATAGTGCGAACTTTGGGAATGTCACTATGTTTGACTCCTTATTTTTAGTTTAAGTGTTATTTCCAATATTGATGACGACTCATCAATAAACATTAACTTCGTATTTTCCTCATCAAATGATGGAGCCCGTGTTTATTATTGAGGTTTGGTTAACACAACATTTACAAAAGAAATCAGCTGATCCAATCGCTTTCCGCCGAACGAGAGTTAAAGTGTCGGCTTTTGATCTCAAAGCAACCGCTTTTCAATTTCATCGAACTAATAAAAATCACTGTGCATACAAAGTAGCCACTGATTGAATAACTTAATTATTGAGTGAATCCCCATTTGGGCTTTGGCAAGTACTGTCAGCCAGTTTCACCCCCACAATTATCCCAAGTCTGAAGTAATTACATGAAAAGCCCTCGGATTTAGGTTAATTTATATCTAAATAAAGGATTTGTTGGTTTTCAGTCGGGATTTAATGGAAAACGTGAATATAGTGTCCTTCAGAAAGTTGGCAACATATTATTATGAGAAAAAAAGATGAAAAATTACAACGTTGAATCGTTTCAAAGTAATCACCTGAACTCAGGTTTAATTCATTTTTATCTATTCAAATTGTGAACATTTATCTCAAATTTCAACGTGCTATTGCATTCAAAATCTGATTCAATGAATATTAAATTAGAAACTAGTATTTTTCGCGAATCGTCCTGAATTTTAATAGAATCTAAAGAAGTTCGATGATTTTTTCAAATGAGGACTCTGGCGGCATTATTTAAAATTGAAATAATTCACTTGAGGGAAATGAACATGTGGATCAACTGGCCAGAGCAGGTGTTGAAAGAGGCGAAAACATTGGCCATCATGTATGTGCAAATGATTTTTTTGTTCATTTTAAAATACAACAGCGTTTAACATGGTCATCCAGCTGGAATGAATACTGTCATACCAATCCCACTACATACACACTATTATAACCGTGTATACCCTCACAACATTGGTTTTCGAATCTCAATATACCTCGAAGATTCATTACAACTCTGATAAGAATAAGGTTTGGTCATGCATGTTACCCATTACATCTCTTTCGGATAAATATTCTTCCTTCTAAAAACTGTGATCATTGTGATGAAGAAGGAGACCTAGATCATATATTTTTCGCATGCTACAAGTATTCTGATAAGTCAAATGAACTACACGACAAACTTTGTGCTTTGAATATGCCGATTCCCTTCAATGTCATGTCGATCTTAGCCTTGAACAGCATGAAATTGTATGAATGTTTGATAGAATTCCTAATGTCAAGTTGTAGTAGTTTTCAGAATTGCATTTGTGAGTAGACCTATCCTTGTGTTATATACCCATCAATCCGTGGTCTAATTGTTGTGTGTCGTAGAAAAGGTCGTCCCGACGGACCCCTGGACGTGAAGCGTGTGTACCTGTCTATTCCTGTTGTACGGTCTTCTATTTCAATTTTCCATTTCTTTTTTAATCGTTTAGGTATTAACTTGACGTTATACACTATTTCATACTCCACTTGCGGCTGGCTGAATGGCGAAATGTCAAAGCCAATAAAAAACAAATGAAAAATTCACTTCAGTAAATTTATACAATTAGCATCATGAATGATATCCGTCCTATCTAACTTGTTATTGGACTCTTGTTAGGGAATCTTTCCGAGACACGTTGACTTTTGATTTCTACAATGTCAATTTTTTTTATAAAACATGGTTATCCCTAATGTCATCCCTTGCAGAGGTAAGTAACCCTTTCAAAAAAAGTTGAATGGCATGGGGTGTTGAGTAATAGCTGATCTGAGAAGATGTGTTATCCTACATTCAACTTTGCAAAAAATTTAATACATTTCGTGTTGAGTTCAAGAATAACAATATACCTACCACAAACAGGAAGGCAACTAAACTCAACTAACCTTATCTCTTTACAATAAATCTTCAAAATATTTTCCGTTGACCTCCTAGCAGGAATATTTTCAGTTACAGCACTGACGCTTTGCAAAGTTTCTCGAGTAATTGTGGCACACACTTCCAAAATCCGCGTTCACAATTCCTGAATGAAGTGCATGACACTGTGTCTCGTGTACTTTCGAATTTGAGTAACCACATAGAAATTAATCAAAAGAGGTTAGATCTGGTGATCTTGCAGGGCATTCCACAGATCTTCGGCGCCTGATTGATCGTCCTGCATAAATAGTATTCAAATTATTCCTCACGGTAACTTCAAAATGAGGAGAAGCTCCATATTGTTGCAGAGGGCATCAGTTCAGAAATGAATAGCAATGTATTCTTACTCGCACTCTCCTTGATATCAGTTTATAGTTTTGACCATTTATCCTGAATACAATGCAAAAACACCAACAAAAACGTGCAGATAAAGTTGAAGCATAATATAGCAAATAAGTCTCACTTGACTTCTGAAACAAACCCGATATCAAGCAGGGCCGAATTTTATTTCTAAGAATGAGAACGCTGAGTTAATTGTTCTTATTCTGAACAATAATTATAATGACACAGTTGAATAGAGACTGAACCCCCCCTCCTTTCAAATGAGCTATCCCTCATCCCATGCTATTTATAAATTTCAAAAATATTCACTGAAGAAATTAAAAAATGACGCATTTTGGCGATTTTCCTAACAAAGGATACAGTAACGAGTTAGATAGGGGGGATAACACTTATGATGTTCACTGTATGTCGACTCACGCAATTCTTCATCTAAAACGCTGTTACAATGCTTGTATATCATTAACCATTAACTTCTATATTATATACATGGGTCAACTCAAGTTGGTAACTCATGGAAAAGTTTTTTATATCATGTTCAGGAAAAAAATCTGAGTAATGTTTTTTCTAGCAACTAGTTTTGAAGGAATAAATCTTGAAATGTATACGTTGTACGAGTAGTAAATATGAATTTGGTACAAGGGTAAGGTACTTTTAGCGAAAATCGTTGGAAGGGAAAGTTGTTTAGTCTCATCAGACATGTATGTAACTACGCAATCATTTCTATTTACAGCAAAACGAAATCTAGTAAAATATATGAAAATGATCATTTTTCAACCGGACACCCTACATGAAAGTGATAATTTTGTACTCTATAGATAAAAATTAAGCAAATGAACATTATCATGCGACCCGATGGGAGTATACTGAAAACAATTGAACAATTTGAAGGATATTTGACACAAATGACAGTTAATCTCACTACTTGGCACTTGAATCAGCAAACGAACATCACTTCGTTTGACAGTTTATAAACATTTTCACGATTACATTTGAACTTCTCTCTATAACTATGATTAATATGGACTCTGATAGCAAATTTCCAGTATTTTATAAAAAACATCTATCGTAGGAAATATAGACTTTCATACTCGAGATGAAATAAATTTTTTCCGTTCGTGAGATTGTCAAACTCGCTCTGGTCCGCTTCGCTCGTGGACAAACTCTCACAACGAAAAAATAAAAAACAATATTTACAGAAAGATTGCCCATTTCTCCATAAATTTTTATTGAAAAATAGCTGACACTACTGCTTGCCCTGCAGATATTATACTTGAAGCGTTATTGTAGATGATGCCTATGGAAGCCAGTTTTTTTTTTTCAATTTTCAGCATTGATGGATATCTATGGTTGCTTGACTGACCGTAATTTTCATAACAATTTTTGGATTTGCCACAAACTCATATTTATTGATGCTACTCTTATACAACTGGTAAACTTGGAGATTTGGTTCTGGAATGTGCAGAGATTTTATGAAAAATTACATTTTTCTTGAACGAAAACTAACAATGTCGGCATTTGAAGTGAACACGTTTTATATATTCATACATGTAAGGGAGCGTGTATGTGTGATTGTTAATATTTGTCTTTATAATAAGATATTATATATTCATTAGAGTGTTTCACATTTTCGTATCTATTGGCATGTTCCTTATTAACTTAAAAAGAGGTGAATTTTTCGAAACCTGTGTGAAAATTATCATAGTGTATCCATTTACTCATACTTTACTTTTCTATTTCCATTGCACTATGCCGTTCCTGCATAAATGAATATTATTTTTTGAAGTTTATGCAAAAAACAAAACTCAAATAATCTATATTTAGTAAAAAAAATTGGTCCTTCATTGCAACTGGTGCCATAAAATTTGTATTGCACTTATCTTTTATTCTGCTACAGATCGACGATATATTCAGTCAATTTTCTATGAAATTGTATTACTTTTTATATTTTTTATATTTCATATTATATATTATTATCGATAATTTTTATTACATACTATATTACGAAGTTACTAGACAATGCATTTAAAGAAATGAATAGGCGTACTTCGAATATCAACTGAATCTCAAAAAATATGTTTGTACTCAGTGTTGCCTAACCAGTTGATACCTATGACTAAAAATGTAAATTCCTCAAATACAGATAAACCACAGAATATTCGAACTAGTTCCAGTATTCTGTGGCTAAACATTAAGTAACGGTAAAAATGAAGTTTTAGTTCAATTGTTCCTAACATAGTAATTCCTAACTTTCTCAATGCAAATCAATAGTGCTAATTAATTATTGAATATTTTGCAATCTAATTGAGCTCATTATTTCTCTACACTTAGCGTCACCTTAATATTTATTTTTTATTTTTGCATGAACTTATAAAAAATATTGCATGTAACTCTTGCAACTAGTGGAACTTTTTGCACTCGTTGCATAAATATTTCATTACACGAAAGGAATTTAAAAATGCCTGTCTATAATATTCCATCTGTGTTAATTTAGGATATTATTTTGATGCATATTAAGATTTTCAAAGAGTATCATTTTCCTCACCGCAAA
The DNA here is from genome assembly GCA_958502065.1 of Chrysolina americana. Classification (NCBI taxonomy): domain Eukaryota; kingdom Metazoa; phylum Arthropoda; class Insecta; order Coleoptera; family Chrysomelidae; genus Chrysolina; species Chrysolina americana. Next base: position 12,370,466 of record OY293421.1, on the reverse strand, counting down.
AATATCTGAAAATCTAGAGAAGAACAGTCTATCTTGATGTGTATTCGATGCAATGACCCGTCGAAATTGATAACATCGTATGTGGAAAAGGGCTAGTCAAATGCGGAGTACCTCAAGGGATAATTCTGGACCCAATACTTTTCACAACTTTTATCAATAGTACAACTTGATATAGGGTATGCCTGATTGTTTTGCTTGCTTGAGAGCCATCTATAGAAAGCACAGAAAGATTCCGACCAGTACCACGACTTCGTTTGAGCCGAATATCTAAATTTTCATCATGAAAAATATTTAAATATTTCTCATGTGTAACTAAGAGTACTTGACGAAAGGCAATATATTTCGGAACAACGAGTCTGTACTAATGAGCGAGTTGAATCGCGAAACCGGTCTGCAGATTTCACATGTTTTTGATTGCCAGTTGGTGGTTATTACAGGAAGATTGCAAAGTATATCCTTGTAGGAAAACTTTGCCAGGCGTTGGATAGACGTGATTCGGCGGTCGTATGGGGCTGTTGAGTTATTTCTGTTCGACGTTTGCCGACAATCCTATTTTATAGGAAAATTTCCGAGAGGCTGGATTTTTATAATCAAATTTTGATTTGAAAAGTTTTGATCTTTACTGGAACAGACTTCAGTTTGGCTTCCTTTGCCAATCACCAGCTGCATGACCTTATCCACCCCAGCTATTTGAGAGTAGACAGCCCTCCATCGACCTGGAAGCTGGTCCATGGATGCTCAACCTCTTCCCCGACTTCCCTGGGTGTGGATCCATGAGCCTTTCCTCTCTTAGAGGGAAGATCTTTTACACTTTCAGAGGCTCCTTTGGTGCTTTCTGCGGGTCTGGGAAGAAAAGAGGTTGGGGAGGACATGAAAGGGGCTCGTAAAAGTCCCACGTTCCTTGGGCTTGCCCTGAGGTTACGTGTTACCTCTGGAGTAACCTCAAGAGGGATGGTGTGTGAGAGCTCCAAAGAGCGTCTCTGTGATAACTCTGGTCCCTGTTTGATTCCATTATTCATGAAAATTGACCATCAGACATCCATCTAGTTTTGAAACAGAACTTTTTCTTCAAATGTGTCCAATTTGGCCCGCCTCTATAAGTACATACAATTCAGTTTATGAGAGAAATATCATCAAGTACAAATTAATCGACACAATTGGCTTTCGACGTCGGCCTTTGTCGAATATATTTCTGAATCAACAGCGGGATCTAATTAAAAGTCGAGTGCTACGGGAACACTGTTGAGATCACCTTTTCACAAACGAAAACAGAAATAATAAAATTCAGAACTATAATGAGCAAAAAATATTCAGTAATACTCTTTTGCAGTCAGAGCAAGCCGAGGTCACCGAAGGTGATACATTATTAAAATTGTAACGTGACTTTTCATCTTCCCATTCTCTTTGAGATTCAAAACATCCTCGACGGCCACAAAAAAATTCCCACTCTACTTCACAGGATTGTTTGTTAGTCCATAGAGAATAATATCCATCATTATAATAGAGTGCAATTTCACCTGTAACAAGTTATCCAATTAATGAAGCCGGACAAGATATTTTTGTAAATGAGCATACACGCCGGAAAATATGTGAATAATAATTTCAACAGAAATGAAAATCATAAACGTGCTTCCAAAAACAATGTTTCCGATGTGGATGATTGAAACAATGGAAAAACCAGTCGTTCGAAAGAGACACCAATTGACGAGTTACAAAAATATCCCTCGTGATACCGAAACAACACTTCTGTTGGGAGAAATACATTTATTTTTATTTGAATCATGCATATGCGGGGCTACAGTGACATTCGCAATACGCGCGAAAGAATCCTTATTTGTGATTTTTCAAAGAGAATAAATTGGTTATCAACCAAGGCTTATCTTGAAACCCACTCAGCCTCGTATCATATGCCCTGAGTGATTTTCAATTTCTTGAGGAAATGCATAGTTTTGAATCAGAAAAATCTCAAAATAGCATTTTTTTCAAAATTAGTAACATTTGGAGTCTATGAGTTCACTGAATATCTGGACCAATGATTTTGTTGTTGAAAATACCTCACCAGTCATTAAAATACTTTTGATGAGCAAGGCGCCTTGGCCAGACGGGCTGGACCAAATTCTACTCAAGAAACTACCACGAAAAGCTCTCGTCCACATAATGCTCTTGATTAACACGATAATCAGCAGTTCGGCAGTTTTACCCAGACTCACCATCGATATTTTTATTCGATTCTACAGGCCGTCGTTTTTCGGAATTGTTTTCTATCGTTTCAATAGCACTTTTTCAGAAGTTTTATCTCGATAATTCAACGATGACTCAAGGTTTTTTACTATGCAAACTTTCAAAAGTATTGGAACGGGCTCATATTTCTGAAACGGCACCGATAAAATTTACGAAAATTACAACAGGGTGGTTTTTGATGATGCCCGATTCACTGGTGATATCGGCAATGTTGCTAAACCAACAGTTTTTCAGATACTGAGGGTGACTAATTGTTTTAAATGGAAAACCATATTCATTTTCATTGCAATAAATTCAGCGCCCCATCATCGCTTATTTCTCCAAATACCAGATTATGAATTAATATGGTTTTTGAAATATGAGAATATGGTTCGTTGAAATGTCTGCGAACGGTCCAATATTTTCAAAAGATCTAGAGAAAATATCATGAAATTTTTAATAATTGAATTATTTTCCAATAGAGTTTTGAATCAAATGACAGAAACTGAAAAATATCTGACCTAGTGCTCGAAATGTTTGCCATCATTTGCTAAACAATAGCCCAAGCGGTCATAAAATTCCCTCAAGGTCTTAGTTAGCATTTGAGGTGTGATTAAAAGAGCTGCCGTGATTGTCATGATGGTTGAGCGCTTGTCTCTTAACCTAAGGGGCATGGGTTCGAATCCCAGCATGGTCATCGGTCTCGTGCATTTTATCACACGTTAAAAAGTGAGGGCTGCGTCTTTGAGGCATCGCTGAATTGATTGCAATGAAAACAAATAGGGTGTTCCATTTGAAAAACTTGAGTTACCCTCAATATCTGAAAAACTGTTGATTTGGCAATATTGCCGATATCACCATCGGGCATCATCAAACACCACCCTGTCGAAATTTTCATAAATTCGAATGACAATTCGATTTCAGGCTGTCTATTTTAATGATGATTCATCAGATTTGAAATAAATAAGTCACGGTGTACCCCAGGAATCCGTCTTGGGCCCACTTTTATTCATTATATATGTGAATGACTTGGGTAACTTCATGACCTCTTGTAAATGTGTAATGTTTGCTGATGATACATCATTTATATATTCAAATCCAGATTTCAGTTATTTATTAGATCAGACTAAAGATATCGAAGAAAAAGCCGAGGCATGGTTTATATCTCATAATTTGAAACTGAATGATGACAAACAAGTCACAAATATTGTTCATCACCACCCGTCAGATTCAACATGAACAAAATGTTAAGAATCCCGTAATAACTTTGGATCATAAAAACCCAGATATGCCTATTGTACTATATTTAGTACATTCCTAACAAGTCTCGACGTGCAGCGGTTTCTACGTGCGCGAGAGCTATCAGTATGGTAAATGCATCAGTATAAGGTAAGCTCGGGTAAGTGTGACCGTGATTTTCATTAGTTCGCATTGCATTTAGTCCATCTGATGAACCTGAACTAATATTATCAATGAAATTTTACTTCGAAGATCTGTCTTTGTAATACGCCACAGAAAACTGTTGAAAAACGTATTCTATGAATTTTATTTATATATTTAGATATACATCTCCATAGGTCACACTTCCCCGGAAATTTGTGGCAAGTGTGATTCTAGCCAAATTTAAAGATATTAATTCACGTAAATCTCACTTTGGGGCAGGTGCGAGTGAACAGTAAGGGAACTTTCACCACAATTTATTTGTTTCGAGATATCTTTATTCAAAACATAGTTAGGAACTTTTTAATATTGAATTTGAAATGCCCCATTGGCAAAAAATAAAAAATAATCGTAAAAGTGAACATTTGTTGAAAAGAAAAATTTACAGGTAGAAATCTGAAAAGTCGAATGAGAATTTCATTGAACCCCATCTTCTGACGAGTGGTGATGGAAGCACAGTTGTTATTTCATCCTCAGAAAGTGTATCAATGTCTTCCACATCTGGCCAGGTATATTGTTTGGCTCTCTGAGATTTCCGTATATAATATCGTACTATAGCTGAGAAGATATTACTGTTTAGATTGGCCAAATGAACCAGTGTGACATGCAATGGAAAAATGTAAAAAAAAACAACTTCATGAAAAAACGGCAATCTATAGTCAGATTCATTGTTTAGGCAGAAGAAAAGTGTATAAAATGGATTCTTACCTTAGATTTTAACAATACACTCAAATCTTGAAATAAACTTGTTATACTCGGTCGGGTTGATAAATTGTATGTTAGAAAATTGGGGAAAATATTTGGATTTCACAAGATCTCTTTTTTATTTTATATGATTGTTATGGATTCATTATAAGTGTAGGCTATTCGTCAATAGACGGCATTGGGCTGTTGCCCGGTTTAGCGAAGATAGCGAGCAAACTCACACTTGCCCCAAATTCACACTTACCCGAGCTTACTATACTTGTAACATTGTGGCTGGATGGACTACATTCAGTTTTGTTGTGTAGAAGTGAGAATATCATTTTGTTGAAATACAGATATAATGGATAGGTCAACTTTGCAAAGTATGTACATTTCAAGCATAATAAATTAGAATATATTTTACCAATTGCTGGTAATTAGAAGAAACATGATAAAAATTATAATAATATCATAAATCCTTTAGATATATTCATTATTCAAAAAACTGCTATTTCTTCAGGGTAGTATTTTGGGGATGTACTAAACATAGTACATTAGGAAAATATATGTCTATCAATGTTATTTCATTCCAGAGGTTTTTCACTCAACAAAGCTCTAGCTATGTTGGAAGATGATGCTGAATTAGCTGAAACAGAAAATGCCACGGCCGAAGTAAAAGATGAAGATTCTGGGACGGAAGATATTTTTACAATTGTTAATCTACCTGCATCTCAGTTACGAGCACCAGCGGAGATTAGATTCCAAACGAAATATGATAGTATTGATTATTCGGACGATGTGCCCTTGTCCGAATTACAGAAACGATTGCGATTATCGGAGAGAAAAAAAAATCTTTAAAAAAAAGTACGAGTGGATCCAAGAAGATTTTCCTACATCAGAATCAAACTTCGAGCATTCGCATGATATAAATAATTCAGAGAATCCAATGGAGCTTTCCTCGAAATTCTTCGATGAAGAAATAATTGAACTTTTTGTGAGTAGCAGTAATAATTATGCCCAACAAAGAAATCGAACACCTAATATAAAACATTCTGAATTCAAAGCTTTCATTGGAGTTTTCTTGCTTAGTGGATACGTACAGGTGCCATAACGAGTTGGTTGCCGAAGCAATTTCAAGGGACAGATTTGAATAAAATTTTTCCAATTTACATGTGTCAGATAATCAACAATTAGACCACCATGACAAATTTGCAAAAGAGCGGCCCCTTTTCATTCTTCAGAATAAAAAGTTCATGGAAAACTCGATGAAGCCATGGTACTCTATTATGGACGCCATGGCTGCAAACAGTTCATTCACGGAAAGCCAATAAGGTGTGGCTTCAAATTATGGGTTGGAAGTACAAGGCTTGGTTACTTGAATTGGTTTGAACCATACCAAGGTGCTGCAATAAATATAAGTGAACGATATGCAGAGTTCGGATTTGGCGCAGGAGTGGTATTGGAATACGCACAAGCCCAGCGCAAGAAATTGACGGACAGAAAATTTCATCTCTTTTTCGACAACTTCTTTACGTCCATTCCTCTGATTGAAGAGCTGACAAAAGAAAAATGTTTCGCAACTGGTACAGCAGGAGAGAACCGATTGGCAGGAAATACCCTCATATACTCTGAAGTTCTGAAAAAAAGAAAGCGAGGAATCTATGATTATAAGAAAATTTCAAATCAGAATATAATAGCAGTAAAGTTGCACGACAACAGCTTTGCTCGAATTTTTCAGGAGTCGAACCTCTTCATGTAGTTAAACGCTAAAGGAGAAGAAGAATATTCAAGTAAGTATAATCAGCTTTTTTGCAGTTATGTATAATGTATGGTTTAATTTTAGGTGGAGCAGCCACATGTCATAAACATGTATAACTCTAATATGGGAGGAGTCGATCGCTCTGACCAGAATATCGGCTTATATCGCACATCTCTGAGAGGAAAAAAACGGTATATTCATTTGCTTACCTAGAGCATTGACATGTGCGTTCAGAACGCTTGGCAATTAGGTATTTAAAAAAATGAAGGAGTACTAGATCAGCTTAGTTTTAGAAGACGAATTGCCACAATCTTACTGATTCAAAATAAAAATCAAGCTACATACCAAAAAGGACATTCGAGTAGAACCCAAGGAATTGATTTGCATTAAGATCGGTTAGACCATCTTGTGATTCCGCAGGCAAAACAGGCCCGATGTGGATATTGTCATGAGAAAACAACAAGAAGATGTTCAAAATGTGACATTGGAGTACACGTGAAATGCAACGTTATATTTCATACAAAATAATTTTTGTTTTCGTAGTAGTACATCTACCTAATATACTTACTATATGTAGTACGTTCTTGATTTTGTATTTTTTATAAAATTAAAATTTTGAAATAAATTGTATCTCTTTTTTGTCACCCATAAGCTTCAATTTTTGTGAAATTACTTCTTGAAATTTTCAAATAATCCTATAGGCATATCTGGGACTGGAATGCTCATACACAGACGCTTAAACTCAAATTGTCAAGTATATTGTTTCTACTACGCCAGCTTAGACATACTTCAAATTTCAATGCTCTGAAAACAGTGTATTATTCTCTTTTCCAATCACATATGGCATACGTTATTCTACTGGGTAATTGCTCTGCTGCAAGTGGCATTTTCATTCAACAGAAAAAAGCGATCAGAATATTAGCTAGGGCAGGATATAGAGATTCTTGCCAAACTTTGTTCACTGAATTGGAAATTATGACTTTTTCGTCCCTATATATATGTACAACGTAATTATTGAAACCCACAACATATCATCCACTCTTACTATACAAGCTGACATTCACCATTATAATACTAGAAATGCAGACAATATCAGGATCCCGAGGCATAGGATGTCTGCTACGCATAAAAATTCTTTAGACTTTAGACTTTAGCCTATATAATGTACTATTATTAAATTGCTGAATATGAGAAATTTCGAACAACTTATGGAATTGTTCTTCCAAGATAATAGTTTTTACTGTGGGAATGAATATTTTGAACAAATTTCACGACTTTATTATGTATTTGAGAACTTACCCACCAAATATTGATTTCAAATTAATTTTTTTTAGTGTACCTATGAGAGTTGTTACTAGTTTTGTCATTTTAACCTGTTAATTTATGTAAGTATTTCGACATTGCCCAAATTGACCTGCTTTAAATATGCGAATGTATATGAAATAGTTGTAGGAAATATCCCAAGATCATGACAAATAGCCGACCATTATTTTCTTCATAATTCTATCGAGAGTACCTTGTATTTTGACAATTTAATGAGACCATATGAACATTAATAATCTGAATAACTCCCGAGAGCTTTAGCTCGGTTTACTTATTCTTCGAGCACGTTTCGACAATGTGAAAACAATTCCTTGCTTTTGACCGGTAGGTGATCCTGTAGTGGATGAAGATACTTATCCGTATGCTTCCGTTTATGGTAAGTACATTTTATGGATCAGTTCCGCGCCACATCTTTTGATGAGTATATAGGCTATCTGCTGGTCCTGTTCAGTCAAAACAAAGTCACATATATTTTCACAGTGTTTTTTGCAACTTTCGTGATACATGCCTCCATTTTGCGAAATCCTATTTTGCACGCCAAATTATCTACTATTATTTTATTATGCAAATGACGTAATTTTCTAATGGCATGCAGTTTGGAATCACGTAAGACCTATATTAAATTTTAACAGAGTTTTTCCGCAACTTTCCACCGTTGGTCAGACGAGGGGAGCATATACATTTTTCCAGAGTGTTTTCGTTACTGAAACTTCAAATATTCACATCGCCATGCAATTTGAAAACACAGAACTTTTTTCAGTTTTTCGTAACCCTTTGAGCCTTATCTGCCGCTGCGGATTGCATGCCATCAATTAGTAGCATTTTTTAATTTGTTCGAACATCCGTATATTAAAATGACAGGCAGCATGATATCGCGGAAGAACACGAAAATTCTCCACAAAAAGAAAAGCTCTTTTTCTCATGAAGTGCACACGTGCGGCGGCCAGGAACTCGTCTATTTTTCATAATTTAGGGCTGATTATCAAGCCTTGAAAAGGCATGCAGTGAAAAATGGGAGAACGTCACCTGTCACCAGTTCCTGGTCTAATAATACAACAAACCCTAAGTTTGGTGAAAGAGACCCTCTATGAGGTACGGAGTTATATCGGTTACCGTTATCTTGTGGAAAAGTATTTATCGGAAACATGAAAAGATTCGTTGGGACAAAGCTGAAGGAACATCGAAGAAACTGTAGATTAGGCCAAACGGATAAATAGGCACTAGCGGAACATGCGCTCAGTGGAGGAGATCATACTATACTTTTCGAAAACGCAATACTCCTTGCTCCAAAGCACGGTTATGATATTCGACTTATGCGCGATGCAATAGAGATCCACAAGCACATCTGGAATCCCATTCTCAAGAAGGCAAGGGAAAGAATAATCAAGAACAATCTGATGACAGCAGGTACATATATGTTATCAAATAACAATGCTAGGCTAGTATGGGTGCGAATCAAGAAACAATAATTAATGAGCCAGACTACCAGAGGCAGAATGGATAGGTACAATTTTCAGAGTCAACAACCCTGAGTCATCGGTGAATTATCAAGAAAGCTTCAGCCATTTCACCTAGATGATCTGAAGAGGGCAAGTATTGCCACAAGCTTGAAACAGCTATTGCCCAACTTCATTCTTGAACATGGTTTACAAAATGGTGGATATGATCCTTTTGAGATGAATGTTCAGCTTTGAGGAGGAACTCAAAATGATCAACGATGTACAGTTCTGCTTACAGACCGCTCACAAATTGATCTCCCAGACTGTCAATATCGTACATGATAAGGTTGATAAACTCTAACCTGGTCGCAGGATTTTTGCGGTGAAAGGAATAACACATGCTCCGCAGGGTATGCAATTGAAACAGGTTTCCCACACCATACCTATCCTCACTATATATTGTCGCGACTAGGCCTTTAGTGGAGCTATAAGCCCTATCGCTTGAGACGTAGTCCTGTAACTCCCAATTATTCAAAACATTATTCAGAGTTCTGTATAGAGCTTCTGTCGCAGCACACATTCCCTTATTTATATCATATAAAATAAACAGAACGGAGTATGTCCAAAAGCTCAAATTCATTTTAGAATATCGTAGTAAATATTCACGAAAATGACAAGTATCGTTCAATTTTTCAAAACTATCACAATTTTACACTATTTTCAATTCACTCAAAATTTGATCATATATAAAATTATGTGAAATATTTTAATGGGGAAAAATTATCCCGTGGTAATCGAGAATACTGTCTCGATTCTACCACTCTCTATGGGGTAGTTATAGCTATTGTCCCTATGGAACAAAATAAAAAAATACTTGTTTTAGGTTGATTATGGAGAATAGCCTCCAAGACGAGCAAGGCGTCTCCACCATATGTCGCGACTAGGCCTTTAGTGAAGCTATAACCCTATCGCTTGGGACGTAGTCAGGAAGAACAAACTTTGTTTCTTCTTGGCTTGCTACTGACAAATTAAACAAGTCTCAAATTCACTAGATTCTAATATTTTAACGGACACAATTACCAGGACACAACAAAGCCCTATATTCATATATTCCCCAGACGGGACAAGTCAACACATAATCAATCAATGGTATATTATTTACAAAGGTTCCTTACCAAATGAACACTGTTAATACTCGCTTAAGGACAGCTTGCTAAGAGGTTTGTCAAGAAGGCCATACCGCCGTAAACTAGCTTTGGGTTCGACAGTGTCGCAAACCCACTCCGGGTTCGCCTGTCGGCCCTCACTGTCTCATCGCCATCTGTCATCTTGTAATTTATTCAAGTTTCGTGTTATTACTACGGGAATTTTCATTCAATGAAAAGTTCGTTGAAATCTTCATAGCCGTGCCAATAACACATGTTTTGTTTTTGGTATGAATCGAGCCAGGCCAAGCTCGACCATGACCGATGTTTGAACTTCAAGTAATTCAACAGTCCAACAAATTATGAAATATGAATCATGACAGTGGATTTTGGTATTAACCAGAATAAATTAGGTTTTAGATTAGCGCCATTCTTGACAATATGTATAACTTTCCTCATTGCAAGACATCGACTAGTGCCAGATATAGAGACACCTCTATATATTTTTGTTGTCGTTAAAATTGTTATTTTCGTCAACCAGCTGCACACCCTTAAGAGTACAACCCTCAAAAGTCTTCGAAAGACTTGTCCGAGCTAGGGAAGACGCTGCCCTTACCTTTTAACGTGTGATGCCATGCACGAGACCGATGACCGTGCTGGGAATCGAACCCATGACCCTTAGGTTAAGAGACAAGCGCTCTACCATCATGACCATCACGGCCAATTCCTTCTCAAGCTACGCAGATTCAGATTCTTTGGACAGGGACGTCGCCGTATTTAGTGGTGAACAGGATTGTGTTGAAGATATTCAACTTTTTGGGAAAATATAAATTCTCGATAGTCTATCGGAAGTTGAGACTCAAAGAAGAGACCGTTAATGTCTCAAACACTGTTAGCTAGGAGTGTAACTAGACAAGCGGCCGACATTTCATCGATAAATTATTGTGGCTATCCAGACAGCTGCGTTACTACAGTAAAACGCACGAATCCTGTGATAGCCAGATACTCGCACTCGAGCTTAAAATAAAAAATGCTTGTCTGTAAGCTGATAATCAGTTTTGCAATGTTGTGCGCTTGCCCAGTGTTCTGCAGCCTGACCAAGACTCCGTTTATGAGACTGGACAGGATGGAACGATGTACTCCGTATAATCAACAAGTATGATGAATACATCCGTTTGGATGCGTTACGAGAGCTTGCGGGCGTCGACTCCATGCTGATATACCAAATTGTCCTACAAGTTTTACAAGTATTTCCTTTCCAACAGTCCTGTCACGAGATACCTCACTAGGCTCAGGGTGTCCTTTGGTAAAATCTGAAAAGACCATTGGCAATGTAATAAACTCTTCTGGGCCATGATGGTAGAGCACTTGTCTCTTAATCTAAGGGTCATGAGTTCGATTCCCAGCATGTTCATCATACGTTAAAAGGTAAGAGCTGTGTCTTCCCTACCTCGGACATTTGAGGGTTGTACTCTTAAGGGTGTGCAGCTGGTTGACGGAAATAACAACAAAAAAACAAAAAATTTCTACTGACCATATTTTTTCTATATGAAAATGTTTCTAATCGGAAGTTTACAAAAAATAATGACAAGGTTTGATGCAGAGAGGCGCTAATTTTAAAATTTTGCATTCCTTTTAAAATCAGTAGCATAATTGAATTTTGTATTATTATTGTTGACATTCAGTGTGCATCAATCAGTTTGATCATAAGTTTCAAAATATATATGATCATAAGTTCCAAACTATTTTGAACATTTCAATATTCTCAACAATTGAATCATTTGAGCGGATCAAGAGCATCCGGATTACAGAGACTCCTAAGGGCCTACAATGCTACATTGATAATTCAGTTATATTTGCAAAATGGGATAATTAACGTATATTCAATCGTCAGAGTAAAGGTAATAGCCGCTATGTCCTAGTTATGCAATGAATTACATGTCATTCATTCCACCTGCAAACACAATTATAACACAAACAAATATTAATTTTTGAGCTTATAATTGTATATAATAGAAATTAACAGTTGAACTCGTACAATATAGGCAGGGTCGGATTTGACGAAATATTATCCAGTAGAAACTATTTTGTTGGCCAACATTTGGGTGCGGGAGGTGCTACTCTTTAAAAGAAATTCAACAAGTATTTTTTCGACATTTTGTTCGAATACTTTCGAGTATATACAGTGTGTGCGATTTGAAACCACAATGCCCTGTTATTCTGGAACACATGGACCGATTATTGAAAATTTCAATTTATAGTATTCAAACATGCTGACAGATACCAATTATTCACATTTTCAAGGCCTACACTATGCTCTGCAAAATAGGCCGACATATCGAGAACGAAAATTAGATATTTTTTTTAAACATTGGATAGCCTTATTGATCTGGGCATATTTTGAACACAATGTACCAAGTTCCAGACCAATATCTCATATAGGGTGTTAGTTATGAGATGACACATTTCCATCAGATCCATGCATTTTTGACTGGCCCTGTAAGAAAAACTATACACTTTGAAGGAAAAGTGATGTAGCAGTCACACATATTCTGAGTACCACGAAGTGGTGTAGGCATTTTCTGTAAGAAATCTCTCGGTTAAGAAAAGGTCGAGTATTTTGTCTTATCCACATTGAGCGATATCTCATTAATATTCAAGCACATGTACATTTTTTTGAGATTGTTTTTACAGTATTCCGTATTTGCCATGATGGCCCCGTGTAGATTAGAACAGTGTCATCAGCATAGCATATTAGATCGCCTATGAAATTGTTGATACTTCTATCCCTGTTAATGTAAATAAGGAAAAGTATCGATCTAAAAACCATTCCTTGTGGCATACCAGTTCATGCAATTTGTTCCTTACTTACTTGTATCGTTCCCAACGCATATTCTAATTTTTTGCTACAATGCTGCAAAATGGATAAAAAATGCTTGCGAACAAGACTGAAAATGGTACCCGTAACAATTTTATATACTGATAGTTACACAACTGCGTTTCTGGATTCAGTGAAATAATAGAAATCCGGGTTTGATTTGAATTAGCGAGCGACCTCATCAACTTTCGCTTCATAGTTTTTCATTATTTATTACACTCAATTTTTCTGAATTCTCGTATTTTTATCACAGTCTTCCTCAACGTTTCCTCACAACAAAATGAAATAAAATCAACCATGATTTCCAATTCAGCGACCGAAGCAACAAGCACAAAAAACGACAAATTATGATTTTGGATAAATCTCAACCAGTGTTGCCTCGATCACGTGAAGATTATTTTTACTCTAGAGATCACAATCGGTATTGAAAAGTAGACTCGAGTGGAGTAGAACTGCTTATTGGATCTGCGCTTCGTTAATTTCAGTAATTGCTATGGCATTAGCAATCAATTATTATCATCAAAATATACCAGGAAGCGTTATTTTATGTATATACCAACGATATTAAAATGTAAATAGTAACAGTGATATCAGTTATATAGAGAATATTGGAGAATAACGAATAACAAAAACATTTTTTGCAACATTTGACACCAGAGAAGGTGAAGGTTTTTGACAAATATCAACTATTTCATGAACAACGCGTAATTTTGAGATCAAACAATTTTTATATGAGTATATTTTGAAATAAACATCGTTGCATAACTGAAAATGATATTTTTAAAGCTTTCACATATATTTTCAATTTGTGTTTGGACCTAGTTGGGCCGACCCTGAATCTTTGTAGCGGATTTATTGTCGAAGAAAATTCTTTGTGGAGAACTTTCATTGTTCACCTTGTGATTATTAAGCAACGTGGCTACCATACGTATACTCATTAGTCAAATCATAATTGTTGACCATATGGTAATGTTCTTGGGAAATGGAAATGCGCCGGAATAATATAAAGTTTATTTGGTATGTTACAGAGTTAAACTAGATTTGTGGTGAAATAATATTCGGAGAAGTATTCGGAATGCCTTCAAATAGTTAAGAATTTCATAGAAAAATAAACTCATTATTATTGATTTGGGTGCACTGTGCCTACATATTTCCATGATGAAATTTCGGTAGGTTCATGTCGATTTGTATATTTTGAGTTGAATAAATAACAAGTGAAAAATGTAATGTGAAATAATTTTTTGAAGGTACTTCCAGATGTCACTCGATTCACGATTATAATATTTCACATCATGTGCATGGTGAATGTTGAATCTCATGATCTACTCTATCGAATGCCTTTGAGAAGTCTGTGAAGATGGAATCCATTTGATATTTGTTATCGAACGCATTCAATATTCTATCCTCATATATCAATAAATTATTAACAGTTGATCTCTTTGATCTGTACCGCTTTAGTGGAACAAAGAGAGCCACTGTCAATTCAATGATTTCATAGAACTTTTCTAATGCAAGGTTTACATCAGAAAATCCTAAACATTGGTGCCAAACAATAGGACTCAGATAATTGTTAAGCCCGATAAAGTCTGCATTACGAAAGTCATAATAGTATATTCTCTATATTCTAGTGATTTTTCAAGAGAGTTCAAAGTAGTTGTGATTGAATAAGTTGTATGATGCATTGAATTTGGTAAGAGTTGCTGAAATTGATATTGTAACCAATTGTTGAATACCAGGTCCAAAATAACATTTCTACTGTTTGCAATATTGATGATTTGCTTAAAGTTCAAGAATGCATATGTTTCCCCAATGTTTGGAGTATACGAATTTTGCGGACAGTTTACAATCACACCATATTCATCGTTACTCCAGGATACAGTTGGTGAAGTGAAATCTCCAAAAATTAACACTTTTATGTCCAGGATATTTCAGAGCCAAATCTCTTCTGATAAATTAGGTGGTATGTAAACTCCCCCTACTATCATTGTCTGTTCCCTAACTGAGTAATTCGTGGATAGATGACCTAGGTTCTGAAATTTCACGTATCATGTTTAAACGTTGAATTGAAATTGCTGTTAATTTTCATAACTAATCTTTATTGAGTTTAAGAACATGTGCTAAATACTAAAATTCATAAAAATATTTAACTTAAGGTTTATAAAAAAAATAAAAACAGTTAACAAAACCATCTCCCTCACAGTGGTAAAATGAGATGGCGCAACTGAAAACAATAGTTATTTGTTTTACTAGGCATAAAAGCAAAAGATTTAATGCCGCGGCTGGTGTTTCATAGCCGAGCGTAGCGAGGCTATGAAACCAGGCAAGGCATTGAATCTGCTTTTCTGCCGTGTGAAACATATAATTTTTTCTTCAAATTTGTTCCAATTCCACGCAAAATCGACTTTTTCATATTTAAATTGCGTTTCATTATCAATATCCAAATAACTAAATTATTTCATCAAAGGTAACTGGGCCCTGCGTTACTATGTGTACCGCTGATGACGTCTGTTGAATTTGTTTGTTTACTGTTTACTTTGTCATTGTCAATTTTAATAACCAGTTTGATTTAAATTATTACTTGGAAGGTTGCCTAGCAACGAACTTTTTCTGCCTAGGCAGTAAAAGTGGACTTTTTCTGTCTAGGCATTAAAAGTACAACTTCTAAGCCTGCCAAGTGTCATTAAAAGGCCGCTTTTGATGTCATTTGGAGAAAAAAGATATTTTGGCCAAACTGTCACTTTGTTTTGCATACAACAACACCACAGTCATGGCAAAAGTTTACAAAGTTAGAAAGAATCGTGAAACCATTTGGAGCAACGCAAGTTATTAACCCAGACGTCAGATTTTGTGGTTTGGGAATACGTTTCGCCACAATTTGTGCAAGACGCGTTTGGGAGCTTTCTCAGTGTTCTCTTTGGTTACTTTTGATTTCTTCATAACTGCTATTTTTTTTCTGTGTTTTCCTAGTTGCTTTCTTCTTTTTTTCGCCAATTGTTGCCTCTGTGGTCAAAATTTCTGCCAACTGCTTGCTCCGGGCTCAAACCGAATTAATGCCAGGAGAAACAACCGGAACTGGTGAGATTATGTCCAGTATTTTGTCAAGGATACATCTCACAGGAGTATTTGCATTAGTTTCTGCAGGCGGTTGAATTTGTTTTTCTGGTACAGTTTCACCTACAGTCTGCCAACTGCAGCCAGGTTGTTGATTGTCATCAGCTGAAGCTTTATTCAAACTTTGAGAACTCTCATCAGTACTTTGTTTATTTTCAACTGCGTCAGAGACCTGAAGTATGATACTGTTCAGTCAAATAAGCGTCATCTGGGATAGCTGAAGGGTTAAATGGCACAATTCCTATTGCCTCAAATGCTGATGTTCCATTGTTTACAGTTGCAGACTTATTCCATACTTCAGCAAGTAACTTGCCAAATTATAATCTGGTGACATAGGCTGACTTCTTCGACATGTAGACCAAGGATCCCGGGGGCATCCCATCCTCAAACTTTTGGTTTTTATTTTTGCCTTTCATTACGCAGGTAGGGGGAATAAAAACGCCTTCTGCGATTATAACCGTGTTGGTTTCTCCATTTTCACCGGAGCTCATACATGCAATGTTTTTAGATCCTTTCTAAACAATGACATGCCCTGGCCTATTATTTAGCTGTAAACCAGTCTCGTCCATAATATAAATATGTCCAGGTTTATAAATGAGATCGATTTTGGTCAGAATATTTCCTAGCAGCTGAAAATAAGCCTCAACGTCTTTTTTGTTCATACCCAAGGATCGATTAATCTCGATTCCTTATTAAAACGATGTTTAATGCCCAGCTGTTTGGCCAATTTGAAAGCTATACTTCGTACTTCGGTTCGAGTAGGAGCAAAAACGATTCTTTTTAGTTTTAGGATATGTTGTGCCAATTTTGCTTCAGCAGCTTCGCCTAATGTGGAGGAGGGTCCAAGAGGACCTTTCTTTACATTGTTCTTCAATTTTCTTCTTCTAAATGTGATTGCCGGTACCCCAAAATTTTGATCAGCATCATTCACACCTATTATATTTTTATTAACTGCTTCAATGGCTGCAGTTAACTGTTGTTTGGTGCAACCTGCCCTAGAACAACTTCCAGTGCGCTTGTATTTTGTAGGCATATTGAAAAAAAAAACGAAATTTTAATAAGCCATTTCACCTCAAAAATATGTGAACCATCTATTCTCGTTGTGAGAGAGGAGATGGCGCGCATCACAAACCAAACACGTTTTGAAATACGCGGAATTTTAAGGTTATACATCAAAACTTGAATGTTTTTACTAACCTGAGACGATAGAGTGATTTGAATCATTATAAAATTTGATGAAATTCGGAAAAATATTTTTGTCCCCACTGGAGCACGTATAAAGAGATTTTTCAATAGACTTTCAACCGGTGAACATAAACTGTACGGCGGCTTGTTTACCATGAACTGAATTACTTCAGAGCGCAGCCGCTCATCTTCAACACTAGCGGTGGCGCTGTAAAACCATTGCGTCATCTCACCTTCTGCACCATTTATCCTCGACTCAGCCCACACATGATATAAATAATTGTTTTACAGTTTTATGTACTACTTCCCTGCTTCTGCCATTCAAAATCCTTACAGCTATAAGAAAACCACCATCTCTGGATTTGTTGCTAGTTATTTCACTTTTGTCGCATATGAATATGTCGTAATTAGGAGTATAGCCATGTATTCCTCATTTAGAATGTACTGATTTCAAAAAAGGAGAAACCAATATGGACTTCGTGCGAAATTTTTTGAATTGATCGATAAGTTTCAGACCGCTGAATATATTTACACCGATGGTTCCAAAACGGAACATGGAGTACGAAGTGCTTTTAATGTAAATTTTAAAAGTTACTGCCTCTATATTCACAGCAGAACTTTATGCGATGTGGCAAGCTCTACGTTACATAGATTTGTCCACCAACACGTCCTTCTTAATATGCTCAGATTCCTTGAGCTCTTTGCAGGCTATTTCTGACACATTCTCCTCAGACTCTCTAGAACAGAATGTTTCAGCAACTTTACATCACCTTGGAACCAATAAAAAAGTTGTTGAATTTGCATGGTGCCCAGGATATGTAGGGATGAAAGGAAATGAGAAAGTAGATGAATGGGCGCTAAAATCCGCAGAGAACTCTGAAAACTATATAGGCTACCGATCCGATCAGAAGATATGAAATTTTTTTTCAAACTGAAAACAAATGCGAAATGGCAGGAAGAGTGGAATAGCACTGAAGCAAAACTAAAGCCGATCAAACCTGTTATTGGACCATGGAGATTTCCTCCTGATCTGAAAAGGAGAGAAAAGGTGACTATCACCAGACTTCGCATTGGTCCCTCCTGAGGGGTGAAGGACTACCAGAATGTGATGTGTGTGAAAAACCACTCTCTGTGAAGCATATTTTTGAAGAATGCATATTATATGAAGATACAATTCGAGACCTAATGATCATACCTAATGGCCTACTAAGGAAACTCTGATTGTTTTTTTACCTTTTTCTCCTCCTTATTATTTTATACAATCCATAACACGAGTAGAAGGGCTAATGACCATAGCAGTCGAAGCCCCAAAAAAAATATATATATCGAGTTCGTTACCGCTAGAGATAGTACGATAATTTTTGTACTACCACTACTACTATTATCAACATTTTGACAGTGGATCTGTGTTGAGGACTTTCTAGTTTTTTCTAGCACCTTATGACTGCTGGACTACTTTTGGGATGCCATTAAAGAATCTGATTGTTAAATTCTCCTCTCCCGCAGAACTCTCAAAATATCTCTGTCTTGAACTAAGATGTTCATATCCTTCAGGATATCTTTTACGTGTGACGTATCCTCTTCATCCTCTTCAATTTGATTCCTATATGTGATAAATCATTATGTTATTTTACTCGCTCACCTCGAATGTTACAAGTCTTTACATTCCTTGTTACTTAAATAACTATCAGTCAAAAAAAGAACCCTATTATGTAATGAATACAGAGTTTCTTCAGTACATGTACTTACTATCTTGTGATGAAAAGTCATAGACATTTGAAACTGAAGAGTTGAATAAAGGTTCTAGAGCTGAAGGTAGACTTTTTTTTACTATTGAATGAATTGAAAAACAGAAATGATATGGTATTAGAATGTTTAATAGAAGATTTTGTGAATTGCTGACAATATTTGATCAAACTTATATTCGACTCTAGCATTGTTTAAAGAGAAACAACATAGTTGGTCAAAGCCTGTGGAATAAGTATTGCAGCAAAACGCTAGTGCTATCTAGCCGTTTTAGTTGAAAATTGAGAGGAACTACAATAAACTGTATAGAAAGTTTCTACTTGATGATACAACATATTCCATGAAGTTTTCTTCGCAATTTCAACATATTTCACATACTGAATAATCTTGATTTTCGAATCTTATCACCAAATATAATTTATATCTGAAAACTATCCTATTTTCTGCATCATACCAAACAACAGTTTCCGAATAGTTAATTTCATTCCCTTTTCCAGTGATATTTGTAGACGATATCGAATTTTACAATTTGATAGCCACCTATCAGTTCGTAGTTTTATTACATCAAGTTGCGACTAACAATGATCTACGACCTAACTGGGAGACCACGTCGTCTCCCATCGGATCCAATCGTTACATAATGGCCCTAGTCAGTAAAATACATTAAATTCGCTAACCCTGTTTGATACTGATTCTCATTGAAATCAGCATGCGAAAAACATTCCAAGAACTTCATATAAAGCTGAACTTAATTTCTTGGAATAATTAATGGGTAGCTTGGTCGGAAACATGCAAATACTATATATTTATATATTTTTTATCTCAGTTGTGGATTTAAAGGCGGTGTATCAGAATGCCTTTCCGTGTCCAAGTTCCAGCGATAACAAAATGAAATGTCAAAGACATTATGAAAATTCTTCAGGAAATGAAGACAGTCAAGAACATAAACGAAAAGAAATGTCAAGTTTGTACTAAACGGTGTCAAACAGAATGTGTGCAATATGTGGGATTGATTTATTATGAAAATGAATTCCGAGTTTGTTTACAAGGAAGTTGATTGGTGATATTTATATTCATAGTTTCTGAGCGGATTTCAGGAGCGACCAATATACAGGTGGAGTTCTTCGTTGAGGATATTGGAAGTTGAAAATTACAACAGGTCCATCATTTCCACCTTGTTGAAAGTACCTATGGAAGATTTCAAAGTTACATTTCCATCGGAGAATGCAAGTTTTTGGTATTTGCATCAACAGGACATCTAATTTTTTTTCTCATCCAATTCAACATTCTTAACTGGTTTTTCAATAGTTTTCACACGTCCAGTTTCACAAAATTTTGTTTTTATTGTGTTAAATGTAGACTGTGAGACGTATTCAGTAGGGTATTTATTATTTAACATTCCACAAATTTTCTTTAAAGTTCTTGTTTTATCACCGCATTCTTTCATTATTAAATTGCATATTTTTTTTATATCAGATAAATGAGCCATAATGAAATCAAATACTTACAAACAAATATTTTTTTTGTACACTGACGTGCCCAGTTGTCTACTGGAATGACTTTACATAATTTATGTGGGCATTGGGAATAATTTCTTGTTGTCTTGAACGGTTTTTTCCTGACGTTTAGCAAGAGAGATGAGAAAATACCTGATTACTCTTTATGGGTTTATTTAGTAATGAAATATACGTTTTTCAAATTAGTTGACACTATTGTTATTTGACAGTTAGGATAACGGAAGGTAACTTTGCGCACGCTTTATGCAGAAAAGTACTACTTGCGCACACTCGTAGGAAAAAATAATATGCACATTCCATGCTTTCATGTTTCTATAATAGGACTTGCTTTCACGGTTCTATGACAGTGATATTTTCGGCATCATTTATTATTTCTTGGAGGATATTTGTTATTGAAGATTCAAGTTTCCTTGGCCTATATTTGCAGCAGAAATTAATAAAGACATTTCCAACAAAGTCGTTAATTGGACAGCAGAGGAACTGCTGAAAAATACATGATTGTAAGGACACTTTTTCACATATATCTCGTACAATAAGTTGCCTCATCTCCACCATTGTTATCCCGACTGATTACCCATTGTGTCCAATTTCTATCCACTGGACTGTTTATATCCTTCGTCATATTATTTGTGCACTGAAATGATTTTAATTGCTTAGAATTCCGCTATATTCAGAGAAACGTTCCATCTCTGATTTCGTTTCGGAATTACTGTGAATACAACTTGTACCGCTTTGAATTCACTCCATAATTATAAAAGATGGTACAATTCTCTGGAACAGTCTTTGGTTGTTGGAGTATTCACGATAATCATCACCAATGGGAACATCGCTTTACAGTATGATTCAATTCAAGTGAGTTTTTTCAGTGAATTTTCCATTACCAGAAAAACCAAATCAATCACGTATTCCATGAAAAATAACCCTATACCAACTCTGTCCTCAAAAGCCATATATGTAGAATGACCTGATTTGGTGTTTGAGGTGAAAAATGGAAAAGATAAATAAATAAATTATAATGAGGATCCAATCATTTCTTCGTGGGTGACTTGAATATGAATATAAAAAGCTTCGCCAATATCACACCTTCTGATATTGCCTATTGACTCAGTAATATCCTAGACCATGAAAAATGTTCTGAACTCAATTGATCAACTGACAGCGTATTTAAAACACATATAATAATCATTGATAAAAAAAAATCAAATTTGAAAATAAGAAATCTGAGCCTTGGATAATCGAAGGAGTGATAACTTTAATCAGACATCGAAATCTAGAGTTATGAAAAACCGAGTGAGAATAATAGCTGCAATTAAAAACTACCAAGATATGTAAACTGAAATAAATTACCAATATGACAAATTAATCTCAAAATCCTTAAGTAGAAATTATAAATCTGACCAATGACTCTCATATGGCCTAAAAACTGTATTTCACATCAGCATGTGTTCAGGAAGTAAATCCTCATGCAAGAGCTTCGCTATATCTCAACCCAGTGACAAGTAATGAAATAGTTTCTACTATATTTACTCTAAAAAAATATCAAATATGCAGGTCCAGATCGAATTTCGGTTCCGTTGATGAAAAACGAACACTTATCTGATCCGTTGTTACATATAATAACATCTATGCTTTCAAACCAGTAATGTACCAGGTCATTGAAAAGAATAAATATTTACACCTACTTTCGAAGCAGGTAACGGAAAACTCTCAAAGAAATATCATTACATTAGACCGATTCAGATACATGCTTGCCCACCCTGGATTTCAAACTTAAATGGTATTACAGCATCGTCAAAATCATTACAGAACCAAATGGAATATGACCTCCCCATCGAAACGCAAGTACAAATATATGTGAATTTTAGGCATAACGGTTTGAAGTGCATACAGGGTGTGCCAACTCCGTTATTGTTGATGCTACGAATTCAGTTAAATGAGCAAACTAGTAACATTTTTAATGGCCTTATCGATGCCGAAAACAAAAAAAAATTGACTGTTGCGTTTTCAGAATATTTCATAAAATGATATTTCTTTCAATAGAACACCCTATATCTTTTCATGCAATTCGATTCGTAACAACATTCTCAACAACAAAGCTCATATCACCTTTCTTCCTAAAGTGGAAATGAGCGACTTATGTGGAAATATTTATTTCTTTCACTAGTACAAAAAATTTCTTAGTTTTGACGAATAAAACCTCATGAATGGCAATATTTTGTTACTAATAGCAAATTAAGACAGTAAAAAGAAAAAATTGTGCTGGGATGTGAACTCGTGGAAATCGTGATCATCATGTCGCACCACTCAATTGACACCACTGAGCTATTTGGTATTAATGTATAAAAACGAAAATTTCCATCTTGAAGCCATTATTCCGCTAGCCGCATTTATTTTGTGAATCAAAATATGTCTATTGATAACTTTGAAGCCGTTTCTGTACAGAACAGAAAATACTGGAGGGTCATATGAATGTGGTTGGAAAAAATGTTTGATTCGATATAGTAAGAATCCTACTTGGTTTGCGAGAAAAATAGCGTAAGAGCACTCCAACACTACAGCAATTCGTTCCCCGATCGTGAATTACCTAATCGGTGGTTTTTTGTTGTGCTTAATCTTCGATTCAGGAACAATGAAAAAGTTTTTGAGAAGAACTGAAAAATGTTTTGTAATATCTGAAGATACAAAAATTACCGTTTTATCTTATTTTGAGGTAAGTATATCCAAATAATTCCATCAGAGATTTATCTGGAGAAATAGCTGTTCCACTGTCTGATATTCAACGAATTCTGAAGAAACATAAGATTTCTCCTTATAAGTTAACCCTTATAATACCAAGCTTTTTTACATACGTGCGATATCAAGCGGGGTTTATTTGCACCCCATTTTTTTGTCTATCTTTGTAATTTTTACTCTTTTTTTAAGTAAAATGAAAAAAATAAAATGCAAATAAATTATTTTGTATTTCCTATTTTTATTTCAATTTAGTTACTAAAAAATAAACAAACCTTAATTAGGTATTCAAAATTAATTTTAATTTTTTGCTTTACATGGGATACAAAAAATTTCTTTTTCAGTAGGCGGCCGGCGGCGTAGCAATGCAAGCGCCGAATAAGAAAAGTGGGGATACGAACAGTACAACTTGTAAGGATTTTACCCTGCCGTTAGCTCATAATAACATAGAAATATTGGTATACGTAAAATGCCAAGCGGGATGCAAATGCACCCAACACTCTAAAAACCTAAATAATTACTGAGATGGAAAAAATCCATGTAAGATTTTAGGTAAATTACATTTGGAACCTAAAACAATGCAGCTACTAGAAAGAGGCAATAAAACAAAATATAATTGGCTTAGATATATTCAAAAAAGTACATGTGGGGTGCATTTGCACCCCGCTTGGTATTATAAGGGTTTTAAGACCAGTGCAAACACTAGAACCTGGTGATCCTGAGAGACGATAGGGGTTTCGTCAGTGGTTTATGAATGAATAAAGACAAGATCCAAACTTCTATAGAAATATTATATGGAGCGATTTTCCAAATCGTGGGATGTATGAGAGAAAGAATTTTCATTATTGGAGTAGACATAATCCATTCCTAGTCCATCCCCACATTTCGCAAAGACGATTTAGTATTAATGTTTGGTGTGGTCTATTTAGAGGAATAATTATCGGTCCATTTTTTTACCATGGTCCTTTGAATGGACCCCGTTACATTAATTCATTAACAAGAGTATTTGAAAAGTTTTTCGATGAACTTGATCGGAGGCTCATCAGATGATCTATTTTCAGCAGGATGGAGCACCAGCACATAATGTCAGTGGCTTAAAAAGAATGTTGCGAGGCTGTTTTGGAAACAGATGGATTGCTATAAATGGTCCTGTTAAGTGGCCCCCTCGTTCACCAGACATGACACCTCTAGATTTTTATTTTTGGGAATTTCTGAAAAATGAGGTGCACAAAATGAAACGTAATAATGTAGATGAACTGAAAAATTATATTGAAACTATAATTAATAGAATTGATGTCCGAACTGTGTTGGATGCCACACGTAGTGTCAATAAAAGGGCCCCAATATGTGTTCGACAAGAAGGCGGTGTTTTTGAACATTTACTCGATATTTTATAGCGCTTTGTCAAATCCGTTTGTTATAAATGTTTCCTATTGATAAAACTGTCTTATTTTTCACCTTCACGAAAAAAAGTCAAATGAGATTTGTTGTTGAGAATGTCATTACGAATCGGAATGCATGAAAAAATATAGGGTATTCAATTGAAAGAAATATCATTTTATGAAATATTCTGAAAACGCGACTGTTAATTTTTGTTTTGTTTTCGGCATCGAGAAGACCAATAAAAATGCTACTAGTTTGCCCATTTAACCGAATTCGTGGCATCAATAATAACGGAGTTGTAAATGGTGCCGACTTGATTTGGAACACCCTGTATACTTGTGAATCGTATATGATTCAAAAACCCTGCATGGGCACGCATACATCCCAATCGGCCTTTAGTTGGAGAAATACTATTAGGATAAATCAATTGAGATGGTTTAGTTTAATATATGAAGATTCAACTCTCACAGGAAAAGTAATAATTGTTAACTCATGGAGACTGTATACAGTCAGGTCGCCATTTTTGAATAGTTTTTCAAATGCTACTGGGTGTAAACTGATACCTCAATCGAAACGTTTTTCAATTCTCTATACAACAACAAAATTTCAGACAAAACATATGACGGTATACATAATGTTGAAACTTTCATAGAAGGATTCTTTGGATTAGGTGGCTATTAACAAGCTCTATAGTATGTTCAAATAAAGTATTTTGATATCTCTGTTCCTCAGAGCAACTAATGGAAAATGATTTTCCCAATTTCGCTGAGATTCAATGAAACGGTATAATACTTTTCCACCCTGGTTCGTTGAATTTTTTTTGAAGATAGCAACTTTATGCCATTTTGAGGATCAAAGCACTTTTGTTTATACCAAAAAATTTTGTTTTTATTTTGTAAAAATTTGTTAACAGGTATCTATCCCAAAGACTCCTTCTATGAGAGTTCTTATGTTATGTACCTCCTCTTTGTTTTGGAAGAATATGTTCCTCTGTAAGTTTACTGTTGTGAAGACAATTGAAAAACTTTTCGAATCCTCCACTCGACCTCCAATGCCATTCAAAAAAATCTTTAAAAATTTTGGCCTAACGCCATTTCGTAAAATAGACATTTTGTATTGTTGTCATATAGCAGGTTATATTTTTAACTATAATCGATTCCCCAAAACTACTCACTTCTGAAAGTACGTATAATAATTATAAAAACTCTTTCTCGAATAGAGAGTGAGTATGTCAGAAAACTAACCTACACTGGTAGTGTCTATCGTATAACATCAAACGAACTATTTACCAAGTGTTTTGAAATGAACTCGAAACATTGCAACATATATTCTTCTTGACTGCCCAATATATTTTAAATGAAAGCCTCAGATGATCGATGCCTTACAAGTTTTAACGATCCTATTACGTTTTTTGAAAATGTTACTCTACTGAAGCAAGAAAAATGTGTACTCATATCTGGAATAAACTAAGTTTCAATCATTTGTTCTGAATGAATAAATATACCTTCACTACTTTCATGTTTCTTGGATTATTGCTCTGATGTATTGATTTTTTGAAGAATTTTCCGCTACGATTCTTCGTTTTGTACGCTACTACACCATATTCTATGTAAAATATTCGCAACTGCAATATGATTGTTATCATTAGAAGCAATAAAGATATTGAATGATTGCTTGATTGAAAGCATATTATATGAACTATCATTTGACAAAAAAAATCAATGAATAATATAAATCCATTCAAATTACTCCATGGACAAACTATATATTTACAAAGTAATGAAAAAAAAAGAGATGAAGTGAAAACTTTCTCTCACAAAATTGAAGACATTCTTCACGAATCGATATACTCCATTCCTTCTTGAAATGTCGAATATGTAATCATGGAAATTCCAACCAGAGAACATTATGTAAATTCAATCTAACTCCTCAGTAAAGGTTGTCCCGATCGATAGTTAAAAAGTTATTGTAATGTGGCATCTTTCAGAAATGAATAGCAGAAGTCCCATGAATTGAAATGATATTAATTTACCACTTGTGAAGAGCTCTTCATTGTCATGTCGACTAATTTGAGTTTTATATTCTTCATAATGTTGCATTCAATACTAATATACATTTTTCTTGCAGGTCCTCTTACTCGAGGCAGGAGATGAAGAACCAGTTGTAGCGGATGTTCCTGCTTTCGCATCAGCACTACAGGGCTCCAGTATCGACTGGGGATACTCGACACAACCTTCCCCGAAAAGTTGCTTGGCTAGAGATGACGGTAGATGCACCTGGGCTAGGGGTAAAGTAATGGGTGGATCTTCCACCATCAACTATCTGATATACATCAGAGGGCACCCCAAAGACTACGACGAATGGGAAGAAATGGGCAACCACGGCTGGTCCTACGACGATGTCCTTCCTTACTTCATCAAATCCGAAGACAATAGAAACCCTGAGAAAGTAGATCCTCACTTCCACGGTGTTGGAGGGTATCAAACTGTGGAAATATTTCCGTATCAAGACGAAAATACTATTGGAGTTATCAAGGCTTATCAAGAGTTGGGTTTGGAGAAATTTGACCAGAACTCTGAGAGGCTAATAGGTACTTCGTTGTTACAACACACAACTAGAGATGGGGAACGGCTCAGCACTAACGGAGCATTCATAAGACCAATAAGGAATAAAAGGGAAAACTTGGTAGTACAAACCAACGCGCACGTAACCAGAATTCTCATAGATCCAAAGACGAAGACGGCATATGGTGTTGAGTATATGCAGAAAGGTAAATTGGTGCAAGCGTTGGCCAAGAAGGAGGTAATTCTTTCCGCTGGAGCCATAAACTCCCCAGTGGTTTTGATGCTTAGCGGTGTTGGACCCACAGATCATCTTCAAGAAAATGGCATCAAGGTACTGAAGGACTCAGCGGTCGGGTTCAACCTCCACGACCACACAACGACTGACGGTGTTCTTTTCCGTCTCACGAACTACTCTTCGACACTGGTTAACGACGATCAGCTCCGACAAGACATATACAAATGGAGAGAAAGTCAGAGAGGACCGCTAGCCTCCACTGGACCAATCCAAGCTAACGCTTTCATCCAAACAAAATATGAACAAAGCCAGGACAGACCTGATATCCAAATCTCGATAGATTCTGTGAACGCTGACAACTTCATCACCGACCCCATACTGAGCTATAACACCGCCGTTCTGCCGCTTTCGTACTATAGTGGCATGATGTCCAGACCGATCTTACTCAACCCGGTGTCCAGAGGAAGGGTTTTGCTGAACGATAGCGATCCAGTCCTTGGTACACCCCTGATTTATGCCAACACGTTTACTGCAGAGATCGATCTGCTGAGGATGGTGGAAGGGGTCAAGCAGAGCTTAAATCTTGAACGTACGCACGTCTTCAAACATTTCGGAATCATGCTGGATAGGACACCACTTCCAGCATGCCAACACATACTGTTTGGTACCGACGAATACTGGGCGTGCATTGCTATGGCATACACCACAACTATCTACCATCCAGTGGGTACATGCAAAATGGGACCACAACACGACGTTAGTGCCGTGGTGGACTCTGAACTGAGAGTGTACGGCATCCATAAGTTGAGAGTGATTGATTCATCGATCATGCCAAAGATAATCAGGGGGAATACCAATGCTCCAACTATCATGATAGGGGAAAAGGGCAGTGACTATATCAAGCAAACATGGCTAAAAAACGGCAAGCAAAGTTACAAGGAAGACCCTTTCAATTTTGATGAGTTTTTTAAATCAAAATTCAAATGAGTACCGAACTAGTGAACATTTATTATGATTGGACATGTTTTAGAATGAACGAATCATTGTAAACCAGTGGGTGGAAGAATCGAAGATCGATTGATTTTCGTAACGCTAGCATTACTTTGGACTTCATCCGCTTAAATAGTTGATTTATACATTGAAACAGTTTCTGTGAAAATTTCATTACTGATTTATTCAACCAACATAATCGAGGGGAGTACCTGCAAATAGAAGAGTCAGAAAAAGTTGGGTAGACATCACGATATTCTAAAACGGGTTTTTACAGGTGCCATTTTCGCCGATTTCATTTTATATTTACACTTGGTGGAAACTGAGTACGTAGACAAACTTCGAGTGGTGACTTTTCAAGAAATTTCAAGTCGAAAAGTTCATATAAACAAATGTGCAAAACGGCTTGATTTTCGAGGTACACGGTGATAAAAATACATTATTTTGAAGATTTTTTGGATGTATCTTCGACAATTACAATCCATTCAATATTACGCACGTTACACAATGATTCATTTGTCAAATAATTCATAGGGTCCTCCTTTATTCAGAGTCAAGCCTTTTCAATTCTACAGAAATTTTTTTCGCTGCCACTGAGAGATTGTTAGAGAGGAATAATCAATGTAGTTTCATTTAGCATCTTTTTGTTCTCTTGAAGTTTTTCATTTACTTTTACTATTCAGGAGCTATAATGAAAATATTAATGCAAACTCTTTCCAGTGTCGCATAATTAGAATTTAAAAAATCTAAGATGTTTATGATTAAAAAATAAAAAATATGTATAAAAACAAGCTTTCATACAAATGTACTGAACATTGATAAATAATTTCTTTCATGGTTTGATAATCGTCATTCTGTAACATATTCAAGATTTTCCTGTGCTTTTATAGATTATAGATTAATGTTTGCATTAATATTTTCATTATGGTTCCTGAACCCTACAAGTGAATGAAAATGTTCAAGAAAACAAAAAGACGCTAAATGAAACAACCTTGATTATTCCTCTATCACAATCGTATCGTAAAATAAAAATTCTTAAGGTTGAACAAGGCTTCACACTGAAGAAACGAGGGCCCTGTGAATTATTTGAGAAATTATTCATTTCGTAACGTGCGTTCTATCGAATGAATTGTACTTGCCTAATTTGAAAGGATTGTTGCCGAAAATGTCGAAGTTAACTTCATAAAACAATCTTTAAAATAATGTTTTTTTATCACCCTGTACCTCGATACAGAAGCCGTTTGAGAAATATGTTTATATGAACTTTTTGTCTTGAAATCTTCCAAAGAATCACCTCTCGAAGTTAGTCAACGTACTTAATTAACACCCTGTATATATTTCTGCTCCTGTGACAGTCACCCACAAAGCAGGTGTATGATTTTTGTCCAATGAACGTACATCATAGTTCTTATGTTCGTCTAATGGAAGTCCATTTACGTCCGGTAAAAGTCCATCAAATGTCCAGATACACTGACTTTAACATCTTATCTGTATACGTCGTAGTCCTCCAGGACGTACATAATGAACGTCCGATAGACGTACACAACGAACGTTCTTTCCATCATAGATCTGCACTCAGTTTTACTAAAACGTACAAATATATGTTTCCGTTCATAACAACAGGCATATATAGAAAAGCGTACGGTAAAAAACGTTGATAGCTCTCAGTCAGACGAGCGTGGAAATTAAAAACTCAGAAGGAAAGATGAAGCGCAGAACTTCACGCGCCACATCACCGTCATAGTTACACCTCAATAGAGATTTCTAATGGATTTGGAAACCCAAATAAAATGAGACGAAAGTTCTTAATTTTTCCATCCTTGTTGCCAGGGGCGCGCTCTGTGATTGGTTACCATAATGGCGGTTAGTTTGGATGACATGACAGCTACAGTTGAAAATGACATTTATAGTCCCTGACCTTATAGTAACCAATCCCAGAGTACATTCCCTGGCAACAAGGACGGAAAAATTAAGAACTTTCGTCTCTTTTTATTAGAGTGTCCAAAGCCATTGGAAATCTCTATTACTCCATATCAACAGACCTATAAAGACCTCGTAGCATCTGAATTCGTCAGTATTCACCCAGAGACGATTGCGAATACAAGCAATTGAAACGTTGTAAAAAAGTGAAGGAAGTCAAACATCTTTCAACCCATTGAGACAATGGACGTTCGAAATCCAAGTGATCAAGTTACTACATCGTCTACAACCTTCAAACAAACGTTTCAAATTGATCAGTTGGTGTTCGTCAAGAATGAATGTATAAATATGGTCAAGTATTCTATATTCGGTGTACGTCCATAAATGTACAATAATGGACGTTTTTAATTAATCCAATTATTTTTTCCAGTAAAAGCTATTGGTTGATTATTATATATTATTCAAACTAGTTCTATTATCGAAGTCTAATTTACGTCCACTGATCATCCATGGACGTACGAAATGATCTTATAAAATATAACCAGACCCGAACATCCATTGGGTGTCCATATCATGTCCATGGACGTTTGGATCAATCTTCGTCAAGTGCTTTAATATGGGCATACTCATCATAGGTGTCTGAGTATATTATGTTTTTCAAGTAGACAAACTAATTAGGTTGGTTTATCAAGTTTCTTGACAGATATTCATCGATGAAAATCAGTTATTTCGGATCAGAAATAAAAGTATTGACTCTTTTTTTAAATCAAGGTATTCTATACTCGATGAGAATCCATGTCAACGTTTAAAATAAAGTGAAGTTGTTTTTTCACAAACTTTTGGTTCTGAAAACTGCAACAATTGTTGTCCTTCGGGCTGAAAGTATACTAAGTTGAACTCTGCGACGCGATGGTATCCTGATATTCATCATGAATCGGGTAGTTTTCATTGTGATCCATCCCGTTTCACGATTGTTATGAAAAATTCTTTGATATTTTCTTATTCCATGAATTAGCCGTAGACATGATTCTACTTTTTGTATTCTCTGAATTACACTGTTTAGTTAAACATGGGCCATATAAGGTATCTGAATAAATAAATCGCGATAACACTAGCGAATCACAAAGAGTTGTTTTTACCTGAGTTGAGAGTATCTGTCTATTTTCATATACAGGGTGGGGCACCGAAAACGAAACAGATCGAATATCTTCAAAACTGTTAAGAAAATGCAAAAACACGTCGATTTTAAATCCAAGGGGGACATCTTCCTATCATAACCTCAAATGTTATATCTCGCCCCCTACCCCTTGGTCACTATCACCCAAACAATTTGAATAGGGAAAGTAGTAAGTGTGGCACATCATTGAAAAGGTAATTTCATAATGAGTTAGTTCTGCCATGTCAATTTTCGGTACCCAACTTTCTATTTTGGCGCTCTCTTGCGGAAAAAACAACTGATCTGTATTCCAATTATGATACTTCATTTGCAAGTTAATTTGACATAAATTCGGTGACAATGCAATAGGGAACTTTTCTGAAGGAAAAAATAAAATGGCGGCTCCAAAATGGCGGACAAGATTTAAAATTATGGTCCGATTTGATTCAAACTTGATAAGTGGTGGTTTTTAGGGTGGCTCCAAGATGGCGGATGAATTTTGCAATTAAAGTCCGTTTCACCCGCCATCTTGATTTTTGTATCGACAAAAAAATTATAACTTCTGACCCAGAAAATCCCCACATAAGTACTAATTTTGATTCTAATAGGACCACAATTACAAATTTTGTCCGCCATCTTAGAGCCACCATTTTTTTGCATTGACAAACAATTTATAATTTCCTACCCTGAAGATCACCACTTATCAAGTTTGAATCAAATCGGACCATCATTTTAAATCTTGTCCGCCATTTCGGAGCCACCATTTAGTTTTTTTTCTCCTTAGAAAAATTCCCTAATGCATTGTCAAGAAATTTATGTCAAATTTGCAAATGAAGTATCATAATTTAGAATACAGATCAGTTGTTTTTTCCGCGAGAGGGCGCCAAAATAGAAAGTTGGGTAGCAAAATTGACATGGCTGAATTCCTTATGAAATTACCTTTTTAATGATGTGTTACACAAGAAATCGCACGTTAAAAGTTAAGACATCGTTAATCCTTAGCTCGCACAAGTTTCGACTTCTGAGGGCAGTCGTTCGTAGGTGGTTAACGAAAAAAACAATTCAAAATTTTTTAAACTTACTATTTTTCCTATTCAAATTGTTTGAGCGATAGTGGCCAAGGGGTGGGGGGAGAGGTACGACAGTTGAGGTGATGATAGGAAGATGTCCCATTTGGATTAAAAATTGACAGGTTTTTGCATTTTCTCCAGAACACATGTGTTTTGAAGGTATTCGATATGTTTCGTTATCGGTGCCCCACCCTGTATAAGTTTCAGGGAAGAATATGCTAGTTGTATTTGCTTGTTTATATGTTTCTCAAATCATAAGAAGTCTGAATCAACTATAACTGCAAGGCTTTTGCATTCATTAGTGGGTTGTAATGGAAGGTCACCAACCGTAATCATAAGAGATTTACTTCCTTTTTTGGCGATTTACTTTAGATCCAAAGAAAATAATGTTCGATTTACTGGCATTCAATAAACGATTCAAGAAAATTGTTACAGAATGGGGAGAAAAGCTGTAGTAGAGTCGAGTGTCATCGGCATGAAGGTGGATTTTGCAAGATTCTAGACATCGTATAATGTTTGATGAATAAACTGTGAACAACATAGGACCCAATATAGATCCCTGGGGCACTCCCCAGGGTAAGAGTAGATGCCATTTTGGCATACTCATTGTTCCCTTTTTTACATAACTTTCAAGTAATTTAATACCATTTCTCGATTTTTCCAAATAATTTTATATTGCTAAGAAAGATGGGGACCTTTCCAACATTTCCTCAGAAAACCGCTGAAAACAGTAACAGGAAAATAAAAAATCACTTCTTTAATATTGGTTGGACTAGTCACAGGACATTATAAAATCGGCTTGGTAGATGAAATGCTGTGCAGGTTTCATCAGGAAGAAGTGGAAATATTAGTACACATACTATGCCACTGCGAGGGCTTGTCAAGGCTAAGGTTTCTAACGCTGAGAGAAAAACTAAGAGTGACCGAATACATGGGAGTTTCAAAAAGCAACCAATGGGGTCTTGTAAAGGAGACATGCAGGGCTAGATAGAAAAGTCTAAAGGATTTCGATGGGAAGAAACAAAATATTCGAAAGGTTCGCAGTGGAGAGGCTTTTAACACGGACGGAAGCTCACATAGTTTTATGAACCCGAGGGCCTCTGGCCTGAGAGTTTGTCTTACTAGTTCGTTATTGCAATCCAATCTCAGTTCAAATCAGTATTTTAAAAATTCCGGTTTGAATTAATAACATTGCCATTTTATTATAGTCGACATTATCGTTGCTAGGTAAATATTGACAAACGTAAATGTCATAAAATCACAATAATTTTTATATGTTCATTTCTCTTTATGCACGTGCGGGCATAAATTTCACTTTATGGCCTTCAAGTACGACATTAAATAGTTGGTAACTAAGCAATAAAAACACAATAATGAACTAGTATGACATAAAGTAATAGTTATTTATGCAACAAGTGCAAAAATTAAGTGTTTATTGCACTTGACGTGAAATTTTCCGACGAGGCCGTTAGGCCGAGTTGGACAACAAGTCGAGTGCAATGAACATTTTTTGCACGAGTTGCATACAACATTTTTTCTACGTTCATGCAAAAAGCAAAAAATTATTTATTTAGGTGCTGCACTAGGTGAAGAAAAATTAAATACGCAATTTAAATAAATAATTATTACTATAGCGATTTCATCACCATCTTCTAGTTTTCCATCAATAATACTCATTTTAAAACTTTCAGTTCTGTAATTGTCAGAATTAAATTTTGACTGCCGTTTATATAACTAAAGTTGCACTATAAAAATCAAAATCATAGTAGCCATGAGCGCGTATGGTATCACGAGGTGTGGTCATAGTACTGACAGTTTGCTCTATGCAGGTAGACAATTTAGAATATAGCGGATCGGTTTTGATTATGGAGTTATTCTCGGGAAGGCATTGTTTGATCAACTCTGACTGCTAACATTAATACCGAATAATATAAAATATGTAGCTGTTTAAATGGCCAATCTCACAGAATATCTGCTAAATGTGTAGTGGGTTTGAACGTTTATGTTTATCATGATGAGAGCACGTTGAAGTAGAATGACAGATCAGTGCAATAAAAACTTTATTGCACTAGTGCAATAAAAAGCTTCTTTTTCCACTGAATATAGTTCAATAAAGTTTTGCTTTTTGCATGAATGTAGAAAATATAATTTAATTTACTGTTGTTGTAGTAATGTGCTTCCATATTTTGTAAAAAGTTTACTTTAAACATTGTTTGGTCTTTGATGGTTGCATAAGCTTCTTTGGTTGCTATTTAATATAATGTTTTGAATAAATGTCAACATTCCTGTGTTCACAAGTTTATCAACATTCCTCTGAATGCATTACGTTTCAATAAAGAAATGAACATTGTAAAGCAAATAACAGTTAATAGCCATCATAAAAGGTTTTCAATTATAGCATTTTAACGACTTCATAACTGTTGCTCACCTGTTAGAATGTTCATGGAATGTAATGATACTAAGGATTTTGTTTCATTTTTTATGAATAATATTAGCTTTTCATGTAAGTATTTGGATGTTTTTCAATAAATAAATAAACAATCAAATACTTGTGTCTAAGAATTTATATATAAAAAACAGAAATTTCAGGGCAATAACATATATTGATGAATCTATTTACAAAATAGGGATTTTTTTGAAGAAGCAAAGTTTCAATATTGCTTGGGATAAATCACTGGTAGATCCTCCAAAACCGCATACTTAACTAAATATAGAAATTGTTATGGCAAAACAAATTCAATTTTTGCAGCACATCTACTTAACGAAAATATTACTTTTGGAAATTATTTTGAAAAAATTTGTTCTGAAATCATAGGAATGAAATCAAATATGTTAAACAGAACTGATAACTCCATACTTTGTTATTTGAATAATGAAAATAAAGGCTGTCAAAATTTAAATTTTTGATACTCAAGAATCCAGAGCAAAAGAAGATTCATGAGTTTCTGTCTGGGTTTGAAATTCATCAACATTTGTGGATATAATTTAACGTTAATCAATTTGTCAAGTGCCATTTTGACATCAATTGCCGAATTTATCAACAGTATCGATTCCGACGAATTCCTTACATACTTGTTGCAAGGTCTTCATGATGATGTTAACATATTGAATGACGAACTCAAATCAAATTGGCCAATAAGAGACGGAAAATTGAATGAACATAAAAAATTGGATAGTCTTGGTCAAAATTTCTAGAAAATAATAACTCTAAAATTTTTCAAAACTTTGTCGGACAACTAAAATCATCGTTGAAATGTACCATAGTGGAACGAAATATAGTGAAAACTATACAGCATATTGTAGACACCCATATGAAGGTATATGGCATGAGTACAATGATTCTAGAGTGTCACCGATATCTTCTGAATCCCTCATAAAAAAGAAGCAAATGTTCTCTTTTATGAGCACAAGAAAACCAAATCAAATCTTCAGATATTTTTTTTGTTTTCTTTCTTTTACTTTATTTTATAATTTTATATATGAGGTATTATTTTGCAATTTTTAATGTTGATGTTTCATTTATATATGTATACTTTACATTGTATTGTATTATTTTTATACTAATACATATTACTTCAATAAAATTTTTTTTTTCATCAAATTGCAGTCAAGCAACTTCACAAACTACCTTAATTAATTTCTTGTCGATAAAAATATATACTTAAACAAACTCCTATATGATGAGTATGTACTATATATGTTACAGGAGCAGAATATATATACAAAATAAAATTGGTGTCGTCCATTTCGAAAGATGTCTTCTTAAAAACCTTTTCCAGGAAATGCTGAAGTCGACCCAACTCATTCAAACTCTTTTATATACTTACTCCACTCGATTTTTTGTTTGAAAAAATTATTACTACTGAACTTTTACAGGAATCCAGTACAGGGACAGTAAGTAGTACATTGTTTGTAAATATCTGACAAAGGATTGAAATTATACCAATATAATTATTGAATAAAGTAACAACAACTGACAGTTTGGTACACTGATATAATGCAGTTTGATTGGTGTGGTTACAGTCATTCGATAACTCATCCCACTTCTGATAAAGCAATGTGATTATTGAAAAAATAAAATTGAATCTGATTCGTTGAAATTTATTAATAGTCTTCTATTAACATTTTCCGAATGGTATTTTCATCATCGAATTCCGTCACATATTAAAGGGATGATATTTTTTTTGGCCGAGACTAAATCACCTTTTGAGACTCACCATAGTTTTCCTCGAGGTTTTCTTGATGTATGTAGTTAGCAACGAAATTTTCAGCAACGATTGCGTGAAAAACATTGGTAGGGCGAATTTTATGCAATTGAAAAATTCTCTTCATTTATCGTTATGGATTGGCTCGAGGTGAATTGTTGTTGTTGTTGTCTTCGAAAGACTTGTCCGAGCTAGGGAAGACGCAGCACTTACCTTTAAACGTGCGATGCCATGCCATAATAATGAGAATAATAATAATGATATTCAAGTTCAAAAAGAAAAAAATCGAATCGTGTTAAAAAATCAATTAAATATTCGGAAAAAAAACAATGGTTGTGCGATTGTTTTTGTTCAGTTTAGTCGGGAACGATAAAAAACCTTTCTAGAGGAATGATCACCGAATGTAGAAATGAGTGTATTCTTTCTTACTTAAACTACTTTATGCAAGATTTTAACCATCGACACAAATCTCAAAACTAATGATGACCGCGGGTTTCAAGACTGATAATTTTGATTTTTATATAATTATAAAATATGAGAAGAGGCCCCTTCAAAATCCTTCACATCACGAAAAGTTATTGTGTTCTTTTAGATTTTGATTGGAGGAAATTCAAAATATGAATGGTACGGGAAATAAATGAAAACGCGGAAATTTAGATACGTTTTGTTGATAGATTTATGAATGAGAATCAAGAAGTGAACCATCTGCGGTTAGTGAATGAAAGTTGTCCAACTCAAAAGTCGCTACGGAAGCAAAAAGTTGGGAAAAATCCGTGGAAATTCGAGATGAATTTTGTTATTTTCATTGTGAGTCATTGTAAAGTTGATACTTCAAAACCCGGTGAGGAATCCTAAAATAATGAAAAACCTCGTGAATGGGTGATTTGTTTCATTGATTTCATTATAAATCAGAAACAAGGAGAAGAGCCGACTGAAAATTTTCATAAAATGTGTTTAAATACATAATCTTTCGAAAATAGAGAAGGATTGACTCAAGAGTTGGTACGGAAGCAAGAAATAATAAAAAACTGCAAATATAGACGATTTTTCCGTTTATTCAATTATAAATCGATAACAAGGAAGAAAGCCGCCGGAAAATTTGCACAGATTGTGTGGAAATGTATGATCTTTCGAAAATTGAGGAATGATTATTTAAAAGTCGGTACGGAAGCAAAAAATAATAAAAAACTGCAAAGATAGGCGATTTATTTATTTCATGAAATGATATGGATTATTCAAAATTCGGTACGGAAGCAAAAAAATATTATAAAACCGCAAAAATAGGTGATTTTTCTCGATTATTTCATTGTAAATAAAGCACAAGGAAAAAAGCACTTTGGGAATCTTTACAGAATATATTGAAATAATACAAGATTTCTCGAAAATTAAAAAGTTGATACTTCAAAAGATGGTATGGAAGAGTAAAATAATAAAAAACCTCGAAAATTATTTTATTATAAATTGAGAACAAGGAAAGGAGACGCTTGGAATTTATTGCAAAATGTGTTGAAAAGCATGATCTTTCTAAAATTGAAAAGTAACTTTTGAAGTATCCACTTTTGAATTTGTGAGAAACCATGAATTTCAGCACATCTTGTAAAAATTTCCAGTCAGTTTTTTCCTTGTTCTCAATTTATGATGAAATCAATGAAACAACTCAACCAATTTTGCGTTTTTTCATAAGTTCCGTGCCGATTTTTGAAGTATCCAGTTCTCAATTTTCATCAGAACATGCATTTTAACACATTTTATAGAAGGCTGCTTTTGTTTTCTATTTCAACTTTAATATCATTATAATCACTGACGAAACATTCTATTTTGAATGAAAGTAAAATTTTTAATTGCATAAAATCTGCCCTACCAATTGTTGCTTGCAACATTTTTCACGAATGCTTGGCTGGCAAATTCGTTGCTAACTTCACACACATGGCACTCCACCAAAGCCTCAACCCTCCGAAGAATCTACAAAAATAATTGCAGATGTAGCTGAAACAATATTTGAAATTATGATGAATTCGTTTATAGGCAACCAAAGTAAATGATAATAACTCACAAATTGTACGAGATAGGATTGGGAAAGTAAAAAAAAAATTTAATGGAAAATGTGTCAGCACTCTAAACATGTAATAATAAAAAATATGAAAAAAACTGATATCCAGTCATTTTCAAGAGTCTCCGGAAAGAACTCACTTCTGAGCCTACCTGTTGCTGAAACTGAAATCAGCTATGACCCAAAATGCGATAATATGGGAATATACATTGTGAAATATCTTCACTTTTCGATAGTCAGGTCTTGCTCACAAATTTGGCACAATAATTTATTCAGGGTGTTCCGAAACTATGGTGCCAAATTGAAACAAAAAAAAATAGGATTTTCCTTATATTTCTTTTCTCAAATGTCGTTCGTTGCAGAGATACAGGGTGTTGAATATTAAAAATCAAAAGTAATTTTTATTCATAACTTCAACAGTTCTGAAAATTTTTCAAATAAAATTTAAAGAATATTTGTGTTCAAAACGGTGCTTCATTTTGAATTGTTACCAGTGGCATACAAGAAGGGCCTCATGGTCCCTTCTCTCCCCTATTTTTTACGCCACTGGTGGAATCAGAAAAATTAATAATTATTTGCATTCCTCTTTCGATTTTGAGTAGTATATGTATACTTGTTTGATTCCAGAAAATTCAATTGTTTTCAAGATAATTGCGCTTTTATGAATACAAACATAACTAGTAATGAAAAAAATGTTCTGCTGAATTTTAAAATTCTAAATACTGGTTAAACTTACAACTGGATATTCTACAAAATCAGGGTGTTGGAACTGAAAAATAAAAAGGTATTTTTCTGGTCACTTTCATAATTACAAAATAAATTTTCATATTTAAATCTCTGCAACGAACGACATTTGAGGAAAGAAAGATCACGAAAGTCCTATTTATTTTTCAAGGGGAATCTCCTGTTTCAATTAAGCACCATAGTTTCGGGACATCCTGTATAGCGAAAACTGCTACAGATAGAGGTAGGTATAGAAACTTCTAGAGAAAACTTATGAGAAATACTATGAGGATACCAAAAATATTGTAAAATACGGCCTGTTCCATTTGAAATAACAAAGTAGCTACTACGTTCTGATACAAGCGTTACAATGTCAACATTGTAATTATGAAAATATTCTAGATGGATGTTTGACAATCCGCGGCCACAAATTTTCGAAATGATCTTTCGTTTAGTTCTCCAGAGTAATCTAATGTTCCATCCTGCGTGAAATGCCCTGTATGTAAAAATAAATCAGTGAATTTCGTACAGTCTACACTTCTACGCGTCAAGAAACCATATTTAAAAAGTCAGGCTACAATTTTCACGTACATTTATTCATTCACTATCGGAAAAACTGGGAAGAAAGATTGCAAATCGAACAAACATCTCGAAGATTATTCCGGAACAATCGAAACACTCTATAGGATAATTTCACCCATGCATCATTCATATCTCCTTAGGTGAGTGTGAGCGAATGGAGGAAGGAAGTTATAAATTTATTCAAAAATGAACAGTTCCAAGTCTGATGTTTGCGAAACTCTGCTCGAAGTTGATATTCGTCTTGTAAGATACCACATATATCAAGAAATTATATTCACTGACTTCTCGTACCCTTTTCATGCTCCACATATAACTCCATTTGAAGATATAACATTAGCGTGAGGCGAGGCAGAAATGTAGTACGTGAGCCGTACTTGCCCAACTATACCGTGGGAAAGCAAAATGTAGAAGCTAGTGCAATCGTTAATTATTTCCAGAATAAGTGGTATCGAAGTGTTGAAGACATATTGTATTGTATTCAATTCAGACAGTTGTTGCCGAGTCAGTCCATGAATACACTAAGAGCCAGTGGCTGGCTACCCGTATGTATTTGACTAGACCTAGATTATTTCACAGTGAGTCCTTTGAATTGTATTTAAAGTCTGACATTTGAGTATATTGAACTTAATTATTATTAATATTAAAAAATAACAATGGCTGACCATTGTCGCGCTTCTAGCATTGTGGCAAACCATATTGAGAGCAGTTTATAATAGTTATTCATTTTTAAAGTACTTGACCAGGTCTGCCTTTAATATGTTTTGTATATACTCCAGGGTAGAAGACTTCAAAAATGGTAGGAAGTGAAAGAAAATTATAAAAGAATGAAACCCATTGTTAACGGAAGATAATATGACAAAAATGAAAAGATAAATAAATTACGGGCAATTTGAGGTCGGGAAGTAGGTGGGGGTGAGTTTTTTAGGGTAAAATACGGTTTATCTCAATTTCTGGCAAAACTACCAGTCCTTTAAAAAAAAAATTAACTAGCAAAGTTGTAGATAATGAAATGATCTACAACTTTTGTAAAAACACTTTTTTCACATAACCTCAAAATTTATGTGAAAAATTCAAAAAAAAAATTTTTCTTTTTCTTTTACAAAAAAAAATCACGAAATTTGGTGAAAACTCACCTTTTTATGTTCCGAGTACACAGTAATTATTTTGAATTGAAAAAATAATTTTTTCTACTAATTTTGACTAAATATCGAAAAAGTACCGTAATTTTCAATCGAAAAATCTCACGTCAAAATATTTCCTTTTTTTAAAGTTGGAAGGCTTTATGTTCGTTGAAATCTCTACTTCCCGATGGTATAAAATAAATATACACCACTGTGGTAAATTTTATTAGAAAATGCAAAAAACGAAAATGACTCGAATTCGAAATTTTTTTGTTCAAACATGTACAATTTTCAGCTATTTATTGAATTTCATACTTTAATTACTCGAAAAAGGTAACATTGATAACCAAAAAAAATACAAATCAAAAAATCTCACGTCAAATAATTGCCTTTTTTCAAAAAAGTTGGTAGGTTTTTTGTTCGTTGAAATCTCTAATTTCCGATGGTTAAAAATAAATATACAATACTGTGGTAAATTTTCTTAGAAAATTTAAAAATTGCAAAAAACGAAAATAACTCAAATTCGAAATTTTTTTTTTCAAACATGTCAATTTTCAGCTATTTATTGAATTTTATACTTTAGTTACTCGAAAAAGTAATATTCCATGTAACATTGATAACCAAAAACATAAAGATTGCAAAAAACATGGGAAAATAGTTATTCTAAATATTAAAGATAGAATTTAAATGGAATTTTTTCAAAAAAATGTTACTACTGCAATTTTGTTTTCGGTAAAAATTTTGATTCATTGAATTCTAATATAATTTTTGTCATAGAAAACCTCATAATATATAAATAAACATGTCATCACTTATCCATTATTTTTTGTCTCTTTGATAGCATTTCTTCATCGATGGATTCGATAAACCTTTCCGATTCTAGTAGATCTTCGTTATCTTCAAGGCCATCATCGTCTTTGTCTCTTATATTATTTCCACTTCGCATTGGTTCTTCATCCAGATTTCATCGGAATCATTTTTCTTCCAAATTGGAGCATTTTTCCGAACCATGATAATCTGAGCATAAATTTGTGCATTTTTGCCGGAAACATGGATTCCGGCAGTCATATTTTGAACTGTTACATCCAGTTTCACAGCTGCAGCGAATAGTTTTGAGCAATATTTCCGGGATTAATCCCTTTTCTGTAAATCTGGGCACAATACCACGTTGATGCTGCTTCCAGCCCCAATCTGTCGCCGTCAGTTCGTTATCCAGCCAAGTTTGAAGCTGATAAATATGCCCTGTAACAATGTTATTTTGGTGCACTTCCTGTGGGTGGGAGATTTGCCAGTATGAAATATGATTTAGTTTTTGCCAAATGATACTTTTGAAATCTTAATTGATTCAGTGTTACACTATCATTTTTGCACTTATAAATATATTTGGTTATTTGTAATCCATTTTTTTTAATAGTAGTGGGGCCCAGACCCTCCTAGTCCCTTCCCCACTTCTCTATGAAACATCTTTTGATGGGCTAAAATTTTATAAATGTCACTGTTATATAAATTATTTTGAAATAGCAATAAATAGGCATCTACGCATATAATTTAAAGAAGGATTTACAACTTTCTCAAAATTTTGTATATGTCTCATTACATATTAACATAAGTAATTAATTTATTTGGTTGTTAATTATAGCATTATATTTTGATTTGTAATTTTTTTGTTTATCAGTGTAACTTGGAATCTTTCGTTTTTCCAGTAATAAAGTATGAAATTTGAGAAATAGCTAATAATTGAACATAATGTTTGAAAAAAAAATTCGGATTCGAGTTTTTTCGTTTCTGGCATTTTCTATGAAAATTTACCACAGTAGTGCATATTTTTTTTTAGAGATTTCAACGACCAAAAAGCCCACCAACTTTTTTTAAAAATTCAATATTTTGACGAAATTAGGTGAAAAAATTAATATTTCTATTAAAAAGAACTACAGTGTATTTGGAACATAAAAAGTAAGTTTTCACCAAATTTCGTTCAAAAAAAATTGTTTTCGTAAAAGATGAAAATAAAAAAAAACTTGGTTATTTGAAGTTTTCACATAAATTTTGAGGTTATGTGAAAAAAGTGTTCATACAAAAGTTGTACAACTTTTCATTACCTACAATTTACCAACTTTTTCCTATAGGACTCGTAGTTTTGCCGGAAATCGAAATAAACCGTATTTTACTCTTAAAACCTCACACCCTCCCACTTCCCGATTTCAGATTGCCCGTAATTTACTTTTCCTTTAATTTTTGTCATATTATCTTCCGTTTCCAATGGGTTTTATTCTACTATTTTTGTTTGTTCCAAAAAGTATATACCTACCCTGGACTATTATTGTAGTCTTAGAAAGTTATATTTTTATCAAGGCAGATATGATGATTGCTCCGATCAAGTAATACAACCTAGATGAGTAATACTCAAATAGAACTGAAGGTAACATCTTTTCATAATGTTATCCCTCAAATTATGACATTATTTCCATGTATCAATTTTTTAAGGATACAATAAGCACGCCAGCTAGATTTTGATATCTGTCGGGTATATTCAAGGCAACGAAATCCCAAAAATACTTGGATGAAATATAGCAATATGGAGGCAATTGAAACATTGAATGCAGCTTGTTGGAAGCATGTTAGAACGATAGCATATTTTCATCGCCGAACGGGAATTCTTCGTTGTCGATATAGTCTGGTCAGTACGGCAACGCTGCATTCTAAAAATCAAAAGTGATAGTACTATAACAAAACATCTCTGTTTGTTTTCGTATTCGGATTATTGGAGTGTTTTTTTCGTTTATAAAGGGCAAATTCTGAGTTAATTTGTGTTAACCTATCGTTAGTTTATATTATTAGGCAATGATGAAGCATTGAGAAATGTGTAAAAGACCATTTGAAGCTGGAAATCAAAATATGTCAATTCATAGGTAAGCTACCAGTGTTGTAACTATCGAGAAAGGGAAACCAAATTGAAGAAGAGAAAATTAATGAATTTTGAAAAAACATGTGAATTAGAGCCTCGGCTGTTCTCAAAATCCTGTGGAAATTATTCCATTCCATCATAATTTAAGGTTTCCAATCCATATTGGGTTTCCATTATTTCTATTTTATTGAACTTCAACATTTCTGTTAACGCACGATACTGCCGTTGAGGGAAGATGTCCCTTGCACACAAATTTTAATGCGTGTGCGGCGAGTTACTCATCAGGTTGAGTTATTTGATCGGAGGTTGATTGCGAAAACCCGAACA
Source organism: Chrysolina americana (assembly GCA_958502065.1). Lineage (NCBI taxonomy): Eukaryota > Metazoa > Arthropoda > Insecta > Coleoptera > Chrysomelidae > Chrysolina > Chrysolina americana. Next base: position 12,326,058 of record OY293421.1, on the reverse strand, counting down.
GATTTATGTATATATAGACTGCATATTATGGTAATCTCAATTTTTTTCTTCGATATGTTCTTTTATAGCTACTACCATTCGGAAGGTGATGAATTAGACTTAAAATAAATGACTACCTATACATATATATATAGGGTACCACGATGAGCTGAGTCTATATGTATATGGGAAACTACCGAAAGTATTTTTCAGAAAGTGTTCCAATGAGCTCGTTTCAGTTAAAATATTTTCAGTTGTCTACGGCTTTCGGATATACCGGATGTAGACCCAAACTCCTCAACGTCAGTGGATTTTACGCTGAATAATAAGAGAAACTATAGAGTCAAGACACCTTACTGAGGTAGGGGCGCTCATCAATAGAGTTAAAATAGCTGGAAATCAAATTATGTCATTTCATAGGTAAGCTACCAGTGTCGTAACTATTGAGAAAAGGAAACCGAATTGTAAAAGAGTAAAATTGATGAATTATGAAAAAACATGTTAATTAGAGCACCGCCTGTTCTCAAAATCCTGTGCAGATTCTTCCATCATAATTTCAGGTTTCCGCAGTTTCCGCGGTACGGCAAACTGCCGCAAATTTATGACGAGCTCACCACACACTGAATCACGGCATGCTGTTTACCATCAAACAGCACTGTCTTGATAGGATACGAATGCTGGTAGCTGCAATAAAGTCACTAGTGAGGCGGGCGAGAAGCATCGCAGGAAACATGAACTTCTCGCCTATTCCAAGAGCCTCCACGTGTTGTGGTTAACCCGCCGGCGGCTAATCGGGTAGAAACCTTCTGGAAGTGCATTTACGAGTTTCCGCAACCACTCAACGTAGATTCTCCAGCCCTAGCGCAGTTCGAAGCTTTCTGCAGGAGGCTTCGTCAGCCTGAGCTCAATGAACTGCGCAATCCGATAAACCCGGAAGAAGTTCGACGGGTCCTCAAAGGCTCGAAGAACTTTGCTGCTCCAGGCCCTGATGGCCTAAATAACTATTGGTGGAAAACATTTTCATGTACCCACTACCATCTATTTTCAACTCATGGCTAGATGAGGAGCGGCAGATCCCGGATTGTTTTGTCGAGGGGCGAACCGTGCTAATCCCCAAAAACGGAAATTTGTCCGATCCGAAGAACTACAGACCGATAACATGCTTGAACGCATGTTATAAGATGTTTACACGCATCTTGTAAATGCAAATACTCTCCGAAGTTGAGCCGGTGTATGAACGGATATATGAGCAAAGAGGGTCAAAGAAGGGGGTCGCTGGCTCTAAGGAGAACCTGCTGATCGACAGATGCATCACGCAGGACTCTGTGCAGTATGAGCGTAACCTTTCAATGGCGTGGATCGATTCTCGCAAGGCGTTTGATACAACATCGCAACATCGCATGAACTCATCATGCATTTGCTCAGATGCCTTGCGGTACCCGATAAAATAGCGAGATGCATTGAACAGCCAATGCCGTTCTGGAGGACTCGATTTACTATAACATCAGGTCAAGTCGAAGTCCAGACAGAGCAGGTTATCTTCCGAAGGGGCGTGTTTCAGGGAGACTCCCTCAGCCCCCTTCTCTTCTGCATCTCACTACTGCCATTATCCGTTGCACTACGGAAAACCCGCGGATACAACTGCGGCACCCCCAGCAACCGGAGGCATAAGGTCACCCATCTGTTTTACATGGATGACCTTAAACTTCATGCCTCCGGAAAAATGGATCTTCATCAGATCTTAGGGGTGGTGCAAGAGTACACGCATACTATCGGAATGGAGTTTGGGATCGACAAATGTACCACGGTTCACCTCAAAAGAGGACGATGCGAGAAATACGGAGAGGACGTTCATCTCGTAGACGGAAGCATCCTACATCATCTGGATACCGGAAAGACGTATACTCATCTAGGGGTGGAACAACGCCACACCCAAGAGGTAGCTACTGTTAAATACTCTCTCCGCGGCAAGTATCAGTACAAAATCCGACAAATCTGGTCATTAGAACTGTCGGGGAATAACGAAGTTGCTGCAACTAATATGCTTGCCGTTCCGATCCTACTTTACTCCTTTAGAGTAATGAAATGGACTCAGGAAGAGCTGCGACAACTCGACGTAAAATCTCGCAAAATGATGCATCTTCATAGAAGTTTGCATCCTAAATCGTCTGTTCCATGGTTATACTTCCCAAGACAACGGGGAGGCCGTGCACCTTTGAGTTTGGAGTGTCTACATAACAGAATGGTTCTGGATGGAGCCTGTAAAGTCACCAGGAGTTCAGATCGCCTTCTCTGCTTGGTATGCGATCATGAAAAAGCAGGGATTGGAGAGTTTCTTTTCAAGGCAGCAACCCGTGCAGCCGATGAACTCGGTCTCATATTTGACACTGAACGGACGAACCCAAACTCTGTCACCGAAATCCCACGTGAGAGCTGCGAAGTGTGACAAGCTCCTACAGCTACATAAGGATAAGCCAATGCATGGGCTCTTCTTCATGAACATTGAAGAGCTTGGCTTATCCAGAAAACTGTCCTTCGCTTTTCTCAGATCAAGTGGGCTGAAGTCGGAAACCGAGGGATTCATAATGGCCTGCCAGGATGGTGTCTTCAACACCCTCATCTACCGTAGTCGCGTGATGGGTATAGAGGTCCCTGACACTAGATGCAGAGCGTGTCGTGGGGCAGCTGAGACCATAATGCATTTGCTGTCAGCTTGTCCAGCTTATGCGGTCTCAGCCTATATCCACAGGCATAACGCGGCCCTACGAGTGTTGTACTACCATCTACGACACTCGTACGGCGTAGACGAGACACCGGTGTTGCCTTATGCTCCGGGAGATACTGAGTCCGTTGTGGAGAGTGAGAAGTGCCGAATCTATTGGAACTACCCATTCCCCACCCTCAGGAGAATACAAGCCAATAAGTCTGACGTAGTCCTTCTCGACCACCACAGTAGGACGATTTTCATCATTGAGTTTTCAGCTCCTGGCGAAACGAATATCGTCCAAAAAGATGAGGAAAAACGGACTAAATATCGAGATCTACTCTTTGAACTCTGCAAGCTTTATCCAAAACATTCTGTCAAGATGGTGGTTCTGATAATAGGGGTCCTTGGTGGATTGATGGACACGCTGCTCTCGAATTATAAAAATCACTCCGTTTACTCAGATGACCCAGTGTTTGCTGGGGTTAATTATACACCAGGGCGTTTTCTGGTAGTATCGGAGTTCCGGAGACAGGGCCTGACAGGTACAATCCTTATGAAAAAAAAAACAAAAAATAATATAGAGTGTGCGGGTAGAGGACGACTATTATTATTTTTTTGCCGTGGCGCTCCGGGGCGACTTACTGATGTTTTCGGTGGTGTATTCACTTTTCAGCTGTAGGATATCCCAGAAAACCTACAGCACCACTCTGGGTAGTCGGTCCGCATTTCAGGCTAGCACACTGAATGATCTGAATGACTGAATGATCGTCCTCGACCAGTTTTTAAAGACCACGTTTGAGATTCCAATCTGCTGCAAATTTTGATCGATCAGTGTGAGCTTGAAAGTTTTCATTGGCCCTTTCAATTTATGGTCGTTGCCTGACTGTCGGTCATGTGGTGGTATTCCGTGCACCATAAAATTCTATGGTCGACAGTTATGTCTCTTTCTCTCTCATTGAGTTAATGATAATGACATCTCACTTATTTGATCGACTATAGATTTCTATGGTACACGGAATGCCACCCCTGATCGGTCAGTGTGTTTTCTAGATGAGTATATCCTCCTCCTCCTAGGGTACAGCGTGCGGCTGCAACAAACTCATACGATAATTATTAATAATTGTTGTAGTGGTGAAGGTAAATAAAAGGGTATACACTTACGATTAATTACGTTCCTATTAAGATGTCTAAAAACCCTAGTGTATTGACTGATTAGATTTTGTTTAGATTTTTTTGAAGACAAAACAAATGAAATCGTGGTCTATTTCTGTGATCGGATCCAGAGATGGCGCCTCGTCCTCATGTCAATATTCAGGGACATAGTGTTTGTGATTGTTGTTGATTGAATTTGACGGAATGTCAATAAACTTTTGAAATATAATTTTAAAGTAATATAGTTTCCATACTCGAAGTAGAAGATCAAATTTTTTTGAGAAATAACACCACACAATTGGGTTATTTTTCTAAAATATTCTAGATACCGTTTGAAAGTCAAAATTGTTGTGGCAGAATCAAAAATTTCGTTGTGCAATATTACTGACTATTAATGATGTGCGTTTCTATATTTTCCTGTATTTTATATTATTTTCCTAAATAATTTGACCATAAGATGGTTTAAAGCACAGATATAGTATGTCCACTTTTTGCCAATGTTAGGGTAAAGTGGTATATTGAACGTAGTAAGACAGATCTAGAGTCTGTGCTAATATTGTATATCCCGAATAACGAGAAGTAAGGGTAATCAACATAGTGAAAATATAGTATATCCATAGGTTAGTAGGGTATGCCAATGCACACTTATAGTGTGTCATAATTTTTGGCAGTTTCAAATAGGTCGAAGCCCAAATATAGTATGTTCGGACATACAATATTTGTAACTCCATATGACTATCAACACATGCTTAAAAGGTGTATGTCCGGACATAACATAAATGTGCACTCTACTGCTGCGTACTTATAAATCAGCTGTTTAGGACTTGCAATATTTGCATGCTCTTCGTTTTTATTTAGTTTTATGTTAGACACCTTCAACATTTAGCATAAGTTTTCAAGTCATTGACCTAGCTTTGAAAAAACGTGGTGTTAATAGCGCCTATAGGTATCGATGGACGAAAAGGAAAAACTCCTGCTAACATTACACCCATTTATTCGCAAAATCATGTCAAATTACATATAGATAGTTCTCCTCGTATGGAAGCTCACTACAGCCGACGTGATACAAAGAAATTTTATTTAGCTGCTGATTTAAATATTTCTGTTATGTATCGTTCATGTACAGATGAGAAAATATCGCCGGTTTCCATTAGTGTTTACATAAAAATATTCAATTGTTATGATCTACAACTTTCGTTCCATGTCCTCATGCAATCTGTATTATAGCTCTACAGACAAAACTTATATTTGGAAGTATGCTGGCAACTACACAAAAAGAGAGAAAATGAAGCAATGTAAATGAAAGATGCGGATAAAAAAGCACGTGAGAAAACTCAAGCTTTCGAGCAATTTTTTTTGATCTGGAAGCTATTCTATCTGTTCCCTTCACCGCTGATTGTCAAATTTATTACAAGCGGAAAATTTCTGATTTTAATTTTACAATATACGATTCTTTCGATCAGAGTGGCCACTATTTCCTTTGGGATGAGACTCACGGCTCCAAGGGATCTTCAGAAATTGGCACAAGCCTGTTAAAATACCTACTTGCTCAGACTGTTTCCCATGTATTCAGCTTTTCAGATACTTGCGGAGGGCAATTTTATATACTGTGAGTAATATTAAACACTTACAAATTGTAGATCTAAAATTTAGGTAATCCGACAATTCCTATGTTGAGGCAGATTCAATTCACGCTACAATTGAAAGAGCCCTTAAATACTGAAAAAATTTTACAACCGATGAATGGGAATTACCTACTAATTGAAATGGCAAGAAAAAAAACCCGTCCCTATCAGTTCCGTAAGCTCTGCTTTTCTGATTTCAGTGACCTACAGGCCCTGGCGTCAGTTGTTATGCAAAGTACTAAATTGAATACTTTACAGAAACAAGTTAAATGGCTTATTATTATCAATTTCAGAGGCAAAAAAGAAGGATTCAATTTATTTACTTCGGGAGAAAATTATTCCTGAGGCTTACAAAATCTATTTTAGCGCATTACCAAGCTCAAAGAAAGCAAAAGATTTGTTCCATACACTACAATTGAAGTTTTTTAAGACGAGGAGTCTCAAGAAACATAATAAAAATATCGATGCTACTTTAGATTGAATTTTGTGTTAATGTGTATGTAATCACATTATTTTTATTACGTTTTTACGTACGTAAATGTTTTCTTTCTTTAGTGAAAACTCGAAATGTGTATAATTACAATTTGGTTATTACGCCCTTATGCAGAATGTAAATATTTTTTTTCAACATAAACTTGAAATGTTTATAATTACATTACGCTTCTTGGTAATATGTAAATGTTCTTTTTTTTTCATTGAAAACTCTAAATGACGTATACAATTACAGTTATTTTATTACGACCATATGTAGTATGTCCACTATAGAAAATTCATAATATTGTATGTCCATACAATTTTATATTTTATACCGATTTTTATTATAACTTGTAATAATAATTAGCGGTTTGCATACTATTCTAATTACACAAAAAAATGTCAGTTCTTTTGTGAAAATATTACGAACTCCACTCGAATGCATATCAAAACCTATTTTTTGTGATTGTGGAAAATAAATAGAATTGGACATACAATATCTGCGCTTTAAACTATCGATAAGATGAACATAAAAATTCATTTTTGCACTTCCGGGACTAAAGTGCCAACTTTAGTCCCGTATATCACGGACTAAAATGTATCTTTCAGTCCCTAGGGAGATGAAGTTGCATTTCAAATTTTGTTGACACTGTTACTATAACGTTACCTACTAAGTAAGTAAACCAAGTACCGTGTTTATATAATATATAATAATTGTATCAATGTTGAAAGTTATAATACTGAGAAGTGCAAAAAATAGCCTCAGGAATAAAGAGATATTTTATCCCTTACGTGATTATTGGCCCTCGGGCCCTACGAGCCCTCAGGCAATAAACATCACGTGCGGGATTAAAACATTCACTTTAGTCCCTTGTTGTATAGTATACTAGGATATCTAGTACCGAAAGTGAGTACCTACCACAGAATCTGTAACATATACTTTGTAACCAATTTGAAACTTATATTTTATTTCTATACAATATTTTATGGCAAACATTTTTTCAAATCGATTTAATCAACTGGGTGCGTGTTGTTATACCCTACTGCTTCTTTAAATCTTCCATAAGTTCAAGTTGTGAAAGTGTGTGAAATAGTAAAAAAAATCACCACTCCTACTGAAATTCATCAATTTTGCATATATCATCAAGCTTGTTTAGGTTTTCTCATTTGACCACTCGTTTTCGTAAAATCTTTTCATTGTGGTTATATCATCCAAAAAATACTAACTTTCTGTCGAGAAAAAATTGTACAAAAAAAGAAACATCTTAATTATTACATAATATTAACAGTTTTAAAAATAGCGAAAGAACATTGTAACACAAAACTCATCACACATATCACTTCTGAAAAGCAATTGAACTCAAAATAAGCAACAAAATTATTACTTGAAGAACTTTGTAAGGAAAAGTCGGATATAATTGCTCAGATACTTGCGCTCAGATAGGCAGAAGATTGACAGGTTCTATTCAATACTTTTATGTGTGATGTGTAATTATTATTTACAAAATCTGTTTTATTAGAGTTTTATAAACTGCTATACAACAAATCTAATGAAACTACAAATATCCCATAACGTCCTTTACAGCTCTAATGCAGTACTTATACAACCAAAAAGGGCCCAAATTGTAAAACAATTTGGTTCTTCAACATATAGCTTATAACTAATTATATCCTCTCAATACAGTGTCCTTATGTGATAGTTAAAAAATTAAGTATGTCCATTAGATTATTTATACAGCCTATCCAAATATGCGGTTCACAACCATTATACTTTTATTTCTTAGGGATCCTGTAAAGCGGTTTCAAACTATTTTAAGAATAGCTATACAAACATTAAAAACCTGTTTTATGAGAATGATATAACGCTGTCTGGTCAGCGTCCTATAAATGAACAAAAGTGAAATTTTACACGATATTTTATTTCTTTAGAGACGCAATTTACAATGATTATATCGAATAACGTTGACATAACGTGGGGAGATAAAAACTTCACCGAAATGGTCGTCATAGTTCGCAAAGATGAAAGTAAAACAGTAGCCATCATATATATATATATATATATATATATATATATATATATATATATATATATATATATGTTTTTATTAAAAAATAGAAGCGCCTTGAATTAGTAATAAATTGGCCGATATGATAAAAATATTGGAATATATAGTATATTTTTCGAAGGTATTATTTTTAATCGAAAATACCTGTATAATGATCGACTAATTAAATAAATAGAGTATAACGCCCTATATTTTTATTGAAGGTACATAATTATTGTTTTCATATTCGAAAATATTTTCGTCAACAATGGCGGCCTCTTGCAAATGCTCAAACCCGCAAATAAATATGGTGTTAACTTATACAATAATTATGTGCCAATAAAAACGTTAAAAGAAAAATGTATTCTATGAGAAACCTTATAGAAACTTATGATTTTATAGAGCTGTTTTGAATGGCACTATAAAACAAATTTTCCAGGACAAACCTACCTTGATTTTATTTATTTCAGAGGTTGCCACATATTATTTTTTTGAGTTTGGTTTAGGGGTGTAAAAAGCACTGAGAGAATTTTAATGCTTTTTTACATGATACATTTCCTTTGTTTCATTGTTGATTTCTTCTCATATCTCAGCTGAAATAGCTCAGAATTGAAGTTAAACGCAAAACACAAACTCTAACCCAACACAAACCCTGGTTAACTTTAGTTTTTTTTTTCTGTAAAAATGGTCAAAAATAGTTTATTTTATCAGAACGTAATTATCAATCCCCAAGATAGGGAGGAAAATAATTCTTTTCCTCCCGCCAACACCGATGGTAACTTAAGCATCTCCAAAACAACAAAAATTTTAAACCTCTGTCAAAAGTATACCGGGTGGCTACGGAAGTATTGCCTACGGAATATCTCAGTTATTGTATGAAGTAGGTTTGTGAAATTTGGAGCGTCGATATAATGACATAAGAGCTAGAATTTGAGCATATTGACATGTCGAAGTTAACTTCCGGTCTTACCGGAAGTAACATCAACTTTCTTATTTTGAATAGAAACCCTATTTTTTTTTCTTTTCGCTTTATTCAGCATTCAATTCCCTTTCTAATGACATATCACAAGTTGGTATCTAACCAGAAACTAGATCAGAAAATAATTATTATTGAAATTCACCGAGTAGGTCGTGGAAGCAAAATGAAAGCCAAAAATTGAAAAGTTGGCTATGGAAACCATACGTTACTTGATAACAGTTGCTACTACTGTGATATTTTATTTTCATTCGTCGGCGTTAGAAAAAGCCGCCAAAAAAATATTGGAAAAATTGGGAAAAAAACAATACTCTGTAGGTCCATAACTTAAATAGGAACATACAACTTTTTCTTGCCTGTACTATTCAGCATAACCATTCCCTTCTAATGATATAATAGAAAGTAATTTTTTGAAATGAAATACCAAAAAATCCAATTATTATTATTCAAATAACAAAAAAACAGATTAATCGAAAAAAAAATTCAAATTGATAGGATTAAAGATAAATTAAATTCAAAACAAATGTTCGAAATGCATTCCCTCAGCGTCAATACATTTATTGACTCTGGTGATATTTTCATGTAAAACGTTTCTCAACATTTGGGGCGTGATATCTTGGAAAGCTCTACGAATTTTTACTTCTAGCTCATGTAGAGTAGTAGGCTGTGTGGAATATACCCTATTTTTAAGATGCCCCCATAGAAAAAAGTCGCACGGAGTAAGATCAGGTGACCTTGGTGGCCACCTGACTGGACCATGGGTTGTTATAAGTCTCTCTTGAAAGCAATTTTGAAGATAATAATAATAAGATTTCTTGAATTATGCGGAGAGGCGCCATCTTGCTGGAAGTACATTCTCTCAGTTATTTCCGCTGGTAGGTTGTTAATGAATTTCGAAATTTCATTCGTTAAAATATTAAAGTATCTCTCTCCGGTTAGTTGGCCTTGAAAAAGAATGGGGTCAACAATATGAGTTCCAACTATTCCTGCCCAAACATTCACACCAAATCTCTCCTGGAAGCCACCTTGTCGAAACCGGTGCTCGTTTTCTATCGCCCAGTACCTGAAACAAAATTCCGTTCACACTTTTAGCACTTTACACTTCGACTATCGACAATAATCCAAATAAAGTACAGTACCAACCTTGTATTATTCCTGTTGAATAATCCATTGTAGGTAAATCTTGACTCGTCCGTAAATAAGATATAATAGTTAAATAGGTGATTCTCAGCATTTTGTCGAAGAAACCAATTACAATATTCCAGGCGCCTTTCACCGTCATTATCATACAAATGTTGATGCAACTGATACTTGAAGGATTTAAATTGATGTTTTTTCAAAATTTTCCTAGCAAAGTCCTTACTTATAGCTAATTCGGTGCCAATCTGCCTTGAGGAAATTGTGCTATCATATTGTACTAAAGCTAATACATCAATTTCAGTTTCCTCATTAATAAAAAATGCTTCTTGGTCTTCGTGGACATCAGGCTCAGTTCTTAATTTTTCTTCAAGCCACTGGAAATACCTTCTTGACGGTTGCTGCCTCCCTGGATATCGCTCTAAATACAATCGTTCAGCGGCATAAGAATTTTTTAAACATTCACCATAAATGAGAAGCATGTCAATTTGTTCGGTTCGTGAATAACGGGGCATTTTTTGAATATTCCACTAACTGACTTCGATTTTCAAACCCTTTTAAAATGGCAGAATCAAAAACACTTCTTCGAACGTCAAAATAATATAGATAGCACCGTTCGTGAGAGCTCTCGATTCTTTTTTGTTTCATTCCAAAATACATCTTAATCAGCCTACTTGTTAATATTTTGGTTCGAATGATTATTGCAATGGAATGATTATTCAGAATAGCACAAACATCGTCCATAGGTAGATATTAGTATATCTATGGACGATGGCACAGACCAAGTACGTTTATGTTCCTATTTAACCTAGAACCTACAGGATATAATTTATCATTCCACATTATCTTTAATGATATTTTTGCGTATGGCGATAATCTGTTTTGTTATTTGAAGAATAATAATTGGATTTTTTGGTATTTCATTTCAAAAAATTACTTTCTATTATATCATTAGAAAGGAATGGTTATGCTGAATAGTACAGGCAAGAAAAAGTTGTATGTTCCTATTTAAGTTATGGACCTACAGAGTATTGTTTTTTTCCCAATTTTTCCAATATTTTTTTTGGCGGCTTTTTATAACGCCGACGAATGAAAATAAAATATCACAGTAGTAGCAACTGTTATCAAGTGACGTATGGTTTCCATAGCCAACTTTTCAATTTTTGGCTTTCATTTTGCTTCCACGGCCTACGCGGTGAATTTCAATAATAATTTTTTTCTGATCTAGTTTCTGGTTAGATACCAACTTGTGATATGTTATTAGAAAGGGAATTGAATGCTGAATAAAGCGAAAAGAAAAAAAAATAGGGTTTCCATTTAAAATAAGAAAGTTGATGTTACTTCCGGTCAGACCGGAAGTTAACTTCGACATGTCAATATGCTCAAATTCTAGCTCTTATGTCATTATATCGACGCTCCAAATTTCACAAACCCACTTCATACAATAACTGAGATATTCCGTAGGCAATACTTCCGTAGCCACCCGGTATTACATTAGTTGTATCTGAAGTTCTGCAATATGTGGCAACCCCGTGTACCATCTGTAGGGAAACATCAAGCGGCCTTATGAATCATAAAGTCATATATGGTTGCTTGAAGCTGCGCTTCACAATCAATTCGTTACTTCGTGCTGCATATTTCGGCGGTAAAAAACCTAACCTAAGTCGTGGCCCATGTCTTCAATTCCTCTTTTATTTTCATTTTTCTAACTATTTCAGAATCAAAGTTTTCCATAATATCTTCTTCCGCCACGTCTAATGCATCAATGTCTTCTTCTATGTCTGATAAATGATCATCTGAATCAATTTTGTCCTGAGTAAATTTAGTATCTGGCACATTATTGTCATGATAATCAATTTGAATTTGTAACCTAGTCCATTATCAACACGAATACTGTCCTGTTTTATATTTTATGCAGATCTATTGTTTGATGAACCTAAAATACCAAATATATTATTTATGTAGACCCTATCAAAGAAAACAAATATCTAAAGGAGTACATTAACAAGTTATAAATCGGTTTTAGATAATGATCAAAAACTTACAGCCATTAGGTTTATCGAGTCCACCGAAACTACAATCATCTAAAATCTGCAGATACTTTTTTCACATTTATTTTGAAATGGCCACTCTTTTTTATTTTCTTCCAAGGTGATAAATCCATATTATTCAACAGATTCAAGGACTCAAAGAATAATTATAACGCAATATAATTCTTAGTTGAAAATTTTATAATGCGGAAATTTGTAACAATTCAGAATGCAAACTTGAGCACTAAACGGTTACTATAGAAATGTTTTATATAGTATTTATTGCGCACACACTATAACGTTTTTGTTCCAAATACTACTATTCTGCCCTCTGAACTGTTTTTAACCGAGTAAGCGACGCCTTTATAGGTAGACTATGAAGCAATTTTATACTTATTTTATAATGCAATTTTCTCTATCCTAAAAAACTGTTTTATTCATAACATTATAAAGCTTGTATACAGCTTGTATATAACTCTTAAAGAACCGTTTTTTGACGCAGAACTTAAAGGTGTTATACAGAAACTATATATTCATTATAGAGCACCTAAACACTAGTTCAAAACGGTTTTAAATCGGTCTTATTATGCGTTTTAAAACTATTTTAAGCCAAAAGCAAGCTTCAGTTTTATAATGCGAGATGTATAAATATTTATACGACAATATTATAAAAACATTTTTCTACAAACACAAAAATGTCGCAGTCAAACTCACTAAGTGATAAAATACACCTTAATTCGGCATTATAAGATACTTATAAAATATATCGGTTCCATTAAGCAATGATTTTGCTACTTGGTAACCGACGGTGGTGATTCACGCAAGTATCGCGGGATATTTGGAAAGTAGACCACGATTTCATTTGTTTTCAAGCTAGCGAATGTCCAGCGTCTTATTCTACAGGTATGAGTCGGCAAACCAGGGTTTTTTAGGCATCTTAGTTTCTATTTATCCGACATCAAACTGCCAAAACTGACGTTCCTCATGAACGATTTCATAATGATTTAAATTATCAGTGCAAATATATCTTTCACACATTGAATTCCCTAATGCCCCCAAACTTCATTATGATTTCAACCACCACCGATTCGGAAAGTATCGCTACTCAATTGCCTGAAAAGGCGTTAAAACCACGTTCCGCGTTGAAATTTGCATTATTCATGAAGTGCATGCCGTTACAGCCACAAAATACCTTCGCATGAAATTATATTGTTCTGTACCATTGCACTTGACTAATATATGTCATAATAAAGCTAAACGTAAAGGTTTTGTAGTTTTATTTCGCAGCCGTTAAGGTTGTTGAGAATACCTCATAAATTCTTACGACCTGAGGAGTTAGATGTACAAAAACGGGATAAAGACATGTAAAAAGTGTGTTCATGATACGATTTGTAATTTGTAGCCAGTAAGATGTCGATAAATTTGAACATTCGATGATTTTTCCATCGATACACAAACGACGAGTCCCTCAATACTCCAAGCAAACGTGATTCGTAATTGACGGATGCGGAATAGTTATTTTCCTATAACAGGTGTGGAAAGTGATATTTTCCTGTACGCGACTGCCGTTGACTGAATAACGTGAAGCGGAGTTCGGGCAAGCAGTCAAGGGAGGGAAAGACACTCCACGCAGGACTTAGGAACATTACTTTTTCTACGACTGCATTAAGTATCAAAAAGAACATCGAAAATATATATTTTATTTCAACATTAAAATGTTTCATTTAAAATCCACTAATCATTAATGATATTGATGTTAAAAATATAATTTGTTGCATACTGAAAATGAGTCAGAATAGTCGTTCCAGAATACTTAGTTGGTAGTAACTGGCTGTTGAGAGTAACACTCGTAGATTGCAAAGTGCATGAAGTTGACGGAGATGACACTGGTTGCAAGTAGTCAGTACATGGAAGAATTGTATTCGAGATGGTTCTCTTCTGTTTTACGGAGTCGTCCAAATAACCTTCAGCAACAGCAGTTGACTTCCAGCCTCCAAGACGTTTTATGTTGGTTATCCCTTCTCTCGAATTTGCTGAAACGTTGCTGAGGATCGTCTAGAACTGTGACCTGTGTAACATTCTGGGTTAGGTAGGTCTAAAGTAGGTAGCGATCTCTGCTGGCATTTTACCAAATGTGTTCAAGCCTATGCACTGAACAGAGCATTTGCCTTTTTTAAAATTAATAAAAAACGACGGTGTGTGGTAGTAGGAGGTCGTAAATTTGCATACAAAACAGTTACAATCAGCCGTATGCTGTATCACTTCCGTTATGTATAACGGTAAGCCGTTATCATAACTCAATGGTTGTGCATAACGACTTCCGCAAAGCCTGTTTGCTGTATCTGCATTTTAATGGTTACCGTTTTGTCGTCCAATATGCCGTTATTGTTATTTCGGAAGAGAGTATTGCTTCCTCAAAGAGAAAGTATGCTATATGAAAGCATGACGTATCGAAGCGGGAGGCAGTTCATGAAATTCACCCTGGCCTTTGGTTGTTTTATTGTACGATGAGCCTAAATCATGTGAAAAAAAGCAAAACTGAATGATTTTAATGAAAACTACCAGACAATAGTATGGAGACCTAATCACAAAATTTTCCTTTCTGGGATTTCAAAAAGCGCCGTAAGCGAGACTGTTCGACAGCTAGCCGAATGCAAATTTTGTCCTATACTTTTCTGGCAACATTCAGAGCAAAAAAGGCCAGTGATTGTGCAATTTTCATTATCTGATCCATTATCCGACACAAACTCCACTCACTTTCATTTCAACAGACAACGCATTTCTTCGTTTTCCTTGTAAAATGGGACTCAAATCTTCAAATGCCTAACTGAACTTCTCGATAGGCGAAAATTCTTTTGAAAACCAATATCTGCCAGTTCAAATGGATTGTTGTTATCGCGTAACATTCTTTATTCCAAATTTAGTTCATGTCTTGAATCAAAGATATCACATACCCACTCAACCTTACTCAAAAAAAAACCGCTTATTGTCAGCGGAAAACCTAGTCTTTGAATTGCATTCTCCAATTGCTCGCGTGAAGCGGCACTTGAAACTCCTTTGGAATGATATTTTTTTATGATAAATAATTAAGAAAGACTAAAAACAAACTTTTACACTCGAACAGTTATAGTCAAAACGGATGGCAGATACGTCAAGTTGAATTATGTCAAGTTAAGTTATGATCGTTATGTTCTGAAAAAACGGAGACCGTTAACGAAACACGTTACGGGCACCGCAGTTATCGATGATACAGCACACCGACCTTATAAAAATAACGAAAGTGGCGGATAACGTTGACGTTATGTTTAACGAAAGTGATACAGCATTGGGATGACTGTTATTTCAAAGCATTCACTCTGGTAATCCACGCTTCGATAACGCACTCTGTATAATTGAAAATAATCTTGGAAGATGATCCTAGGTGGTTCCTATTTCAAAAAAATATGAGGAATTGATATAGAGATTGAGATACACAATAGAGAATTCTGGGGAGTACTGTCGACTCATCCTGTATTCATTTAAAAAGTTTGCGTCCCTGCCGTTTTCAAAATTTTGTATTGTAATATTTTCAAGATTTCAATCAATTTCACCACAATATCGAAAAGACAATTATAAATTGACTTACCCTCGTACGGCTGAAATAACTCAAGTAATTAAAAAAACAATAAATTGGAATTAAATCCAATTTATTGAAGAGAAATGCAATATATTGAATGAATTTGATAAAATTTTTATTACCCCTGGACGTACTCGTAGCTTCAAATAATAGTCGTCCTCTACCCGCACAGGCTATGCCTTTGGATACACTCTAGGAGTGTTTATGATGGAGTATTATTATTATTATTAAAGTTCTGCTTTAGTTTTGATTTTCCCACCATGTGTGTTTGTTGGGTCGCTGAACATGAGTTTGAGGTTTGTAGGCGAAAATTCGACCCTTAACTTTATTTTTTGTCACATTTTGCCCAAATATTTAATTTTTTTCTTACGACAAAATTTCCTGCATTTTTTATAGTCAACTTTTTTTGTTAAAGGTAGCCTTTCGATAGTCGCGGCCATTGCAACCGTTCCGACTGATGCGACAATACGGCCGGTCGTATCTATACCGCTTTAATGTATTAAGATAGGTCTCCCTTAACAGCATCCAACAGCGACAAGTGCGACAGAGACGACCAAGGCGACTATATGACTCTACTGCTCAAGGAGTAGTCAGGTCGCATTGTCCGTAGTGGACGCATGTATTGACAAGCAAGAATTAACATGTTTTAGGTTATTGAAAATAAAATGGCTCCCTTTTAGAGTGAAGATGATGAAAAACTATTTCTTAGAGTGTGTGCTTTTTAGTCCACAGAAACCCAATTAAGCACAAAATTAAATTGGTCATGATTTAGTCTGCGGTATTTTCGAAATATTTTCTCAACATATTTTCGATGCCTTTCAATGAGCACATTGTATAGACCTTCAAGTGTTCGTGCTTTATATAGTTCCTTAATTGCTTTTCTCTTTTTTTTAGTCACCAATACGTGAAGTAGGATTACATCATCATCTTCTTCTTCCAGTAATATCTCAACTTATTATCAAAATTCATTGTACTGAATACAACGAAAGTCAACAAACAACTGATGATATAACGAATCGTTCAGGTCGTGCCGTACAAAGTCGCAGCTTTCGAAAAGTGGGTACAAAATTTCCTGCATTTTTTATAGTCAACTTTTTTTGTTAAAGGTAGCCTTTCGATAGTCGCGGCCATTGCAACCGTTCCGACTGATGCGACAATACGGCCGGTCGAATCTATACCGCTTTAATGTATTAAGATATGTATCCTTTAACGGCATCCGACCGCTAGAAGTGCGACAGAATCGACCAAGGCGACCATACGACTCTACTGCTCAAGGAGCGGTCAGGCCGCATTGTCCGTAGTGGGGGCATGTATTGAGAAGCAAGAATTTACATTTTTTAAGTGATAAAAAATAAAATGGCTTCGTTTTAGAGTGAAGATGATGAAAAACTATTTCTTACAGTGTGTGATTTTAAGTCCACAGGAACCAAATTAGGTACAAAATTAGATTGGTCATGATTTAGTCTGCAGTATTTTCGAAATATTTCCTCAAAATATTTTAGATGCCTTTCAATGAGCCCGTTGTATGAACCTTCACACGTACGTAGTTTGCATAGTTCCTTAATTGCTTTTCTCTTATTTTAGTCACCAACACGTGAAGTAGGATTACATCATCTTCATCTTCTTCTACTCATATCATTATAATGATGAATGTCGTGAGTGATGAATACGCTTCCATCTCAAATTAGACTGCCATTATCTACTGTCATATCAGTACACTCATCTATTCTCCTTATGTCTTCAGGTTGTGAGAGTCTGTAATGAACAGAAGATATGGGTCAGCTTGCACTTTCATATAAGTAGTTCAGAGAAGTGTGTAATTGTAGTTTTTGGGAAAGGAAACGTTACATACCTTCGTCCTCCTTGACCTATTTTTCTTTGAAGGTCTCAACAACCGGAGATTGAGTGAAGCCCAGTTCGTCCTGTACTTCGACGTCGAATGGATTGTCATGAAGGGAGTTTATGAGATCTGTCTCGATTGTCACGTTGTTGCAGAAACCTTCACAGTTGATTGGTGCAACAAGGCCCTTTTTTACAGCTATATATTTTGTGCCCAGGTCTTGATGCATCTGCGCGACATCAGACGCAGCATTTTGAGAGGAGTAGTGGCTTGTAGAGAGATGATCGGTTCCAGGCAATTTGTGGCTCATTTCCTGTGCAGCCGTACACATTGAGCAGGAATCCCTCCTCTGCTGCTGCTATGTTTCTGGAGTTTCAATCTTCATAGTCAGCATCATGACCACCCATTCAAATCACGAGTTCATTGAATAATTCAATTTCAACAGTATCAGTGTATTCCACTAGATATGAGAATATGGCCTTTTTCGGCGCGCTCCAGCAGTGAAACAATTAGTCTTCCAAAAAAAAATTACGAATAAGGAAATTGAGAACTGTTATCTTCTTCAATTCTTTAGGAAATGGGCTTGTCGATAAATCGCTTCTTTTATGAGACAGACCAACAAAATCAAGTTTCAGGCCAAAATGTTTCCTGCAAAGTTCGTATTCATGATCAAAGACCCACAAAACATAAATGGTAGAAAATCCAAACTACATCAAAACTTCCCTCTGAACCCCATTTATTCTCCTAATATGCCTAGACTATTAATAAAATGGGGTTAATTCTCAAAATAATAAGTCATTGCTCCACCATGCAACTTTCAAGCTCAATATCTATGGACATTCAGTTCCAAATGGTTACAAACCATAAAAAAGTTCCAACCCCTCGATCTTTCCACTTTCAGCTCTCACTCTAAGCATAACAGAATTTCACTTTCCCACAACCGAGTAATAAAAAATCATCGATATTTTGTAATGAAATCCACGTTATTTTTTCTTTACGTATATAATCCTAACGATGCCATCGCATTTTCTGTGTCAATATTGATGCCAGTAGCAATTAATTCTTCTTCGCAACTGTTTATTTCCCTGAATGTTTCTGTAAATTGATGCAATTTCAGATAAATATGAGCCAACACTCAAACGAGACTTCTAGTTCGTGACAGAACTGCAATTATTGGTATACCACTCAACATTCTCGTTTAAATTCGATTCGGAAATTGAATGAATGAATACTTCATAGCTATTCGATTTCCTGTTTGGGGAACTCTCTATTAGGCAACTGGAAATTAATGTTAATAAGAAAACTGAAACGAGTTTTAGGTGTAAAGAATTAGTCAATTTTGGGTTTGAGGATGAATTTCCAAAATGCAGGTTATTTTTCAACATGTTTGATTGACTATAATGGAAATTGTGTCTCAACTTATGTTAAAGAAAAAAAATTATAACTGATAAGCTTGGTGATCCTTAATTTGCTTTTCTGGAGGTTTGGTTGGGATGTGGATAAATAAACCCAGAGAAACACTATGGCTGTATTCAGAGATTCGCGTTGTTTCTCTTTGGGTTACACAAAAATAGAGAGGATCTCTCAAGAACAGAAAAAGAATGATTATTTTGGCATAGAACCTCTCTTTAAATCAGTTCTAAAAATACGGATTTTCGTAACAATATATGTCACAAAATATTTCAATACTTCCTTCTCACCAATAACTATGATATTGATTTTCCATAATAGTGACAAATGATATTGAAACTTCACGTTCTATCCCAGCTCACTTTTACCAAAACTAACTCCACATAAAAAAAATCAGCAGCTACAATAAATTGAAATAAAAGTGTTCAATAAAAGTCAATATGATCAATTAAAGAATATTTTCGACAACGATTCAACACTTAATGATCCAAACTATTATTCAAATACATATCTCCTCCCTGGTCAACCATGTCTTTTCAACCCTCTCTGTATAACTCTCCCTACATCATTGTCAATACTTATATATTTCATCAAAACCGAAGTTTCATTATTATGGTAGTTAGCACAAGAATTCACATATTTCCATCTGATTTCTATGCTGAGATATATCTTAGCAATCTGAAGGCTACGCCACAAGCTTAGTTATAGAGTATATAGATACCTACTCTAAAAATTATGTAACTATATAAACTAACACCGAATTTGAACAAATCCAGCCATCTATGCTACTGTTATGATACCATGAAATTGTTGATTTTCTATTGTGATACCTGTGATCAAATTTTAATGTTTGTGGAGTCTTGCATGATACGTACAGGTGTTTAAAATGACATACTTTCAGAAAAATCAAGGTTAATTTTCTTCACTACATCTCTTTCATTGAGATGGCCATAGCGTTGATGCCCTTTCAGCAATTCCTTGGACAATGACTCCACCGAAGTTGAAGATTCACCCACCGGTTGAAAATAATAAAGTTCACCTTTCAGATGAGCTCTTAAAACAATTTCGTCACTTAGATTTACTAAATCTGCAGAGTCTTTCGAAAAATGTGTCTTTCTACTGTTGCATGCATCTCTAGAAATGGATATCAAATTTATTTTCAGGTCAGGTACATATAGCGTATTTTCCAAATTTATTGTTTTAATTCCTGATTCAACATTATCAACATTAAGGTTCACTGTACCTCCACCAAGAATATCAGCTGTATTAACTGTTAGACGAACTTACTTTCTAGTCACTTGTAGGGGTAAAATTTAAGAATATTTCTTTATTATAGCACATATGAGTAGTTGAACCGTTGTCTGGATACAAAACACTTTCAGGTAGTTATTCCATTTTTTTCACACATGACAAGTATTTGTCCACTTAGAGGAATTGACATATATTCTATCATAAATGCTTCTTTTTCTTCGGCTTTTTATAAATTGCTACTTTCTCTCTTCCTACAACTAGATTTCATATGTTCCACAATATGGCAAAAATTGCATTTGTAGGAAAATTTATTACGTTTCGTTGAATCATACTTCTGTTCGAATTGCCATTTTTTCTTCGTGTTATTCTTTTAAGTGGTTCATTCCAATTAGAAGTAGATTTTGTGAAAAAAGAACTCTGATCATCCTGATTTGCCGAACTCTTTCTTGCGTGGAATTCATCTGAGAGATTCATTTTCAAAGTTCCTGGTTTTGGTAAATCATCACACGCATCTATAATGTGTCATATAAGTATTCGTAAATGCTTGGAATCCTGTATAACAAGGGAATGGAAAGAAAATCATCTGCAATGTCAATTCCAATTTCTTCCAATTTGTCGACAGTATTGGAGAATTTGGTAAGGTGATATGGGTTCACTTTCAACCATTAGTGTGAATAAGGGTTGTGTCAGCAAAGTAGCTTTTCTGGCAGGACCTTGGGATTGGTAAATTTGTTGCAATTTCTTCCATATTCCACTGGAAGAGGTGCAATGCTTTACGTTACATAACTCTGAGGGTTGAATAGATAGAATATTATCGGTTTTTGCCCTCTGATCATTCTTCGTCCAAGCCACAGCTTCTGTTGCATCAGCTGGGTTTGGAGAATCTCCGTTCACATAACTCCTGTTGTCAATCTTGATAAGTACCTATTGCTCCGATCTGAATCTTCCAAGCATCATTATTATTTTTTTCCAAATTTTCTACTTGCATTCCTAACTATGAATACTGCTCTTTATATTGCTAAGAGTAGCCTTGGCCCATAACCTATTGGTTATTTGATGAAAAATGGTAAAGATACTACGTGAAGTAACGTTATTTATTTTAAAACTTCAGAATGATTTCATTCATATATTTAATTATTTATTCATTTCCTATTATTTATAATTCATTTATATATTTGAACAAATCAAAATGAGTAACAAAAAACCAACTATTAATCACATGGGGGGGGATGGTTGGAAAATTTTTCCACCTATAGTTATTTCACACATCTAGGCAAAGTTCTTCGAGCCTATAAGGGCCTATAGAACTTTTTCCATGACGAAGCCTCCCACAAAAAGGTTCAAACTGTGCTGGGGCTGGTGTTTCTACGTTGAGTGATTGCGAAAACTCATAGAGGTTCTTCCAGAAAGTTTCCACCCAATTAGCCGCAGGTGAGTTATCCACAATACGAGGAGACTCTTGGAAAAAGCAAGAAGATACATGAATTAGCCATGCATGCATAGGCAAGATGTTCAGAATAGCTCTAAAAATATTTTGATATTCCATATTTTGAATTTAGGAAATAATCATGTTAAGGCGTCATTTATTTCGAGCTGATCCTACACAAATTCGAATATGGTGTGGAGAAGCATAGACAAATTGAATAAGCTGCTCAGAAGCAATGGAGGAATTCTCCAGAGGGTGCCAGGGTATGCCTGAGTGAAAAGAGTTAAACAAGCAGGCAAGAATAGTCGATTCCACAACACTTATTGAGCCAGGAATATTCTATAAACTTGAAAGCTCCTACTTCCAGCAGAAAGTCGATAAAGAGGGGAGATCACCAAAGAAAGAATGTGTGGTCAGGCATCTTCAACTGAGAAAAATCTCAAACACTCACTAGCCCCAGCAGAATAACGAATCTTTGAAGCCAAAGGGGGTTGAAGGAGACACCATCTTGGAAGGTCACGATGAATCCCTCACTAGACCTGAGGAAAGCAAAGTTTCAATTTTTAGATAGACCGAGCTGTTCGGTGCTTTTGAAGAGAACCCTATGTTGTAGGAGCTACCACATTAGCTTTTTGCTTTGCTGAACAGTGACAGTTTGCGTCACCTCGTTCAGTGTCGAAAACGAGACCGATTATTTCGGTTACAAGGCCTCCTACTCCAGGAAAAAAGCTTCAATTCCTGATTTTCATGGTCACAGAGAATGGGATCTGATCTTCTGATAAAGTTGCAGGATCCATCAGGCACCATTTTGTTATGTAGACACTCCAAACTCAAGAGCCTAGGACCTCTCGGTTGTCTGAGGAAGTATTATAATTATTATGATGATGACGGCAACAATCATACACACGCAGGCAATATATTCAGAATAGAAGTGAAGTTTGGTCTGAAAAGAATTTGATATTCCATATTCTAAATTTGGGAAGGGCGCTATTTATTTTCATTGTGAACAATTTTTTTTTCCATAGATTTTCATAAAGAGGGACGTAATCAATAATGCAATTATTATCTGACATTGATGTGGAGTAATCCCAGATCCTAAAAAATTCACGTCAAAATATATCCACTAACGATTACTTGGATAAATTCTTAATAAATCAAGGTTTGTAGAAGGAAGAAATTTGAACCTCTCAAATTAAGCTCTGTGAGAAATTACAAAGGCCAAATGATTATTCGATGTACAGCTCTAATTTTTCTCGTTAGCACGAATAATTTTCCAGGCATTGAATGGATTCAATCCTCTCGAAAACTGCATAACAAGAGACGATATTTAATTGAGTTCAAAGTGGGGCCTGGGATAGAATATAATTAAAAGGATTTCAATCCCTACCAAAAAATATTTATGCTTATTTTTAATTGGTAAAAAGCTTGAGCTGCTGTGTATATTCACGCTACCTTAGAAAATTTCCGCTAAAGGGGATACATAAGTGTGATCCATATTAAAAGTATACAGGAGGTGAGGAAAATTTTTCAGTCGAAGAGAAAAACGATGATTTCCAAACAATTGCTGATCCAATACAAGATTCTGGAAATGTTCGAAAATGTTGGAAATAAATTACATTTATCATATCATTGGCTTTTATAAAAATTCCATTTTCAATTAAACAGTTCATCTTTTTGAGCACGACGTATATTTGTAGATTTCCCAAAGTGACAGTACCGCACCACTGTACAATGCAAACAGATGTGATGAGGTACAGGATGTTGGATCCTCTAATCTACCTGTTTTCGTTTCACTCTGCATATTGATTTCGATTACTGAATTGGATTAGGTACTTGGAATTTTTTAAGTTGGCATGATCTTCTGGTTTTTATTTCGCACCAAACTGGCCGACAGAATGGCAAGTGTGGATTTATTTGAATGCTTCAGCCTCAATAAGCCACACTATCCAATTCGTTTGAAAGAGTCTACATGGGAAACAAGAGGTGAGGATGATCAAAAAAGTATCTAGTAACCACAAACTGCCACGAAATTTGAAAATTATTTTTCGTGACGCATTAAATGAGAAGGAATTTCTCAATTTTTTAACTTTCAGATATTTATAAGTCACAAGACAGCGGTTGCAGAATTCGATTCGAACATACAACCATGAAAAACTGCTATCATATAAAAGTACAAAAAAGACTTGTTTGTAGTTCATGGACTCCATTCACGCACTGCAAGGAATGAAAGGTATTTATTCTTGGGCGTACTGTAGACACATATAATGAATGTTATCTTTGCCGACATGTTCTACGAATCTAGGTACTGAAAGTGACCTAACTTTCACATTTGGCTGATACTTGCTGAATTTGGCATGGATACACATAACAGGTTTTACCACGTCGACGCTATCTGTACAATCCTGACTGAAATAACGAGCACAACTTTATATCACTCAATCTCTGGTGCGATACAACCTCTGACTTCAGAGGTAATAAAAAAAGTCCATTTGGAAAGCATCTATTCCTATTGCTGAAAGCCAGCTCTATACAATCCAGAAAGCTGGAAGGATTGACTGTTGCTCTATATGGTGATACCACTCTCTCCAATATTCTTGAGTGCACTGATAGTGATGAATAACACTACCACCTAGCACTTTTTCAATACCTGAATATTTTTGAGTCAAATTTGCGACGAAAGAAGAATGAATGCCATGAATTCAGTAAGGTCGTGTTTGCCAATGTTTCGAAAATATTCATAGTAACTAAATGCAAACAAACTCATACTGTGAGTATCGATAGGAAAAAAAATAGTCCGATAGATTTGGTCGTCAGAACTTTCGGGGAAGAACAAAGTTGTTGCAACTAATATGCTTGCCGTCCCGATTCTACTTTACTCCTTTCAAGTAATGAAATGGACTCCGGAAGAGCTGCGACAACTCGACGTGAAAATGCGCAAAATGATGCATCTTCATAGGAGCTTGCATCGTAAATCGCCCGTTCCACGGTTATACTTCTTCAGACAACCGTGAAGAAGTAGAATTTTGAGTTTGATCTGTTTACATAACATAATGGCACTGGATGAATCCTGTAGAGTCATCAGGAGTTCAGATCCCCTTCTGTGCTTAGTATGCGATCATAAAAAAGCAGGGATTAAAGCATTTCACTTCAAGGCAGCATGCCGTGTAGCCGATGAACTTGGTCCCGTATTTGACACTGAACGAACGAACCCAAACTCTGTCACCGAGTTGGAACCCGTTCAGCATAAATCCCACGTCAAAGCTGCGGAGGGTGAACGTCTTCTGCAGCTACATAGAGATAAGCCGATGCATTGGGTCTTCTTCAAGAACATTGAAAACCTTAAACCTTGGCTTGTCCAGAAACCTGACTTTTGCATTTCTCAGGTCAAGTGGGCTGAAGTCGGAAACCGAAAGATTCGTAATAGCCTGCTAGGATGGTGTCTTCAACACCATCATCTACCGTAGTTGCGTGATGGGTATAGAGGTCTCTGACAGTAGATGCAGAACGTGCCGAAAGGCAACTGGGACCATAATGCATTTGCTGTCAGCCTGTTCAGCTTATGCGGTCTCAGCCTGTATCAGTAATAATAATAATAATGTTTATTTCACTTGTTGAAAAGTACAAAGAGAAAGTATCCATAAGTACAATAGCAAGGAGTACGTCAATGTATGTATATATATATATATATATCTCCTGAGAAGATGAAATATGTAATATAGAAATACCTGATATAAGGAAAGTGTATAACAGAGAACTATTAATAAATAAGATCTAGGATTAATCAAAATATATGCACATGACAAGTTCAGTTGAAATATATCAACCTAGCAATATAAAAACAAGATTCACCGAGGGTATATTTCAAATAAATTCTTTATACCTTAGGATTAGTCAAAATTATATGGAGAAGACAAGACAAATTAAAATTATAGTCCTCGGATTATATCAATAGAATTCTTCGAGGGTGTAGCAATTTTTCTCGACAAGGGCAGTTTTCAGCCTTGATTTGAAAACATTTATATTAGGTGCGCTTTTGATATGGTCATCCAGTTTATTATAAAGTTTTGGCCCGAGATAAATATGGCTCTTATGGTATAGTGCGGTTCGATGCATATTTGGAATTAAGTCATTAGAGCGTGTCGAATATTGATGTTGTTTAGTCGAGAAAGCAAGTTTATTTTTATGTGCGAGAACACATAACTCATAAATAAATAAACCAGTGATGGTAAGTATCCTCATTTCCTTGACTAAGTTTCTACACGATTGCCTCCAGCTACTATTAGTAACAATTGTGATTGAATATTTTTGTAAAATGAAGACCCTTTCAGCAGATGATCTTGTTCCCCACGTCAGAATTCCATACCTCAAATGACAGTGAATAGTAGCATAATATAAACTCAGTAAAATATCTTTACCACATCGTGTTACCATAAATCTCAGTGCAAAGCAATTTTCATGCAATTTATTGCATAGGGTTTCTATACGAGGAGCCCAAGTGAGTCTGTAGTCCACTATGAGACCTAGCATTTTTGTGGATGAACAAGATTCAACGTACAAATCATCATTTTCGCAGATGCTGAAACGCTCAGGGGCATTATTAATGTTGAACTTCATCACAGCTGTTTTGGTTGTGTTCAGTTTCAAATGGTTTCTATCTGCCCATGTTATAATTTGTTTATACAGGTTCTGAGTTTTTTCAGCAAGAACTGACGCATTCTGGTCCTTGACGAGGAAGTTTGTATTATTTGCATACGCGACAACATGAGTATTTGAGATGCTATTGAAAAATTGCATCAGGTCATTAGCGTAAATAAGGAACAACAAAGGCCCCAAAATAGAACCTTGGGGGACTCCTTGTTCGATGGTAGCTAGGTTGGATTCAGTATTGTTAATGACTACTTTTTGGACCCTACCTTTCAAATACGATTTCATAAGTTTCAGAGGAATTCCTCTCACACCATATCTTTACCATTTCAAAAGAAGAAGGTCGTGATTCACACAGTCAAAAGCTCTGGAGAAATCGATGAACAATCCACAGGTATGAAATTTGCCATCGAGAGCATTCACCACATGTTCTTAGAATTCAATTAGGGCAGTCTCAGTGCTTTTGTTTTGGGTGAACCCATGTTGTTTGGGTGAAAGAAGTTTATTGGAGACGAAAAAAGAGGTCAACTTTTGTTTGTTGATCAATTCGAAAAGCTTAGATATACTTGAGAGCAGACTGATTCCTCTGTAGTTGACATAAAGATTGGGGTCACCTTTCTTGAAAATAGTGGTAACTAGGGCTCCTTTCAGCTTTTCCGGGAAAACTACTAGCTCTAGAGAAGTATTTATGAGGTAAGTCAAAGGTTCAACCAATTCAACAGCGCATTTTTTTTCATCATAACCACGTGCATTTGCATTTTTTGAACTTTTTATGAGATCAATAACGTCGCGTTCGGTTATTGGATGAAGGAAAAAAGACTTCTGACCTATTGATATATTTCATTCCATAAAATTGATATCAGTGACTCCATGTTGCGATGTTTCCAATAAATTATTATTGAAGTTGTTTGCCATGTCATGATCAGAGACCACTGAGTCACTATCATAAATAGTGAGATTATTGGAACTGATTTTTTTTTTTTTGAATTTGGTTTACAATTTTCCACATGGTTTTAGATTTATTGTGCGAGTTGTATATCCTGTTATTTACACATTGTTTATAACTATTTTTGAGCTTTTCTCTATATGTTTGCGTCAGTTGTCTACTTGTGTCCTTATATTGGTCATTTACTCTTGCGCATTCTGAAAAAAATGTAACTGCATTCTTCAGCTCGTATAGTTCAGGACTAAGTATATTAGTATTCAGTATTTTTGTTTGCCTTTTAAAACGTTTTAGAGGAAAAGTCACCTCGGTGTAGTAATGAATTATGTTGTTGAAAGTTTCATAGGCTCTATTTGGTCATGTTTCTCTGTACAGGTCTACCCACGACTCCTGTGTGAAGGCCTTACCTTATTTAGAGATGTAAGGGTCCTGTTCATACTTTTGCAATAATTGAAAATGAATTATTTGTGCAAAGTGGCCAGATAGATCCACAGGCATAACGCGTAGCTATGAATATTGTACTACCATAAATGACACTCGTACGGTACTGAAGAGACACCAGTATTGCCTTTTGTTTAGAGTCCGTTGTGGAGAATGAGGAGTGCCTAATTTTTTGGAACTACTCATTCCGCACCCTCAGGCAAATAGAAACCAATAAGCCAGATGAAGTTCTCATCGACCATCAGAGTAGAACAATTTTTGTCATTGAGTTTTCAGCTCCTGGCAGAACGAACATCGTACGAAAAGAGGAGAAAACACGGACTAAATATCCAAACCATTCTGTTAAGGTGGTGGTTCTGATACTAGGGATCCTTGGTGGAATGATGGACACATTGCTTTCAAACTTAAAAACTCAGCCGAAAGAATGTAGGAGGTTGGAATTTATGGTTCACCAAGCTTACTCAGGGCACATGATTCTCGGACCCAGTTATCACTTACCCCACGGACGTGGGGAGTTATAACTGGGGTTAATGACACATCAGCGCGCCCTCCGGTTGTATCGGTTGTAAGGAATATCCCTGTTATAATTTTTTTTTTAATAATACATCTATATTGGTTACCAGCACTATTACATACAAATAATAACAATTTCTTATTTTTTTATTGTGATAAACAAATGGCAATTCTGGTTCTTCCGTTCTTCCACCAGCGCCCAGAAACTAATTAAGTAAGTTAGAGATGACAAGCGTAGATAAGGAATAAAATGGAAGGAATGAAGCAAAAAAGAATAGAGAGACTAGGAAAGAATGAGAGAGGGAGATAGAGAGCGTAATGACATTCTAGAATTTTAGGATACACTTACTTTTAATAATGCATTAGCATACTTATAAACATTGTTTATGTTTGGGTCCAATAAAAAGAGGAAATTAGCTTGTTTGGTCGATTTTTCAAAAAAAAAAAAATTTTAATTTGTTTTGAAAGAGTTCAGGAATAAATTCAAGAGAGAACAATCTAGACCATGCAAATTGTTGATGGTAGCCGCATTATAACTTAAAGATCGTTTATATATTTCTTTTTTATGCTTTGGAACTGTGATGATTCAAGATGACGAATATTTGAATTATGAATGTCGGTTCTATATGAAAATTCACCATGAAGGTACGGAGAAGATTTGAATTTTGAAAGTAAATGATAGACTTCAATACTGAGATAAGACCACATAAAAATATTCGTTCGTTTTGGTGATGGCAATGAACAAAATTGACTGAAAATGGGGGAATACACTGTTCATTCATTTATTACTCGCATACACTCATGCATACATCCATCAATAAAAAAAAACGTTTCTGACCCCCTTTCTTCTCAGTGATGAAGACTCTAAACCAATTGATTGAAGTCCTCGTCGTCTGTGAATTCCTAAATGTCGAATTCCATAATAATAAACTCTATAAAAAAAAACACTTTTGATTAAAAATACAAAATAGCTATTTTATGGGTTATAAATGATCAATTAATGATTTTAAATGCTCATATTGGATCAGTTTGCAAATGTATTCTCTAGTTAGCGTTGACTGGATATTGTACAACAAAACATTTCGTTTAAACTTGTTTATATTTGAACTAAACATTGAACAACCCGCCTCCAATGATGTCGCTGGATTTTTTGGCTTTCCCCGAATAGTTATTGGAGCTGCCCCGTGGCCCGAAGCGACGATTATATCTTTATATTGTTATTATTTGTTAATATATTCAATATTTCAATGAAGTATTTTTTTTTCTGGCAATGAATGCAACTAACTCTCGAATTTATGGCAGGAGAAGGTGATGTGAAACGACCATCAGATTACAATTTCGAAAAATGTATCTCCTCGAAAGTAATCCCTTTCCAGTATATTTATCACGTTCGGGCCTAAACATTCTCCAGCGGTTTTGCATTCAACCGCTCACTGGCAATTTATTTGATTTGGGGCAACAAATATCGTTTAGGAGAGTTATTCCACTATGAGAGCCAGTTTTGAATTCTAATATTGCCCCGAAGTCATGGAGTGAAAAGTGCCTTCCATTCGATAGTAGGCGGAGAAATAAATTGGACAAATCACTTGAATATGTTTTTTACTCCTAGATGATGATGGCTTTCAAATGTGTCTACTGAATTCACATATTTAATACCAACCACTTGTGTTAGTATGAAAGATTATTAGTGCGATAATTTCATCAAATACTCTCTAGGTACAACCAGAAGTGCCACAATCTTCAAACTGTTTTAGCCGGATAGCACTTATCAACAAGAGTGAACTCCTAAATTTTCAAATTCGGCTCACCTATGGTGTTCTATATATTGATCGATGCAGTTCCCGGAGGGACCCCCTATAACCTTTGAAGTCGTCATTTTCATAATATGAAAATTATAATGCGTGCATACTCATAAAAACAACTGCAGAAAGTTGTGACAAAGCTTTGTTGCTATGGAATTTTTGTTAATACTGCTAAGTCGAAGTACCCTTTCTCTCCACGCGTTTCCACCACGTGAAAAAATGAGGCAAATATCTGACCACAACGGACATTGAACTACATGAATATGGACTTCGAAAGATGTATGTCTGCAGGAGGTCATTCCCAGCAAGGATAATCTACTAATACAAGTTACGCACTTCCAATTGTGTCTTACTGAAAGAACGTTGCACATATATCTGTCAGATGTAGTTCAATGTCCGTCGTTGTATTAGCCTTCGACTATGTCGATTTTATTCCTTTCAAGAGGGATTACTCTCAATAGTTTGACCATACAATTAATTTAAGTCGACCAGGTTTTCAATTCATGTATTGTATGTTGTTTCATTTAAAGAAGGAAATGGATGCTTATATGTATTCTTTATTATATTTTATTGAATCTTCTTACAATATCAAATAGTCGAGGTGAAAAATCGCTTGCTTATGTGAATGAATTAAAAAACTTAGAGAGAGAAACATTTTTGCTCTCAAGGAGAAGAAATGTTTTTCTCTTTGCGGGAGGAAAATGAAATTCAATGTAATAGTCTTTATTCCAAATTTCCTGATTATACAGGGTGGCCCATTAGTGTGAGGAAGTACAGTATCTTTCCTATAATGAGTATGATAAAAGGTTTCAGATAAAAGTTATATGGTTTACTTTGCTGCTTATTTAAAAAAAAAATTGGAATATACAGGGTGTTCCTTTAAAGCGGGGCAATACAAATCATCATTTTTTTAAATGGACACCCTTGTAAATTTTTTTACCGTTAAACTGAGCAAAATGTTTTACATAAGGAGGTTTTTCCTTTTTTCGAGAATTTTGCGGCGCTGTCAAGTTATTGCTGAAAGAAAGAAAATCTTCGGAAAAACAGATCACCACAAATGCCATCATAAAAACTTTATGGATAGAATTTAAGCAGAAATATTTGAGACATGCAACACCAAGAATGAGATGAAATGTTGGTATGGACTAAAAGTTACATTTCTCAAACAGGAGATTTTATACAGAGTCATTAACTTGACAAACTTCGAATATCAAAATCTTGGATAACATGATGTAGTCTCTAAAACTGACACTTTTTGAAAAACTTACAATTTAATTTTCAAAGTGTCAAAAATTATCTTTCTATTGATGTAGGCCAGCTAGGATGTTGATACTTAGTTACTGTTACTGGAATTTAACATAATTGCATTGTCAAACTTAAAACTGAAAATCGGTTGGGAAAATTCTGGAAAACATGTTTTCGTTGAAGTATTTAGGACTAGGTAGCCGAGTGGTTACAAGCATCGCTCTTTAATCATTCTGGCTGCCGGTCGTGTGGGTTCAAAGCCTAGCCACTGCAGAATCTATTGTCTGATGGCATGAGAAAGTGCTAGAAATCGCACGTTAAAAGGTAAGACCTCATTAATCCTTGGCTCGCACAAATTTCGACTTCTAAGGGCTGCCGTTCCTAGGGGGACGACAGCTAGTTAAGGGAAAAAATATTTTTTTCTATTTTTTAAATTATGAGAGAAAATAATTGAAATGATAATAAAAAAAATATTATAAATTTATAACATCTTCTCAAAGTGACCACCGGCAACTTCCAAACAATAATTTATTCGGTTTTCAAATTCTTCATTAACTCGCCTCAACATGTTGACTGGAATATTTTGGAATACGTCCTTAATTCTATTTTTCATATCCTCCTTTGTAGATGGGGTTGTTCTATTAACTTGATCTTTAACGTAGCCCCACATAAAAAATCAATTTTGTCAAATCTGGTGAGCGAGGTGGCCACTCAAATGAGCTTCCTCTACCAATCCATCTTCTGGGAAATTCAGAGTCTAAATAATTATTAAAAGGAACAGTGTGGTGAACAGGTGCTCCGTCGTGTTAATACCACATTCTTCATTTGATTCAAAATTTGGTAACTGGTTCTCCAAAAAATCAAAATAAATCAAGCCATTAACTCTTTCCTCAAAGAAATATGGCCCAACGATGAAATTTCCAATTATGCTGCCCCATACATTTAGGGACCACTTTGTCTGACTGGTGGTTCGAAAGCAATGGGGGTTAAGGTAAGCTCGGGTAAGTGTGACCATGATTTTCATTAGTTCGCATTGAATTTAGTCCATCTGATGAACCTGAACTAATATAACTATGAACTTTTGCAGGTATTTACTTCGAAGGTCAGTCTTTGTAATACGCCAAAGAAAACTGTTGAAAAACGTATTCTATGAATTTTATTTATATATTCAGATATTCATCTCCATAGGTCACACTTCCCCGGAAATTTGGGGCAAGTGTGATTCTGGCCAAATTTAAAGATATTAATGCACGTAAATCTCTCTTTGGGGCAGGTGTGAGTAAACAGTAAACGAACTTCCACCACAATTTATTTGTTTCGAGATATCTTTATTCAAAACATAGTTAGGAACTTTTTAATATTGAATTTGAAATGCCCCATTGGAAAAAAAACAAAAAATAAACGTGAAAGTGAACATTTGTTGGAAAGAAAAATTTACAGGTAGAAATCTGAAAAATCGAATGAGAAATTCATTGATCCCATCTTCTGGCGAGTGGTGATGGAAGCACAGTTGTTATTTCATCCTCAGAAAGAGTATCAATGTCTTCCACATCTGGCCAGGTATATTGTTTGGCTCTCTGAGATTTCCGTATATAATTTCGTACTATAGCTGAAAAAATTTCACTGTTTAGATTAGCCAAATGAACCAGACAGATAGGTCACACTATCCCCAATAACATTTAATTTCGGGGTAAGTGTGACATGCAATGGAAAAATTAAAAAATAAACAACTTCATGAAAAAACGGCAATCTATAGTCAGATTCATTGTTTAGGCAGAAGAAAAGTGTTCAAAATGGATTCTTACCTTAGATTTTAACAATACAGTCAAAGCTTGAAATAAACTCGTTATAGTCGTTCGGGTTGATGAATTGTAGCTTAGAAAATTGGGGAAAATATTTGGATTTCACAAGATCTCTTTTGTATTTTATATGATGCTTATGGATTCATTATGAGTGTAGGCTATTAGTCAATAGATGGCATTGGGCTGTCGCCCGGTTTAGCGAAGATAGCGAGCAAACTCACACTTGCCCCCAATTCACACTTACCAGAGCTTACTATATCTGTTGAATAATAATGAAAATTATGTCTATTTATATTTTTATGAAATTTAGCTTCTTCGGAAAATAAAACATAATTAAAAAAATCTCTGTCTAGTAGCAACTGTTGCTGAGCCCATTCACAAAATGTTACTCTTTTCTCAAAATCATCATGTAACTGAATATGGTACGGATGAAACTTATTCTTCTTCAAAATTCTTTGTATGGCAGTCCGGCTTATGTCAGTTTGTTTGAATATTTCTCTATGCGAGATATGAG
Source organism: Chrysolina americana (assembly GCA_958502065.1). Classification (NCBI taxonomy): domain Eukaryota; kingdom Metazoa; phylum Arthropoda; class Insecta; order Coleoptera; family Chrysomelidae; genus Chrysolina; species Chrysolina americana. The sequence continues at coordinate 12,292,486 of OY293421.1, read as the reverse complement.
GATCTTCTGCGACATTTCCTGTTCGAGTAAATCGAAAAAGCTAATTTTCAAACGCTTCTTTTCTGGGTTGTCGCCTGTCTGGATAACGTTCATTATAAATTCTGGTAGCTAATAGTTTTTATCACGTGCCCCCAGTACAAAAATCATATCGGTCAATTCTTCGGTGGAGAAATTCATTTCGAATGCTATATCTTATTATAAAACGATAGATACAAAATTGTATGACAGTACTTTTTGTTTTATGCTGAATCTTATCGATTATTGAATGTCAAATTCATAGCCCACTTTGATAACAGTTTCATTTTGCATGGCGCACACAAGAACCACCACTTGCCTTACTGAGATGCGCATAACGCATTTATTTGCGCACCATGAAACAGTTTACAAGCGTTTTGTACGGAGCATAACCTATGGAAAACTGTTAGTTCTTGAATGTTGTAAAATATTAAAGTAATGAACACGAAGTTTTAGTCGAAATGAAATGAAATTGCAAATTTCACAAAATCAATTTTAGGGGCTATGTCATATTAATAAGAATTGTAGGAATAAAGTGATTCTTCAAAATGGTAGAATAACATACTGGGTGTTTCATTTGAAAAAATCAAGTTTTTGATATTCGAAGTTTGTCAAGTTAATGGCTCTGTATAAAATCTCCTGTTAGAGAAATGTAACTTTTAGTACATACCGACATTTCATCTCACTCTTGTTGTTGCATGTCTCAAATATTACTGCTTAAATTCTATTCATAAAGTTTTTATGACGGAATTTGTGGTGGTCTGTTTTTCCGAAGATTTTCTTTCTTTCTGCAATAACTTGACAACGCCGCAAAATTTTCGAAAAAAGGAAAAACCTCCATATGTAAATGGTTAAAAAATTTACAGAGTGTTCCGTTTAAAAAATTGATGCGTTGTGTTGCCCCGGATTGAAGAAACACTCTATATGTTTCAAAATATTTTTATAATGAGGCACAAAGAAAACCATATAACTTTTATCTGATTTTTTTTTTCATAACAGACGAAATATTGCACTTCCTCACACGAATGGGCCACCCTGTATATGTTCCATTCAAAATTACCATTGAAGATAAAAATTTCAAAAAAGCCATGAATCCAAACATATGGTCATTTGGAGCATGTATGTCACGGTTTTTTTGTGAAACGCAAAGTAAACTCGCAAATAACGTATAATATTCAATCCAAATATATTTTTATTGAATGTCTCACACACACAATCAGTGCTGAAAAAATTTATTACATTTTGGCTGATATAGAAAGTTACAAGAACTGATACTTTCTTTGCCTTGGAGAAATAGGTGTCAACTATGCTAGAAAGTATACTTATTGAGGGTGTTGAGTTGATTATCTACTCCATTCTCTCGATTAAACATGCGGTGTGAAGATGTTGGAAAATGGGCCAGACAGGATATTCAGGCTAAAAGTATTGATGTTCCGTTGTAAAAATATTGTGAGGAGCAGAATTTTGAAATGCGTGCCATAACTTTTAAAATGAATATCTATCAAAATATTATATTGAATTGTTACAGGTACCCAAGTGGAGAAGAAAGCTTGATTTTTGATGAGATTTTAACAGTATTGGAAAACCTCCACAAGCTAGGAATGAATTTGATTTTATTTGGTGACTTCAATTTCGATAGTTTCAAAAAGGAACGTTTCGTTTCTTTATGTACTTTACTATTCAAATCAAATCTCACTCCTTTGGTAGAATAGCCAAGTCGAGTTTCTCAAATATCCTGTACATTGGTTGACCGAATATTTATCAATTTCTACATTGAGGGAATATGTTGTGTTCTGGATAACGATATGTCAGATCACAGAACAGTACTATTAGAACTGGATGAATGTAAATCCAGAAAAAGTTATAAAAATAAAACTTTGACAAGGAATATAAAAAAAAATTATACAAATTTTAAGAACTGTCTGGTGACCACTGGTGGATCTGAGTTTGGGGGCTATGCCCCCCCCTTAGAGCTTTGAATATTATGTTTATATTGGTTCAACAACCAGTCTGGATATACAACTAAATCTTGATTGATTTTCAACAAGAAGAAAACACGTTATACAAACCAAAATTATTCAATTTTTCGTATTGAATGTTTCCTCAAACACTCAAACATCCCCAAACAACACGCTTCTGAATTTCATATGGGTCATTCATCATCCAATACAACTATGAAACAGAAATACTCTTCTATGTAGCGCGAATATGTGAAAAGAACACAGACGGCCAAATGAAAGGGCGGCAAATCAGATTGCAATAAAAGAAAAATAATTATTTTCGGAGACGGCTCCAGTAAAATGCATAATACTATTATAGCGGTAAGCCGTGAGCGGTGACGGCGAGCGGTGAGAATCAAAAACAAAAGGAATAAGTAGTTGTTTCTTATCGAAAACCGCGGAAACGAAAAGGGGCATTTTACAATAGTTCCTCAGACATATCAGTAAGATCCGGTTCATATGCCTGTGAATTTTATTACTTTGGTTACAAATTTCCATTAACTCCTGCCCCTCCTCCCTGAAAAACTCCCTAGATCCGCCAGTGCTGGTGACTGAGCACTGCTCAGGACTTTATTCGATATATAACATCCAGTATGCATTCATACACTTTTATAACGGTTTTTCATATACTTAATTTTGATGTCAATTTCTCAAAAAAATGTGGATGATGAGGTGATTTCTTCTAGTCACAAGATGAAAGATCTGTTTGTATCCAATATTGATTAATGTATGAAGAAGCAAAGAAAAACCATCGTGCTCTGTTAAACGAAAAACATAAAACACATTTAAAAAACGCATTCAAAATGCAGAAAAAAGCACGCGGGCTTTGTAGCAGATTACTAATGAACTGACAAAAAAACTGTATCAAATAAAAGTATATACCTTATCATTGATGGGCGTATAGTAGCAGATCCGGATATAATAGCCATGGAATTCAATGATTTTTTCATAGAGGATCCAACTCTTTTGATAAAAAGAATAGCTGACAAACAATTTTTTCTACAACCACATAGGAAATAACTGTACAGTCCCACGGAAAGTGGCTTTTATCCACGCGCGCGAGTGGAAAGATATTACTTTCCGCTCATGTGCAGAAAGTAAATCGCATGCCTCTGGATAAGCTTTTAAGCTAAATTTTTGTTTAGATTTACCGCTTCAAGTTATCAAATATCTACTTTCTGATCACAAAAAAACATACACTGGTGGGCCTCAATCCCGCGCCCTTGTAAAAATCACCTTGCTCTACAGACTGACTTATTAGTTATATCAATATTATGTGGACCTACTGTAACTAATTCTAAGGCACTTGTTTTCCAATGATTGAAAATTTTCAAAATACTATCCTGTATAACAACCCACGTCGAATTATACTTGGTATAATTATCGAACAAATTCTTGTTTGCAAAAATAATTAAATTTTTCTCGACTGATTGTGATGTATTCGGCCACGCGATAGTCAATATGGAATTGAATGAATGGTCTCTTTCATACAAAAAGCTAATCTTAACCCATTGAAGAACGGAATCACTTCAGGTTTAAATGAATATTTAGTTCCAGACAAAACTGTCAAATCAGCGTTACTGTAGTTTGATATAGATTTTGATGCGAGGGATCATTTGCCCTCAGAAACGTTTTGAAAGTCGACAGAAATTTTGTGAATATAACAAAAATTATGACAAAGCCATTTTGGAAGGGGCGGTACAAATTTTATTGTTAGTACCAGCAAAAATATATTGCGGGACTGACGAATGAGAGAGGCTTCAAATCTGTGAGTAGGAAGGCTTCCGCTATCCGGCTGAAACATTTCATATTTATAAAAATGATACTAAAATGTTTCTGATTATGATCTTGATATTTTAGGTATTATATCAATGAAAATATTCTGCATTTCAAAATAATTATTTAAAATAGATGAAATTTTTGAAAATTACGCGTCTGTTCAAGATCCTGTCATCACTAAAAATATCATAAACGAAATCAAAAACGTATTCATTACAAATTCCATCCATCGTCTTTATATCACAAACAGTTCACTCTCAACAAAGGAACATCTTTCACCTGAAAAATGAATGTGGCTGTCAACTCAAATATGCTGAGAATGAATTATTACTTGAATAAAGTAATAAAATTTATTTTGTTTTGAAATGGTAAATTGAAACTCAGATGGAGAGACACTCCAAATACGGAGTCATAGGATGTAACAATGTAATGAAAAAACTGTCGCGGTTCATGGATTCCGAGAGAAAACAAAAGGAATGAGGAATGAATCTGAAATTTGAAAAGTGCCTGGATGAAATGCAAACTCGAAGTAACAGAAAGTGCCATGACACCAAGAAAAAAATATTCTTTTCTATAATGAAATATAAACAAGGTGTTTCTTTCATCAAATCATGTAAATAGAAGTTCAGTACTTCTGTTATTTCAGTTTTTTATCTTCCTTCTCCAGACAAATGAATAATGAACGAGTTTAGGGACCCTTATTTTGGGATGATTTAAGCAGAATATTATGAAAATATTGGCATGAGATTCAAATGTAGTATAGAAGAAATAGAAAATATTTCGAAAATGATATTGATGAGATATTCTTGAAGAAAAATTGGCCTCAGAACATTCAGCAATATGGGTACGGTATTATTTGAAAATATTGTTAGTAATATTGAAAATGAATAAGATGTTGCACTGAAAAAAATTGATTGATAAGTTTAAAAAAATGTCGAGTAATAGTTCTCCTTCATTTAAAATGTCACCAGAATTTGACATTTGGCCGACAATGTATGAGTGAACCATCATGAAAAGATATCAAGAGAAGAATTCAATTTACTTTTCTAGGTTTTGGATGATGTTCTATGCTATCAGATTCTTAACTAGGTTTTATCGTAATTTATTCAAATATTACCATTGAATATTCGGCTATTTTTTGATATTTCGTTTAGTTTGAGGCCTCAATCAATTTTGAGGACTAATAAGAGGATTGTTAGATTGGAACGAACGCTAGAGTATTGAGTATTTTCAAATGTTCCCCTTTACTGTATAATAATGGATACAACTTTTTTTTTACTCATGTTTATGCATATAAGTGCATTCTTCCACTTCTGATCATTTCCAGTTCTTGTCAATTTTTGGAAGAAATTCATATATTTGTAAAATGAGCAGTTTCACTTCCTTGATCTTTCTTGCATGGACGGATGACTTTCTAATTTTCTAATCACCAACAATATTCTTTGAAAACACTGTAAACGGGTTTGATCGTGTTGCTAAATTCACAACGTAATTAATTGTTATAGACTAGTTACTAGTGTTTGATCAAGATATTTCCATAGTAAATGTATCCCAATCATATAAATCGTAATTTTTCTATGGAATATACCATAACAATGAAATTTGAATGAACCGACTTTGTCGCCATCTAGCGGCTGTCCCAATAAAACGATTCTTCTATTAGGATTCCTCAAAATTGATAAGAGGCCTAAGCCAAATAAAATTTCGAAAAATCATCAAAATTTTATGGAAGCTATTTTTATAAGGTTTTGTGCACTGACCTTTCAATATTGTTCATAGTTATTATCAACGGTTTCAGTAAGGAAATAGTCAGAGAGTATTCAAGCCTCGTCCCAAAACTTCAATTTGAGCTTCTTCATTTAGTACTCTCGGGTTATTTTTTTTTATTTGTCACTTACATTACAATTTGGATGTCTTTCGTTAAAAGATATGCCGCCCTTCGTGCGCACTTTCAAACTTGTACATAAATTGCAATCACTTCAATTCTATCTTGAAGAATGTAAACTATTTTTACACTTTTCTACACTTATTAGAGGAATCATTAAACAGCCCAACAAGTAAAACTGTATTTATAATACTACAACATGCTGATGGCTAATGTTACCCTTAATAAAGGGTTGGAACGATACCACCTAATATTCTAACCAGTTCTGGTCAGATTATGCATCTCAGTATAGGCAAATTCTAATAATTACTTCTTTTAGTTTAGAACGCCATTTTTCGGAAAAAGCTCATCAAAAAATAATAAGTCAGGGTACTATTGGAAAAAGAATTGAACGCCAATCAGAATGATGTGCCACTCGACCACCTTCCTATTTAAAATTCTAAGGGTAACCTAGGGGGTTGAACCACGAGGGCTACAAATATTCCTTGAAAGTGTCCTCTTTGAAAATAATACTGATGTGTTTTTCAGATTCCCTGTATTGTTTACAGGAAGGAAGATATTGAGTGTGGAAAGTTTTCAAACAGACGTTGTTGGTGTTTCAAAGGAAATCCATGTCTGTAAAAATATTATTATTGTTATTATTAAGCTACTAACGCCATTCTAATCTTATTTTTATGACTCTTCTAATGGATAATTGCACTCATTAACCTATTACATACATAGTGCCTACGTTATACCTGGCTACATCAAATTGTTTACCTACTTCAAATATCCACCTAATTTTCTAATCTACCTGCCAAAATCAATCTTTCACCTAATTTGATCTCGATTCAATTACAACGTGCTTGACCTAATGATTTCTTCATTGTAGTATAAACTTGAAAAAATGCCTCATCCATGTGGTCTTCGAACCGTTCTTTCATGGCTTTTCTAGTTTGACCCAAATACTTCTTTTCGCAGTTCCTGCAGCTGATTTCATGAATCTCGGACCTTTCTTTAAGTTTTGGGTTATCTTTGGGAGTACCCTGAATCTGTTGTAGCTTTTACGAGGTTTTATATACTTACAACCTTCATATTAATGGTTTTGAAATGCAATTGAAACACTGAGTAACTCGCGGTTCGTATGGAATGATATTTCTCGGAGGACTTTCCTCTTTTTGAAAAATCCAAGACTTACGAAGAGGTTTTTTTAAATCTATGCTTCTTAATTAGTTCATCCACCAAATTCACAGAATAACTGTTCAGTTCAGCTACCTCCCCATTCATCATTTTCTCAGTTTTAAGTCTCTTCTTTTTGAGTGGAGACGATAAGAGTCGATTCACCAAGAAATTTAATCCCTCCACTATTACGGCACATCATTCTGATTGGCGTTCAATTCTTTTTGCAATGGTACCCTGACTTATTATTTTTTGATGAGCTTTTTCCGAAAAATGGAGTTCTAAACTAAAAGAAGTAATTATTAGAATTTGCCTATACTGAGATGCATAATCTGACCAGAACTGGTTAGAATATTAGGTGATATCGTTCCAACCCTTTATCAAGGGTAACATTAGCCATCAGCTCCAAAAAATTTACATCAAAAAGTAGTTCAATAGTAAAATGTAGATGGTAGGTAATAAAGTTGTGTTTATTTAATGCTGAATTTTTAATTCTCATCTCAGAAACTTTAGGGATAGCCTTCCTTCTCTGCTACTTCTGCTGTAAAAAGTTTCTATTTTCCGGCGAAAAATTGTTTAGCAAGAGTGGTTAATCGAAAGATTTCTGGATAGATGAATTGGCAGAAGGGGAGCCGTTGAATGGCCTCCGAGATCACCGGATTTAAATCCCTTAAATTTCTTTCTATGGGGGCATCTTAAATCCGTTATTTATAAAACACAACCTCACGATATTCAAGAAGTTGAAAGATGAATTACAGCAGCATGCCAGTAAATTCCTAATGCAGTTTTCCGTAATGATATAGGGGTGTTCGAGAACATAATTTATTACTGTTTAAAGCCAAATGGACGACATTTCAAACAGTTTATGAGATAAGCGTAAGTAGGTTTTATGTTTGCAATGTCTTTCTCGCAAATTAAATTATATTTTATAAAAGGAAAATGACCAACAAGTAAAACATCCCACGCGTAATAAATTTATTCCCGTCATTCAAGAGTTAGAAGGATGGCACCTACTCTTCTAACCATTTTCATCAATAGGAGTCAATACAATAATGTATCTTAGAACAGGCAAATTCCAATTAGATACATGTGTAAGTTTATAACGCTATTTTCCGGAAACTGCTCATCAGAAAATTAAAAGGGAAGATATCGATGGAAAAAGAATTGAACGACAATCAAAATGATATGCCACTTGACCCTCTTTCCCATTTAAGATTCTAAGGGTAACATCTACTCCTCCTAGGGGGTGGAACCACGAGGGCTACAAATATTCCTTGGAAGTGTCCCCATTGAAAAAAAATTGACCTGTTTTTTAGATTCTTCATATTATTTACTGGAAGAAAGATATTAAGGGTGGGAAGTTTTAAAATTGTCAATCTGTGTATACATAAAAAACTACTCATTAATTTTATGAAGAATGACTCACAAATATAGATATGAACACTTACAGGATACATTGATGTGACTATTTAAAAAAATATCTATAAATATAAACAGCCATATACCTATCACATTTTACAGATATTGAAAAATTCGTTCAATAAATAAAATAGATAGGCAGTCAGATATTCTTTCAAAGTTTGTTCAAAAATACTCACAGTATTAATTTCTTTGAATTTGAATTATAAAACGGACCCATGTCAAAGATACTTGTTTTATGTTCAGGGGAATGCGTTAATATTTACTACCTCTTCTTACCAATTTTTTACAATAAAATGAACAACTGTCTGCAAGGGGTGTCATTTTTAAGGTAAAGCATAGTTCTTTCTTATGATTTTCATTCTGGTAGGTGACTATATCCTCATACAGTGTTTCAAAAGTATCGGAACGGTCTCATATTTCAGAAACGGCACTGAGAAAATTTACGAAAATTTCTACAGGGTGGTGATGCCCGTTTCAACGGTGATATCGGCAATATTTCCAAATCAACAGTTTTCCAAATATTCATTGTACCTCAATTTTTTCAAATGGAATGCCCCATTTATTTTCATTGCAATCAATTCAGCGACACCTCATTACTTATGTCTCCAAATATCATATTTTTAATTAATGCAGTTTTTGAAATATGACAACATGGCTTTTTCGTTCAAAAGTCTGGGAACGTTCCAATATTTTCAATACGGTTCAAGAAAAATTCGTGAAATTTTATGCATGATGGTTTTTGACGATACCTGATTCAATGGTGATATCGGCAATGTTGCCAAGTCAACAATTTTTCAGATATTGAGGGTAACTCAATTTTTTCAGATGAAAAACCATATTCATTTTCATTGCAATCAATTCAGCGCCCCATCATCACTTATGTCTCCAAATATCAGATTTCAAATTAATGTGGTGTTTGAAATACGACAACATGGCATTTTCGTTCAAAAGGCTGGGAACGGTCCAATATTTTCAATATGGTCAAGAAAAATTAGTGAAATTTTATTTATAATTGATTGCAATGAAGACATATGAAAAAATTGAGTTATCCTCAATATCTGAAAAACTGTTGATATAGCAACATTGCCGATATCATCATTGAATCGGGCATCATCAAAAACCAGCATGTATAAAATTCCATAAATTTTCTCTGAGTCGTTTCCGATACTTTTGAAAGACACTGTATGTTGGTGAATGACACCTGAAGATTACACTGTAGTCAATCACAGAATGTACTTAAGCAAAGTTATGCATTTTAATATTGTGAATTCCCATTTCTTCCCCCAGGTATTTAATGTGGCAACAAGCTGACCACAATTCACTCATTATTGCTTTCACCTGATCAGTCCAACGTAGATCTTCATCATCTCCCCTCAAAATTTAAAGAAGTTTGTTTCATCTAAACGGGAGTTGTGTAAATTAATATTAGGTCGGCCTTCCGTGCCGTTTTTGAAAAATATATAATCGGTTTTAATCTTATTAAGTGAAAGACAATTATTATCACACCACTCGACCACCTGTGACACTGTTAAATTAGATTTTTTATCAAGAGTAGAAATGTTCCTTTCCGAACAAAAAAATGGAAAGGTCATATGCAAACAGAAAAGATGAACTGATGACAATTTGGGAACAACAATATCAAAAACAAAATTGGGCCGAGTATGGAGCCCTGCGGCACGCATGTAAAACAGGTGGATGGCCTCATGCCTCCGTTTGCTGGGGGGTCACAATTATACCCGTCGATTTTTGTAGTGCAACGGCAATGAAAATAGAAAGATACAGAAGAGAAGAGGGCTGAAGAATTTCCCTGAAACATCATCCTTCTGAAGTAACACCATTATTATCATTATTAATATACTTATTGTCCCATATACTTTCATATATCCAATATATCTCATTTTTGCTGTTTAGCACAAAGTTGAAAAAAAAGTGCTATGTCAAACCCATATGACTTTGAAGCTGTTGTGCCAAAGTCAACTCCTGTCAAACTACACTCGAAAAACCACCCCTTACCTTAATTATTCCAGCGACACCAATTATACATTTTTTTCGACTTCTCAAGTGTAATCAATTCTGACTTCAACTGTTTATCACAATTGATATTTTGAAAGAAGATACCGCCATCAAATCATACCAACAGCGTTTTTCCAATCGGCGACTACTTGATCATACCACATTCATTTATGTTTAGAAAAAAATGAGACCAGAATAATTTCCAGAAAAAAGGTAAGCATGTCCAAAATACTGCACCAGTGCGAACTGAGGAAATGTGTATTACTGTAAATATCTGGAATTCGTACAAATTGAACTCCGGGGATTGCTACATGATATTCTTCAACAAGAAAGACAACCTATATGGTGGCAACAAGATGGCTCTGCACCACATTATCACCACCTTGAAACCAAATACTTCCATCAATATTTTCCAGATACATCTAGAGTCCTATTAGGTGGCTGCACGTTCGCCAGATCTAACACTGTTAGATTTCCTCATGTTGAGGTATTTGAAAAAGATCGAATTGAAAACTTAACTAATTGATTTAAATGACATAAGAAGCTCGGGTAAGTGTGAATTTGGGGCAAGTGTGAGTTTGCTCGCTATCTTCGCTAAACCGGGCGACAGCCCAATGCCATCTATTGACGAATAGCCTACACTCATAATGAATCCATAACCATCATATAAAATACAAAAGGGATCTTGTGAAATCTAAATATTTTCCCCAATTTTTTAACCTACAATTCATCAACCCGAACCAGTATAACGACTTTATTTCAAGCTTTGAGTGTATTGTTGAAATCTAACGTAAGAATCCATTTTATACACTTTTTTTCTGCCTAAACAATGAATCTGATATAGATTGCCGTTTTTTCATGAAGTTGTTTTTTTTACATTTTTCCATTGCATTCAATTAAATGTTATTGGGGATAGTGTGACCTATCTGTCGGGGTAAGTGGGAACCTGGTTCATTTGGCCAACCTAATCAGTTATAATTTTTCAGCTATAGTACGAAATTATATACGGAAATCTCAGAGAGCCAAACAATATACCTGGCCAGATGTGGAAGACATTGATACACTTTCTGAGGATGAAATAACAACTGTGCTTCCATCACCACTCGTCAGAAGATGGGGATCAATGAAATTCTCATTCGATTTTTCAGATTTCTACCTGTAAATTTTTCTTTTCAACAAATGTTCACTTTCACGATTATTTTTTGTTTTTTTTCAATGGGGCATTTTAAATTCAATATTAATAAGTTCCTAACTATGTTTTGAATGAAGATATCTCGAAACAAATAAATTGTGGTGAAAGTTTCTTTACTATTTACTCACACCTGCCCCAAAGAGAGATTTACGTGCATTAATATCTTTAATTTGGCCAGAATCACACTTGCCCCAAATTACCGGGGAAGTGTGACCTATGGAGATGTATATCTGAATATATAAATAAAATTCATAGAATACGTTTTTCAACAGTTTTCTGTAGCATATTACAAAGACTGACCTTCGAAGTAAATACCTGCAAAAGTTCATTGTTATATTAGTTCAGGTTCATCAGATGGACTAAATTCAATGCGAACTAATGAAAATCACGGTCACACTTACCCGAGCTTACTATACAAGAAAAGGTTGTACACGCCTGCATCACAATATAGGAGAAAATGATTAGAAAATATTGTACGAAAGAACTGATAAGGCGATTTGAGGCATATAAACAATGATGGTAGACATTTCAAGCAGCTTTTATTGTTTGTTTTTTAATAAATCCTTGTTTATGGAAGTTCTTAAGACATTGTTGTTCAAATTCATTCATTCTCTCAGTTGGACATTTATCAAGGTATCAAGTTACTTGATTTGAATCAAAAAATTGATACAGTAAGTTATTCATTATCAAATACAGTTTGCGTCAAATTTCCTAATTTTGTCAATTTGACGCCTGTCAAAATATCAATAGTGATAATTATACAGTCGAAATGAGATCACACTCTACAAGTCGAAGGAAAATTTTGTAGAGTGCAACTAGAATAACAGAGGTTGGAGCTGACTTTGACACAACAGCTTCAAAGTCATATGGGTTTGACATAAGTGTTCTTATTTTAATTTTTTTTTCTAAGCCGTATGTCTGGGATAATGTCTGTATGAAGAAATCTGGGACTCTCGGTATATCATATTGGCAAGTAATGGTGCAATATTATAAGAACGCTAATAATTGGAATCAATTGATACAAATTACCTAAATATCACAAATGAAATTTGTATTAATTCAGCAAATATCATTATATTTGTTTCACAATAACAATGAAATATAGGACGATCACAAAAGAAATGAGCTCAAAGTTTGACATACTCGGAGGACGAAACCCGATAACATAACTTTGTATTATGAATAAAAACAGCGGACAACTTTACAATGAAGAAGATGGAGAGGAACGTTTTATTGTACAGAACAAAAGAATTCTCTCGTACGTACAACATGAAGTGGAACGATGAAATGAGCGACCTGAAAAACTTATGGGTATTTATGGAAACAACATATTCTATAACCATATTTCTGCTCTACTGTTATTTCATTCGAAGACTAGAAGAATATTCCCTAGATAATATGGAGTTATAGCATGGCATTTGTGAATAACCGTATGAGTATGAAAAGGATTACGCATAATTCACAAGGATTGATGTGGAGTTGAATGCGAACAAATTTTTTTCCTTTAGAAAACACTTTATTATGTATATTTTTAAAGCGTATTCGTCATTGTGCGAAACCACAGTCATACCATAGTCATACAGTAAAGTGTAATATCTTAAACTTCAAACAATTTCGAATTTTTCCGTTGTTCCATAGGGCATTTCATAAAAATTTCAAGAATTTAGCTACTGATCTCCATAACGAAATGAATACACACTAATTTATTACAAATTGTACAATCTATACAAATGAACGAGAAAACAGAGTAGATACTTGACAGCTTTCGTTGAAAACATCCTATATGAAATCTCTGGTATCATCTACATTTTTATATAAAATGCGCAATACTTAGTTTATCACTTTCCATCAAACGCAACAAGTTGTGGAGTAATAAATTCTGGTTACGAGGCTGCCACTGAAAATTTTTGGCTTCCTAGTGCGTTGTGCTACCATCCTCAGAGAATTGACCCTATTACGTGTCCGGGTAATTAAAATAGCGGCTAGGTGTTGCGATGAAACTCCAGTATATGCATACTCCAACTAAAAGCTAAACACTCCATCCAAAGTTAAAAATCGTGCAGCTCTTCCCTTTGTTACATCTTTCGACTCCCATTGTTTAAAACAAACAGTTCTAAAACAAGGTAGTGAATCATCTGCCATTAAAATTTAGAAATGCTTTTTTTTTCGTTAGTCTAGTCTGCAGAATTGAGGAATCACTCTCGAATAAAGAGATTGCAATCACATCGTTTCTTGACGTGAAAGTGGCGTTTTATAACACATCGTATGAGTCTATCCCTATACAGCCTTTAGGAAAAGAAACCTTGCTCCAGTCATGAACCAGTGGACATTTGCCTTGCTGAACTGTAGGTTAATACAAGCCTTCCTATTCAGGGACACGATGGAAGCGGAAGAGCTACAAGGGGCTGCCCTCAGGAGGGGAGTACTATCCCCACTACTACGGAACGTCGTGTTAGACAGCCTCCTTGACCTTAGTCGAGGAGGAGTACATGTCCAGAGCTACGCTGACGATATCATCAGAAATGTGGAGGGGAAGTTTGTGTAGATCTGATGCAATCAGCAATCAGAGACGTAAAAACGTGGTGCATGGGGAGAACCTCAAGGCCAACTCCCTTTCATCAGAAAAAACACTTTGAGCCCAACAAGGCTCTTCGAATCATTGGTTAAAGATTACAGATGTCAGGAGAGTTGAAATCCTTGGGGCTGGACTGAGACTTGAAGCTTACCTGAAACAAACATCTAGAAGGGCAAGGACATCATTAATGATGGCCGGGCGTTCCTTTGACAAAACATGGGGACTGCGACCCAAACAGTCGCTTTGGCTAAACACAGCGATAGTGAGGCCCTCGATAATGTATGGTGCCCTGCCGTGGTGAACAAATCTAGAACAAATTACAAGCAGAGGTAAGCTGGCCAGTCTACAGAGACTGGCACTGCTCGGAGTCACTAGTTCAATGTCTAGCAAACCGATGATTAGCCTGGAGGTGATCCTGAACCTACCTTCTCTGCATCTGCACAGTAAAGTGGAGGCGAGGATAGAAGCCACTAGACTCAAGTGTGTGCCAATGGAAGGGCAACAACTTAGGCCATTCCAACAAAATCTAGGTCATAAGAATCGACGCATCTGAGATGCCGTCGGACAAAATGACCTCGACCTACTTCTCTGATGGAACATTCGCCACTACCACCCAAGATGTGGTACCCACATCAGGGCCCTTGCTGTCAAGGGGGCAAATCTGTTACATAGATGGCTCTTAGATAAGGTAGGGGGTTGTATACATATATGGGCAGAGACCAAAGCAAGACATCAGTCTGAGTCTCAGTACTCAAGCCTACGTGTTCCAAGCCAAAGTAGCAGCTTAACAGCTTTTTCCGTCTGCACAAGGGCGGCTATAATGAGGGGTTTTAGAAATCAACACATAGTTATTCTCTCCGATGGCCAAACGCCAATAAAGGCTCTGCGATCGTTCAGATTCACTTCCAAATCAGTTTGCAAGACTCACAAATACCTCAACGGTAAAGAATCACTGAACAGGGTGAAACTTATCAGGATACCAGGGCAAACAAGGGTATCCAGTGGAATAAGAATGCAGACGCCCTAGCAGGAGCGCATTTGTGGACATTGAGCAGGATATGAAAAAATGGGCCAAGAACCATCATCAATCTTCCTGGATAAAGGATAAAAATTATGGTGATAGGGCCAACTGACCGGCTATCAAGGCATTTTCTTCAACTGAGCCAAAACTCCCTCAGGAGGGTGGGAAGACTGATAACAGGACACTGCCACCTGAGAAAACACTTGCACATGTTGGGATACACCAAGACCCCACCCTATGCGGGATCTATGATGAGCAGGACGAAACATCCTCAAACATTTTGTTTGAAGCCCTGGCTCACATAAGGATGGATATCTTTGGATACTGTAGTGTAGAATATTTATTTCAATCTGTATTATTTTCTAGTCTATTGAAATAAACTTTTAATTTCAAATAACCCTATAAAAAATACTTGGGAGGAGTCAAATCGGAGGATCGTGGCGTCCATTCAATACACCATTAATTGTGTCAAAAAAAATGAGGGTCAATAATTTTGTTGTTATTGATACCAACCTACACATTTTTTTTTAAGATATTGTGTGTGTCTTACACATCCTATGAGCATTTTCTCTACTGCAATATCTACAGTTTTGTCTATCAAGAATTCACAGAATTGTTGCGTTTTATCATCCTCATGCAACTCTCGAACCAACTGAACTTTATAAGTATGGTATTTTTCTCTATACCGGGTGACTACAAGTTGAGGTAAGCGCGCCAATTTTTCTATAGTTTTGAAGATACAGGTTTTAAATTTGGTACGTCGATATATTACACAAATAAGCATATTTTGAGTTCATTGCCGAAAATTCACCACTTCTGGTTTAAACGGAAGAGACCCAAAACATTATTTTTCAAATGACACCCTGTTCCATTTTTTTTATTATCTGGAAGAACACGCAATTTGTGATAACACTGTTCTTCAAAATTGAAAATCGGTTGAAAAATGGCGGAGATACAGTTGATTGTTCAATCGAACAAAGTTGGCCATGAACATCAAACTCAAATTATCGCAACTGACGAACGGCGTCGGCATTTACGAGAGGAAGGTTCGGGGTAAGATACAGCTGAAAAAAGAGCTCCTCATGTAATTGCAGAAACCATATTTTTCAACAAATATCAATTTCCTCAAAACGAAGTAATACCCATAAAGAAATGCTCAAAACTGCCATTTCTCAAATGGACCCCGTTAAGCAATAAAGAACCAACCGACAAAAACATAATTCAGAGTAAAATTAGTAGTCTACTGATTATTGAAAATGATATTGTATTCAAAGAAGGGCATTTTAAATTGTTTAATGTTTTTTCAATCAAATTATAACCTTATGAAACAAACTGCAGAACCCTAAGAATGATATTTGAGATTGAAAACACGGCATATGTCATTTTGCCTAAAAGTAGTTGGATCCTTATTGCGTAACGGGGTCCAAATGGCAACATTTTCGTATTGAAAAGTTATACATTTTTCAAATAATCGTGATAAAAGTTTTGGAGAATTCTGAAAGAAATCGAAGATACGGGATGTTTCACAATGAGTGTTCTCAAAATTGAATATTCTCGAAGAGAGGCGGCTTGAACCTACGAAAGCTAAACAAAAAATCATGCTTAAAAAAAATTGTGAAAATTTGCGTTATATTTCATTTTTCTTGGTAAACTTCGAATTATTGGATATTTAGATAGATAGATAGATACTTTATTCATGCTATGTACACAAAATACATTTATGCAGGTCACAATTACAGAAGTGGTGAAATAGTAGTTACAAAAGTAAAGTAAAAAAGGTTTTTGTAAAAATAGGTGTATGGCTAATTCTCACCAAAGGTGCGCAAATTGGTATTCAAAAGAGAAAAACATGTTTTTTATTATTATTTGTATTTTTTATGAAATTTTAAATAAATAATTCAATATTAATTTGATGACATACCTATGTGGTCACACACTTTCAGCATTTGTTTTGAAAATATTAAAGAATTTTCAAAACCGTCAATCACGGAGGTGATAGAATTTTCACAGAAGTGTTGAATGCTCGAATCTTCTCTCAAAATCGTATTTTTTTTCATTGCAATTAAACAAAAACAGAAGACAAAATGAATATTATGTTATGTTTGCTATGTGGAGAATACATAACAAATTTATGAGTACCGTTCCGTTTTGGGGAAATTTTGGATAATTGTTGGAAAATATGGTCGCTGCAATTACATGAGGAGCTCAATTTTCAGCTGTATCTTACCTCGACCCTTCCTCTCGTTGATCCTGACGCCGTTCGTCAGTTGTCATGATTTGAGTTTGATGTTCATGGCCAACTTTGTTCAATTGAACAAACAACTGTATCTCCGGCATTTTTCAACAGATTTTCAATTTTGAAGAACAGTGTTATCACATATTGAGTGTTCTTCCGGATAATGAAAAAAATTGTACAGAGTAGTCTGAAAAAAAAAAAGTTTGGGGTCACTTCCGGTTAAACCGGAAGTGGTAAATGTTCGGTAATGGAGTCAAAATATGCGTATTCAAATAATATATCGATGTAACAAATTTGAAATCTGTATCTTTGAAACTATAGAAGAATTGGGGGGCGTACGTCACCTCGTGGTCACCCGGTATAAAATTCTCGAAATCGATGATTTACTCACATCATGGTCGGTGGCAAATTGTCTACTTGTCATATGCCGATTTTCCTCAATCTCTAACAGTACATATTACTTTTTTTCCTCATCAAATTCAACATTTTAACCTGGTTTTCAAATAGATTTTACATGTTGAGATCACGATTTTTTTTTCTATTTTGTTAATGTTGGTACGGTGAGATGTGTTTTGGTGTCTTGAACGAATTTTTTTACATTTTGCAAAGCAGATAAGTGAATACCTGATTATTTTTAATGGGGTAAACGAAAGTAATTGATAAATTAACCCCTGAATCCCTATAAAATGTTGTACAATAATTCCAAGATCGCCTTCCTAAGTATAAAGAAGTGAGTGGTTGTAATTAAAACATTTCATTTAATTGTAAAATGAATTGAAAAATACTTCCTAAACGTTATGTTATATTATGTCCTTCATTGTACGTATCAGATTGTTACATTTCCAAAATATTTTTGTTAACCAAATCTGAAAAACTCAATATTGCTGAACAGAAAATAAAAATTCCTTTATAACATGGTATTACAATTTTTTGAGGGAGTGGTCATAATCCAGAGGGGTTACAAGAAAGGAGTGATATTTTCATACCAACAATTTTCAAATTGAAAATAAAAATCTACCGGTTTCATGTTTTGAGAACAAGTACATAGTAGCAACAGGAAATGATAATATTCTATGTCATCCACAAACATATCTGCATTTCTGATATAAAAACGCATTTGGTAAACATTTTTAGTTCCTCAAACATTTCCATACGAGACTACCTACATGATATCCCTTGTAACGCCTCTGTCTTGATTATGCTATAGCACTCCACGTCTTCTGAAATATCTTGGATACCTCACAATCACTATGGAATGACAATTTATTTTCCATCCATAGAAAATGTCTCAATTCTTGGAGGAAGAATGTTATTGAACTTCGTGGATTGATCGGAACCGAAGGTAATATTCTAGGTGATATATCTTTCCTTTCCTTCGGCTTGACATTTACGTTGAAAGGATTGCTGCGTTTTATTTTCAATTCGCGAATCTTTCGTTCTTTGGTGTCAATTAAGAATTCTTAGAGTAGATGGTGTCGATACTCACTTAAGGCATTCGATATAGTAAAATTATAATTTCTAAGATCCTTTAGATATTATTATTCATTATTATATACTGTAGACCATGACAAACTACTACAATACCTAGACGTTGTTGGAATTAGAGGATTATCACATGAATTATTAACTAGCTACTTACGAGGGAGACAGCAATGTGTACGTATCGGAGACCAAATCAGTGCACCAAGAACACTTGAATATGGAGTACCTCAAGGTACAGTCCTGGGACCTCTTCTATTCAATCTCTACCTCAACGATATATTCCATCTGAATATCAAAGGGAACATAACAACATTCGCAGATGACACAGCAATTTTCTATGAGGCTGCAAACTGGCAAGAACTGAAACAAATAGCTGAAACTGACTTAGGAAATAATAATATATTCAGTTTTATGAACGAAAAAATACTAACAATTAACATGAAAAAAACATTTTTTGTACCGTTTTCCTCTTACTCGAGATACCTACCTGAATATACAGAATTGAATATAAAAAATAATTCTAACAATTGTCAAACAGTAAAATCTGCTAGAGACATAAAATATCTTGGTATCTACAATGATAACCACCTTCGATGGGAAAAACACATAGAATATTTGATCAAAAAACTAAGACCAATGCTTTATAGATTCAAATTTTTAACAAACATTTTACCCACGACATTTCTAAAAACCTTCTTTGCGTTAGCGGAAAGTCACTTAACATATGGAATGATAGCTTGGGGAGCAGCTTCCACCAATATCATGAGTAATTTGGAAACAATACAAAAGTACATACTGAAAGTCATATACAAGAAGCCCCGCCAATACTCCACAGAAATGCTGTATAATGAAACCCAAATATTTGACATCAACCAACTCTATGCAAGGACTATCCTAGTGAAACAGCACAAAGATAGGAACTTCACAAAAAACATTGATCATGAATATCATTCCCGACAAAAACCAACAAAAGGTGGATTGGTTTTACTTACCTTGGTCCAAAACTATATAATGAACTACCCGATGAGATTAAAAAATTAAACTCTAGTAGTATGTTCAAGATTAAAATAAAAAATGGATTCAATCACTATCAAGAGAACATATCCGTGAATTTTTCAATAGTAATAATACTACATTTGTTTTGAAAACCTAATATTGATCTGAAGTTGTTCATTATACAAATACAAACACTAAAATTGTTATAGCCAACGCAATATGCAAATAAATTGTACTAGATTGAATTTCTCATAGTTGCTTATGCACAAGGTTTCTTTTATGGGTACACCCTGTGACTATTCATCATAACAGTGCATGTTATATGTATCGTCAATTCGTCTTATTTGAATATTTGTAGAATGATTCTTACTGGAAAACTTTTAATTATGTTATTTTATCAATTGAAAAAGTATTTATTGTATTGCTCACACTGTTGATGAAATATAATTATTACTGTTGTCAATATATCAATAGTTGAAATATTAGTATTTAGATTTTATATTTGATATAACATTCTTACCTATATATACCCCTTCGAAATTTTACATTTTTATATTATTCATACACCTGTTCCATTTTTCATATTTATATTCGTATTTGTATAAATATCTACATTATTATATGCACACAAGTAGTACCTATCTACTGCTTTCGTGCTATACTTATATTCACCAATAATCACATACAAGCTGTCATGAGCAACTTCTGTGATTTTCCTCGTTTATTCTAGATAGTTTTAGAAATCTTGTACTTATTGGAATATTTTTTTCTTGAATAAACGTTATTATTATTTTATATTATTATCTAGATATTATTATTCATTTCTACAGATGATTAAGGTAGGCACTGCATTAGCATTTTATCAGCAAAGAGTTACTTACATCAAATGCTCGAAATTTAATATGCTTTTATATTCATTCATGTTCATTTTACCTAATAGCTTTTATTTTTAATGACGCAAGTTTGAAATTAATGGTAATTCAGTGATAATGAAAAAAGTTCTAGTATCAACCTAGCTTGATCAGAACATATTATATCCACATGCAAATGCGCCAACACACTGATCAATCTCATCCGCATATCGTTCTCTCAAACATAATATTGAAGTTCCATAAATAGAGCAGGGTTAAGCCGATTTTAAATACCCGAATTCAAGGAAAATTTTCTGCATTATGTGGGTGGTCGGAAAGTTTAAGGTGGATCATAAGACGTGTACTTAGAAGAATCAAGACGACTCAGTAAAAGTTCCAGAAGGGGCTGGGGGTGGGTACATATACGGTTTGATGATTGATGAAAAATTTTCACAAAAGTTGTAAATAATATTCAATACTTTGATATCAACTAATTGTCATGAAAAGCTTGATATTGAAGAGAAAAACGCTAAAAAGTATTTTTTTTTTATTTCTACTCCTCCTGCAATTTTTTTAAATTTTCTCTTATAACTCGGTGAAAACGTTCTTTATTGTGCCTTCAATGGGCTGTAATATCTCGTAACAAAATATTTATTTATGTTTATGAATTTAAATTGATGAAAAAGCATAATATTCAGTCGAGAGAATAACAAATGATCAATTTTCGAACTTTTTAAATGCTCATTTCATTTGTTACAACCTCGGCTGAAAGTACCCCGAATGTTTGAGTTTATTTTATTATATAGCAGCATGGAAAGTGTGATACACTAAAAAGACAACAAACCTTTCTCTCAAATGTTGACAAATGAATCTTCTACCTTCGTTTACAAACTGCATCAAACAAAAACGGAAAATCGTTTGTCTTTCATCAAAATCAAAATAGACCTTTTGTATTCATTTATTCTTCTTGCTTGATTCAACCGGTCTTATCATTGAGATCGGATAGTTTTGTGCGAATTGAAATTACCCATATCACCTATATTACATGAAAATTAATCTTTTTCATCAATTTCATCTTTTATTGGTAATGAAAAATATGAAATTATCAAGATTACTAAAAATTCGATTATAAAATAATTATTCTGTTTTTTATTGCATTTTTAACGATATTTTTCCATATGAACAATTCATTTTCTCACCAGTTGAAGTTGAGGTTTCAACGAAGGAAATTAGTACTGGAAAGTTCAAGAATTGTTTTGTCTAGAAATTTTTTCAATTGAAAATCAGGCTTTTCTGATATTTAAATTTGTATACTGTCGGAAAATAAATATTCTGTTTCGAAAAAGTTACAGCCTATTTATTATTTGAAAATAAAAAGTTGAGGGTGGCCCGGGTTGTACGATACTTTGTATATAATTTTCATTTGCATATTTGGATAGTCTACAAAAATTTGCTATGGCACAATGCCAAAAGTTTCAAACAATATTCACAAAAGATTTAGGCAAAAAAAGAATTTCGAAATTTTCTATTTTTCCTGTATAACTCCAGAATTAACAAACCTAGATCAGATTTTTTTGTTTCACGTAATTGTCCTGTGAAATACGCAACTTTACCCCCATTCAACCACCCTTCATTATTTTACCGTTACCGAGATCCACATGCATAGACATAGAATTTGAATAGCCCTGTATAAAAAAAAGTTTTTTATTTTATTTATTTTTCTACCTACCTACCCATATTGAAAACTAGAAGGGCCCAATATATTGCCTGAATTATTTTTTAATCCTTTAACTGCGGGAGGTACTATTTTAATAGGTAAACTAGAAATTTTAATGATATTTTATTTTCAGTGAGATGCCAGATGTACTCTTCAACTTTCTATAGTGGGGCCCCTCCCCTATATTATCCAATTTATTTTAATATGTGTAGAATTCACAATTAGTTGTCATATATTTGGGATATTTTGATATTTTGGAATGTTTCCCCTGTTTGTGTAAAGTTTTCTGATATAAATATATGTCAATCAAAATGTGTTGTTTGTTTTAAATTATAGCAAACTCTCAGAAGATATTTTGACAGAAGTGCTTCCTGAAAGTTCATGATAGTTCCCGGCGCCACTCTTGATCACTTGAGGGCAAATTAACTTTGATTTGGAACATGGAATTTCTGTAGTGTGTCAGGGTAATGAATGAAGTTGGGGAACGGTCAGAATAATTTTGACTTGATCTCATGATGCATATTTTGTTTCTTCAAAATTGTTACCTACGTGGATAAGGATTTATATTGTGATGAAACATACTGCTCTACTTTATTCTGAAATAACAAAATTGAAAATTCTTTCATTTTTATCAGACAATCTTTGAACACCTATTCCGCCCTTCACAAGACTATCAAAAGAGACTCAGATCAAAAGCGTCTCATGTTTGTTATAGAGAGGATATCAGAAGTTACCACACGAAGTCATTTTCATAGGTTTTCAGTGTTTACAAAACCAAGTGTTCATAATAAATATTAGGAATTGTAATGTCTTTAAATGAATAGATGTTTGAAATAATACAATTATGTACTGATAACCAACTATCTATTGAATACTTGACTTTTTTTGTGTCATATCAAAACGTGAACTGCCTGAACACTTTCAGTAGGAAAAAAACATAACAAGAAAATGGTTTCATAAAAATACATTCCTACACTGGCTGCCACAATTATTGAATATAGTCTACAGGAATAATAAATGGTAGCCATTTCAAAAAGAACTAACACTTCAATGAACATTTTCTGACAAAAAATATATGTTTCACAATTAAATGGAGTTTTTGTTTTAAATGACCAAACTTTCAGGGAAAACTGATTTATCTCCTCAGAGCTTGGAAGTCTTCAAACGAAGTTATGATACTTCTTTATCTGAGAAAATTAATGACATTTATATGAGAGAGGTGAATTTAAAACGAGAGTCTCAGTTTATCACTAGTAGAATTATTATTCGATAGCTTCATTATTCATATTATTCGATAGATATTAAAGTACTCATTTGAATATAAGTAAGTTTTCAAACAAAAGCATCTAATACTCTTGAATAGAGTTTTCAGTCCTCGTCAAATATAAGTTTTGTATGAATTTCAACAAATAATTATTAAATTTTTGTTAAAAGAGCGTTTTTTATCTTATTCAAATATTTAGAAATATCTACCTGAAATTATGACTTTCTTTGAGCAAAGAAAAACCTAATTTCAATTAATCATATCTGGTATCGCTGTCTAAAGAACTAGAAGTGTTTATTATCACGACACCCATGAAGTTTGATGGGAAATTATATTTAATCCCATTAAAGGAAGGGTTGAGTTTCAAATTGAGAAAATGTATTTCTTAATATATGAAAATATTTCTTTGTGTGTATAGGAGACAGGGATTTCTTCGATCAAAGATATTAGATTAGATTTCGAGATTTTTATTTTTACTGTGTGGATGTTCCATGTATTTCGTGTGCATTCCTGCACAGATAATAAGAATAATAATGATAATAATAATACTTCCTCAAGAACACTCGATTAGTGCATCCAAAGGCATAGCCTGTGCGGATAGATGACGGCTATTATTATTATTTGCCGTGGCGCTCCAGGGCGACTTACTGATGTTTTAGGTGATGTATTCACTTTTTAGCTGTAGGAAAACCCGGAAAACCTACAGCACCACCTCAGGTGGTCGGTGTGCACTCCAAGCTAGCACTAGACGAGATTTGCATCTGGACAACTCACAATACACTTGCTTTTCAACAAGGCATGCGGCCGCCTATCAATCCGATATAAAGTAGTTGAGAAAAACTCTCGTACCTACATCGGATTCGAACCGACTATCGCTATGCTGGAATTTCGAACGGCCTGTGCATTAGACCGCTGATCTACCGACCACACTAAAACATAAAAAGGATATCTTCAATCAAATATATACAAACTCATGAACAGCATACCTACTCTTCTGAGGAGAATAGTTATTTCCAATTGATGAATATACTCTTAATTCAAAGTAATTGAGCTTATTACTTCTTTACATAAATTCTCTTGGAATGAATTTGATCGCAGCGAAACATTCTAACTCTTCAACCTAGAGAACGACAACATTGACTCATCTGCAGAACATGTTCCTCTTGATTCAAAAATATAATTCTTTGGCAGAGATCTGAAGGAAGCACGTGATACAGTCAACCAATATGATTAAGCCATAGCGGGTGCTGGCGAAACCCTGCAAACCCACGCGAAAGCGAGGACTGCTACTGGGACCTCCATCTTGTAGGTAATTGTATTCCGTTTGACTGACTGTTTGAATGGGTGACTACGAATATCAAAGTTCTTATATTCGTCATAGTATTCAGTGGTTTTGTGTGCAGATGTGCCACTAAAGACGCGTTTACACCAATGTCTTCCACTAAGTTTTCCACAAGTTGCGGAAATTTGTTGATTTTTTTACAAAATACAGCAACTTTTTCTGTCTTCCACTTGAGGAGACACACGTCTTCCACTAAATTTTGGTTTCCCGCGGAGTGTCGGTAAAGATCCAAGAAAGTTGACAACTAAAAGTGGAGGATTTGTTGCTGCGCGCTTTGCACAAGCAACTTGTAGGAAACTAGTGGAGAACTGTTCCCTCTCTACACGCGTGACGTCGGGCGCTAGCACCCCCCAGCCCTACGCAACCCATGACTTCAATCACAAACAGTGAAATGGGAAATTTTGAGATTTCAAACAAATAACTGAGAAAAAACCGTTATGTTACTGCTAGCTTCTCTTGGACAGGTATTGGTTTCCTGTAGTTTGTGTCACGTTTCTTGATTTTATGTCCTATCATTGAAATGAAATACTCAAAGTCACTACTGATCATCCTTAGAAAGTTTTTGACACTCCCGTTGCACCTCAGCTCACCACTCAACGGATCGACGTCATCTTCTCGGTGATCAGCTATCATGTCACTGCCACTGTACCTATCCCTTGCCTTCACCCAATATCTTCGGGGACCTCTTGTACAGTGGCTGACTATGATGACACAGGCCGCCGCGGCAATAATTGCGTCTTCTTCGTCCGACATCCTTGATGCTAATGTCCCTTTCGCGCTAATTCTTTGGCAACAAGTTTTCCACTTGTTACTCTAAATTTGAGAAGAGCAACTTTTAGTTTTCTACAAAACATCTTTCATTTGTTGCTCTAATTGCCACTTTTAGTTGACAACTTTTTGTTTCCTACAAACAATCTGCTGTCAACTTTTTAGTTGTCAACTTTGGTGTAAACGAGTCTTAAAGAAGTGCAATATGGAGGTTGAATTATTCCTGCAGAATTGGAATCCAGATCATTTAAGAGCCAGTTGTGAAGGTAGGTTGAATATATTTTCATTTTCAATTGTTCTGTGTATAATAGCGAAATCATTTTTTTTGTATTCCATCGCATCGTTGTGCATTACTGCTAACGGTTTTCATTAAAAACGTAGGTATAAAATTAATATTACAAAACTATTCCTACATATAGCCATTATACCTCAATTGTTTGTAGTTGTTAATGCATTATTTTCTGTTCAATTGACCTTTGTTATGAACTTCGAGCGTTTTATAATTCACAACAAAGAGGTAGTTAACCATATTCATCAATATTTAATGGTATTCCCAATAGGCCAAAACCAACTCCTTTTCGAACATTTCATGCGGAATATCCTAAGTATTTGAAAATTGTCTTTATGGCATATTTTTATTACCAAGTGCATGCACAGTCCACATACCCAACCTCCAAATGCAGATAATCTTGAAAGAAAAATATTTGTTTCATACACCTGTCTCTCATTATTTCAAGATTATGTCAACTCCAAATCCCATTTAGCCATCATACATATTTAAATTCAGAAGAAAAGAACTTTATAAAACTTAATAAAACCTTTATTTGAAGAATATAAGTTGATGGTTTTTCGATAACGAAACGCCTGACATTGAAACTGATATCATCATAAGAAAGCATATAAATAGTTTCTGTACATAATTTATTTTTATATTGTCCCAGATGTGACGAGAAACTTTGACCTAATTGTATTTTTCAGATTACTTCTTGGGACAAGCTCTTTTGACGAAGGCCAGTTCTAGCACCCTATACAACACCGATAGAGACAGATTGGCAGTTGGCAGTTACTCATTTCATCAACAAGTATGGTCATATGAATAACGAAAAATTGAAATTTTTCAATAAAGTTAATGTTATAATAAATTTAATTTTCATTCCCTTGTTGAAATTGTTATTGTTGAAAATTGTTCAATGAGTATTTATTCATTTGATAAATGTTAATTTTATGAGCATTTTATTATTTCTTATGGAATACATACCTACATATTTGAAAACAAATTGTTGAAGTTTCATGGAAAAATACAAAATAACTAATAGAAGATGTTTTCATCCTGATCAAACATGAAACCTCTTGTGTCAAGAGGTTCAACGCTCACAGGTGTTAAAGGATAACATTGATGGAAGAATAGTGTTCAGTATTGAAGTTCAAATACTCTTGCCTCAACCAACTCCCATCATTTAAAGAAGAAAGTGATCTTATATCTCAAAACATTTTCTTTTCCTGTCGTCAAGAGGATTCTGTCAAAATATCAAACTTATATTTGGTTGGACCTATTCAAGAATACAATCTTCTTGAATCGATGCAATTAATTATGCGTTGATGCAAAAAATCTTTTTTATCAGTGTGTATTTTCCATCATTACTCCATGGTCCAAAAATTTTTGCAAAAATGATTGTTGTGGGAAAATTTCATTAGTAATCAAAATAATTTGATGTTTGATTTCTTTCTCAGGATCAGAAAAATCGCAACTTTTTGACAGTTTCAATAGTCCCACATAAAATTGGTACAATGTTTCATAATATTGCCGTGCTTGATGAAAATTAAACAATTCAAATTCTATATTCAGTTTTGAAGATACGTCTTCTTCAGAATTTTCAGATAAATCAAAAAATAATACATCAGAATCATCTCCAATCAAATGCAAGAGCATAGCTTTTTTCTCTCTTCTTCAGTAATATTAGCAGCTTTCAAATAAATTTCGAATCTTGAAGTCCATCTTTTTCATCTTGTACCTAAATTTTGCATATCTGTTTAAATTTCTAACGGAGTGGTACTACCAATGTCACAACATACAGATACTCTGGGAATTCAAATCGTTCTTTACAATTCTATAAAACAATAATACAGGCAGACAATTATATACTAAAAATATTACAGCTTGTAAGTATGCATTCGGTTGACGTAAGGATCAAATTAGAGAACAAATATTCCTCCAAAAAAAAAAAACAAATTGAAGATAAATAACAACAAAATTCCTTTGGGGTTCAACGAGCAGTGAGGGTACCAAGAGAAGCAAACGTAGTTATCGTACAATTAACCATTTGCATTCATTAACCTCATACTGTAATGTTCGAGAAAACAAATCGTTCAAATACGAAACGAATATAATATTTCAGCGAACAAACTGCTGACAAAACATACTTGCTTGTTTTAATGGGTGTAGATATTAGCAAGTCAAAGTAAAGTCACAGAGCTGAATTTCTAGTACGAACGAGAGAAATGTCTCCCATTGTGGAAAGTGCCACACTTCCTCAACACGGCCTGTTAAACATCACTCCGAAACCGTAATAGTGGTATGGAGCTTGTAGTTTGTGTTTACAAGGTAAAACCTCTTGATATATATCGTAGGATGTGTTCCGTTCGTCCCGTGCATTCCACCAACTTGGTCAGAATTTAATGGAGTTCAACTCTCGATGGCAAAGGCCGTATGAATGGTGAATCTAATGAGTGAAGGAAGCTAAAAGGCTGTCTTCAAAGCAGTGTCTTGGGTAGAAGCTGTAATTACCGTAGTGGAATCAAGTGAACCTAAACAACAACACGCTTCACAAACCCGACCCTCAAATATAGGGTTTAAGCTAATTTGAGATTTTTGAAACTTTGATTTCTACAGAAATCGAAACTTACCCCATCAAAGGTTTATTCTCATTTGCAAAGCTGGAATTTTAGACAAAATGGAGAATAGAAAAATCTCTGGTATACTCTTGCTAAAATAATTTAATGAAGTCTACTAAGAACTAACTGTTTCTATTTCTTAATGAACATATTGTCCCACTATCCAACAGGTCACAGATAGTCACAGTTAATCATTATTATCCCCAAGAATTCCAAGTAACATCGGGAGTACCCCAAGGAACACATCCGG
This sequence comes from Chrysolina americana, assembly GCA_958502065.1. NCBI lineage: Eukaryota > Metazoa > Arthropoda > Insecta > Coleoptera > Chrysomelidae > Chrysolina > Chrysolina americana. Next base: position 12,263,628 of record OY293421.1, on the reverse strand, counting down.
GCCCACTTTTATTCAATTTGAATATTAATGACACTACTTTCTGTTTTCGCAATATTAATGCCTTATTATTTGCGGATGATCTTAAATGTTACAGAATTATTACAATCTTGATGATAGATACTTTTCTATTTTCTATACATTTCTATTTTGATAACCTAGCAACTTGGTGCTTAGCAAATAGCATGGACTTAAATCCCAATGAATGTCACACTATGCGTTTTAACGATTCCATCACCCAGTTCTATTTGATTATGACATCAATAACCATTCGTTGAACTCTGTCTTCCAAGGATCTTGGTGTTATCCTTGATTCTCACCTCAGCTTCAATCCCCTTAGCACAAACGTAGTGCATCAAGCAACCTTCCAGTGGTGGCCCCAAAGCTTGTTGCACCAGTGGTTGCGCTTGTCTCACAGACCGAATAGGGAGGGGGTGGGATTTTCTTCAAAAAAATTAAATGACTTTCAAAAAAGGTTTATTCAAAAAAGTGTACTACAATAAGAAATAATTTTTTTCAAATTAACACGTCAAAACACTTTTTTTTTTTGTTTTTTTAGTTATTTTTATCTATATTTTTTATAAATAAACACCAACTTGGAAACTAAAACAATGATACAAATTTTTAACTTGCAGTTGAACTAGAAACTTGAAATTTGGTATGCTGTCATAATTGTTCATGTGCGTTCTACCTCAAATGTTTTTAGTCCTACAACTATACAGGGTATGCCAAAAGTCGGTACCAACTTTTTTATTTTATATGGAAACCTAATGTTTTTTTGTCATGGTTCTATTGGCCTTCTGATTAGGACTTTAGACAACCTAAGTTATGTTTACTTATCTATCACAGTTTTTGAGATATGTCCATTTTTCTGAAAAAAATTACGGCTGTAGTAGTTTACGAAAACACGTGTAGCCCGCAAACCGTTCAAAATTAGGAAACCAAATTCATGGAGCAGTTAGCTGGTAGTCCAGGCTAATATCTGATGTCCCATCGATGGTCCCATTTTGTACCATATGGGCGCAGCCTATTTTTGAATGTCGCAATATAAAATTGTCAAAAACTCAATTTTTTCAAATGGCACCTACCATTCCTTTTTTAATCATTCAAAAGAACATTGAGTTTTAGGATGAGATATTTCAGCTTTCCCTATACCCAAGTTCAACCTCTATCGAGTTGATAATAATTGAAACTAAACAATCAGGACTATCTTCGAGTGAAGACGAAGATGATGATGATAATTATTTTTTGGGGAAGGATAAAGTAACCAAATGGACTAAACGATGGAAACCTTCTAAAACTCGTATTCATAATATACTTACAAAGATTGCTGGTCTAAAAGGTTCTGCTAAAGAAGCTAAATTGGCTGTTGATGCTTGAAGCTGTTTCTTTACCGATGAAACCTTGGATTTGATTGTGAGGTGGACTAACCAGCATATAGAGTCAATATCCGATAGGTTCGAGCGCCAGAAAGACGCCATGTTAACAGACAAATAAGATATAAGCCTTTTTTTCTTTATTATATCTCGCAGGAGCTATACACAGTAATAGGCAATCCCTAGAAGAAGTATTTGGGATAGATGGACAGGGTATAGAATATTTCCGGCTCGTCCTGTCTATAAAAAGGTTTGAATTTACTAAGATGTTTAAGATTCGATGACCGTTATAGACGCTTGGAAAGAAAAATGAGTGACAGACTCAAGAAATGGGAAAATGCATGCATGGTATGTCAGGCTCGTGTGGTTGCCAACATAATTTGTTTCGAAAACGAGAAGGAATTTACGATAATCGCCGATAACACGAGTTGTATTTATTAAGATTATTTCATGAATAAAATCGAAACCATTTGAACTACTATGGCCAGTGATTTCAATTATTTGTTGTTCTTCGATTCAGGATCTTGCCAAATGACTGACAGCTGTAGATCTATATACATATCCAGTAGCCAATCAAGAGCCAAACTAAAAAATCTAAAACATGATGTTTTCAATTATCAACACAAAAATGTCAACCAATCAAAACACGCTATTTTAGCGCTTGCGCTCGTTTGGTTCCCAAGCAACATAATTTGTTTCTCAAAATCGAATGAATTTTTATTGCGATAATCACCGATACACTTGTTATATTACCTACGAAAATACCAGTCGAATCATTTGAATATATGCCGAAATAAAAATCCAGTAGTACACAGTCGATATTTTCATTCTACTAAGGTCCAGTCCGATGAGAAACGGTTTAATATGATGAATTTTAACTTTTTACCGTGGGAATATGTATAGATTTGTTTGTTTAATCCGATTATCGAGACGTACCGGTACATTTCCACCAATAGCCCTTGTAACTCAACTTTTGAAATGACTAATAAATATTTAAAATTTTCTAAAGACTGGATTGTGTTCTAATCAACTGGAAAGACTGGGTAAAACTTTCTTTGCGACAATAGTAATTTTCTGTTACAAAGTTGGTGCCACTGTAGCATTTGAAAATGCTACTTCTCATTCTCCTCCCCTGTATATATGTATATTTTAGCCAGTAAGTGATGGGAACAAGTTCAGAGCTACACCGAGAAAGATGGAGATATCTACATTAAAAATTGTTAATCACTGCGCTCAACTCGTGGTTCAGCTTTCAACTAGTGGGTGTCGTTGATATCAAATTATTTTAAAATTCACAAGGAGTAATGTGTCAGTCCACTCAGGATTAACGCCAGTGATCTGTTGGCGGAATATTTCTAGGATTTTCTCAAGCTGGGAATAAGAATACAATTTTTCCAAATTTAATGATATATTTCTACTTCATATTTTGAAGAAATTACGAAAAATTCTTCATAAGTATTGAATCCACTTGATTCTCGGAACCTAAAAAAAAATAGTTAATGTCATGGGTGATCAATGTTGTCTGAAATTTTATTAAGAACATGTTTTCTTACCTAACTCATTCCTTTTGATTTTTTTTTACATCTTACGATACATTATGTGAGTTGTCGAAAATCTAGGCATTCCATTTTTCCACTCACAGTTCGAGTTTTGTTTCTCTTGGGTGAGTTATCTTCATCAGTAGATGGCATTGTTAAATTCCTATCAGGCGTATTGGAAGGATGAGTGCGCAAGAATGATAAGAGCGAGGTGGGGAAGAGAGCAGGAGATCCATGTGGGTAATGGTACGAGAAAATGGTCGTCCGGTCCTAAATTGTGGGTTTTGTTTCTATGATTCGATTTTTCTCAATCCAACTTTTGATGCCCATCTGTGATCAAAGCAATCCATCCATCCATTTGGTATTCCACACGTCTTGGTTGGTTTCCTTTTTTTTTCGTGAGTAGAAAGAAGTTCCTCCACTTTTTCCATCCATTTGGATTCCGTTTTTATTTCTATTACAGAGTTCGAGACATCGTCATAGAATTAATCCAAAAAATCGTTGTGGCTTGAATTTCTTAATCATCGTAATATTAGATTATAACCCTCCTGGTGGGGTAAGTTAATTCCTTGTATATATTTTACTTGCAATACTAATTGATTTCTTTAGGGTTGTAGGTATGGTTGTAAGCGAGGGAATGAGAGGTTACCTCACAATTACCGCAAGGGTATGATATTATCATATTTTTCCACATCCATTTCTTCCGTTGATCAATTTTTTTTACGGAAGGGGTCTTGACCCATGAGATAACTGGAAGCCATTTTGTCGAAGAGATATCCAAAAATAACGCCTCTTGCCAATGTCAACTAAGTTTCATTACTTGGAAAAGATAGTACCACAGATAACCGTCTACGTCGCAGGAGTTGAGCAGGCCAGATATTTCATTTTCATTAAATTATCTTATATAAAATAATTACGAATCATATATGAGCAATCTCAATTTTTTTTCACTTTACATATGTGTAAGCCGCCACACAGTACTGGGTGAAAGTACGTAAATTATTATTACATGAAATTCAAATAATTTTCCCATAAACACCCTGTGTTTTTTGGTAAATCTGAATGGTTTTTATTCTCTCATTACAACTGCTATAAAAATTGAATTTTTTGTTTGTCACCCAAATTTCAGTTGGCTCATGGATTTTTTTAAAAAATCAAACTCGAATTCTTTCCACAGAGTTTGATTTCCTGACCAAGCGATAATTTATTATCTTGTTTTAAAGGCGGTCGGGTGGCGTCCAATTGTTTATTTTTTTTAAATTTACACTCTAATATCCACGGCTCACATCTCACCAGACGAACGGCAGCCGCAGCTGACATTTTTTTTGCATATAAAGAAAAAATGGTCATACCACTGTCAATTTTCATAGCCATGAATATTCCGTTTCCGGGTCACCGTAACTGAAAATACTAGTCGTACGATGAATATAAATAGAAGAAAGACAAAAATTTAGATTCTGTACACCAGTCAAAGCTGGTGCCCGAGGCACCAAGAGTACGTATAAGTTTGTCGACGTCTCAGGGCCAATTATTGACCGTACCTACCATAGTTTGTTGAATTGGGTACTCCCAAATTCTCAACCTGAAACAATTAGCCATGCTATCTATCAAAATATTGTTTTTGTGTCTTCAATTTCTTTTGGAACATCTTTGGTTTGTCGGCCAGTAGTTATTTTTCTCACAGAGTTTCATGAATCTTTCCCATTATTTTCAATGGATCTTTCCACGGACTATGAGAAAACACTGTAATTAGAAAGTATATACGTTAATATCACTTGGGATTTTTTATTCATTTTTTCTGACTGCGCCAGGTTTTCTCTAATTTGAAAAAAGGGGTTTCGTGACGTCACGTTCATCAAAATTAAACTTGGCAACGTCGTATAAATTGTACACCATGGAATCTCAAATTATCATTACATCTGGATTTTCTGTGATAGTTGTCATTTGATACCAGATGGGTTTGTTCGTCTGTTTCACGGAGCAGATCAATAAAAATTGTTTTTCTCTGTTTAACTCTAACTTCAAGATAGATGCTAGTAGATCAAATGTGTATGCTGGGAACTAACAGACTCTTGAATATTTTATTTTCTGTTATTGCGGTTTTCAAATTTAAAGTTTTGTTGTTTGTGTTAAGTAATTTCTGTATTCCTTATAACCGTAAAAGTGTCTAAAATGTGCTTTGTATCCGGTTGTCTGAACACCAGTGGAAATTCAAGTAAACTGTATGTGTCCTGTAGTGATAATAACTTTTGTTCCTGTTATAAAAATTTGTGGTGTTGCCAACAAAAGTTTTTCATCAAAAGGTAGGTTCGTTCATAAAATTTCAAAATTACAAATAATACAAAAAGTTGCTTTTACGTAAAATTTTTTGATGTGTTGATCCAGTGACAAAATTTCAATTATTTCTCGATGACTTATAATCAGCCAGTAGCTTTATCTTATGGAAGAACGATATTCCCTATTTTGGAACTTGGATCATGGTGGGGAATGTTTTTGATGAACGTGACGTCAGAGGCACACTTTGAAATGTGATATTTTTCTTAAATAAAAAAGTAGAGTGGCACACGTTGATGAATAGACACTTTAGACTAGTAACAATCGATTGAAACCAGTTTTACGATTATTTTTTTGTAAATGTAAAGGTCCATTGTATTCATTTGCTTTTAGTAGTTATAAATTTTTGTTATTGAAATTTCCAAATCCCAGATAACTCATATATTTTCATCAAGAGTGGACAACATGTGATTAAAAATAGTATTTGCTGACGAAAAAACCTTCTGTGTAAATGGAAAATTGATACACATAATACATTTTTCATTCTTAGTTAATAATCTTCAATTAACCAGTGAAATTTCCCTGAGACGTCTCTGCGTAACGGAAGGGCAATATTTCCACTTTTACAATATTGCTGAAGTGTTTTCTCCTAGTCTAGCCTTCCTGTCTTCATAAATAAGTAATTTTTTGAACTAATTCCAGCGAGTCAATTTGCATTCTGGTTATTTAATTTGTTTTCATTAGGTAAGCGAGTTGATGCAATAAACGATATCAAGTACACGAAGTGGTTCGAAAGTATACGTACTTGAAAATGCAAATTCCAGTAATGAACTCACGGTTCTGTTATAATGAGGCAAAATAATATTGCTTTTCTCAGTGCCGGGAAACAGGGAAGGGAATGAGGCTGATAAGTAATTGTTATATTCAACAAACAAACACACAGTAAAAAGTGGATGGAAAAATACTTTCTGCAATGTAATATATACATACTCCTCTTAATTTTGTAATTTGAATGCGCAAGTCATATTTTGTGTGAGTGAGTGAGTGCCATATTGTCATCAAGTAAGTAAATAGTAATTTGAAATGATAGGCACTTGTTCGTTTCATTATATTAAAAATTATGAATTATATCAGTATATCCATAGGAAAACTAATCGACACTTTCTGCTGTACTTTCTTCGTTTCATATAGGTAGTTTCTAAAAAGTGTCTTCGTATTCTTGAATAAGTGCTGAACCAACTTGGTTAAGGATGTCAGATGACTCTGAGCGCTGAAAAAATATCAATTCTCAGTTCGAACCCTTCTTTCGTCTCTTGCCTCATAGCTACAGTAATGATAGCGGACACTTTAGCTTGAAGAACTGTTGTATATCTTCGTAGCTTTCTCGTACAACTCTTTCATCTAAGTAGATGCATGTCCCAGAGAAGCCTGTTTATCAGTTATACGCGAACCGTCTGTATAGCATATTAGGGTTCCTGGGCAACACTCTATTGTATTTTCTTCCTATTGTTCTCTGCTCGAAATAGTGAGAACAAACTTTCAATTTCATCGCAGTCTGCCTTGTGCGTTTTTGACTCTGAGGGCGGAGATAGTAATCCTTTGCTTCGCCTACATAGCGATCTAAGCATCATCTGTAATTGCTTCCTTCTTCACCCAGACTCCATAGTTCCAAATCTTCAAATGTGCAATAATGACTCCCTTCATGATATGGACTGGAAGCGGTGGTAGCCTCAGCAGTACCTTCAACACCGCGAAGAAGAACACACCTTTGTAACTTAATGTCCTTTCAACCCTTCGCACTGCAGTCTGGAGTGCCGATTCCGTGGTCTTCCCCCTTCTGCATGTGTGTTGATTTCTGTGAAAGGGTATCACCCTTAGGGTCCCCTCTAGCAGGAACTTGTCTACTACCACTCCCACTTTGTTTTTGGGTTCAAGGGGGTGTCTGGATTCTGGGCATTCCAATGCTACTCTCACCTACACGTGGTGAATCCTGGGCAATGGCATGACCTGTCATCACTGCTAACGAGAGTGAAGCCGACTCTAGGGGTGGCTGAGGTGCTGCAGCCAACAGGAGTAGCGACCAGTGGGCCCTAGCTCATTGAACACCGACGCCAAAATCATACATGATTCTTCGACACTCGAAACATACACATTCATACATCCCAGAAGAAAGCGGGAAATGACAGACCTGTCTCCGATGAAAGCCAAGGAGGGTCCTCGGATCGGAAGCTGCGGGACTGGTATTCGGTGAACGAATCGCCCGCGGCCACTGCATCACCCGGCTGGGAATCAGCGCTACCAAGATTTCCTTGAGGAAGTAGATTTAAGGAACTCGTAGCGAGAATTGAAAAACCTATCTTCGATGGAAACCAAGGAAGGACTCGGATCGGACGCTGCGGGACCAGTAGCCAGTAAACGAATCACCCGCGGCCGCTGTGGCGTCCAGCTGAGAATCCGCCCGACCAGAATTTCCATGGGGGGGGGAATTCAAGGGACTCGTAGCGAGAACTGGGAAATCTATCTCAAAATGGCCCAAAGAGGGGTCCTGGATCGGATACTGCGGGACTGCGGTAGCCGGTGATTGGATCACCCACCGCCACCGCACCACCCGGCCGAGAACCAGCCCTAGCAGAGCTTCCTCGAGAAGGCGAATTGAAGGAACTCGCTCCTACTACAAGTACCAACACACTACACACACTTTAAGGCGCTATATTATGAGGGAATACCATGAAAGGGCGAAACCAAGAAGTTTTGACCATGGATGAAGAGACCAGGGGATAGCAAAATAGGGCCTATGAGAACCCTCTTATCTGGCTGTAGTAGCAGCCTCCCCACCAACTACTACTACTACTACAACTCCCAACGTTTTAGCGGAAACGGTACCAGTCTACTTGTGTTTTGGTAGAGCCTGTTGGTCATTGTCGACATCACCCGAGAATTGTCCCTCCTGAACATGTCTTAGCGAATCTTCGAAATATGTTATCCCATCTGGTTTTTTCAAGGTTGTTGTAGAACCTTTCGTCTCATTACTCAGAAATCTCAGTAGTCTGGTGGATCCCTTTAGGGAGTTGGTTTCTTCGCAGGCTCTTTCGAAATCTTTTCATCAGATCCTTTCTCGCTTCCCTCAAGCCCTTCAGCGACTGATTCCATCGGCAAAACCAAATGACTTTATAATTTTGTCCCCTAATGTTTCTACTCCCTGATTGAGTTTTTCTTTCAAAACAATGACTGCCTGATCCCCCGAGAGTATTGAGAGTCCTTCCTGGATAAAGTCTCAATTGGTTTGTCTAGAGTTTCGACATGAGGAAACGTGCTTTGCTTCGGCGTAGACATTCCATCTGCTCATTAGGTGATCTGACTTCAATATGTTTCCTTGTTCGTTATGTCACCCAATATATAACTCTCGTTGCCACCCTGACGTCATTTACTTCCTGTCGGATGCGATTAAAAAACGTATTCCTTTTTCCTTTTTAGTATCTCCGAACTGGTCGTCGCTGAATATTCGAGTGATGCTCGTGTTGTGCACGTTGATATCGCACCCTGATATCATGCGTCAGCATGATCTACTATACCTTACTATTTCCACTTATTCCTCCGTCGGTATTGTAGAAATACACTTTCCACCATTACCTTATATTTGGTTTCTTATACCCTGAGTTCTAGCACGGCAACTGTAGTGTCCCTGTGGTCCACAGTTTTGCCAAGATCGCCATCCATGGTGCTGCCTCTCCATGTAACTTTCCCACCAGTTGCTGATATCCGCTTTCTTTCAGGCCCCTCACTTCATTACAGTGAACATATATATGGTTCCTGTATCAAAACTATCTCAGACTTACCAGCTAGGATGCTTTCTAGTTGAGCAGTTGCATCCATACTGTGCTGTAGATTGATTAGACGTACCTTCAACATCGCCATTGCGTCCTATCCATTTGGATGTGGGCAGTTATCTTATTGCTTTATTCTAGTGATCGCCGCTTTGCTTGGAGAAGCCTGGCTTATACCACGACGGCACTCTGCGCATCTTCATAGGGACTAGCTCATAACAGAGCGTCATGCTCTTCTCCTCCTAGGTCTGGGTGGTCTCTTTGCTAACCATGGAGGTTGGAAACCAACCTCCTGCCTCTCCTGTAGTTTCCAGATGCTTCCGCCTCTCCACATTCCATTCAGAGAATTTATGGAGGATCAACACCCGCTGAGGCTTGGCAGTTCCACATCTTGGTCCCTAAACCAGAAGCCAATCTTTACTGGCCACGGGGCGGTCGCGGAGAAAACTGCCCTCTATACGACGTCCGCTATGATGGATGCAGTCCAGCCATTGGGGAGCCAATCCAGTGACGTTTGGTTCTGGACGGGGTTATAAGAAATCACCCTGGTTCCACGACGCCAGAGTTCCTGAAGCTCAGGTTGATTATGATGGCTTCGATTTCTTCTGGGAAGACCTTCCTGTCACTTAGGGTGACCACTTGCATTACTCCTATTGACGCTCTTTAAGGTAATTTTGGGTATTTTATGTATCCGCCCCATGACCCGCACCTACTGTATCTTTCCTGAAACGAGGTAATACGTTCGCCTGCGGTGCAATAGGCCAAGACCTCCTACCCTTTTGGCCTTTTTCAGCGGGCTGATCTGGGGGAAACTCGTTTTCCCGAATCTTCTTCTTCGTGTTTCGCCGGGGCCGCTCGGTGCGTCCAGATCTCGAGCTCATCTCAATGAGATATTCTCAACAACACTGAAGTCAATATCTCACGGGACTCAAGGTAACTCCTATGTCTGGTATATACCGCACAAGTATCGTAGATAGTAGTAAAAGATTCGTAGCGCCACGTTATGCTTGTGAATGTTAGCTCAGATAGCATAAGCTTGAAAAGCAGACTGCAAATCCATCATAGCCTCAGGCAGATATTTCAGTGGCCTTTTATGAAGTAGCTGAACATATGACAATAACACAGAATTGAAAGATTCTCCTAATAAAATAGAAGCAGCTTGCGAATCATTTATCATCTGTAACGATAATTCGTTCCATTCAAGTAAATTTAACAATTTCATTTAAATCATCTTAATTGGAATGGTTTAGGAATTGTCAATTGTTATACGCTTCCCTACTCTTATAATTATACTTTCATTCCTCTCGTCATCACAAGTAGACCAACATGTATACTCAAATACCAAACATTTAATTTCAATCATTATTTCATCTATTCCGCTACGCGCCATCGGATCTTTAGTCACTGCTAGTTTCGGAGGGCGAATCAGATCGAAGATTAGTTGGTCTTGCGCGAAGGAAAAAAAAGATGAGTTTCGGACGCGAAACACGGGGACTGTCTCTCTTGGTTTCCGGCATCGGGCACGGAAGGTTTTGGTTGAGTGAACTTGAAAAACATTATCTGGTAGGACATCTTAAATTGTTTATAATCTCTCTATTGGATTTAACAGATTAGTTCCGGTTAAGTATATCGTTATTCCTAAATAATTTTGCTTAATTAGCATGAGATTGCTTTATCAAAGTACATATATTTGCATGATTCTGGTATCGCCATACTGCATGGTTTGAAGAAAGATTAATTTCGATTGTTCTATTAGGGCTATTAGCCATCGATCAATTTCAAAATCATTTTCATAATTCAGAGGTCCTAAATTGACTCTTTAATATCATATTTTGGGTTATTTCTTATTTTCACATTTTAGAGGTTAAAATCCTGTATTTTCGTTTATTTAAATAATCACTAAATAATATAAAATTTTGAAGCTCTTAATAGAGTCAGGATTCATCGAATAAATTATTTGATAACATATTTTTGTCAAAATTGAATTTTGAGGAAATTATACCTGTGGAGAGGTTAGAATTTGTATTGTTGAAATCAGTTTCTACGCCTACCAAATTTCAGGTACCAGATAATTGGTAATTAATTCGTAATTGATTCCTGTGGAGGACTTCCACCAACCTGCAGTGTGACAATACTATTACCGCCAGGACGTAGAGTTGAACCTTGTAGAGGAGAAGCGGGTTGATTGCTTGTGACTTCCAGGCAGCACATCATCAGAACAATTCTTCAGGTGAGCATTTCGTTCTGTACTGCTTTGTTCAGTTCACTTATTATCTTTGAGAAAGAAATGCTAGCTTGACAGAATTTCTTCTCTGGCCTGTGGAGTTGCACCACACTCGACCACGATTCTGCCTATGTAGGCGAAAGCACTTATTTCTGCTTCGTAGATAAGGGTATCGTCTCTTGGTTCAATTGTTTGTTCATTACGATTATACTTGATCAGATCTCAGTAACCTAAGTATCTTGAAGGTCTACCAGGTAGTGTTTCCTTTCCGTCAACCAAACGTGCACAGCATTGACTTATCTGGCATAGTTCGCATAGGATTTGCCACCCTATTTGAAAGTCAGAAACCATTGAGCATATTTTCTTTGAATTCAGAACCAGTATCCAATCTTGCGAAGGACTTGCCACCTTCTATTTCATTTTTTATCTCTACCTTACCGTTTCTCTCCTTTCTTCTCGAAAGGGTAAAATTATCATTTATAATTATCATTTATTTAGTACTCTTATGGTACATCAAAGTATCTATCATTATTGTTTATATAGTACCCTTCTGGTACATGTATTTCTGATAAATTAACATTTTATCAAGGATATTTCTTTATATTTCCTTCCATATTTTTGACAGTTCATTGGAGGAATTTTCAATGTTATTTCTTGAATAATTTCAAGCTTAAATTTATATATTATTAACTTTTAGTAACTTCATAAATATTATTATTATTACTATTCCATAATTAATTATTCGTTTTGTTTGAATAATATTTGCTTCCCTTCTATAATTTTTTTATCTTATCTGGAGAAATTATCTTATCTAGAATTGTATAATTATTATAATTTTGTGAGAATATTATCTCTCTAACATAATTTAACCAAGCAGTCAGAGTTAAATGTTGTTATTTTTTCTTAACTCTGAGTTAAATTATTGAAATCTTTACCTTAAAAATTCAGAATATAATCTTGAGGTTCTAAGGATATCCTTGTCCCCCACAATATTGTTATTATCAACTCTGATTCCTTTCGTCTGCTTCGCATGCCTTCGAGGAAGCCATACACTGGATTAAGGACTGGTAACCATTAGGAGATCCCATAGTTGTCCAACACAGATCCGAGGGGCTCAATTCTAAGTCAAGTCAAGTTAACTGGCAATCTTCGTGAAGACCAATCAACAATAGTAAGGTCGAAGTCCATACGAGACAAGCACTAGGTCTCTGACTGACTGAGCCAAAGACAATCCAACCACAACTCGTCGTAGGGATCATCTACGCTAAAACCAGCCTCCAGGTATTATCCAACAGGACCATCTTCGGTTGAATCAGATTTGTTTTCAAAAGTGTAAATATTCTGAATTTATAGCCTTCAGCTTTATAATTTATAGCCTTCAGCTTTATAATTTATAGCCTTCAGCTTTATATTTTTATAGCCTTCAGCTTTATATTTTTATAGCCTTCAGCTTTATATTTTTATAGCCTTCAGCTTTGTATTTGTGTAGCCTTCAGCTTATTACTTGTAGCCTTCAGCATTTTAATTTTGTGGCCTTCAGCCCTTGTAAGTTTTTTTTTTATAAAATAAAGTTGTTAATTGTTTCTTGCTTATTTATTCTGCCTTCACACTCAAGCTAGATACAATTTTTCTTATCTTCGGTTTTGTCTTTTGCAACCTGGCGCCCAGATTATCTGAACTAGTCAGGTCAACTGGTGCCCTAATTGTTTAGTAGTAAAAAAAAAATCTGTAGTATGCTATTGAGCAATCATTAGTTGAAACCTACCCACACCCTAACCGAATCAATCTGAGCAGCCTATCAGCATAAGTGCTAACTTTCATAATTTTAAGGATTTATTCCAAATTTGCAATTTGAAATTTTGTGAGGTTACACATCATTCTTTGAAGCTTACGGAAAGCATACTTCAGACATCTTTCTGATTTATGCACAATTATGGAGTTCTCAATAAATATTAATTTGGTTTTCAACAAGTATTAGCTAATGAGGACGCAGTTCTCTCTTTCCATAACGTGTCAAATTAAATGTAAATTCGAATGTACAATATTCTAATCCTCTATTTGTCACCACCAGCGTCCTCCAGGGAAGTGTTTTGGGACCAACATTATGTATTTTATTCGTCAATGATATTGGTACAATTAACTATTTAATGTCACCAACAAGTTCGCTGATTACACTTCTTTGGTCTCCGTTATTAACATGAAATCTTAATGCTCCAGAAATGGTCTTGTTTTAAATAACTCTAAAACGAATATCATTGAAAAATATCGATTATTGTGTTTTACTTAGATACGATCATACTCCGATAGAAAAAACAGATGTTATCAAATTTCTTGGGGTTCATATCGACTCACACCTCAATTGGGGTCATCACGTAGACTATATAACTAACAAGCTGTTCAGACAATCAGCCCTATGCTGTATCACTTCCGTTAAAAATAACGTCACCGTTATTTGCCATTTCCGTTATTTTGCTATTACTAAGCAATGGCAAAATAACGGAAATGGCGAATAACGGTGACGTTATTTTTAACGGAAGTGATACAGCATAGGACTGAATGTTGTTTTATGAAATCTTAGATAAACTGTTCCACTGAACATCTTACTCAATTATTACTATGTATATGTTCACTCCACCCTCAATTATTGCTATGCTATATTCAACCAGAATCAATGAAGTATTGATTTTGCAAAAGAATACTCTAAGAGTTATAACTTTCAAGGGCCCCAGAGACTCATGCAGGGATATATTACCACATCTTAAAATTTTAACACTCATATCATTATACAATGCGACTTTTAATAGTCCCTCTCCCTGTTTACTGTTGAACGGTTTAACGTACAAACCAAAAAAAATGGTTTGGAGGGTTTCACCGATACAACTTTTTGACATAAAACACATTGTGATTGCTGGATAGATGGCGCGGGGGCACATCAACTAAAACATTTTAAATGGCATGGGGGGGTCATGTGTCACATCGTTGAAAAGATAATTCAATTATCTTTTCAACCATCTCAATTTTTTTTATTTCCGTTTATACATTATTTCACAATATGCATTTGAAATGTCAGAATAAGTGCGGATCTGGCGGTCCGAACCCCTTTTCTTACCTCTGACCACGATAACTTTTGAAGGGTTTGATATGAAATAACGGAACAGATTTTTTTTTTTAATGGAACGAAATTCATAACATTTCAGCTGATTGTAAAGAGAATTGAATTATCTTTTCAACGATGTGACACTTGACCCCCATGCCTTTTAATTTTTTTTTGTGATGTGCCCCCCGCGCCATCTATCGAGCAATCACAATGTACTTTATTCCAAAAGTAGTATCGGTAAAGCCCTCCAAACGGTTTTTTTATGTTCGTACGTCAAACCTATCAAAAGTTAACAGGGGGGGGACTATTAAAAGCCGTACTGTATATATATATACTTGATCGTGTATCTTATGTAAAGTCACACAATGATAACAAGTAGAAAAGATTTGAATCTAGCAACAAGATATAATTTTCGCAAAAATCACTCTCTGTTTCAAGAGGTCCTTACATTATGCCAATAAAATTATATAATAATCTTCCTATCGATATTAGATACCTCATAAGTCTGAATTCATTAAAAAATTAGGTTAAATCCTTTTTGCTCAAAAATCTATTTTATTTCACTAACGAGTACTTCAGTCATCGCTAATTAATCTGTTATATTTACTACATACCTTCTTTACATTCTATTTGTTTTTTATTGTATTTTAATCTGTATGTGTGAGCTTTTCGACTTGTTATTGTTGATTTTCTTATTGTTAGTATATGAGAACATTTGTAATGCATATTTTTATGACTCATCTGACGTATTCCTGTTTATTTGTATAAACCTAAAGAAATAAAGTTGATTGATTGATTTAAATTATCACCGTTGGCTTTATTATTGAGTTTATTACTCAGAAAGTTATTTCTCCAATTTAGATTCAGATTCAGATTCATTCAGTATAGATGGAATACAGTAATTATCATTGTCACCATTCTTAAATTTGTTAGTGAGGTTAATCTCTGAATAGATTTCTTTATAGACGAGTGGATATAATTACAGAAATTGAAATGCCTCGCTGAAGTAGACTCATGCTAGGCTCTGAAGCCTGTGTTATGATGTTTAAATCAGCAAGGCATTTGTACAAGTGTATATATTTAATAATGGCATTCGTATAGCAAGCGGAGTTGATTTATATTTTAATAATAAATGAAAGAGAAAAATTAATAAAATTATAGAAACCAAGATTAAGGTTCAAATGAGATTGGACAATTTGAAACACATTTGAGCCATAACTTTTGATACATAATTGGTATGGAGGGTTTAACACAACAGGTAAAATGCACAATTCAGCAAGAAATTTTAAATTTGTCTGGGTGCTGTTTTAAGTACTTTTTTACCTCTTTTTGAATATTTTAAGGGATTTTGAATCTTCCAAATTTTTGGGTAGAATGTTGAACATTATTGGACCATAGAACATAAAAGAATTTTGTGTAACTGTTTTATTGAAAAATTCAGTTTGTACATCCAGGTTCATTATTGACCGAGTTTCTCTCGATTGTTTCTGAGTGAAATTTGTTCGTGTCTGGAACATTCTTATCAAGCAATGGTAAGTGTACAGTGAGTGAATATGGAACATGTTCGTTTCTTCATACAACTCTTTTGTGGAGAAAAGTCAATTTTTTTGATGATAATTCTCAATAGAATGTTTTGAGCGGTTTGTAATGGACTGATGGCTGTTTTGAAAGTTGCACCCCAAGCAGTAATACAATATTTTATTTCAGATTCGGCTAGTGACGTATACAGCATAATTATTTTTTTTTTTGAAAGTAAGTCGCGTAGTTCATAAAAGGTGTGCATTAATACCCGAAGACGTTTTGTAACAAAACTAATATGTTCCGTCCATTTTAAGTGTTCATCTAGAATCACTCCAAGGTATTTAGTAGATGTAGTTCGATCTATGATCTGGCAGTGGCACAAGTTCTGAGTACTACAGAGTGATGTATGCATTTTCAGTATGAAATCTCTGGGTTGATCACGGAAGGTGGGTGAAAAGGTACTTTGTCTTATCCACATTAAGCGATATCTTATTAATATTCAACCACATGTATATATTTTGTAGGCTTGTTTCTACAGTATTTTTTATTTGTTGCCATGATGGCCCCGTGTAGATTGGAACAGTGTCATCGGCATAGCATATTATATCACCTATGAAATTGTTGATTTTGGTAATACTGTTGATGTAGATGAGAAAAAGTATCGGTCCCAAAACCGTCCCTTGTGGTATACCAGTTTGTACAATTTGTTCCTCACTTATTTCGTTCTCAATTTTCACCTGTTGGATTCGATTTGATAGATAGTTTTTCATCATTACCAATGTATTGCCTCGGATACCATAGATACGTAATTTTTCAATCAATAGTTCGTGATCAATTGTATCGAAGGCCTTTGCCAGGTCTAGAAACACGGCCAAGCATTTGGCGGACCTGTCCATGACCTTCACGGTATTTTTGAGGAAATCCATGATGGTAATTTCGGTGCTTGAATTTTTCACAAAACCGAATTGTCTGTCAGTTATTATATGGTGTTGATCCAGAAATTCAACCAGTCTTTTTTTGACACATTGTTCAAATACTTTTGCTAGAGTGTTTATGACAGAAATAGGTCTGTAATTATTCGATATGAGATTTATTTCCAGTTTTGAAAATTGGGGTTACATTGTTGATTTTCCATTGCCACGGTATAGTACTCGTCGAAAATATTTGATTAATGATATGAACAAGCGGCACTATAATATTGGTGTGAATAGTTTTCAGTGTTTTTGAGTTAATTTTATCGGGTCCTGGTGCAGAATTGTTCTTTAAATTTACTATTATTGTAATAATTTCGTTGTTTGTTATAGGGTGCAAAAACATTGACTGATTTTTTATCAGATATGATAATTGATCACTCAGATATTAAAATTAGTTTTTGGATAAGTTTGTCTTTGGTATTTTTTGGCTCATATTTTTACCTATATTATCAAAGAATTTATTGAATTCGTTTGATTTTTCTGTATTATTATTAACGATAATATTATTTTCTAGTACGATGTCATTGTTTTCGATATTTTTCGTTTTATCGTATATTGTTTATTAAATTCCAAATTTTTTTATAGTTCGAGCCTGCTTGATTTATTTGCGTTTTGAGGTAATCGTTTTTTGTATTTTTCAACAGGGAGTTTAATTTGTTTCTGTATTTTTTATATTCTGATTCCAACTCTGTTGAATATTCCTGTAGCAGTTTCCTTTTCAGGTTATCACGAAGCTTTATTGAGTTCACCAGTCCTAAAGTGATCCACGGTTTGATTTTGATGATTGATTTATTGTTTTTCAAGAGCTGATCAGATGTAGATAAAGTAATGTAATTTTCAAGTTTACCGATGAATATGTCATAGCTTTGCTGTGGGTCCGTTTCAAGCAAAACACTTTCCCATGCTTCTGTTGAAAGTAAAGAGTTCAATTTCATATAATGGATATTTTGCCTTGATTTATTCTGATCAGATGGTTTTTGACTTTTAGTTTCGAAAAAAGTCAAGTTTACAAAAGGGGCAAACTGGTCTGTCATATCTGTACAAAAAATTATTGATGAAATTGATACGTTGTTTTTTAAACAATTATCTATTCTTATGAAAATACGATCAATAATTGATTTCGTTCTTTAGTTACTCTGGTTGGTTTATTGATGTAAGAGATAAAGTCATTCGATCCTAGAATGTTCAAAGTTCGTTTCATTACTGTGGATAATCAATAAATTTATGTTAATGTCTCCTAGATAAATCTCTAGGTTTTGTTTTTTTTTAAGGTGGATAGGTAGTGTTCTAAATCGTCAGTATATTCTGTGTTGTTTGTTGCGGGAGGTCTGTAATATGCTTTCAATCCTATTTTATATTTTGAAAGATTGTTAGTTGTGAAAGTAGCTCTTAGGAAACGACTGTTATTTATTTGCACTGTTGTTACATCTGCTGATATGTTGTTTTTGATATACAGTGTGACACACTTAATATGAAGACACCCCTGTATTTTAGTCATTTTTGAAAGCAGAGATTTCATTTTTGGTACAGACGTAGACCTTCATGGGCCGCACTTTTCGCAATACTCAGCCCGAGTGACAGCCTTAAACCCAGCCTACTGCGAAAAGGGCAAATTCTCGATATTTTGCGTCGCGTTGGAGATACCGAAAAAAGTTATTCGAAAAAGTTGCTTGGAAATCGGTTTTGACCCTACATACTAAATTTCAACGCAAAATTCGAATTTTGATTTTTTTTTGTAATTTTCATATTAAAGTCCGATTTTCAATTAATGATTCTGAATAAGAAGCTACAGAAATGATAAAATAGTCAAAATAAATGAAATTGAAATAAATGAAATTGAAAATTATTATTCTATCAAATGTAAGTTAATCGAATTTAGTCTTCTTTACTAGCCTGTCTCTAATTTTGAGGATTTTTTCAATTTTCTGTTGAATATGATTGGTTTCGAATGATACCTTTTGCCTAATTTTGGATGGAAAATCGTCATTCTCAATGTTTCAAAGAAGTCTCATATTTTGTGTTTCAACAGTTTTCAATTTGGGCTAGAGCGTCATGAAAACAAATGAACGTCTTAATTTACGAGAAAAAATTGAAATAATAGGGTTATTTGGTGATGGTGCTCGAAGTAGCAGACAAGTTGCTCGTGAATTCAACAGAAGACATCCGCAACGAAATCGTATTCGACATGGAACGGCAGCCTCCGTCAATAAACTTTTTACTCAAACCGGAAGTGTATTGAAGTATCGTCCAGCTATTGACAATCCACATGGAAATCGAAGGTACCATGATGTTGATAATATCTTAGCTTCAGTTCGTGCCAATCCCAAAATTAGTTTGCGTGAAAGGTCTGAGATATTAAATTTGAGTAGAGAGAAAATCAGAAGATGTCTCGTTCGTCATAAAATCAAACCTTTTAAACCAAAGTTCTTGCACACATTGAAAGAAGGTGACGAATATGCACGATTAGATTACTGCTATTGGGCCCAAGGAATTTTTTTAAATGATAGATATTTCCTAAGAAAAATTTTGTTCACTGATGAGGTTATGTTCACTACCAATGGAATAAGTATCTGCTCAAAGTTGCAGATACTGGTCTACCGAAAATCCCCACTGGATTATAAACTGTAAGGACCAATACTCTCAAAAAGTTAATGTATGGTGTGGTATTTTATGCGACAGAATAATTGGACCGTTTTTCTTCAATAATACCATTAACGCTGAACGACTATTGAATTTTTTTGATAACGAATTATGGGAAATCATTGAAAATCTTCCCCTCAATGTGCGACAAGAGATGTATGTTCAGCTAGACGGAGCTTCCGTTCATAATTCTTGGATGAAGGTTTACGGCTGTACCGAAAATCAAATCTCTGCTTTCAAAAATTACTAAAATACACGGGTGTCTTCATCTTAAGTGTGTCACACTGTATATCATGGCCCCGTCGCATTTGTTGATAGTTGATTCGTTGTAGTATTGGGTATAGTTAGGAATCGTGAAATTATTTACCGAATTAATTATTCTTGTTTCTGATAAGACAAAAATGTCTAGTGATTCTTTGGCTATCTGTGTATAGTAAGTAGTTCGTCTATATGTTTTCGCAGACTTCGTATATTGAAATGTATTACTCCTAATGTGTGATTTTCATTATCCAATCTCATTTGAAAATAATCATGAAAATTATTACATATTTCAGTTTCTATAGTTTGGTTATCAACTTTCATGCATACTTTCTGCCAGTCACTGTACTGTCCATCAAATGCTATTGTATTAGGGCCTACAAGTTGAACTCGGGATTTTCAGCCAGACTTCAGTTATTTTTCCTGAACTAATGTCCTTCTTCATTTTCAGTTCGTCGTTTGAATATTCCAGTTCCATGTTCCATTGATACAAACAGTATGAGGACGTATATTTACACATGGACGCATACACAGGCACGTTCCAGTTGCACATTCTCTGTACTACCATTATTTAGGTGTGCATCACGTAATGCTATCCACTTGTACAATAGAGACTCATATTCGTTTTCCGTGAAGATATTATGACAGCAGCTATTGTGTCGCTCGACATGAAAGAGGACAAGCTTCCCAAAACCATTTTAAATGAATGCCAACCATCGCTAGAGGTATGTATCGCATATATAAAGCACTATTTTGGCTTTGAGAATTTTGGCTACTTTGCTCAAAATTTCTCCTGAATATGAATGCCGTACGGGTTCTGAAATATCTGTTTGAACTGGACATTCACATTGCCTACTTTGAAGTGATATTAAATCTAAAGCTTTATGGAATATTCACGATTGACATTTTCATTACATTTCAAGTCATCCAATTCGACAATATGGTAAGAAATAGCCTCAGTACCATTATATATGTGCATTTTTTGTTTTAATGGAAAGACATAAAATATTGAAAGTGAATAAAGTATCAACGACTTGAGGAGAACCTTCAGTGTTTGTTGCAAGATGTAACATCGTCTTCTGATCTAACTTTTCAACAACAGGGTAATTATACCGGGTGGGGCACCGAATAATACTCCCTCATAAACACTCGTTGAGTGTACCCAAAGGCATAGCCTGTTCGGGTAGAGGACGGCTATTATTATTATTTGCCGTGGCGCTCCGGGGCGATGTATTCACTTTTCAGCTGTAGGAAAACCCGGAAAACCTACAGCACCACCTCGGGTATCACCCAAACAATTTGAATGGGAAAGTAGTAAGTGTGACACATCATCGAAAAGGTTATTTCATAGGGAGTTCAACCATGTCAATTTTCGCTACCCAACTTTCTATTGTGGCGTCATCTTGCGAAAAAAACAACTGATCTCTATTTCAAATTATGATACTTCATTTGCAAGCTTATTTGACATAAATTCGGTGACAATGCATTAGGCAATTTTTCAAAGGAAAAAAACAAAATGGCGGCTCCAAAATGGCGGACAAGATTTAAAATTATGGTCCGATTTGATTCAAACTCGATAAGTGGTGGATTTCAGGGTTGGAAATTATAAAATGTTTGTCAATGCAAAAAAAAAGATGGTGGCTCCAAGATGGCACACGCAATTTGATATTATGGTCCAGTTCGAATCAAAATTAGTATGTGGGGATTTTCAGAGTCCGAAGTTATGATTTTTTTGTCGTTACAAAAAACAAGATGTTTTGATACCAGACCAAGGCTGTCAAGACAAAGACCAAGACTGAGCCAGTCGTGTCTTGGTTTTGAAACATCAAGACCAATACCAAGACCAAGACTACATTTATTTATCTAGATCAAGACCAAGACTGATCAGTCTTAGTCTCACGAAGCCCTATATCACAAGCACTTCGACCTATAAGTTCTTTTGTGCGTGACCCTTTGTCTATTCGAAGCCCGGGATTCCGAGACTTCTTGCAAAGTTTATCAGTTTCCTGGAAGCTAAGTTCCCAATGTTGGAGGTCGTTGAGGAGGCCCCTTTCAAGCAATTAAGCCACTTGCAGAAAAGCGCTGGGCATTCGCACAGCGAATGTTCTATAGTTGCCGTGAAGTTCTCGCAGTAGCGGCAACTATTACTATCTGATATATTCATCTTTTTGGGGTGCTACCACAGAAAGCAGTGTCCTGTGAGAAGTCCCGTTACCATCTTCAAGTCTCTCTTGTCCAACTAGAGAAGCCGTTTAGCTTTCATTGGCGATAGACACACTAGTCTTTTCGCTTATCTTTGTCGTGGCACTTTATTCCATTGAGATTTCGTATCATCGGTTTCCCAGCGTCAGAACTCTCCTTTCAAGTGGGCTCTGGAAAGTGCACAGAAGGGCTCTGTGCCAGGAAATTGTGTGTTTGCCCCTTCTTTGGCAAGGCAATCTGCTACTTCGTTGCCTTTAATTCCTTTATGACCTGGCACCCACATCAGGTTGACCTGATTATTAAGTGCCAGTTGTCTTAGGGATTTTTTGCAGTCCAAAGTCAACTCAGACTTACACGTGTATGACCTCAGAGCTTTTAGTGCTGTTTGGCTATCTGACAGTATATAGATTTCCGCCCTTCGAGTGCCTCTTTCAAGGCATTCCTGGACACATAATTCTATTTAGAAGATGGTTGGGGTGTTATCAAGGGGTTTTGAGAGCCTGAAATCTGGTCCTGAAACGCCCACTCCAACCCTTTCGTCTATCATAGATCCATCTGTGTACCACACTGATGCATCCCTTCCCAGTTGAGGTCCGTTCTCTGTGCAAGTTTGCTGGCTGTTTATGACCACTTCAAACTGCATTTCGGAGTCGTACCTAACTGGCATGAAATATGTCGGTTTAGTCATGGCTTCTACGGAAATGTGTTTAAAAATCTCCAAGTGTCTGATCAGATCTTCTGCTTTCAAGTTTTTTGTCTGGCTCAGTCTGAAGGCACTGTTTGCTGCTCCTTTCATCACACATAGCTGCAATAACCGAAGGTTTAGCATTGCTTCTAAGGCTGCATAGGGCACGTAAATATTGCCCCTGTGATTCCCAGGCAGGCTAGCCGCTGCACTTTCTGCAGCTTGACTTGCGCTGACATTTGTTGAATTTTTGGCCACCATACAAGTGAGGCGTAGGTGACCATGGGTTGAATGATTGTTTTGTATGACCAATGCATCATTTTTAGTTTCAGACCCCATGCGTTACCAAAGACTTTGCGGCATATCCTGCTTGCCGCTATAGCTTTGGAAAAAAATGTGGTTGATTTGGCTGTCCCAAGTCAGTTTTTGGTCTATTATAACAAATATTTCACCACTTTGGAAAATTTTACCTGAATTCCATTCAGAGTTGTGGCTTCAAGTTCGTACTTCCGCCTCTTGGTGAATGAAACCAGCACTGTTTTGCTAGGATTGACGTTAAGTCCTTCCTTAGCACACCAGCTTCTGACTGTACTTAGGGCTAATTACATGCGGTCGGTGATTACTCCGTCATGTTTGCCCCTAATGGCGATGACTAGGTCATCGGCATAACCTTGAGTTGTGAAACCAGTCTTGTGTAGCTTTACTAGCAGGTCGTCGACAACCACAGCACAGCAAAGGCGATAAAACTCCTTCTTGGAGGCAACCTTTTTCTGCTGTCATCTTGACGGTCTCTCCCCCAAGGGTCACCACAATGATTCTGCTTTCCAGCATTGATTGTGTCCATCTGATCAGTAATTCTACTTTCCTCCAATTATCTGGTTATGGAAGCATGTGAGGTGTTGCTGAAAGCAATTTCTTTCGCCACATACGAGTATGCCTTTCAAGTGCTTTCAATTAGGGTAAAACCAGGAATCCCAGCATTTCTTTTTGAGGCAGGTCCCGTAGTTGGAACCCATGAAGCAAAAAGAACCATATTGAAGCTGCGAAAACTAATGTACTTCTACAACTACGCAAGGATAAGCCAATGCTTGGCGTCTTTTTCAAAAATATTGAAGACCTTGGCTTGTCCACAAATTTGACTTTATCATCATCATAGCGGTCCCAGATACTATATGAGGGATCATATCGTGTGGCTTCTCAGACCATTATGCATTTGCTGTCGACCTGTCAATCTTATGCGGTCACAGCCTATATCTACAACAGGATACCACCTACGACACTTGTACGGTATAGACAGTGTTGCCTTGTTCTCCGTGGGATATTGATTTCGTTATAAAGAATGAAAAGTACCGAATCTATTGAAACCACTCATTCTTCACCATGAGGCGAATACATGCCAATAAGCTTGATGTAGTCCTCCTCGACCATCAAAATAAGACATGTTTCGTCATAGATTTTCTAGCTTTTGGCGAATCAAACAACGTCCAATAAAAAGGAGGAATAATGAACTGAATATCAAGACGTACTCCTTTGATATGGTAGGCTTTATCCAAATCATTCTGTTAAAATGGTGGTTCTGATCATAGGGGTACTTGGTGGAATGATGGACACACTGCTCTCGAATCTAAAAATTATTCCGGCTTGCCATGATGCGACAGAAATCTTAGCCATGAGAATCCAGGAGACCGTTACTCTTTGTTCACTCCGGCTACTCAGTGTACATGATTTTCAGATCCAGTGATCACTCACCAAACGTACGTGGGGAGTGTTCACTGGGGTTAATGACAGGGCGTGACTGGTATATTCCCAACGGATTAAAATAATTATAGTTTTATTTAGTTTTTTTCACAAACGATTGATTTCTATTCAACAAACATATAAATACAAAATGTGTCTATTGAAAGAACGATGATACATTGGAGGTGATTTTCGATATAACCTGTCAAAATAAAAAATAGGTATATTGTTTTGGTTGCTTTCTGGGTTTTGCCGTGGTCGTCTTTGGTTTGAATCTCCGAACGTTTCCACTGCAACTGCGGCGCGGTCGAAGTACTGAAAAGTTTCAGTTGATTCGTCAAGAAGAGTACTTCGACCACGCCACTGAAGATGACTGCCATAGTTGCAGTCGAAACGTTTGTAAATTATAACCAAAATCCACCACGGCAAAACCCGAAAAACAACCAAAATATTGACACAAGCCGTGAAAGCCTACATTCCTACAATAATTGGTATATTGATGGAGAAATATCAAACTCACTTTGAACTAAATACAGAAATATTATGCAAATGCTACTTATCAAACCAATATCACATTTTATATAATATCCATATAAAAACGCGAATAGTAATAGAAATGCCTGATTATTTTTGTGCGGTATGAAATTTAAAACAGTTGAAATGTGTATTGGAACAGTCAGGGCCTTTTTTCTTCAGATTCCGAACATCACTTCTAAATTTAATTCTCCGATACAGGTATGCGGGAGAATGTGATTCATAAGGATCAGAACTATCACACTGGGAAAATTTTTTCCGCTCTCACTAGATGCAATTTAATTACCGCCCATTTTAACAATAATTTACCTTCGAGTGAAAAACTCTGTGCAATTTTTCGGTGTATTTTTACGTTCTGATATAATTTTACAATGGAACTTTACATTGTATTATTACCCAACAACAAAAATTTGCACTGGAAATATGCAGTGTAGTTTCACATTCTATTCGAGTTTATACAATGGAATTTTAGATTCTAATATTACAGTATGATTTTCTAACGTGAAAAATACACTCCATTATAAATTTGCTATGGAATTTCATAGTGTGATATTACATCTTTTCATTTAAAAGGTACTTTTGTATTTGTTCAATACATCGGCATCGTCGATATATCTATCCATTAATTTGAGGAAATCTTCTCCACTTTTCCAAAACATTTCATTAACATACTCGACTTACATTTTGGTAATAAAGTTAGCATCGTCAGTAGCGATAATCGTGTTTTGATGAGTTTGCAATAAAGTGTTTTACTGAAGTGGAGATATATTGATCAAATTTTTGAAGACACTATTTTTTCCAAAATCTCCAACAGTTTTCCAATCACTTCTATACCTTTATTTACCAGTCTATCTGCATGGCAGTCACTTGGATTGAACCCGTGTTGCCTGGGTGAGAGACGAATTACGAGAGAGACGA
The DNA here is from genome assembly GCA_958502065.1 of Chrysolina americana. Lineage (NCBI taxonomy): Eukaryota > Metazoa > Arthropoda > Insecta > Coleoptera > Chrysomelidae > Chrysolina > Chrysolina americana. The sequence continues at coordinate 12,237,829 of OY293421.1, read as the reverse complement.
ATTAGCACGAAAAAATTACCTGTTGTTTTCAGTAGTACTACTAAAAGTGTATAATTTATAAATTTAACACATCCTGTCCTTGTCTTCGTCATCTTAGATTACATCAGTCTATTATAGTTCCTTTGATAATTGGAAATAAAAGCACAATTTCATTCATAAGCTGAATATTTAATTCCAATTGCAAAGAACTGAAAATATAGGTATACAATTTTATAAGATGAATATTCAATTACTTAAAATATTATTATATTACAATACATATAAACTAACATTAATTATTATATAAATATTTTTGAGCATATCTTCTCATTCAGTGCGACTGTCCGAAAAAAAATATGATATTATACACCAAGCTATAAGCTCTCCATCGTCTTGTTAATCCTTGATTCAGTTAGGACAGAGCCAATAATTCAATTAAAATTTTTATAGAGATGAAGAAGAAAAAACAAGTTATATAATCTTATTCGATTTTTGATTACGATACCTAAATGCTTCTATTCGGGAAAATTCACGTTACATGATATCTTTGATAACTTATTATTCGCGGACCAGTGTGGTAGAGAACTGTCTAGGTACAAATTATAAATAGAGAAGAGAGGATGTGAAAACTTACTTCTACAAAATTGGAGAAACTCTTCAAGAACCTAATTACTCCATTATTTCTTGAAGTGTTGTCTTCGTCCTATTAGGGTGGATTTTCATAAAATATATTTGATCCAGTTCTACTCTGTGGAAAGGGTTTTTTCGGCCGTATTAGATGGAATTATTTCTTTCCATTTATTTTTCGAACTTGGTTCGATTTCATTAACCATAGTGACCTGAGAAATATGAAATGAAATGAAAAACTGATAAAATTGCTTTTGGATATGTGTTTCACACAGAACACTTCATGATTTTGATGTTTTGTTCATTTATTTCATCAGACAATCATATATTTATAATGAAGAAACATGAATGCTATCCCGTGAATATCTTAAAACAATTTGAATAAAATTACTCACCTTTTGTTGACAATGCAATGCACTAAATACACCTATTACTTGCTTTTCCTACAATGAACTGCAACGGCACAAACAAGAATGAACAGGAACATGTAGAAGCTGACTTTGTTAACCCTGTGATTGCGTAATTTTGCAACCAACGCAGAAATTCACGTCAAGACGGATGTACATTTCATTTGCAGGTGGAAGTTCTCCCATATGAAGGATATTTCCATATCTTTTTTCAGTTTATGAAATGAAATAAATACAACGATAGAAGTGATATTCATATGAATATGAAATGATGTTCCACTGCAAGAATAGAAAATACATTGGAAATTTACAACAATTTTCTCAGTGATATATTAACGATCATGAATCCTCGAATTTCCAAAAAAAAATATCATATCCGCTTGAGAAATAACAGTTAATGCTTAATCACGATCAGCTCCTGCAGTATACTTGGAGGAATTTTGCACGAGTGGATATCAGATGTAATTCAATATTCGTAAAGGAAAGTATGTGGTTATGTATGGAGAACGGGGTATTTCGGTCAAAATAATTCATTTCACACTCACTTGAGAACGATTGTACATACGAACGATCGAAACGTCGCGAGTTGTGAATTTAACAGAAGAGCATGATTCATTTAGGCAATGAAAGTCCAAAACAATTATATTTCCCATTAAACTTATTGAATGAATAGAAATAATTCCGACTATGGTTGAAAATACCCTTCTCTCCACGCATTTCCACAAAGTGGAAAAATGAGGCAAATATCTGACAGAAAATAACCTCTTTCCCCTACGGACATTGAATTACATCTATCATCCATTTGTGCAATGATCCTCAAGGAGGGCACTATTTGCAAGTGCTAATTGTAATGAAGCCATTGAATGTCATCCTTCAATTTGTTGGCAGTGACCTCCCGCATACATGCATGTTTCGAGGATATTTCTTCTCATCAATGCAAGGATAGGTCAGACAACAATGGGGTTGTCTTATTTCATAAAACGAACGATAACATTCGAAAGCCTCACGGTTGGTGCTGTGATTGTAGTTCAACCAGGGTTTCATCGAAACGAGAAATCTCGTCTCGACTACACTTTCTCGTCTCGTCTCGATCTTCGAGACGAGACGAGAAATAAAAATAAACGTTGAAATACAGAGGCTATATGCTACGAACTGAAAGCCACGTATAACAGAAAAACCGCCGAGTATTAGCACAAAAATAAACAATATTGTTAGAAAATATGAAAGTCAAACAAATCCTTGATGTTTTAATTTAATTTTTTATCCGTACATTTGAAATTCATTTAGGTACGATAGGTGAAAGTTTGAAATTGTTTCTTCGCTCGTGAAGAGAAGAATGTACCAGCACCAGCAACAAACTCATTTTCTTAGCATAGTTTTTTATTTTCTCTTTTCTGGCGTATTTAGAGCTGTGAGTTATTGCAGCACATTATATTTTTTCGAGATCGAGATATCTCGAAATAATTTCTCGATCTCGAAAAATCTCGAAATGTTTTTCTCGATCTCGTTCTCGAAAACCCCCATCAGTCTCGTCTCGAAATCAAGACAAGACGAGAAATCTCGAATTTCGAGAGTCTCGTGAAAGACTAAATTCAACGCTTCATTCGTAGGGGAATACTATAACGCTTTTGAATGTTACCTTCGCTATTGTGGTTTTGTCTTACCTATCCTTGCAATGATGAGAGGAAATAACCTCGAAACATGCATGTATGCAGGTGGTCATTTTCAACATAATGAAGAATGATATTCCATGGCTTTATTTCAATTAGCACTTTGCAAGTGTCCTCCTGAGGACCATTGCACAAATGGATGACAGATGTTATTCAATGTCCGTAGGGGGAAGTAGTTGTTTTCTGTTAGATATTAGCCCCATTTTAACACTTTGTGGAAATATGTGGAGGGAAGGGTATTTTCGACCTTGTTCGAAACTATTTCTTTTCATTTATTTGATTCCTCTCCGATTCACACTTTTCAAACTTTGTTTGATATATCTTCAAACGTATTTAAAACGCAAATTTCGATTATTGAAATACAATACTGGGTATAAATCGTGAAGTAACAAATCTCGTCACAGAATTGAAGTACTTTTCAATCCATGAACAAACTCTACCCTCTTGGTATCTGACATACCGCCATTTTCGTGAGCATGAAGATAATATTCTCACAGAAAAATTGGAAACCAGTACTTGTCGATACTGATGAAAAATACATATCGGATCATGTTCCGTCAGAATTTATCTAAATATATTCCAGGAAATATTTCGCACAAGCCCTCTGGGATTTCATAGTCGACAGGATCATGTGAATTATTGAAATAAATTTTGTGAGATATCAAACAAGTAGTGAACTCGATTTGTTTGTGGAATGTACTGAAGTGAAACTGAATTTTTTGTAACGAACAACCGGTATAGTTTGTTAAATATTATGAATATGAGTTTTGTGAAATGACGTCTTGAAATTAATGAAATTGTTATTAAGTTGTTTTCTCTCATATGAATAAACTATAGTCAGGACATAGTCGATAAAACTTATTTAAAGTGGTTAGTTGAATTTGAAAATAATATAATAAACAGGGTATTCCATTTGAGAAAACTGATTTTCAGTATTTTTTTATAATTCCCCAAAAGAAAGTAACTCCTGAGCCTCCCTGTATGATGAAACTGATATCCAGTTCTTCGGCAGAATACCTAATGGCCTTATGCAGCTATGCCAAATTTCAATATTTCGAAAACGGTCACAGAAAGGTATGGTGAATTATCTGGGAAAGCTGTAAGGAATTCTACAAGGATATCAAAATTTTTATATAATATTTGGGGTTTTCTATTTGAAATAACAAAGTAGCTACTACTTTCTGACACAAGTGGCAACTCTGATTTGCTGAAAATAATTCAGACGGCTAGAGACTGTTTTATTTTCCATGCACACAAATTTTTGAAATGATCTTTTGTTCCGATCTCCTGAAACTTCTAATAGGCCATCGAATGTGGAATACCTTGTGTACGAGTCAAGACTCGTTTCGCGAAACAGTGCCCAGTATAAGTTGGTTTGACGTTAAGAAAACGCGAAAAGATTTAAAGTTGCTAAAACTGGTTCAAATTTGGAATATGAGTAGAAAACGAAGAAAGCAACAACTCTTTCTTATTGTTTTTGAATTACTGATAAATAACCTAACATTTCGTAGTTCTTCAGAAAAAATGATCACAGGTTGTGAGCTCTCAATGTACAATTAATGAATGATGAAAAAAAAAAATACATTATCGGGACACTGTACATATGACTTTGGATTCATGTACCCAAGTTCACTTTCATATCCAACTTCAGTCCCTGTAGAAAACGAAACTCCTCTTGGAGCAATTGCACCCGTGAAATTTGTCTTACTTCTGAGCAAATATAATTGTATTTTCTAGAAACAACTGAATCAGCTCACATAATTGCAGCCACTGAACGGCAGAGTTCACGCTTCATGCCATCAGTCAACAGACGTATGGAATTGTTTCACGTTACAATAATATTCAGTGATAGTATGCTGATGGATACGGAATCGACGATAATTGTTGGTAAACAAAATAGTTCATTCTAGATGGATTAATCCTAAACGAGGTAAAATTTGTTTGTGTAGCAAACTACCTGTAATATAATAATAATAAAATTTGAATCATTTCGTTATCAGTGTAGTTTCAATAGAATCATTTCGTTATTAGTGAAGTTTCAATAGATTCATTTGAGGAACTAGACTCTCTCAACCAACCATCGCCCGGAAAGAGAGAAAAAAAAACTAATGAAATATTGATATTCACTTTTCTCTAACATTCATCCAAACCATTCTGCTAAAAATGTTGGTACTGATGATGACTGTTCTAGGTGGAATGTTAGATACGCTATTCTAACAAAGAAACCGCTATTATATCGGGGAAACTTCAAAACAGTAAAATATCGAGATACTAGTTCCTCATTACCCAAACATTTCGTCCAAAATAGCTATACCATAGATTTTCAGAAAACCAAAACCATCGCCTCGATTCGAGCCGAAACTTCCAGATTCATAAAAGAGGTCATCAAGATTTGAATCGATAAAACTGTTTGAACATGACGGATGACACCCCAAACCCAAAATGGAAACCTCTTCGATAATCCCAACTACACAAGACACACCGCAGCAATCAATCATATTTTCTGGAAAGCAGATCCCGCCAGTAAGTACACAGCCAAACGCACAGCCGAAGAAGCGTACCAAAATCCAAATCCATTGAGTAGCCACTCACCCTACCAGTAATAAGGGGACCAACCTACATGTTCACCAGGTATAAATACCATTGCAGAGATATAAGACTCGCTCGCTTTTGTGCTCAGCAGAGTTTCCTCAGCATACGTTCCAAACCTTCAGAGAACAGACCTAGAGAAACTCTTCTCCGATCACAACCCGACAGTACCAATCGGGGACTTCAACGCGAAGTCAGCAGAATGGGACAGTCGACACAAAAACCGCCAAGGAAGAAACCTAGTCACTTCACTTCTTCCAGACTTCGAGGACATAGCATAGCATAGTAATAGCTCCACAAGAACCAATACACTATCCTGGCGCGGAGGGACACACCCCAGACACCCTGGACATCGCGAGACATTCCAGCTACCATAGAAATAGCAGTACTAGACGAAGGCTCCTCGGATCACAACCTGCCACCGTCATACCATTAAAGAAAGATAGTAGGCAAGATCACCACTTACGCTTTTGACAAGTGTCCAAAAGCTGTAAGAGTGACAGGGTAGGCTCGCAACTATGCTCCAGTGAAGAGGGGAGTGGGTTGAACAAAACAAAATGTCATGTGATATTAAAAAAAATGCGGGCGCCAGTCATATGAATGCTGAGTCTCCTGTGTAGATAACTTTACCAATTCCCATATAACACGAATAGTAATTTAGGCGAATGCCACACTCTTAAATGATAATCAGCTTATGATTGGAGTCATATAATATTACAAATGGTATGGGTTTTATGACCACATAAAAGTCAAAGTAGCTGAAGGCTCGATAGGAAGTACCAAAGATACTGTCAATGTGAATTGTAACAAAAAATATATAATATTATATAACATAAACTGTAGAATAGCCCAAGGCTCAGAATATCTAAGGGTAGTTACCCACAGTTATCTTACTCTATACAATATACCCCTTTCGGGTAGGATATTAAATAAAGCCTCTTAAGCTAGGTGCACCATACCTGTAGCGTTTACATAAATTCAGAGTTATAATTAAAAAGGTATATAATATCGAGTGAACTGGTTAACTTGCGTGCCACATCAGATTGGTTTCAGCCAGGCATTTACGGTGGAATCTACCAGGTGGAAGGATACCAGTAGTGAAGGTGCGAGGTACGGGTCAGCCTTCAGGGCAGTGACACCTGAATGAAAGATAAATTCTCCAGTCTAGCGATAACTATGCTAACACCAAAATAAGCTCCTCAGTCTAACGTATAAGTACGCTGATACCACGATGAGTTTCTCAGTCTCACGTATAAGTACGCTGACACCAAGATGAGTTTCCCCCCAGACGGCTAGTTCTCTGGGATGACGATAAGTACACATCCATCCATCCATCCATCCATCCATCCATGATGGGGTTAGAGTGGTTGCTCACTCTTCCTGGGGTGGCGCCTGCGTGGCCGCGGATCAGTGAGTCAATGTAGTCCAGTGGGATTTCCAAGTCTCTTTGCAGGAAGCGGATCTATCCTCGTACGTTGGCTGCCATTCTTAGACTTACGCGCATTGCCCCCATATGTTTGATGCGTACAGCATGATTGGTATCAGTATCGTCTTGATGAGGTGGATTTTTAGCTCCAGAGTCATCTTGCTACTGCACCCTATGAGTGCCCTAGCTTCGTCTTTGCGGCTTTTGCTAGCCCCAGTCTGTGTTTGACATGACTCTGAAAGGTCAGCTTCCTGTCTAGGATTACCCCTAGGTATATAGCCTCGTTTACCCAGGGGATTTGTTGGCCATTCATGATGGTGTTCCTGTCTAGTGTTCTCTGTCGCCGATTGAGCAGGATTGCTTTGCACTTCTTGGCGTTCATGCTGATTTTCCATCTGTTCAACTACACTTCAAGTATGCTCACTTGCCGTTGCAGTTTAGTCGTGACTCCCCTCTAGTGTGGTGACACGGCTATGACAGCCGTGTCATCCGCTTAGAGTCAAGTTTGGTTTGTGGGTGTACCACCTTTGGCATATCGGCTGTGAAGACTAGGTACAGGTGCGGAGAAAGTACTGCGCATTAGTTCATCTCATAGCTGTCTGGCTGTGCGATTTAATTCTTTTGGTTTCAGGCGGGAGCCCTTCTTGGAAGTCGTATTTAGGCACACGGGTCTCTTTCTAGCTGCGTTCCTTGGCTGTGCGAATTAACTGAGTGAATTCGGTAACTGCGGCTTGAAGCTGGTGGGTTGAATCTATACTGGGGATGTTAATAAGACCGTGGGCGCTTTGCTGGTACCGCGTCCAGTCGCAGGTCTTTTTAGTCCTGGGGGTGTCTTCCGCAGCTCCCTCTTCTATGACAAGTAGGATGGTTTGTAAAATTATTATTTTTCCACTATCAGCTACTCCAGAGTTTTAGTTATGAAATTGAATTCGATTTATATTTATTAGACTGATGCTTGAATTTGCCTACCTTAATAAAATCTAATTGTAATTGAAACATTATTTCTTCCGTAGTTTGTTTACTTTGGATATATTTACAGTCATTTCACATCTTTCATTATCTATACTTCCTCAAATTATTTGTATTTTCAGTGCTGTCTACTGTCAGAGGACACCTGTTCAGTTCAGTGACTGTCGCTGGGGCATAGATCACTTTTCCAGGTAGATACGACTCCTCTGTGATGTATCGATGGAAATGACCTTCAAAGGCCGGCGATGACATGAATTTAAAAATAAATCCATATCGTGATAATAGTTATCTGTCTGGACGAATTCCCGTATGTTTGAGTATTAGATAATGTTAGGTAATGAAATTTTGCAAAGAACATTTTAGAATCCTTTGTTGACATTTGGACACTTCAAGGAATGAAGTTACTTGGCAACTCCGCTGTGGTTCTTGATTTCGGTCTTAATAAAGGAGAAGAGAATGTCTTTTCGTTCTGTGCCATATGTGGGAGTGATGGAAAGTTTCAGTTGAATATTGATTATTGATTTCTGCAATCATCCAGTTAATGGGATTATTCTTTCAACTGAATTAATGTTTTCCTTAATTATTCACGTTGGTGATTTGATGGGAAGTTGATTAATTTTTGGAAAACATACCCAATAGGGGATTATAACCTCGTTTTCTAACCACATATTCTTCGGGTAAGCAGAACCCCCTAAATTTATCCTTTAAGCCTTTTGCAATTCGGTTTATTTTGTAGGCATAATTTTGGAAAATCGTGTAAATCAAGCCTGACGTCGTTGACCCATTGACTAGGAAAATAACATCTGTAGAGTAGCCTTCTAACAGGATCTTTCCCGCAGTTAGCACCAGGCCTTCTTAGAGGCATACTTATCGCTAGACTGGAGAATTTATCTTTCATTCAGGTTTCACTGCCCTGAAGGCTGACCCGTACCTCGCACCTTCACTACTGGTATCCTTCCACCTGGTAGATTCCACCGTAAATGCCTAGCTGAAACCAATCTGATGTGGCACGCAAGTTAACCAGTTCACTCGATATTATATACCTTTTTAATTATAACTCTGAATTTATGTAAACGCTACAGGTAAGGTGCACCTAGCTTAAGCGGCTTTATTTAATATCCTACCCTAAAGGGGTTTATTGTGTTGAGTAAGATAACTGTGGGTAACTACCCTTAGACATTCTGAGCCTTGGGCAATTTTACAGTTCATGTTATATAATATTATATATTTTTTGTTATAATTCACCTTGACAGTATCTTTGGTACTTCCTAATAAGCCTTCAGCTACTTTGACTTCTATGTGGTCGTAAAACACTTGTCACCTTATGTAATATTATATGACTCCAATCATAAGCTGATTATCATTTAAGAGTGTGGCATTCGCCTAAATTACTATTCGTATTATATGGGAATTGGTAAAGTTATCTACACAGGAGACTCAGCATTCATATGACTGGCGCCCGCATTTTTTTAATATCACATGACATTTTGTTTTGTTCAACCCACTCCCCTCTTCACTGGAGCTTAGCCGCGAGCCTACCCTGTCACTCTAACTGCTTTTGGACACTTGTCAAAAGCGTAAGTGGTGATCTTGCCTACTATCTTACTTTAAGTGTATGACGGTGGCAAACTGTCGCCCAAACGTTTAAGGGTACATAAGTCATCGAATATTTTTTCGTTTTTCTCTATAATATAGGGTGATTCAGTTGCACGGTATATTTCTTTCTCATTCGATGATATGCTATCATTATTTTTTCATATTGATTTATTATAATCATGTGATCTACCTATACAGGGTGATATAAACAGTCAATATGATATCTATATTTTTTCCCTTTATTTGACAGGCTTAAAGTGCTATATTTATACAGGGTGACACTAATAGTCTGTGTATAATTCTTGGTATTGTTGTGGTATTTATATACAGAATGACACATTTTCAGTGCCCAATCATATATTAATATTTTTTCTCTGATAGAGAAAGATTGTGGTTTAAAGATTTTTTCTCTTGGAGGGTAGTATTAACTTTTTGGGGAAACTTTGTTCTTTATGGAAGGCAAACTTACATGAAGTTGTGCAAAAAGCTTTTCTGGAAATGGGTGATAAACTTGGATGTGCAGATCTAGTCCATAATGTCATCAAAACTTCTGCTCCACCTATCAAGCAAAGGTATTATCCGGTCAGTCCGGTAAAGCAAACACACGTTGATGTAGAATTGAAGAAGGAATTGTTGAACGATCAACCAGTCCTTGGTCATCTCCCATTGTATTAGTTAAAAAGAAGGACAACTCTTACAGATTTTGTGTTGACTATCGGAAATTAAACCAAGTGTCAGAACGTGATGTGTACCCATTACCCTATATTTCGGCAACCTTAGACAAGCTTCTGGATGCAAAATTTCTTTCGTCAATGGACATCAAATCAGCATATTTTCAGGTCCCTTTGGCTGAATCGTCTCTGCCTTAGACAGCTTTCACTGTTCCTAATCGAGGTTTATTTCAATTTCATCGCTTACCGATGGGTTTATCCAATAGTCCAGCTACTTTTCAACGTTTTGTTGGCCAGATATTAGGTTCAGAGCTTGAGTCACATGTTTTTGTGTACTTGGGTGACATTATCATTGTCACCCAAACATTCGAGAAACATATTGAAATATTGACTTAAGTGTTTTCGCGTTTGAAAAAGGCCAATCTTACAGTTTCGAAGTAAAAATGTCACTTTTGCCGACCAGAACAATTATATTTGGGTTACATTGTAGATGCTACTGGTTTGAGAGTAGATCCTGAAAAAGTCCGAGCCATTATAGATATCCCTATTCCCGAATGCGTTTTGGAAGTTCGACGTATACTTGGTTTGGCTTCATGGTATAGGCGATTTGTACCAAACTTTTCAACCCTCTTTGCGATTTGTTGCGTAAGAATAAAACCTTCAGTTGGAGTGCAGATTGCAATGATGCCTTGAACAAGTTGAAAGAATGACTTATAAGTGCAGCGGTATTATCGTGCCCTGAATTTTCACTGCCTTTTGTAGTTCACGCAGAAAGTTCGGGATATGGCCTTGGCGTTGTTTTAACGCAATCGCATCCTGATGGTGAGAAGGTGATATGCTATCTATCTAGGTCTCTTACTCGACAAGAACCTAATTGCTCTACCATCGAACGTGAATGTTTGGGAGTTCTGTGGGGAAATGATGAAAAACTAAGACCTTACCTTGAAGGATCCCATTTTACGGTCATCAGTGACCATGCGAGTTTATTGTGGCTCGACAGGTTAAAATCTCCTACTGGTCGACTGGCTCGTTGGGCTGTACGTTTTCAACAATTTGACTATACCATTATTCATCGAAAGGGGAAAGAACACGTCGTACCAGACGTTATCTCGTGCTGTTCCTATTGTTGATGCTCTCAATTCTTTTTGTTCAGATGAAAACACCTCATCTTCTGTTGGTAAAGGCGATAAATGGTATCAAAGAATGTTCGAGAAAATATCCAAGTCACCAAAAAAATTTCCTCCTTTGCAATTTTTCCAAGGGAAACTTTGAAAAAATTTGACACCTTGTGTCCCAGAACTTGCTACCGTTTCTGATCATTGGAAGGAAGTAGTGCCTCTTTCTCTGAGGAAATCATTGATTGAGCAAATCCATTCTGTATTGCTTCATGTTGGCGATTTTTAAACTTTTAATAAACATGCTGAACAGTATTATTGGCCAAAGATGCGTTCTGATGTAGCTTCTTTTATCCGTCAGTGTAAAACTTGTCACTCCATCAAGCCTGAGCAGAAACGCCCTCCAGGATTAATGATAACCCCTTTTCACTGGAGCATAGCCGCGAGCCTACCATGTCACTCTAACAACTTTTGGACACTTGTCCAAAGCGTAAGTGGTGATCTTGCCTACTATATTTCTTTAATTGTATGACGGTGGCAGGTTGTGATCCGAGGAGCCTTCGTCTAGTACTGCTATTTCCATGGTAGCTGGAATGTCTCGCGATGTCCAAGGTGTCTAGGGTATGTCCCTCCGCGCCAGGATAGTGTATTGGTTCTTGTGGAGCTATTACTGCATGCTATGTCCTCGAAGTCTGGAAGAAGTGAAGTGACTAGGTTTCTTCCTTGGCGGTTTTCGTGTCGACTGTGCCATTCTGCTGACTTCGCGTTGAAGTCCCCGATTGGTACTGTCGGGTTGTGATCGGTGACCTTTCGAAACGTATGCTGAGGAAACTCTGCTGAGGACAAAAGCGAGCGAGTCTTATATCTCTGCAATGATATTTATACCTGGTGAACATGTAGGTTGGTCCCCTTATTACTGGTAGGGTGAGTGGCTCCTCAACGGATTTGGATTTTGGTGCGCTTCTTCGGCTGTTCATTTGGCTGTGTTCTTACTGGCGGAATTTTCTCAGTTGGTGGGATCTGCTTTCCAGAAAAAATTATTGATTGCTGCGGTGTATCTTCCGTAGTTGGAGTTATCGAAGAGGTTTCCATTTTGGGTTTAGGGTGTCATCCTCCATGTTCAAACAGTTTTATCGATTCACATTTTGATAGAAATATTTGCGATTAAACTAGGCCACACATAATTATTTGATTTGTATGATGTGTTGCATAATTTTGAGACTTTCGAAAAGATTCAGTTATGTAATGGCATTTCTATGTAAAAATGGCTACCTTCGGTAGTATTTTTCGCGCTGTATGTCTTTCCAGATATGTGTGATTATAACCCTCACTATGCTGAATAACATCCAAAACAGTAATGTTCTGCATCGCAAAACTCATTTTGTCCCATACTTCCTTTCGTGGTTGGGGCACAATTAAAAAGTGTATGAATTATTTTTATTAGGTTTGCAATATAAAGGATGATTTATTCGCCGTAATCCGTAATTGTTTCAACAACGGATGTAACAGCGTTGTGGTGGTTGGTCTGAAAGTTTTTCAAAGAAAGATTTACGAGCTTTGGTCGGATTGCATGTGAACAACGTCAAATCAAGAAAGAAATACTGTTCAACCAATTTCGAATCGAACGGCGATATTTCAATTTTTCATGCAGAAATCGTTTTACGTTGAGCCAGTTACTGTTATTTATGTTTGATCGCAAAGTTTCGAATTGAGTAACTAGCATTTTCACTCATATCAAGTGGTGGATATCAAATTCGTATTTCAGTTCGCGTCATATAAATAAGCGATATCAATTGGCGAAGTTGATGAACCAGTTTTGAAATAAGTGTCATTCGGAATATATTGTTCAAATTTTTTTACGATTCATAGTGGTATCACACAATGTGAAGGAATATTGTATGTCCCCTTTACCACTTTATCACGTACCAAATGCGAATTTCTATAACAAAGAAATATAAGGTACTAGTACGGTGAATACTTTCTCACCAAACTTTTTTTTTAACTTTTTCTACGTTCATGCTGAAACCAAAACTTTGTTCGAATCAAACGTCTGTCAGAAAACAACCACTTCCCTGACTAATACCACGACGGACTTTGAACTACATCTGACAAATATTTGTGCAACGTTCTTCCAAGAAGACCCAATTGCATGTGCTTGTCTTGTGATTAACCAGAGGATTATGCTTGCAGTCATGCATGTTTCAAGGTTTATTGCCTCTCATCAGTGACAGGGTAGGTCGGACAACATTATAATTGTCCTGTACCTGTTAACCGTTTAACTACTGTTTCCCCACGGATAACACTACGACCCACAACAAAGTTGATCGCAGCGCCGTGCCATCCGCACGGGAAATCAAGAACAAGACAAAACACTCCCAACTATCACAGACTCCGGGAAGAGTAAACTGTGATCATTCGAACGAAGTTCGAATATATTGTGCCAGATCTGAATTATTCATGATAATTAGTTTCATGTAAACCAGTCCAGAGTATAGCAAGGTAGCTTGTATCTGCCCGAAGGTTCTAGTAGATTCAGCACGTCTCATTTCCCATAACACTCGTAGCGCTGCGCTCTGCCAGTAGATACAAGCCGAGACCGCATATAACCTCAACAAGTAGAAATACAATGCATTTATAGCCTCAGGGGATCACTACATGATCTGGGGCTCTATTCTTGACACTCATCGCATCTGTACGATACGTAAGGCTACAAAGGACCTATTTGCAAATTTTTTCTGAAAATGCTACTCCGCAGAGACGTGCAAAGATTTCAATTCTCGCATGGAAATGCATTTGGCAACAACGTAATTATTCTGGAAAATAGGTTGAGTTATGACGTGTTTTGGTGTTGTTTTGAAGTTATGAAACCCATTGTTCATATTTGAACATTATTGAATAATTCAAGTATGGTTGTTGTTTCCTTGCTGTTTTTGCAAGATTCGATCATCTGAATGAAAGAACTACCAATGTTATTGCTAGAATGAAAAAAAAATAACACCCTAAGCTTTCATATTAAAAATTTTCAAATGACTTCACGCAGGAGGTAGAAGAGGAAGCTATTCTATTAATTCCAAAAAAATGGTTATGTTGACAATGATTATAAGATGAAAATATGATAAAGTGCCTCTTGCAGAACATGAGGTTTCAGTAATAAACAAAGTTGTGCTGAGCACCGATAAAAAGTGCTTCGAGTACTAAGCACTAAGCACTCTTGAAAAGTGCTCGGGAGTCTCGAGCACTGCACACTTTTTTCATAAAGTGCTCGCGATTACTGAACACTTTCAAAGAGTAATTCGATTTAGCGAGCTCTAAGCACTAAGCACTTTTCAAAAGGGCGAGATTGAGGTGGGCGTTCAATTTCGTGTATTCCAAGTTCATATTGCATTTGGAAACGGTTTCACTTGGAAAACTCAAATTTGGTAGGTGAACTCAAAAAGGATTGGAGTACTTATTGATTGACATTGATTTGATATCGATAATTGAGACTTTTTTGGTCGGCAATTGAAGGAAATGATTTAATACCTGCTTTTGTTTTATTTCAATAGAAAGACCCATAGAAACAGTGCAACTTCCAACTGATAGGGCGGCGAATAGCCAAATTGGAATGTAGAGCGGTGCGAAATAGTTCATACCTTAGCAAGATTCTCACTGATTTCTTAGTTCGGCAGTTTTTGGATAGAAAATACCATTGTATAGTATATTTCATTCATGTCAGAGCGTGCTGCCGTAAGAATGAAATGCGAATGTGTTTTTGATAACCATCGGTAGACGCTAGACGGGGAAAACTAGTCAGATCGAGAAAATGAAATGTTCATATTCATAAACGTTAGATTTTTTTAAATTTGTTTTTTTTCTGCTCAACACTGACATAATTTTCAGTGGTTGAAATCCCAGATAAGAGAAAATGAGTCAGCAAAATCAGCATATATATATATATATATATATATATATATATATATATATATATATATATATATATATGCTGATTTTGCTGCCTCCCAATCGGAGCGAGAGGCAGGGGGTTGGCGGATCGTTACGTTCAGCGGAGTGAGGCAACTTATATATTTATTCGGTAAACTTTGTTTAAGGTAACAAATCAGATATGAAATCAAAATATTGTAAAACAAAGTCGCTTTTTCCTTCTAACTACTAAACGGCTGAACCGATTTTGATGAATTTTCGGTCTATAGATTCGTCTTGATACCGCAAGTGACACTTATAATATTGAAATTATAAAAAATTAAAATAGCGGATTTTTGCACAAAATCCAAATGAGAAGAGTACAAACAGTCAAGTTCTAAACTATTGATAACAAATGTGAGTTGATATTAAACTTCAATAACCCTCTTGCATTGTTCAATTCTTTCGACCTCACTCAGAAAATCAAAGATGTGATTGTGCCAGCTCTGGTAATAAACCATGAACCATCAAGTTCTCAGACATTTCAAACACTGAAACAAAGTCAAACACGGTAATGTAAAAAAAGTTTTCTCGCGCATTATGAAAAAAAAATGTGCATGCATCTGATGAGTATTACAGGGTTTGACTGTTAATGACAAATAATATGCAATATAGATGACAAAAAATATGATTTCGGAAATGACTAAGAAAAATCTGCTGCTGCCCTTTAGGTTTATTAGAAACATTTTGTTAATTTTAGAAAAGTGATACATAATTTATTTCTGTATCTGAATAGTATTTTATAGAGTTACTTTTATCCCTATTTGGGACAGAGATATTGATCAAAATATACCTAACTGACATGGAAATTCATATGCCGTTTATTTTTGCAAAAAATATAAAACCAGAATCAATTTATTCATCACAAAAATGTACAGATGAACTCAGTCAATAAGGACTAAAGACAAATGCATATTTTTCGGACTAGTCAAAAATGTAAAATATATAGGTAAATACAAAACAATACATGCAATTACAATAAATTAAATAACATTTTTAAAGTTGAGAAACTCGTCTATGCTATGAAATATTTGTTCTCTCAGAAAACATTTCAGTTCAGTTCCAAAAGAGGAATTACATTTATATTGTTCATCACAAATGATTATGAACTTATTATAAAGTTTAACTCCTATGTAGTTAGGTGAGTTCTGGCAAATTTTTAGTCGAGAGTAGCTCTGGTGAATGTTTCCTTTGATTCGTGCAAGTCCTTGTTTTTTTTTTGAAGCTGTATTGATTTTCTTTAATATCTGAAAGATGTATGAATGTATGTTTGTATTTGTGAGCTTTTAAATAAGTCTCTACAAGTGGACATTGTATGTACATTGAACATAGATCTCTTTATATTTTTTTCTTTGCTCTGAAAGACTTATCAACATGTGAAGATAAACCAAATAATACTAGCCCATATTGTAAAACTGACTGAACAAGTACAGTAGTTTTGGTTCATCGAAGGAAACAGAGTCTCTCAGATGCCTTATCATATAACAACAGGTGCTCAATCTGGAGCAGTTTTTAAATGATCAATTTTTGATCAAGATTAATACTTATAAATTTTATAGTTTCTATGGATTGTATTGATTTGCCAGTGACATGTAGGAAAAGATTATAATCAGGAGTATATACAATCTCTTGGTATAAACCTCATATAATATGTTTTTGAAACATTCAATTGCAGACCGTTCTCAGTACAATATTCATGGAATTGTTTAGAAACTCCATTACTATTTGTGAATAGTTGTTCTATATCACTTTTAGACATCAAAATGTTAGTATCATCAGCATATAATATGATTTGATCGGGATCATTGCAGCATTTTTTATATCTGATGTGAATATTATAAAGAACAGGGCTCCCAATATTGAGCTTTGAGGTACTCCTGAGTAAGATTATCTTGTTCGTGATTTTGTGTTATCAAACATTGTTATTTGTATACGCTCAGATAAGTAGGACTGTGCCCAGTCAAGAGGTATTCCACGCACGCCAGCAGCCTCTAACTTAAGCAGCAATAGGTCCCGGGCAATCGTATCAAATGCTCGGCTTAGATCATAAAATAGACAAGATGTGTTTTATTTATTAATAAGTAAATATTCCAAATAATTTGTTAGCCTTTGACAATATGCTGACTCAAAAATTTTAGAAAACTAGTTTTGATTACATATAAGTCTGTAGTTTTTTATGTCATCAACGGATCCTTTGTTCCTAAAAATAGGTACTCCTTTGGATTTTTTCAAGTTTGGAAGAATTTCAAGTGAGAACGACTCATTCATCAGGTGACACAGTGGTTCAGCAATGAGTGTGACAATTGATCTGATAACTCTACCGTCAATATCATCTGAACCAAGTGTAGATAGTTTTTCTAAATATTGATATAATTTTTTCTGGCGTTGTTGGTGTTAGAAAGGAACTGGTAGTGGCTCCCTCGATGAACCTATCATAGTTCGGTAGATGTTGATTTAGATTCCAATCAGTGAAATAATCATTTACATGATTTGATTGTTCAGAAGGAGTTCATCCTTTCAGAATTCCAGCAAATGCTTTTCTTGATGATCCACTATCTTTACCTTCTTTAATGATTTTTCAACTCCCACGTTGGCACATAACAGACATCTGACCACGCAAATAAGTACATCCTTGTGGCAATGGATTACTTCAGCAAGTGGGCCGAAGCCTTTGCCCGCCCAGCCAAGAAGCCATTACCGTCGCCGACGTCTTAGAGGAGTGGATATTCGGTGTTCCATTGCAGCTCCATTAGGACCAAGACAGTTTGAAGACCACAAGAACAGTATAGGATTCAACTAGCCAAATCCCTGCTAGTATTGTTTTGGACTGAGAGCAGCGATTACCCTATAAACTAGAGTTTGAGACCTTACAAATTTGGGGAACTCGTGGAAAGATCCGTACAAGATCTTGAAGAAAATAAACGACATCGTCTACTGCATCTTTGAGCCACCCCGGGGGCAACCTGGTCGTTCATTTCAATGGGGCGATTCCCCACGACACTCAGAAAACCGAACGAGGAGATGACATTCAAGAAGTTCATGACGTAGTTCACAGTGTGGCAGAAGATCTTCAATTATCCGAACACATCGCTGTAGTGAGTGGAGATAAGTTACTCTTCAGTTCGCAAATTGACAGAGTTGGCTTGGCGATAGTGATATAAATTACTGTAGTTATTTATAATGAATAAGGAGTTTTAGTTCACGATACCAAATGAATTTGTGGATTATTCCATATGTCATGTATGAGATCTTGAACGATTCAACAAACTAAAATAAATATTTCAATAATTGTTATTACAGTCATTTGTCTTGTTGTCCAAATTGTTATTTTGAATTTATGATTCCTGTTTTCTGCAACTCATTATATTTGTGTGATTCATTTCACTATAGAGTCTACTTATTAATGCTTTAAAAATAAATCGCCTTTTCGTTGATGGCAATATATCCATTCCCTGTTTCTTTTGAGCCCCCTTTTAAAATGGTGCACAAAGAAATTAGAAATCTTAGAACGGAGCAAAAGTTGCACCATCAGTTATGAAAGCCGTAATCTCACCGGGAAGCCACTTCTGCAGCGCCGTACATATTTATTAGCCGATCTTCAGTCAAGACTTTCTGAATATTCATTATACTTATATCAAGGTACAAAGCAGCCTGAAGCTTGCGTATTCCCATCTTCTTGTAACATTCATACCGTGCATTGGGAAATATTGTGAAGCGGATATTTGTGAAGGGGACATTTTCAAACGATTTGTATTGCTACTAAGTTTCTGGATCTAAATTATTATTGGGTACCCTTATATCTTAGACAGAGAGGTGAAAGGACTTACTTTTCAGAATCAAATTGTGTATTATGTTACTATAGTGATGTTTTGAAAACGAAAGCAGATGTAGGCACCAAAACATCAACTTTTTCAGAAAGATGAAATAACCATTTCGTTATTTTGAACTTATATGAAAAAATATGAGGGATTATTTCATCACAGAGCCAAAAAAATGTGTACACTAGTCCTAGATTTCTTCAGATCTCTTTGCGCGAATCAATTCAGTTCAGAGTATCATTGGTAATTGGTTCGATCCGAATCAAAAAGTCAAGTACACAGATATACCAAATATAATACGCCGCTCAGCTAAGCCATGTGACTATGATATAGCACAAAAATCGTTCGTTGAATACTATGCACCATCTGCTCGCTAAGCTCCGATTTCACAGAACTGAACGCTCCTTATGGAGTATTTTTGATAGTTATCACTTTTTACTTCTTGTTTATCCTCCATCTATCATTTGCTAGTTGGCACCTGTCATCCATTGAATAACATCCGTCACCAGTCACTTATCATATGTCTCATGTCATCCATTGCCAATCATCTGTCCCCAACCAGCTCATATACGTCACCTATAGTTTGTTATCTGTCAGTTGTCATTTGCCACGTATGACCAGCCATATGATTCCTGGGATTCCGAACTTTCGATTCGATCACGAACGAACGAACGATTAACGATTCGAACTTCAGACGACAAGAAGTAATCGTCGGGTGTTCTCGGTATCGGTTTTCGATGAAAATGAATGTACTTAACATGATCGTAGATTGTAGAAAATAAGAAGAAATGAAAAAATATAGTTGCATTAACGTCTGTCATTGAATTTAAAATCCAGAATAAGTTTTTGGCATACCAAACGGGAAGATGAAAATTAGAGGTGAATTAAAAAAATGTGGACCATCCGGGATTAGAACTCGGGACCTCTTGGTTTGATTGGAAATTTCCTGTAAATACCTACCTAAATGACATTCTTGGACGATTCGACTATAATAATTGATTCCCAATAAAATCTTTGTTTGATTTCGGTACTCGAATACTCAACACAATAAAATCAACATGGAACGGTAAGATGATGAATTAAACCGCATTAAACATAAAATTCTGAATTGATAATTGACATAATCTCGACATTCTCAATATTTTTTATTACATCTGCTAGTTTTATATGATTTTTAATTTACATTATTAGTTGAAGGAGTCCAGAATATAGATTGAACATTTTATTCTGTGAAGGAAATTCATTTGTTGATTGTTTGTTTTTGCGCTTAATTCTACCTTGTATATGTAGGTACCTAAGGGTTCCTTGAATCTAAACGAGAGTAACAAGAGGAGAGGTATTGAACTGAAATTGCAAATGTATTGATTAAGTGCAAGTTTGTTGCAACTTTCATATACCTACTCTGCAAGTTTGCTGTAAGAAATTTGTAATCACTGCGCATACCTGTAGGATGCTATAAAGTAAATGTTCTATACCTAGCTATTTTTATTTAGAAAATATAAGCATGTTATATTAGGGGCAAGTTTTTATGATAGGTAGGTGTACTTCTACCAATTCCAATTAACTTTGAAAAGATAATCGTGACCGTTGTTTATTGTTTAAGAAGTCGAAATGCATCGCAGAATTTAGACTTCGGCGGCCCATAGGCAGAGCATTTGGTGGATGCCCTCAAATACAAACAAACAAAACAAACAATCTACTTAACTTACCTCTAGAGCAGTCTAGGGGGTCTTTAAAATACAAACCAAAGAAGACGTGCAAAAGTTAAACTTATACCGCGTTCTTAAAAACTAGGCGAAACTTTGTTTTCTACCATCAACATAAAAAATCAACAATAACATAAACCTTTGGGGAATAATATTTACAGATTCATTACCCATACCCACTTACCAAAAAGAAACGAGTTTATTTAGTTACTCAGTCAATACACCTGTTGACGTTTGATACTCAACTGCCTATACAAAAAACCAGTTTATTCATGTTGAGCGAGGTACATACGTAAGCGCGCATGCGCGCTCAAGCTGGTGGCGCGGCGGCGGCGAGCGGCGTGACTTTTTCGATAGAGAGAACGAAACGCCGCTCTATAGCTTCATAAACGCGTCTAACTCGCTTTCGCAATGGAAAAAGTCCCGCTCTTTTAATGGCAAAAATTATTCGCGCGCCGTGTGACACGCCTTTTTCCGCTGTTGCTATTGGTCTAGCGCGGCGCGGTAGAATGCGCGAAAGGCAACATTTGTGTTCATATTTCGTGCTGCTTGATCACGCAGATATTTAAATGTAAACTTTTCCCGCTCAAAGATAAAAATAAGTTTTTCCTTTAACTATTTGTAACAAATCTCAGTATTTTTTGTTTCTACTGAGCCTTTATTGATTTAAATTAATTTAATTTTTTTTTGGTGCGGTGACGGCCCATAGGCAACTGCCGAATTTAGGCACTGTCGAATGCATTTATAGAAAGTTTGGACATTTCCAGTTTTCTATCTATAATTTCAATGAATTTGTTAGACAAATTGCCTGACTATTTCTGTAACCATTCATCCGCTGTTTTTGAAGCATTTAAAAAATAAAGAAATTTGTAATCGCAATAGGTAACCTACCTCTATATAATACTTTCGATGCAGCCTCATCTTTCATTGCAGTGTATAAATTATATCAGTGGCATAAAATTTGATATTGCAGTAAACCGGGATAGGTACCTATACCTATCTACCTAGATAGGTATAATACTCTATAATAATGTTAATAATTATTGTACTGCAGTTATGTACACTACTCCTATTATTATCATTAAAAGAAGTATCATTAATTGTTAATGTATATCTTTATTAGGAATCCATTCTTGCATAGTGTTGGTTCCAGTAATTCTGTGTTGCATTTTCTGTTGGAATTTAATTCAAAGGAATACGTACATTTGGTGCATATACTTATTTGTATCATTATAGGAACCTATATATCCTATTCCTTGAACTCGTTAATAATATTAATATCTCCAAAAAATATTGCAACAGTTGTAATGGTACCTTGTAATAATAATAAAAAAGTTGTTAAAATTGTTTCCGTCAACCGGTTGTACCTTTACGAATACAACCTAAAGAAATACTCAAAAGAATTCCCCATTTTTTCAGCCACTTAGCCACTTTGCCATGCCCTTTTCCACATGAAATTCATTATCAACTCCCAGTAAACTTTTGGGTTGCTCGCTCTGAAAGCCATTCTGAATGAAAAATCCCTACTGCAGAAGAAGGTAAAAAACGGGATGAAAACAAATACACAAGCAATAATGACCACTAAAAAAAAGAGTAACACATATATCAGACCAAAATAGATATACTGACGACAAGAAAATAGTTGTCGTCAACTAATCATAAAATGTAGGCAATTTACAACACATCTTCGAACGTCATATAGCTTCGGAATCATCAAAATCGTCTAGACGACACCAATGAGGCCTAATCGTCACTTCGGAATCCACTTTTCGTCAACTAATCGTCAAAAATGTTGGCTATTTGCAACACATATACGATCGGCGTATAGGCTCGGAATCGTCAAATTCGTGTAAACGACACGATTCATGCTCGATCGTGACTTCGGAATCCCGGCCCAGCTAATTTCGCGATTTGTCACCTCCCATAAGTCACCCTTCATTTATCACTTATCATTCGTCATCTGGTCCTTTCAATTGTTGCTTATTAAACTGCACCGACCCATCATACCTTAACCAACTCCTCTGAGTTTTCTGTCAATGTCTTTCCTCTTAAACAGGAATAACAACTGGGACCCTATTCTTGTATTTCTTGAATGTATTCGAATTCCATTTAATGTTCAACACCAATACGCATATATACAGGGTGACCCAGAGTTAAACCGTCAAACATTCAGAATCGGTTTTTTAGGCAAAAATAAGCTTTTTTCACATGTGTCCTAACTTGCTTCGTTTTCCATATATAGGGTGTCAAAGTTTTTAAATAAAATCAGTTTTTCATTAATTACTCAAGAACTTTTGGACTAATTTTTTTTGTGAATAGAGATAAGAAACAAATTGATAAAACAAATTAAGTGTATTTTGGAGTGCATAATTGAAAAAAATTAACACAAATAAAACAGTGGGGTACAATAATTTATCCTAATATTTGATAGATTACCGTTTGGGACGCTACTGAAACTAATACTCATTCCAAGTAAAATAACAGAAGCCCCTTAGTATCTTGAATAAGAATGTCAAGGTTTCTGAGTGTTCAATGAAAAACTGATTTTTTATAAAAAATTTGGCACTCCATATCTCGGAAACGAACCAAGTTAGGAAACCATGCTTATAAAAAATATATTATTTTTGTCTAAAAGCCTGATTGTGAACGTTTGGTGGTTTAACCCTGGGTCACCCCTTATATATTGTACCAGAGTCAGTGATTTAATAAGATATTATTGATTATGTGGGAAATAGGTCTACAAACATAATTTTTTATTTCTTTCAAAATTTCTGCTGTTATTTTGTCAAAGCCAGGAGATTTATTACATTTCAATTCCGTAATGAGTTCACTGATTTCTTTTTCATCCGTAGGTGTTAGAAATAAATATTGTTCTTTGATGTTCCTTTTTGGTTGATAGTTATTATTTTTTATTTTGCTAGCAAGATCAGCTCCAACACTGGTGAAGTATTTTACAAAAGCATTGGCCATTTCTGAATTTTCATTGGTAGTTGTGCCATCATTGATTTCAATTTCTTTTATAATTTCTGTGTGTTTTTTAGAGTTTGTTATTTCCTTTACAATATCCCAGACATTTTTATTATCATTAGAGTTTTCCAAAATTTTATTTTTATAGTAATTACTTTTGGCAGATTTAAGTAACAAATTCAGCTTATTTCTGTAAGATAAGAATTGCCGTTTTAAGTCATTATCATCAGGACTTCTCTTCGAGGCTTTGCACATTTTATCTCTATTTTTAATAGAATTTAGTATTGCTTCTGTTATCCACGGGGTCCTCTTCTTTTTATTATGATTTATCTTTATCTTAGTTCCACTCTTTTCTAATGCTTTCATCATTCTTTCATAGAAAATATTTGTTAGTTCGGTAACATTTTTTATTGTATAAACATTGCTCCAGTTTACGCTTTCCACAAGTTTTTTTAGTTTATTTATATCAGTTATTTCCTTGTATCTGGATTCATTTTCTCTTTTAATTATTTCTTTGAAGTTCAAATTTAATATAATGGGGTAATGATCTGTTATCGGTGTTCTTAATACGAACGGCTTTAAGTTATCATCTGGTGATTTTGCTTTGATAAAACAATGTTCAATACAACTTTTGCTGTCACCTTGAACCCTTGTATATTCATTGATTGCTGATATAAAATCATACTCACTCATTATGTTTAAGTAATTTTCGCTGATAGTGTCTGATATTATTATGTTTATGTTGACGTCTCCAATGAATATATCAAAATACCGGCAAAATTAGATAGACTTAATTGAATGTAAATTTATGAAAATCACGGTCACACTTACCCACCCGAAATTACCTTATAGGGATTCAAGGTGTATCTAATAACTCATTCTTTGTATAATAACCAGTAAATATTCGTATATTTCTGAAAATCTTGTCCCGGCTTATCATTATTACACATATTTGGGCCAATGGAACAAATAAATAATCACACTCCTAAACAAAAAATATCAGGTATATACAGACCTGACATCAATTACTGCAAAAATTTTTGCAAGTGATTATAAAGTAATGTTAGGTTAATCAAGAACCTATCTCGGATGCCGATATCACACTGAGAGCTGAGAAGGTACCAAAGCCCATATGCACCTTGATAGCGTATGTCGGAAAAAATCAGTACTTCGAAACCTGAACGGCGTCAATTTGACTCGGCGTCTGTGGTTACGGGCTACCTATTTTCTACTTTGTTCTAAGAAAAAAAAACAACTGCTCTTCTGTAGCGAAAATACAAAAACTATTATGAAATATATTCAGAATTGATCAAAACCAGATCAAAAAAATGTTCCTGCTGCGCATGTATTTAGTCTATGTACAGTGATTTTTAAAATGATTGGTAGGATTACTTTAATACAATATACTGTGATATTGTGAGGTTGTGAGAAACCAAGACCTGCACCTCAAAAAGTTTCACCATTGTTGAAGAAAGCGATATATGAGCCTTGAACTTAGTCAAAAATTACATTGTACCACTACAAACAGGATGTAAACAACGTAGGTTTTTTTTAACCTACAGAAATAATAAATGCACTGAGTTACCTGTAGGTGAAAATGTGTTCCTTCCTTCTATCATAGCGAAATACATTAATTTGGAAAACCCGAAAGGTTACACCGGAGATTGTCTACGCCGAACGTCGTCAACGCTTCTTGTTCAAGGTGGTGCTTCCTTTGAAACACTAAAATTACACGGAAAATGGAAGAGTATTACGGTAGCGGAGAGCTATATTGAAGGAAGTATCTCCACGAAGGACAAAATTGCTAATATGATAGCCCATTCCGTTTCCGAAAAAGAAAATGTTATCTTTCCGAACGAAACTCACAGAACTTCAAACTTGGTACTAATTTTTCAGGAAAATTGGAAAATTGTAATTTCTATTTGAGAGAAAATAATTAGTCCATCTTTTATGCACAGTTATAAGTAAAACTTTTTTGGGTAATAATATAGGGGGATCATTCGAGAATATACTGAATAATATACATGTTATTCAAAATTCTATAATTAAACTAATTTTTTCAAAATCTAGACGATTTGATACTAGACAATTTTGTATTGAAATTAAATTACTTGATTTTAGAAGCCTCTATGCATACCAATGTCTCGTTTGGATATTTTCCAATAAATTAAATTACTGTACAAATAAATCAAAAAATACTAGATATACACAACATTTATCTATACCCTTTTCAAGAAATGCCATACTCAAAGAACAATATTTTATTATTAAATTTATTTATTAAACTTCAAAATGAATAAAACAAACTTTAAACATATTATGACTCTACTGAAAAACACAGCAATAAGAAATAAATTCGTAGTTTGTTAAAATACTGTTTGAGACTAACTCATAATGCCCTCCATAACGCCACAGGCGTTGGGTCTGTTAATAGCAACCGTTGCCAAGGTATTATAAAGCAGTAATAGACAAGTGAAAAATAAATTAATTATACTTCATCCAATCAAAATATATTAATCATAAGGAAAGTTTTCCTTTCCTGAAGCTGTTGACCATCTCTGTATTTTTAATCATCTACTTAATGACATCAAAGAATGTTATATACACGCGTTTTCCCTGCTCTGAATATTTCACCCTGAAATACCCTTGCTTCTAAATATTTCACACAACGGGCGTCGCGTTGGTTTTAAGGCTTGCAGAATAAGTTTTCAATTCATATGGAATGTCATGAAGATTCAACATTTCTCAGATGTTGTTCAGACCCGGATTGTTTGTCAAAGGTAATTCGCGTGGAATGTGGACTATCTCGAGTTGACAGGTTGAACATATAAGACTAACAAACACATTCAACTATTTAACTGAGGAAGTTATCAGTGAGGCGGTCTCGCTTCCAGTAGCACATTTGTGGTCGAAGTAAGAACACCCTGTGTTTACAATGGTAGGACTAACCACGGGGGCAACTTTGATCACCGGTACGTGATTGTCATTTGACGAATAATCACGTATGGCTCTGTAGTCTGGT
Organism: Chrysolina americana; assembly: GCA_958502065.1. Classification (NCBI taxonomy): domain Eukaryota; kingdom Metazoa; phylum Arthropoda; class Insecta; order Coleoptera; family Chrysomelidae; genus Chrysolina; species Chrysolina americana. The sequence continues at coordinate 12,211,307 of OY293421.1, read as the reverse complement.
GGAGTACAACAAAAAATGGCCCAGGCTGAACTTAACGTACTACAGAGACAAGCGTCTCTGGCGATTACTGGGGCCATTCGCTCCACGCCAACGGTAGCAATGGAAGCCCTTCTCGAATTACTTCCTCTTCACATAGGTCAGGAGAAAGAGGCAAGATGAGCAACATACAGACTCCACCAAGCGGCCATTAGTGTACCGCAGGCAGTGGTCATGAGAAACAGCATACTGGAGGGCATAATAAATAGTTCTAGGAATGCCCTCAGACATAATACCCAAAACTATCAACCTTCACACGCCCTACACTGTGGTCTTCCCTGAAAGAGAAGACATGGTCCGGAATTAAACTGACCTATAATAAACGTTGGTTTACCGATGGTTAAAAAACTTTTGGAGGCGTCGGAGCCAGAATGTACGGGACGAACCCAGTAGTGAAACGCTCATTTTCAGTATGGGTAAGTTAGCTACGGTATTCCAGGCAGTATATGTCATTGAAATGTGTGCAAGGGAGCTGGAAAATCGACACCACACACGAAAAACAATAAAAATTTTTTCAGGTAGTCAAGCAGCACTGAAAGCGCTTGAATCCAACTGCTTTAAATCCAAAGCAATATGGAACTAGAGAAACCTTAAACCAACTGGCACAACACAAGCATTCATTGCTTTCACAAGGAAAAAATAGGACTCCGACAAACTGATAGAACTCAGTAGAGCACATCTCAGAGTTATAGTAGGTTTGCTCACTAGCCACTGCAAACTCAAACATCACATGTATAACATAGGACTTGCACAAGATGCGAGTGCCGTCTATGTATGGAGGAGGATAAAACGGCTAAACACATTTTATGTACATACCCCGTAGCGGCCAGAACCAGATTTTCAACATTTGGTAATACAGCAGTAAGGCCAGAGAACCTGATAATTATTCTTCTTAATTACGTTAAGAAGTTGGATATACTGGGAGTAATATAACCATAGGTTGAGTCACAATAGGCCATTGGCCGCAGTGGACGGCCTGATATGGGCCCACTCACGATCAAACCCAATCTGAATCTAACATTCCCCGCCATGATTATACAGGGTAAACCAGTGGTGCGTGCATGGTCCATAAATATCAACCTGAATTGTTTTAAACGATAGATCTGACAATAAAACACGTTCTAAGAATATTAACATTTTTCTCTAAATGACGTTGAAAGCGGCATTTCAGTGACACTTGACAGGCTCAAACGTTGTACTTCTACTATCTAGACAATTTTTTTCTGCCTAGGTGGTGTTGATGGTGATAACTCATCCTCCATTTGAATCACATCCATTTCTAGCAGTCTTGAAAAATATTCATGACAATGACATTGAAGTAAACACAAATAATTCAACAAACGTTAAACATAGTAACAGAGAGCCCAGTTGCCTTTGATGAAATTTTTTGAATATTGATAATGAAACGCAATAAATAAATATAAAAAAGACTAGAGAAAAATAAATATCTAGGCACTAAATCTGCTTTACTGAAGTGTGAAACAAATAAATTTTTTCGTCAAATTTCTTCATAATAGATAAAATAAAAGTTAATTTCAGTAGGAGTTATTAATGATGCAAATATTACTACAGGTCGCTAACATTTCCAATATAAACTCGTGTGTGGGATATTCTAGACATAATTTCTGCACAAGCCGGTACTAGTGGTAAAAATAGAGTCACTAAAAACACGTCAGGAAATGGTAGAGCAAGTTTACAACAACTGCAACAAATCAGGTCAGTTAGCTAAAGAATGCTACACTAATGAAATAAGTGAACCTAGTTCTGACAATCAGAGATACAATAATTATCAAGAAACAAAAGATGATTGCAAAAAGTATGAAGAGGATGGGAAGCATGTATAGAGATTAACTTTACAGAAACATATCAACAAATGAAGATTGGAACTTCAAGTATGAATAAAATTCAAGAAATTTCAATTTTTGAAGAAAAATATCATTCAGTTATGTGGAAATTCATGCATTTATAGACTCTGGTAGTGACTGTTTCATTAAACAGTGGCAAAAGTTTGGTAGAATTAATGCAAAGATTTTCGACCTCTATAAACTTGTTACCTCGATAGGGATTTAAGGACAGAGCGAAAAAGTTGAAGAAGCTATTTATTGTTCAATTTCTATCGACAAAGTATCTCTGAACTGTAAATTATATGTAACAAACCGAAATCTGGAAGACAGTTGTTGCATCATAGGTAAAAAGTAAAGTATACGGAAAACTTACGAATTAGTTACTCGCGTATTAAAAATACACTTCTATGGCGATCCTTCGGTGTACAACTTCTTAAATCAATAGAAATACTGTTTTTCCGATGCTTTCCTCAGTTTAGGACATTTACAAACGTTATATAAATAAATTAACCAATCCCGGCGACTGATGATAACTTGGAGACCACCTGCAGTAGGTTTTCCGGGTTTTTCTACAACTGAAAAATCAAAACATCATGAAACATCAGAAAGTTGTCTGGAGCGCCATGGCAAATAATAATAATAACCATCCTCTATCCGCACAGGCTATGCCTTTGAGTGTTTATGTGGGAGTATTGTTATTATTAAACAAGTTTCCGATTTGGTGCAAACTTTTTGAAACTCACTGTAGATGCAATAAAGCTCCATGAAGTCAACTATATCACCTCCGTCTTTCAAGTTCACTGAAAATTATCAAAACTCGGCATTATCCTATTGTGAGAATAAACGAAGAAATAATGTTGAGAAATTATATTTTGTTTTTGACATTGTTCAATTAAGTTTCGTGGAATAACGCGAGAATGAACTGCGAAAATTGGGGAATGGAAGGTGCTCTGAAAAGCCATTAATATTGAGAAAATTTCTTATAATTCATTTCTCTAATTTAATCTCGTGCAACCGTGGCGATATGAAATGGTCCCCTGATAATAACGTGGGGCATATTACTGGGATCAGATATTATTAATGAGGTGTCTATTATATGAACCAATTTATTTTCATTCAATAGCAGGACGAGAACTGCGAATGGATGATAGAGAGATATCTCAATATACTCGATAAAGTCAAGCAATAATTCAGTCGCCGATATGATGGCATGTACGCACGCGCAGTGTGAATCAGGAATAAAAACAACTTCATTCAATTCTGAAGATGTTTCTTAATTTTCGCTTCAGGCAAGATCGTTAAAATTGTGAATAAGTGATAAGATTCATGTCTGAAAATTATAGATTTTCAATAACAGTTGATGTCGAACTCCCATCTGAATAATTCTATCCAATTAAAAAAGTATCGATTAATAAGGCAACAGGCACACTGAGCAACCATGATCGACCGTCCAACTACGACCAAAATTTCCATCACGTGTATTATCGGATAACTCACACTGAATGATCGTCGGTTTTTAAAGATCTTGAATGAACTCCAATCTGCTGAAAATTTTGGTCAATCTGAGTTTGAAAGTTTTCATTGATCTCTTTGAATTTTTGGTCGTTGCTGGACGGTCGCGGACGGTCGATCCTGGTCGGTCAGTCTGATTTCTAGCAGATGAGAAATATAAGAGCTGGGTCTGACCTTTGTTATGATTATTAAATTCCAGTCAATTCATGGCAAGCAATTGGCAATATCTCTGTTTTTAGTCACATATTATGACATAGATACGAAGACAGGGATACTTCATTGAACCTTTCAATTTGAAATAGTTGGGAAAATTAAAGTCATGAATACACATTATACCGGAAGGTGGCTCGCCCCTATAACTCTTATGTTTTCTGAGATATAGGAATGAATTTTGGAGGATCTTCAAATATATAAAACTGAATTTTTGACAAGTGACTCAACTTCATGCAAATTCTGGATTCACCGGAAGTGGCATGAACTTTCGAATTTTAAATGGAACATTAATTATAGATTACGACTATGTATCATAATTTGTTACCTTTCATAAACATTTTTATTTACTTTTTAATATATTTTTCAATTCTGGAGGGCTATGGATACGTTCAAATGTGTATAAAAATAATAACTCTACTGTTGTTGGTGAAAATGTTTCAGCTGTGTGAAGTTTGATAAAACATTTTATTACTATTTTTTCAAATGGCAAGATAGGTAGTAGGCTCGTCGGGTTGAAAAAAAAGCATTTAAATACAATGAATCTAATTCCGCACACCATTAGGTTTTGAACAAAGGACCCCGCATGAAATGAATGTACATTGGGCCCCGCTCGATTTGGCTGAAATTGTGATATATTATAAGTTCTCGACACTCTGATCAAATGTTATCATTGGCCCAAAGTGGGATAGTTTCGACGATATAGAGAGGGTTATGTGTCAAAAGGTGAAGGGTTCAAGGGGTTCAATCAATGAATGTATGTGTTTTTAGAGTTGCCAAGTCTGAAAAATCAGATGAAACTGAAGATAATGCTTCAAAGACATGAGTTTATATGTTTTTGAGGTCCCTGAATCATTCTCTAGCGATTGCTCTTTTTGTAACATAGATGCATCGTTATTTCTTGTGTCTGAAAAGTAAGGGCCTTGTATCCATCTTGTGCAACCATTAAGGCAGGTTCTACCAAATGTCGACCTTTTTCAATGACAAATTGAAGCTCATTCATAACAATATCAACGGTCAAAGTGTATAAAAGTTGTGCGGTTTCTATTTGCAGTCGTATATATAATAATTATCGTTAAAAACTAGTTTTAAAACCTCTTTGCACACTTACTCGACTTGTAAACCTCGCCTTCGACTCAGTCCACCAATTTGTCTCGATCTGGTGTAAAGAGTCGTTTTCAAACCTCGATGTTCATTATACTATTGTCTACAACAGTGGGTTGAGTAATAACGAAGAGTAGTAGACGAGCGTCGTAAATCTTTCGAGTGAGGAATGCCCATAACACGCAAGTAGATTTCTATACTTCTTCTATAACTACAAGTGTTCACCATTCAATTCTTTCGGAAAGAACGCTCATCCATATGAGATTCCAACACACAATACCTTACTTATGTAACATGTTACAATAAAATTCTTCATTTATACTATAGATTTTTTTCCATTAAAGAGTATTTTAATAATTTTTTTATTATTATTTTGATTTTCAATTTTTAATTTTTTCATTTTCAACATGAATACCTTCCAGAAAGTCATCATGGAAATTCGAAAATGGTGACTGAAGTTGTAGGCCAATTTAGAGTAAAGAATGCAAACTTTCACAAGAATTTTATCTTAATATTCAATGAATATATGAAAAATTGGGCCTTCGGAAAATGATGGTTACATTGTTGAAAATATAAATTATGAATAATTGTATCCATTGCGGCCATTTTCAATTTTGACACCTAGTCAATAAATTATTTATACAAACTCTGGTTGATAACTCGACCAATGAAAAGTATAAAAGAGTGACAGAAGTGAAGAAACGTTGCTCTCTAATTCATATTTCTCGTCGAAACTTTGCCAAAAATTGGGTTGGCAAACTGAATTTATTATGGAAATAATGGAAAAATTTTTGGAGATAGTCGCAAACGTAGGAAGTGAATTCATAGAAAACATTTGAAATTTTCCACCACCAAATTATTCGAGAAATTTGATAATAAACAAAAAAGTTTTTCTCATTCTTATAAGTGCATGTTTTATTTGACAATGTTCCCGAAATCTGTGGTTATGGAAAATTTTATATGTTTTCTATTGAATAACTCCATAAGTTCGGAACCACTTCAAAAAACTTTTACATCATTGCCATAATCATTTTGTGTTGCAAACCAATATACAGGGTGAGGCACCGAAAACGAAACATATCGAATATCTTCAAAACACATGTGTTGTGAAGAAAATGCAAAAACACGTCAATTTTTAATCCAAGGAGGACATCTTCATATTCCTCAACTCTGTCATACCTCTCCCCCCAATATTTGGTCACTATCACCTAAACAATTTGAATAGGGAAAGTAGTAAGTGTGACGCATCATTGAAAAGGTAATTTCATAAGGAATTCAGCCATGTCAATTTTTGATACCTAACTTTTTATTTTGGTGCCCTCTTGCGGGAATCCCAAATTATGATACTCATTTGCAAGCTAATTTGACATCAACAATGCATTATGGAATTTTTCTAAAGAAAAAAACAAAACAGCGGCTCCAAAATCGTGGACAAGATTCAAAATTATTGTCCGGATTGATTCAAAATTGATAAGTGGTGGTTTTCAGGATCGTAAATTATAAATTGTTTGTAAGTGCAGAAACAAGATGGTGGCTCCTAGATGGCGGACGATATTTGTAATTATGGTCCGTTTCACCCGCTATCTTGTTTTTTGTATCGACAAAAAAATTATAATTTCCGACCCTGAAAATCCCCACATACTAATTTTGATTCGAATCGGACCATAATTACAAATTTAGTCCGTCACCACCGTCTTGTTTTTTTTTTGCTTTGACAACCAATTTATAATCTACGACGCTGAAAAACACCACTTATCATGTTTGAATCCAATAATGATGTGTCACACTCACTACTTCCCCTATTCAAATTGTTAGGGTGATAGTGACCAAGGGGTGGGGGTTGAGGTATGATAGTTGAGGTTATGATAGGAAGATCTCCCCCTTGGAGTAAAAATCGACGTGTTATTGCATTTTCTTCCCAACACATGTGTTTGGAAGAGATTCGATCTGTTTCGTTTTCGGTGCCCCACCCTGTATGTTGCCATCATCGATGGAAGTATTAACGAGACTTATGGCATGAAGAGCATTGTATCTTCACCTTTGTTCTCCTTTCATATTTATTTTTTCCGAGTTACTAACAGAAGTATGAAAAATGATTAATCACTCACATGCTAAACTTGGATAAGATCGAATGATAATTTTGCAACACTTTTTGTACTTTTTTGCACAAAATATCCACAATTGTTTATGATTCACATTTTTAACTATTTTGCCGGTTCTTCCTAGTTCCATTGAGCACTAAAGCATAACTATTGTGACAATTTGCAATCTTTTGCTGTTTTTCCTCATCCTTTATTTTTAATGCAAAAATTATTGTGTACCTATAATAGATTCTCGTAAAAAGTATTGGTAAAATTCCGTTAACTAATCGCCACAAGCAATCTACAAAATTCGGAACTTGCGTAATTTGGCCTTCTGGACAAAAAGTCAAAATGAAATTTTTGACGGTCTAAACGAATTTCGGAGATATGGGTCTATTTTGGAGTGATGACTGGCGTTTTTTAGGACACATTTATATCGAAAAAAAAACACTAAAAATTCTTCCTTCTTCAAACATTGAAACGGAGCCATTGTATTTGTATTTCTTATTTAAATTGATTGAGCACTGGTATTATCAAATAAATTAAATGAATGACGTTTGTCAAAACATACTTTTGAAAAATTCAGAATTGTCAAGACTCGAAATTTGAACATTCCATCGATAATTCACTCGAGATATCATTTTGAAGCTACCATTTAGTTGTTACGTGGTTGAGATTCAGTACAGAAAATATCACTGAATGGGTTCAAAGTTTGGTGAGAGCAACTAAGAATTCGTGAAAGGAATCCGAGCCCATTCATTCAAGTGTCAAATGTCAACTTAATTGCCCTACTATATAAATTACTGTTAAATGGTGCACAATTTCCTATTCATGTTGAAGATAAATGCCTGGATAAGTTGGCTGTGCAAATATGCAAAGTTCAAAGTTACCAACTTGACATAAATAAGTTTACTAAACATTTTACATGAATGTGTTGTTCTGATGTTTTCAAAAGAAGATTGAATTCTTGGATAAACTATGCCGTTTGTACATTGTGTTAGTTTAAAGAATCTCCATGGGTTGCTGAGGCGTTGCAGCCAACGGGATTGGCGACCCGTGGGCTCTAGCTTACCGTACACCAACGTCAAAAACACACATGATCCCCGACACTTAACACACACCCCAGAGGGATGCGAGAACTTGAAATTCTGCCTCCAGTGGGAGCCTAGGAGGGGCCTCGGATTGGGTGCTGCGGGACTTGTAGCCGGTGATAGAGTCACCCGCTGCCGCCGCATCGCCCGGTTGAGAACCAGCCCTACCAGGGTTTTCACGAGGAGGCGGATCGAAGGAACTCGCGGCGGGAACTGAAAAATCTGGTCTTCGGTGGGAGCCAAGGAGGGGTCTTGGTTCGGGTGCGGCGGGACTGGTAGCCGGTGAATGAATTTTGTTGTTAACTTGTGGCTATTAGTTAACGGAATTTTACCAAAGAATATTTCAAGTCACTTTCTGTTGAACTCGGATGCACTTTATTTAACAAACTTTACGCTCACACATAAAAATCCAACTTCACGAACTTGTATCGTGAATAACTATTCTGTAACTACTGTAATAAAATGTTTCTTATATGTTGCAAACATTACTTATAACCCACTCTGTATAAAGACCGATTCATATACATGCGTGCTCAAGCAGGATTTTTGAAGCACTTGCGAATTAAATGCATATGCTTTCCCCAACCCTGAGAAGTGCATAACAACGAGCATGACAATTCACATAATGTGCCTTTCACTTTGATAAGATCATGTTTTATTTGATCTGTAATAATTTTTTCAATCTGGAGTAATGCTATTTCAGTTTCTCAAATAATCTCGACCTATTTTTAAATATGTTTCATCATTTAAACTAGAAAATGACCTATAGCTATGAACCTCAACAGGCATGCATTTCTCCTGCAGGATTAAAATGCAGGGTGGGCATTCTATGAGAAAATTCTATGGAAAACATTAGGAACAGGTACTTTTGTATAAAAATTGTTTTTACAGAATCTTGGAGAAAGTATTTGTATACTTATTCACCACCCAGAAATTTATCCAAATGATTACAAGATTAAACTTGATTTGCGGGAAAGGATTCCAAAAGTCGTGTTTTTTGGCAATATTCTCATTAGTGAGATTATGAATACCGAAGGAATTGATATTTTCTTTCCATTTATTCATTGAATCCACCATGTCTAATGTGTTTGAACCCAATCGACATTCCTTGTCGCACAATACTTATGTGACGTACATTGAGTGTTGACACATTATTCAGGCGTAAAATACAATAAATCTTAAGGGAAAGAGATAAGGAAAATGGGTTCCATTCTCCCAGTGAATCATGAAATGAGACGACTACAAGCGAACGAAACTTCTTTAACTGCAGGCTAATCTCTTGTTTCATATACACCAAAATAATGTTAGCTTAAAAACTTCTTACCTTTCTCCATGACAACCCTGGCATGATTCTTGAATATTCCCACTATTTTTCACACTCACAGAGTCTAAGTATAACAAAATCACAGTTTTCAGAGTTCATCCCGGTTTTCGAATAAATGACAGACCTATCACAAAACACGAACAAGTTGCACTAATTGTTTGTCTCCCGTCTACACGTTGACAGTGATATACATAGCCATCTATTCCAAGTTAGCGTCCAAGAGTTTCTGCTGTTTCCAAAAAGTACAGGCGGTTTCAAAGATACTATATCTGATTACGGGTAACATGTTAATCTACAATGTACAAAATAATACGAAAGAATGATAGATTAATGAGTGATAATTTCAATAGAGGATATACTTGAAATTCAAATGTTCACATTATGAAAATCATGATTTCGAAAATTTGGGAAAATATTCGATGTTTTAATAGAGCAAAGCCAATTTGCGGGATGGAAATACGTGTCCTGTATCCAGTAGGGGAGGCCGGGCCAAAGTAGTCACCCTAACATCAGAATCCTGATACAGGCTGTATTTAATGAAATAAATGAAAAATCCCCATAGCAGTAATTACGGAAAGTATTGATGTTAGCATATATCCATCTGAAATTTTTAAACAACAGGTATAATTCTTGAGAAAAAAAAGGCAAATAATGTAAATGGACCGGACCACCTTGCCTGATATATATGGGTAAAGTGCCCCTCTGGAACTAACAAATGTCAAATATTGCAGTGTAATATTTCGAACAAGGTTCGAAAATATGTGTGTATCACGAAAATGAAACGAATAAAATCATCAAAGTCGAAGTTCTCTTTTTCACCGAGTGGAAAAATAAGGCTAACATGCGTCAGATAGCAACTACTTCCCTGGCTAATACCACGACGGACATTGAACTATATTTGACAAATATTTTTGCAACGTTCATCCAAGAAGACCCAATTGCAAGTGCGTATCTTGTAATTAAACAGTGGATTATCCTTCATTTGGCTGGAAATTACCACCTGCAGACATGCCTGCTTCGAGGTTTTGCATTTCATTAGTTGTGGTTCGTAGATTCATCCGTGGGGAAATATAAGTTGAATAACAGTTGATTAATTCGGCAGGGATAGGACAATTATAATATTTACCCCAGGGCTCCCTATTGGGCCCACTAATTTTCATAATTTTTTGAACGACATAAGCTCCTGCTTAAAATTCTGCAATTTCTCAGCTTATGCCGATGATTTCAATTTGTTTATTCAGATTACAAGTATTAGTGACTGCTCATATTTCCAACAAGATCTAGACAGATTCTCTCAATACTGTGAAGATAACAAACTTTTTCTAAATTTTGCAAATGCTGTTGCATCTCCTTTAGTCGTAAAAAGAAAATCTTCAGATATGCCTATAACTTTGAAAACAAGAATCTCACTCAAGTCAAAGAGGTAAAGGATCTTGGTGTCATCTATGACATAAGTATGTCGTTTGCATCCCTGATCGAATCAGCTGTATTGAAGTGTAACCATATGTTAGGATTTGTATCAAAAAAATTCACATCAAATTAATCTCTAAAATCTTTGCATAATGCCTATGTTTATAGTAGGGTAACATATGAATCAGTAATATGGTGTCCTCAATTTCAATTTCAATTTCAATTTATTCATTCAAAGAGTACAGTTACAGTAATTTTATCAATAATATATTTCACCACCTGGAGACTGAAAGCAGGTACCTAAGCGCTTATGGCTTGATTTGAACCTTGTTTCCAACTCCTGGCGGCATATTATACATTTTAAGTGTGGTTTGTCGACAACGTATTGTGATTATTCTGTAAGATATGGAATATGGAAGAGTCTATAGAGTCCACAGAAAAAGTCGGTATATATTTACTCCATTTTGTTAATTAGTATGTATTATTTTGTAAAATGGTAATTATTAACAAATTATTTTCAATTATGAACTGGTTTATTAATTTTTTATATCTTTAAAATATGTTATATTTTTTAATGCAAGAGGTAGATCATTGAACAATTTAGGCCCAAAGAAAAAAATGGTTCTTTGTGTATGTTCCTTATTGAACAAAGGAACATATACGTGGAGATTCTGCAGACTCCTGGTGTTAGTAGTTTTAGGCGTATAAAATGTGGACTTATTAGTAAACATCCAGAAAAGACAACTTGTGGCGTATAGGCTCCTTACATTGAGTAGATTACTTTCACCATAAAGTTTTTGTGTATCAAAGAGTCTGTTTTTTTTTTGTAAATGATTTTTATTATTGTGTTCTGTATCACTTGAACGCCGATCAGTACATTTTCAAACATGCCACCCCATATTGTGATACAATATCTAAGAACCGATTCAACTAGGGAATTATATACAAGTAATAGCGTTCTCTTAGTTACAATATCTCTCAGATTGTAGAACTTATATGCTAAGTTCCTAGCCTGGTAATAATGTAAGAAGCATGGACATCCCATCTCATACGCTGATCCAGGAACACACTAGATATTTAATTTTAGTTATTTTTTTAATTGTTGGACATGTACACATGTCACCAGTACAGTTTGGGGTATGGATATTTAGTTTTTTTTCGTTTGGTTGGTCACTATTTAATATGGTGAAGGTTATGAATTTTGTTTTATTTACATTTAGGTTGAGAAGATTATCATTCATCCACCTCTTTATATTTTTCGATCCATCTTCTGCGTCTTTATAAACCTGTTCCCATGTGTTTTCTCTATATGCTATTGCTGTATCATCAGCATAAGAGATAAGATGTCCTTTAAAATTGTTGATACTACTTATATTGTTGTTGTATATCAGGAAAAGTATCGGTCCCAACACTGTGCCCTGAGGCACACCTAGGGATATTTCACGTGGTTCACTGATACAGTTGCCAACTTTCACAGATTGAACTCTGTATGTCAGATAATCTTTCAAGATTTTTAACGTTGGACCACGAATTCCGTATGTGTAAAGCTTGTCAAAGAGTTTGTTATGTGAAACAGTGTCTTGCCAAATCGAGAAAGATAGCTAAGCATCTTTCTGAATTGTCCTGGGCTGTTGTTGTTCTTTTGAATAAATGCAGTACGGCCAACTCTGTGTTACTTTTGTTGATGAATCCGAATTGACTCTTAGTTATTACGTTGTTTGTTTCAAAAAAGTCAGTTAATCGGTTTTTCAGACTATGCTCTAGAAGTTTCGCAAAGTTACAAATTACTGAAATCGGGCGGTAGTTACCCAGTTCATATTTATGACCTGACTTGTATATGGGAGTGACTATGACTTCTTTCCATTGAATCGGTATGATACCAGTTTCGAAACACAAATTGATTATGTGCATAAGTGGTTTCGCTAGGAACCTATGATTTTCTTTTATTAGTTTTGTCGTGATCCTGTCTGGGCCAGGAGCGAAGTTGTTTTTAAGCTTCGACATAATTTCGATGATTTCGTTCTCAGTTGTTGGTCTGAGGAAGATTGAAGATGAGATCAATTCATTCTTCAAGAAGTTTGGTGGAGCAACATTGGATTTATCATTTTTTTCAGCCATTTCAATCCAAATGTTTATGAAATATTCATTGAAAGTTTCCGCATTTTCTTTATTGTCTGTTAGTAACTTACCATCCTTCTTTATATTGCCTATTTTTTTAAGCCCAGTTGTTTTGTTGGTTATTTCATTGACTATTTCCCATATTTTTTTACAATTGCCATAATTTTCATCTAGCTTGCTTTTATAATATTCATTCTTGGTATTCCTGATTATTTTATTCAACTCATTTCTATGTTGTTTATATTCATTTTTCAATTCTCGGCTAAATTTCTTATTAAGTTTCAGTTTCAATTTATCTCTAGTTTTGATAGATTTTATTAAGCCTGGGGTGATCCAGGGTTTTAATTTATATGGTTTATTCGGAAATGATTTATATTCTGTTGAACAAGTATTTATAATAATAATAATAATAATACTCCTTCATAAACACTCGTTGAGTGTACCCAAAGGCATAGCCTGTGCGGGTAGAGGACGGCTATTATTATTATTTGCCGTGGCGCTCCGGGGTGACTTACTGATGTTTTAGGTGATGTATTCACTTTTCAGCTGTAGGAAAACCCGGAAAACCTACAGCACCACCTCGGGTGGTCGGTGTGCACTCCAAGCTAGCACTAGACGAGATTGGCATCTAGACAACTCACAATACACTTGCTTTTCAACAAGGCATGCGGCCGCCTATCGAATCCGATATAAAGAAGTTGAGAAAAATTCTCGTACCTACATCGGATTCGAACCGACTATCGCTATGCTGGAGTTTCGAACGGCCTGTGCATTAGACCGCTGATCCACCGACCACCTTCATACAATCATCTAATCTCTCAATGAATTTTTTTATAGGATTGTTGAGCTATCCTACAGTCTAGAACCTCGGCCCAGTTTTCGTTCTGTAAAAGATTATTTATGCTTTTGTAATCTAATTTCTTGTAAGATTCCTCTGCGTTAGATTCGCTTTTCTCAAATGATTTGTTATTTAGAGACAGTATTATGGAAGTGGTGTAGTGATCAGTTATGTTCGTCAGTATGACAGCAGAGTTGATTGATACTTTCCTAGACGTTTTCTGTTTTCTAACAAAAATATGGTCTATTGTTGATGTTGTGCTATCAGTTACTCTCTTTTTCTTGATACTTCTTATATTAAAATGAAATATACCAACCTTCTCTGTAAACCTTCCAAATTCGCCATAATTGATATATTGATGTATATTGGAGAATGTTTTAGTTTCTGTTTCGTTATGATTATCTAGAACATCTAAAAATGAGGTATACAAACATAAATTGGAAGTGATTCAGAATGAGTTTTTGAGATTTCTCGATCACAAGGCTACAATTGTATATAATCGTATGGCTGGTACAGATTCTCTCAGACAGAAATGTAATTTACATTTATTGTAAAAGTGCCTTGAACATTCTCCATATATTAATATAAACTGTCGAATATAAATATCGATTCAACTACCATCTTATCTAATATAAGTATTCACGTTCCAAATAGACTTTTAGGAAATAATCCTTCCTTTGAGATATCATGTCACAGAACTTATTTGAAGAAAAAATTCTCCCACCAATGGAATGGTATTATTATACAGGGTGGGGTACCGAAAACGAAACAGATCGAATATCTTCAAAACCCATGTGTTGTGAAGAAAATACAAAAACACATTGATTTTCAATCCAAGGGGGACATCTTTCTATCATAACCTCAACTATCATACCTCCCCCACCACCTCTTGGTCACTATCACCCAAACAATTTGAATGGGGAAAGTAGTAAGTGTGACAGATCATTAAAAAGGTGATTTCATGAGGAATTCAATCATGTCAATTTTGGCTACTTAACTTTCTATTTTGGCGCCCTCTTGCGGGAAAAACAACTGTTCCGTATTCCAAATTATCATTTGCAAGCTAATATGACTTAAATTCGGTGACAATGTATTTTCGAATTTTTCTAAGGGAAAAAACAAAATGGCGGCTCAAAGATATTCGATCTGTTTCGTTTTTGGTGCCCCAGCCTGTATATATTAATCCTTTACTTAGTCCAAGACTAATTCACATGTGTGAATAAATAAAACAAGGTTACATATAGGTAAAAACACTTATAACCTGCACCTGAAAGGCAGGTAAATAAAATAGCTAAACGTTTATTTAATAAGGCCAATTAACAATTGAGATATTTTAACGCGTGAGCGGAGCGAGCGCGTTAAAATATCTCAATTGTTAATCGCCATTTTAATTCACGAGTTCGTTACAAAACTTTTCCGTTGACAGTAATTTTCAAAAAAAAAAATGGTACTACTTGGGGATTGAACCCTCGACCTTGCTATCACCTTAGGACTCAAACCAGCATTTTACCAGCCGGCTGCTTGACTATCTAGCTATTATTGCTACTGACAACTTTACTGATATATTTGATGTTTTCTGAATTTTTTTTACAGAACTCCTTCACTATCCATCTTTTGATTTCAAAATAAATGTAGGATTTTACGTAATTACAAGAATGAAATAAATAATGACAGGTAGTACTAACACAGCTACTTGATTTCAAAATAAATGTTTTAGCGGGTAAGTATAAATATGTTTGGTCACTATATAAATATAATTTGTATTGAAGCAATGTACGTTGGGTTGCATAAAAGTAAATTGTTGTTGATTAAAAGAAAATCATTCTTTAACAGGGGTCATTAATCAACGATTTTGAGTGCGTTAATTCTCGATTGATAATGATTCCTAGATATTTGAAAGTACCCACTTCTTCAATTAGGTTACCGTTTACTTTAATAATTTCACAATCATTATCTTTAAACTCATTATACCTATTCCCTGTTACTACCTATCATCATAAAATTAGTTTTGCTTAAGTTTGTTTGCACAACAACATTTCATATACATTTTCCAAAGTTTCATGCACTGTCTCTACCACAGTCAAAAAATCAGGATTTAAGAAGCGAATCAGAGCATCATCTGCAAATAAATGAACCGAGCTCTTTCCAATATTTTCCACTACATCATCAATGTAAATAAGAAATAATAAGGGACCAAGTACCACTACCCTGTAGGACTCCCTGTAGATTCAGTATTTCATCAGATTATTAAGTTTCTGTCTTCTATTCTCAACGTAATCCACTAGTCTTGCCAATGTATTACCAATAATAACGACAACCTCTCGTCTACTCTGCCAATGCTATACCATTTGAGTTATCCGGCCTCCCATTGAAATATGTTTGATAAATATTATATCATCGGCATTCTCTTCCACGAAAACTACGAGTCTCAATAATTCACTTTTCAGTATATTATTTCTACTCTGTAATTTCAGGTGGTGTATTTCCACACTCTGATTCTGAATCACTTTATAAATTCATGATACTTTTTATATTTTCGAATGAAAACGTGACAGCAATAATTTTGACACTACTGAAATGTGCCACTATGGTGACAATCAACTGCGTCAAGGCTAATGTTATTATTGCTAACCAGTGTGAGAATATTATTCTACTACAAGACAGAGAATGTAAATACATTTGAATTGCATGGGGGCAGAGGTGTTGCAGAATATTTTTTGAATCTCAAGAGAGATAATTCCGTGCGTCATCAATATTTAGCATATGAAATAAGTCGAGACGTTTTAGTCAAATATAGAATTCCGTGGCTAAATCACGATAAAATTACGGGTAGGTAATAAGATAGGACAGGATAATGAATTACTAAATTGAAATTTTCAAATTTAAGAAAATGGCGAACCACCAGACAATGAGAGTTTTTTTTAGTTCCAACAGAATACCGTGTGACACACTCATGGGTACACCCCCCTTTTTTCCTTTTCTTTTTTTCTTTATTTTCCAAATATGTCAAAAAGTGCCGTCCAGTGAGCATATTCAATGTTCCAAATTTCAAAAATATTGCTGGAGAACCAAAAGCGAAAAGGAATGAATCTGTTTAAAATTGTTTTTTCCGTTAACCAGCTGTCGTCCCCTTACGAACGGCAGCCCTCAGTAGTCGAAAATTGTACGAGCCAAGGATTAACGCTTTTAACGTGCGGTTCCTAGCATACGGTGTATTCCAATTATTATGAATCCAGTGATACCAGGTTTGATAGGATAATGAAACATGGAGGCAGAGATATGTTCATGGAATTTCCTCATTTGCTCAGTGATCTTACTAGAAACTTTTGACCTCCCTACTGTATTCTAATTTCAGTCACACTCATATAAGGATGTTGTTTTACCCATACCTCCGCAGCCGTTTGACACAAATCCATCAAATCCTAATTTTACCCACATTAATGCAATTTCTGTAGATGTAACAGTTTACGAAAAAAGTTGTTCAGAAAACTAGGTTGGAGTGCAATATTTCCAAAACCTTTGCATACTTTGATATCAAAAAATGAGTTTCCATTCAAATGAATCTTCTGACTAAAGCCCGTGGCTCACGGTCAAATAGTTTGTTCAAACTGCTCCGAAGTGACGTAATTTCTCACAAAACTTTATGCAAACCACTAGAAATGACGTCACTTGAAGGCAGTTTGACAAAACTATTTGACCGTGAGAAGTAAAAATACTATAGTTGAAATATATTTGGCAATAAAATACTCAACACATAATTAATTATTGCGATCATGTAGAACTATATCCAGTTATAAGGAAAAACAAAATTAATATATTTAATCACTTTCAGATTCGGAACTGTCACCAATGTTTATAATAATGGGTTTAATAACCATATCACAAAGGTGCTTTTCTCGTTCATACCAGTTTTCGTAATGAGTGATTCAGTTTGTGTTGATGGAATGGGTTTATTTTCGTTTATTTTGTTGTACACCGTTTTTCGAGATATTTTAAGAGCATCTGCAAATCTGTAAAATACAGTAAAGAAAAGTTATGACACTTCTTTTGTTGTTTAAATTTCGCTTTCCGTTTCAATACAAATTATTGTGCTTGTGAAATAGTTACAGGCCTAATCTAAAAAAGAGATCAAATGTTGTGAATATTTTTACCTGTATTTATAGATTTAGGCAATGTTTTTTTCTCTCATTAGGATTTTCACATGAATAACTCTTGTTGGAATATCCTGGCAGTACGGGATTATAGTCACAAATGTCAATTGTGATCTTAGACATTTTGAAGAGTATTTGTGAATAAAACACAATGTATTGTACTTACTTTGGAAGTAAAGATTCCAAGAGACGTTTAGCTTTGAAAAAAAAGTTTTTATAATATATTCGACTGTAAATCAAGGTAAAACTGGCGCCAAACAATACCCCAATGACAGAAAACAATGACGCAAATGATGGATGGCAAGTTTAGTTGAAATGTAAAACACTGTCGTTTTATGGCTATGTCTTTTCACTGTTTCGAGTTTTAATCGATCATCACAATACCATAATTCTAAGCTTAGAAGACAAATGTTAACGAATTTTGATTCGCTCATAGCGGGTGTTCGATACAGGGTGTGTGATTTCTTCGATCATAAATTGATGACGCATGGGTAAAGATAAAATCATCGAACTGTATGTATTTTACCGAACGTCAAACAAAGAATGAATAGTAAAAGAAACGAAAAATTACAAAGAAAGGGAAGTAGTTCATGCGAAATAATACTTCTCAACACCTCGGCATTAAGGGCTCCCACATTCATTCCATATTTTATTTTTAGAACTTCCAAATCAATAGGAGGAGTCTGGTACACACGATGTTTCAAATACCTCCGAAGTAAGAAATCCATCTGTATCAAATCTGGAGATCTTGCAGGCCACACTTCCTGTTGAAAATTAACGTTTCTACGCATATGTAGAGGACTATTTTCAAGAAAATGAGGAAATTCATCTCGAAGGGGTTATAGGTACTTTCGACAAATTAACGTACCATCTTAAAATGTTGGTCCTGAAATGAATCCATCAATGATGCCGCACCATGCATTGACTCCCCAGATAACTTAAAATTTAATTTGACGCAGCCAGTTTGGTTAATTTTTCGACCAATAATGACCATTATGTAGTTTTACAGTTGCATTATTATGGAAACGACTCTCATCTGAGCACAATATCGAGCTGATAATACCATCTTCACGTGCTGTAGATAACCAAGCAAGAAAAGTTAGTCTCCTCTCATAATCTGTGGGTAGTAATCCATGATGCAGATGAATTTTATATGGTATTCTGAAAATGCGCTCAACTGATGAACGAGAAATACCGCCTCTCCGCTTTTAATAGAGATATGGGGATTAACAACCACTCTTCCTAAAACTGCAACAATATGCTTGTCGTCCGTAGCATTTTTTCTTTCAAATGAAGTCGCTTTCCATGAAATGATCCACTTGCTATCAGGGTATATGCAGGTAGGGCATCCCGACGATTATTTTCGCATTTTCCCTTCGTTTCCTCCATCAAATAAATGTGAAATACAAAGTGTGATACATTGTTGGAAAAATAATTTTGAGTGGAAATCAAAAATTGCAAAAAATATACAGGGTGCTATTTGAAATAAAAAAGTCAGAGTCACTTCTGGTCAAACCGGAAGTGACTTTCAGTTTTTGTTTCCCTCATTTGAAGGTTCCTTGAACGAGTTGGAGATTTGCATCCATAGAAATGGCCGACATAATCAATAGGAATAGGTATACTGTTTTATACCGGTTTATGCCAGCAGCAGTAAGTATTTTCAATTCCCTAAATGTATTCCTATATGATTATCTCCATCTGATATGTGCGATGATTCTGAATGCATACTTTTGCAGAATAAAAACGTTTTCACCTAACCAACTCCAAATTCCATAGCATAAATGACTAAATAAACTATTTGATTTCTTCGGCCTGTATCCGTTTGATTTTCTCTTTATGAATGCTCTCAGTTTTGAAAAATTACCAATATCTACAATTCTGTTGAATTTCCGTGGTATTGATCACGCACAAAATATTTTTTTTGAAGAGAGACAGAAATTATTCGAATCGGTTTTTTCCTCGAAACGATTAATGGATTCGTTGCGTGAGTGTGCACATCAGAATCACAAGGAAATGATCAAACAATTTTTTGATACGATATTAATAAAAGGTTAACTACAACGTCTTCCAACCGGGAACGAAATTTCCAGAATGAATATGTTTTCTTTCGGGAACGGCTAATATAGAATAAGTTCACAGTCCGCTACGCACCATTTGGGTGCCAATATTGATCGTGAGAGAAAAGCTTGTCGGCAAAAATATTTCCGAAGTCTTTATCGACGAATTAATTGCGTATTCTCCAGCTACGAAAATTGCGTGACAGGCGAAAAATCGAGGAGAAAATGAGACCCTCTGTTGCCTTAGGTTCAACCATTCCGAATTCATGAACTATCAATTTGATCCGATATTAAAAAGAAAAATTGGACGTGTCTCAAGGAGTGAAAGAGAAAATTTACTGATTATCTGCAGAAAGAGAATAACTAGAGAATGAAATTACCTAATGAGATTTCGACGGATGAACTTTTCGAATAGCAAATTAGTAGCATTCATTCCACAATGATGATATGCCTACCTTGAAAAAATACGCTTTATGATTCAGTACAAGTTTTCTGGGTAGAATAGTAGTGGTAGTAGTAACTGTTGGGAGTCGAAGTCGCAGCCAGTCCTTATTGGCACTTTTGCCATTCCCAGGTCTCCATAGATCTAAAATACTTTTCCTAGTCTTCCTTTCCGAACACATGTGACCTTTTTGTGAATTGACAATATCCGACTCAGGGAGTATTGTTGTTGTTTTTCAACTACTGAAAATATTCCAAATTTTAGCCTTCCATGCCAAGGAAGTGACATGAAGTTCATTTGTCTTCTTCAAAGGAACCCGCACATTCCTTAAGGAAAATAGCTTTCCGTGAATTTGGTTGAATTTGTGATATGTTATAGGTTCCTGATGAGCTGATCAAAACTGTCCATAGCCACAAAGCTCAAAAATTTACAGTTTTCGAAATACTGATATTTATAATGTTACGAGATTGATAACAATCCCCTAGCTACGCCGCTGAGTCGACTTCGATGGCGTTTCGTCGATTATTTGTTTATGGAAAAGTGCAGATGATTTTCGGTATTGATAATTCAGGATAATAGAACTATCGCGAATGGTCTAGCCTACACGACTTGAGTATATAAGGCGAGACATTTCACTCGGAAGGGAAGTTTTTATGTAGAAGTGATAAGAAAGTTGAAAAATGTTTATGAAAAAGTGGTAAAATATTTCTGTAGAAGGTAATAAGTGTTTGGAATATTAACTAGTTGTATAGATCTAAGTATTTTATTAGTCAGTAAAGTAGTCGTATGTTTATAGTGCGGTTAGAAAGAAATAAACAGTTTAGTAGTATGCTTGGCGTGTTATTCAGTACATGTCGAAACAATGGTGTCCGAAGCAGGATATTAGTGAAAAACAGAAACTATTTATAAACTATTTATGGTGAATACGAGGAGTATATCGTACGATACGATGAAGGACATTGTGAAATGTATCCAAAATCAATTTGCGGATATGGAAAGAAGGCTCCAGTAGGAAGGACAAATAGAAGAAACGCGTCGGTTGGAGGAAAAGAAGGAACGAGAAGGGGCACTCTAAAAAATTCTCGAAGAACAGAGTAATGAACGAGAGGCGGTACTCTAGAAAATTCTCGAAGAACAAAGAAAAGAGCGAGAAAATTAAAAACAAGAAGAGGAAATGCGACGGTAGGATGAAAAGAAAGAACGAGAAAAGTAAAAACAGGAAGAGGTAATACGACGGTTGGATGAAACGAAATAACGAGAAGAGGCACTTTCTCGAACAACAAATGAATTAATTGGAACGAATAGAAAAACAGACTTCCAGAAGATTCAAGATAAGTTCTTCCGACATGTATTACAGAAAACCGAAGTACAAATGGAGGAACTGAAAGAACTGAAAAAAGTACTGAAGGAAGACGTTAAGAAAATCGACGATGAGCTTAATAAGGAAGTGGATACAGTGTAACAAAACAGTCCAAATAT
The DNA here is from genome assembly GCA_958502065.1 of Chrysolina americana. NCBI lineage: Eukaryota > Metazoa > Arthropoda > Insecta > Coleoptera > Chrysomelidae > Chrysolina > Chrysolina americana. The sequence continues at coordinate 12,189,610 of OY293421.1, read as the reverse complement.
AGTAGGGATTGTGTCAATGATTCGTGCACTTGCCAATAATTTTAGGAAAACCCAGGAAATGTTCTTGACAAGCACTGTAATATTTGACGAAATTTGATGAACTGCATAATACAATTATAAGTTTCGGCAGGAGGCCACAGTTAATATTACAATATACCTGCACCAGACCCGAGAAATCTTAATCACAAATTATGAATATAAAACTCTTATTTGCCACAAGGATACTTACATCAAATTCAGAAATCGAAAACGACTCCGTGAAAGGACTCGAAAACCAGATAGCTCTCCTCAAGAACCAAGATTGTCGAGACTGGATTGCCACATCAGGAATTTCCGTACAACCACCGACTTTTGATGGACAGTCCCCTTGGTCCATGTATCGCCGATAATTTGAAGCTGCAGCAGTGGCTAATGGGTGGTGCGAAGAAGAAATAGCTACGGCATTTATAGTAGCTTTAAGAGATGCAGATTTGGGTATGTTGCATACGATACCCATCGATCAACAGAATACATATGAAGACCTGATAACTGCATTAGAGTTGTGGTATGGCAATCAACATCGAGAACAGCTGTATCGGGTTCAAATGAAAACGCGCACTCAGAAATCAAGTGAGAGTCTGCCGGAATTTGAATCGGATGTGAGACGCCTAATTCAGCTGGCTTACCCAGAAGCACCGGGAAATTTCGAGGAACAGTTATTCATAAATGGACTAAGAGACACCGAAATCCAAAAGATTCTGTGACAAACACACTTCAAGAGGAGAAGCGATGCCTAGGTACGTTCTCTAGAAGTGGAGGCGGCCTTCAACACCTCGAGTCCGAAAGTACGAGCAGTATCAATAGAAGAACTCGAACAACAATCAGGCGCAGTTACTAGTTCAGTCGAGAAGGTTCTGGATGAGATCAAATCTTTGAAAAGCGGAATGAGCACTCAGAAGAACAGGGCGTGCTATATATGTGGAAAATTGGGACATCTTATAAAAGACTGCAGAGTGAGAACACCACGTTCGCAATCACCTATGAGGACAAGGTCTTCCAGCGTCTTCCTCAGGGGGGTGGCAGGAAAACTAGAATTTGCCAGTATCTTGGATACCCCCGACTTCAATCTCGGGGGTCCGACTTTAATTCCGGGAGTCCGACTTTTATGTCAGGAATGCAACTTTCTTTTAGGGATGTTTGTGATTTGAGATATCACTTCATATTTGAATGCCATTCTCATGTTTGTAACTTCGAACAGGGGCGTACGGCAAATAGGTACCCCTAATCGTCCATTACCAACTTTCACGACACTAGTTTTTCTGCTTTTTCCGAATTCTCAATATCTCATATTCAAAAGAGGATTATTATTTGTGAAAAGTAGAAAAACAGAATTTTTGTAGTATCTCATAATCCTGACAAGATGTTCTACCGACATTCGACGAATAGTGCTTTCAAAATCTAATAATAGAGTGCCTAAATCACCATGACATTCAATGAAAATTGGAATCCGCATAGAGAAACTCGGTCCCCAAGATTGAAGCCGAACCCCCGAGATTAAAGTCGGACATCCGAAACTGAATTCAGTATTTCACAAAAAAAAATAGTTCGTGGCCCTTTTACGCCTTCGTACAAATGACGCTTTCTGAAATAATACCAGAAAAGGTGTAGTCGAGGTGTAGTCATGATCAAATGAGTCAACAACCAAAACCAGAAAATGTAAGTTCGTCATATATAAATACGTATTGCAATTCGTCGAAACACATCGTATATTCAACTAATACATATACCATAGCTGATCTTCATTAATCAGATGTAGGTAGAGACGAGTTGCACACACTCCATAGGGTATGCGGAGTATGTTCCCATTCATTCTATTCCCAATAGATTGCATAGGCAGTGACGGGAAACGAGGGATACGAATAATCCTTACGCAGTTGCAGATTACTTAATCTCCTAAGTGACCTTTCCCATTTAGACTACTCAAATAAATACCTCTACCCAACCAAGTAAACAAATATATGCGTGTATCTCACAACTCTGTAAAACTTCAATTTTACGTTCAAAAATTGTTTGAAAATGCGATATTTCGACTCAAGTGTCAGAATATTCTTGTCTAAGTAGAGAATAGTGGATTTGAGGATACTTATTTCAAGTCGCAACAGGTTAGGTTAGTGAGAACACGTATTTTCCTTTAAAAAGACCCCTATTCTCTTCTTAATTTGGGCAGATATCCGACAGAAAACAGCTACTCCCCTGGCAGACGGACACTGGATTAGATCTCACAGATATCTGTGCAACGTTCTCCTTAGAATTCGGAAGACAGCCGCAAATGTTCACTGAATCAAATAGCAGAATCCTGCCCGACATGATCAGGGACTTGACCACTTACAACTATGTTATCTTCTCTCTCTCTCTCTCTGTGTTTATTGGATCTTGCTTCCTATTGGCGCACTTGTCCAGCACTCTCCCCACTACGTAGGGATCGGCCCTATCCCAGCCTGGTTACTGGCGTGAGTAGTGGGGACTTCGTCAGGGGGTGGAAGGGGAATCTTACCTCCACCCAAAAAAACATTTAAAAAAATCTCTTTTTGTTGATTGCACGTTTAAAAAACTGTGGTGTACGGCAGACGTCACAAACACTTGAAAATTGGGTGATTGCATGTACTAAAGACGGCAGACAACACAACACAAACTACTCTATAACAATCACACACTTGTACTTGACGTGAGACACGAGAACGCCGTCAGTCCTCCACCATTGCCGGAAGTCGAATGTGCTATGTTATCTTCATCAGTAGAATTTACTGAACACAGTTCAGACAGACTACATTTTAGTAAATTCTACTGATGAAAATAACAAGGATATCGAAATGCGCATCTAGAGATTAAATTGTGTGGTGAACGGAAACAGTACTTTTTGTTCCATTGAGTGACACCACAGACGTCCAATGTCCCATTTTCGAGATAATGTTTGGTTTTGGGTGAGTGGACTTCAGTAATGCGGCCCGTGAGAATCTATTGTGCTCATACGAACTTATATTTCACTGAATACCCGATTCTTCATTAGGCCTGTTAGTTTACATGTTGAATGATCTTTGAGGATCTCGTCATTGGAAAAAGTATAGTCAAATGTTTCAGTTTTCTTCGTCTGGTACTATTACTATAATGTCCGCGGTGGGGCGGGCCCAAAGTATATGAACATCAGCTTTAAGACAAAGACGACATTCCGCATTATCCGACAGTCCTAGTCTTCACTTGTGATGATTCAGACGACAGTTGTTCGATGAAACTTTCGTATGGATTTGGGTATTGATAAACTAATACTTTGGTTTTGTGAAGAGTCTTCCACTTCCGCTACGAATAAAATAACCTCGTCAGTGAAAGAGAGTATAATAAAATCTTCCATGTTCCTTCTCCTGGTATTATTACAGTCTTGCTAGCGTTGACAGATATCTATTACCTTTGACACACACTAACTGTATACGTCATTCAACGATTTTTGCATATGCTTGAAGCTCTGCTTTTCTTTTTCCAATGATATTGAGTCCATCAGGAATAATCACAGACGGCAAATAGCGTTTTTTGTGGACAGCCGCCTTTGTAGACCTCAAACCCAATTGCCTCTTCTAAGAGCCAACTGCCTGATATATTCATCAAGCCCTCTCTCAGGTACTTCAGATGTCAGGATAATTCGTCTGATCGACTTGCATACCACCCTTGCTGTCAGCCAACTGGGTGGTATAAAGTACCACGCCAGACTAGTTTTATATATAGTTTTACTAGGATTAATAAAAGTTATTCCAGTCCGTTTTGGAACGGAATTGGAAAGATACCGTTCTCTCCGCTAGATCTGAAGGGATGGAATGATTTGATTGCCGGGGCTTTGATAACTTCCTAAAAGACGTACCAGTCGTTCTCTTTTGGTCTCCTAGTGCACTCAAAGATGGAAACCCGATTGTTATCCAAAATAAGACTCGTATCTAAAACTCTATCCTTTTTTTCTCTAGAGGTTATGAACTTTCTGTCAAGTTTTATCCACCCGATTTCAGTAGTCAGACCTCAAGTATTATTGCGATTGATTAGAGCAGTTCTATGATCGTCTCAGTTACCTAGCTCTACTTCATCACAACTATCGATTTTACCAAATTCGTCGTCAGTATATGAGTGAAGAGAGTTTTGTTTCTACTTCAATCTGTGATTTTTGATTCGTAATATTCAACTTCTGATCTCAACAATGAAATAAACATGTCTATGAACTGAATACGAAGTTGCAATTCCTAACCTTATTCTCTAGAAATGTGAAATATTAATATAATTCAGGGCATTGTAGTTGCATTGCTTTCAATAATTTCAATATTGCCGCAGTGGTCATGATGGTAGAGCGCTAGTCTATCAATCAGAGGGACGTGGGTTCGATTCCCAGCATGGTCACTGGTCTCGTGCTAGGAATCGCACGTTAAACGATATTATTATTATTAAAAGGTAAGACCTCGTTAATCCTTAGCTCACACAAGTTTCGACTTCTGAGGGCTGTCATTCGTAGGGAGATCACAGCTGGTTAACGGAAGAAACAGCAACAAAAACTATTGATTTTTTTTTCAATATATTCCATTCAAATAAATTCAGATTGGTTTTAACTGCATTCATGTTACTGATGTTTCTATTGTCGTATTCATTATATAAAGAGAAAGGTCACATTAGAATGTTTGAAAAATTGAGCTACCGAAAATGTCCGAGGAATTGATGAAAAAATTACAAGAAAATTTGATAATTCTTATTTTAGAATATTGTTTGACCGATGATCAATAAGTATCGAATAATCGATAGTGAACAATCCTGATAATGGTGCAACTGTTATTAATATTCTATACATCTGACCCATAAATGATCTGAATTCCAATTCTGCAGGAATAATTCAACCTCCATTTTGCACTTCCTTAGTGGCATATCTGCACACAAAACCACTGAATACTATGACAGTCAGTTAAATGGAATTAGATTACAAGATGGAGGTCCCGGTAGCAGTTCTTGTTTTGGCGGGGGCTTGCAGGGTTTCGAGAACACCCGTTATGGCTTAAGCTTGTTGGATGACTGTATCACGTGCTTCCTCCAGATCTTTGCAAAAGAATTATATTTTTGAGTAAAGAGCAGATGTTCTGCAGATGAGTCGATGTTGGTGTTCTCTAGGTTAGAACAGTTAGAATGTTTTGCTGCAATCAAATTCATTTCAAGAGAATTCATGTAAAGAAGCAAACAGCCCAATAAGTTTGAAATGAGAGATTATTCATCAATAAGAAATAATCATTCTTCCGCAGTGGTCATGATGGTAAAGCGCTAGTCTATCAGTCAGAGGTACGTGGGTTCGATTCCCAGCATGGTCACTGGTCTCGTGCTAGGAATCGCACGTTAAAAGGTAAGACCTCGTTAATCCTTAGCTCGTACAAGTTTCGACTTCTGAGGGCAGTCGTTCGTACGGGGATGACAGCTGGTTAACGAAAAAAAAACAATTTAAAAAAGAGTATCCTGTTTAAGAGTCTGTGTATATTTGATTGGAGATGTCCTTTTTATCTGTGCAGGCTATCCAAGGAGAAATCAGGCAAACTACCGATTAGGCCAGAACCCACACTAGGAATGTCCAACAGCCTACCAGCTGCAATGGAAGAACTACTACAAAAACAGTTCTCAAAATCATGACAGGACACGCCTGGCATGAGGCAGAAGGAGACGAGATCTCAAACTAGTGACAGGGTTCCTAATGGGACAGAATCACCTGAACAGGCACATGGCCCCCATTGGGATCATAGATCTTTTACTCTGTAGGTGGTGCCTGTAAGAAGACGAAACTTCGTCACACATCCTCACAGAATACCCTGCATTGATGCACCAGGAGAAAGCAGCTTTTGGGAAAAGCATACCCCAGAGAACGTCGAAAAGATTCAGGGAACTGCTGCTGAATTATGCTAGGGTAGCTGGCATGCCCAGTCAAAACGTTGGAAAGACTAATAGAGATGAGGTATATTACAAACAAGCCTTCTAAGCAATCGCCAATCAGCCAGGCAAGTCAACAGACTTAGCACCGGACAAATTCAACAGGCTACTTACAAAGTCCTTAGAAGACAACATTTATGACATCGGAGGTGCTTTTAACAATGCATCAACTGAGTCTATAGCAAGCGCCCTAGTAAAAAGAGGGGTATCTCCCCTATTATGCTAAAGGATAAACGCCAACTTGAAATACAGGGTAATAATATCAACAATTGGCTGAATAACACTGACAGGTAGAGCAAATAAGGGATATCCGCAGGGAGGGGTACTATCGCCCCTACTATGGGCCATCCTTATGGACGAACTGATGGAAAGGCTAACATACAGAGGCTTCTATTGCTTAGGATATGCTGATGATCTTGCAATCATCGCAAGAGGCAAATTTGCAAGGACAGTCTCGAAGCTTACACAAACAGCTATAGATATAACCGACAGGAGGTGTAAGAAGGATGAACTGAGAGTAAACTCTCATAAAACCACTCTAGTCACATTCACACGAAAGAATACACTCGGTCTAAGGTCACTAAGGTCACCTGTGCTAAACGGGATAGAAATTCCTTTCGCCCAAGAAGAAAAATACTTAGGAGTCATCTTCGACCATAAGTTATCGTGGAATTAACATCTACAAATAGTGATAGAAAAAATCTCAGTAGCCTTTAATCAAGGCAGGAGAATGTGCGGAAAAAATAGGGGGCTACAACCAAAAATGACCACATGGCTTTATGCCAGAGTCATCAGACCTATGATAACATATGGGTCGGTGGTATAGTGGCTAAAGACAAAGTGAGTACGACGGCTAGGAGGACTGCAAAGACAAGCATGTCTGAGTGCTACCGGATCCATGAGAACATCTCCAACAGCCGCACTAGAAGTCTTGCTCAACCTGCCACCACTACACTACACCACATTCAAGGCGAAGCCAGGTCGTTCACGATCAGATTACTTAGAGGTCAAACGCCCATAAGCAAGATGCACGGGAGAAACTACAACAAGCTATATGAAGAGTTGGAAAACGACTCTATCATGAGAATGCCATCAGATGGTATATTCCCGAGATATAGCTTTGACAAAACTTTCAAGATAAGCATAACGGACAGGGATGCGTAGAAAAAGGGACCTCCCATCAATGCAGAAATTGCCGTCTACAATGATTGCTCAAAAACCGATGAAGATTCAGGAGCCGGCATATACAGAGCCAAGCCGAAGATACGAATTTTGCTGAGCTTCGGTAAATATGCGACGATATTCCAAGCAAAAATCTCTGCAATACGCGCAGGAGTTAATAAGGCAAGAGTTATCAGGAAAAACCATTGTCATTTACTCAGACAGCTAAGCGGCAATAAAAGCAGACAACTCTATGCAAATTACCTCAAAACTAGTTTGGGACAGCATAGTAGCCCTAAAAGAGCTGGGCAGTCAGAACAGACTGACACTAGCTTGGGTACCAGCACACACATGTTACAGAGGCAATGGAGATTCACTAGCTCGAGAAGGAGCAAGTCAGGCCCTGAATGGCCCAGAACCGTTTTGAGGTATAGCAAAAGCTCCACTAAAATCCAGCACCAAATCATAGATTCAGCATGCAAATCTCAAGAATGGTGGAATGATTCACCAGGAATGAGACAGGCCAAAGAGTATATTTGAAAAACCGCTGCCAACATTCACAGAATATCTACTAAGCCAGAGAAGGAGCACTACTAGAATAATAGTTGGACTCCTCACAGGGCAAAGTAGGCTCAATAAAAATATGAGCATACTTGGTCTGGCAGTAGAAATTCTATGCAGGTTCTTCCAGGGAGAAGAGGAAACATCAGCACATATACTATGCCACTGCGAGGGCTTGTCAAGGCTGAGGTTTCTAATGCTGGGAAAAGAAAAACCAGAAGCTCCCAAATAAATGGGAGTTCTAAAATCTAGCCTATGGAGTCTCGTGATGAAGACAGGGCTAGATAAAGAACTCTAAACGATTTCGAGGGAACACACAATAGATCTGCAAAGGACGCGGTGTAGATGCTTATGGCACCGAAGCCCCAAATTGACCTAATCTAATGCCCAGCTGAAACTAGACAAGTAGATGCACAAATGGTCCAAGCTATGAGGCCCACGTACAGGGGTTCGAAAACACGCCCACCAGTGCCAGGAAATAAGTGAGTAAGTAGTTCGGGAGTGATCTACTCAAAAAAGTTGAAAATGTCTCCACCACAGTTACTTCAATACAGGGATCAACCGTAACATTCGATCCGTGCCATCAAGAAATGGATATTTATTTCAGTTACTGTGATACAAAAATACAAATAAAGCGTTCTGACCGCCACTGTTCTGATGTCCCAACATGAACATGAGTTTTATTCCTGTTGTCTGACACAATCGCTAAAATATTTATAGTAGCGATTCTGAAGTGCACGAGTATCCAAAGAGATTTGCTCCAAAAATAAACGTTGCCCACGGACTGACAGGTAACCCAACATCGCTGCGGTCGGTCTTGAGCCATCGGGCGATCAATAAAGCTATGAAATTCTGAAATCCGACAAAGCAGTTGCGTTCCAACTTCACAAACGCAATGAACAATCGTCCGAACTTTTGTCATTGGCACGTAGAGATATTAATAATCTGACACTTTTAATTAGAAACGGAAGGACAGATAACTCTATAGTAGTGAAGGTCTATAATGAAAATGGGCAATGTTGGATCTTTTATGGAAGTTTTCCGTTTGGAAAAGTAACTTTCCATACAACAGAGAATGGCATCTGTTCTTTTTTTGGGGACCATATATACGTTATTTTAATTTTGCCATTGATAATGTTTGTGGTTGGAAAGTGAAAAATTGTTGTATATAAAATTGAATAAAACCGTATTTTTGATGTTTCTGTAGACATATTCGCCCATACTCAATAAATTTTTTCAGTTCTTACCTCCTTAAAACTTCAATTCTTCAGCAGTTCAGCTCATTCAGTGAAAACTCTTCTTGCTCAAGGAAAATTCATGGAATAGTTATTATCCCAACAAGTAAGAAAGTAGTACCTTTCCCCATGCGACTGCCGCTAACCGAACGACGCAAACAAGCACATTATAACAACTTGAGGTTCATATATTCCCAATTTTTGTACGATTCGCAAATTGCAAGAAAATCGCCGCATGAACGTTCATACTAATGCGCAATGAATATTGCGGTAAATGATGAATCATAACATATAATTTTTTGGCATTTGGGGTTAGGAATTGTTTGATTTTCCATTTTTTTTAATATCAGTTAAACATGGAAGAAGTTGGCTGTAAAGGGTATTGGGTATTGCTAACTCAATGCCCAAATAGTTAATATAATTAGTAATAAGGAGTATTTTCTAATTTGATATGCAAATGACATCGATATTGTTATTTCCAGGTGTAGTATCTTCAACAACAAATGAAAACAATGCAGTTACAGCATAATTAATTTTAAGGATCTATGGTCAGGAGATTCAACAGATCGGGTAGTTAATACAATGTGCTTATAAAGTCAGATCCAAAGTTTTGCACCCCACTTCAACTGTAACGCCCAGCAAGATGCTAAGGAGTTCTTTAAAATACTTGCTTGGTAGTCTGCATCAAGATGTTGACAATTATTGCAGAAGCGAGATTTGATTTTAACAAAATTATTTGATAATGATACAGAATACTGGTCTAGAGGATACTTGAGTGTTAAGAATTCCGTAATTGAGGATAATTTTGATCGTCAACTCAAATCTACTTTGAAACGTACATTTTGTGCTCACTGTTCAGTCACCTTTCGTCCAAACTGAAATCTTTATCGATTCCACGAAATACAGATCAAATAAAACTTTCATACTGTTAGGAATCGATCAATTGAGAAAGAAACTTCGGACGGTGAAGTGAAACTAAAATGTTTGAAATGTTAAAAGAATGAATAGTTCTATAAATTAATAATGATCCAAAATTTTTTCAATATTTTATTGGTCCTATTGAAACGATTTCCCCACTGTGGACAACAGTTCGTCACCCGAAAGTTAGTAAAATATTTATTGAAATCATAAGTACATCCGCATTTCCCTGTGATACTCTCGCTGAACTTTTATAGCATGGAATGATCGATAAACACTATACTTCATAATTGATTGTAAAATCTTATGATTGCAAATAAAATCTTTTGCAATCAAAACTAAAGATTCTACATCTGAAGATATTTCTCAATGTATTTAAATCAATATGGTGAAGGCATAGAATAAATTGGTATGCATTTTGTTGTTCCGTGGTTTGTGCAAATTCATTTTCATTTCTTTCAATTCTTCCTGCACTAGTGCTTTAAAATGACACATCTCAAGATGAATTGCGTGCCGGAATAGGGTAGATCACGCCTGATAGTTGGAAATGGTAGTTCACCCCACAAGTGCGGAAAGTGATACTTTTCTGCACGCGAGGCAGATGGCCGAACGATGAGTTAGCAACATTTCAAATGAAATAATGCATTCAGTTGACCCACAGATGTCAACTATAGTGCCGACAAATATGATCCAAATATCACACCCTTCATCATCATCATCATTTTCGCCTTCAACTTCTTCAAAAATTGTTGAATATGTTGCGAGTACTGCACATTCAATGTCTTTATCTGATCTGAATATTACAAAAAATGTTTCCAAAACTAACTCTCCCACAATTTTAATTAAAAATTATTCAAATATTACGGTAAATTATAACTACAAATAAATACTATTTTTAATCATACCAAGAATTAATTTATGAGTGATTTTTTTGGAATTTGTTTCTCAGTTATTACCTTCAACCAATAGTTAATAATTAACTCAAAGATATGAATTAATCATCATAATAATTTTTTTGCAATAAACTTAATTATACTATAAGACGGAATTAATAGTCAGTGACACTCGCACTCGTGCCGCATTTTCTTCAAACTCGTGAGAAATTAGCAATTTTCTGCATTTGTTGCACTAGTGCGGAAAAGTGACTCTTTCAAAACCAAACTGAGTACGGAAAAGTGGACTTGTCCGCAGCTAGTAGAAAAATGGATTCTAAGAATATCATATTTTGGTTCTATACTGCTTTGCTTACTTTCACCACACTGTATCAGATCAGTTTTTGATGTCATCCTATCAATATCGTTCTCGAACTCGTAGTAGTTTCGGAAATAATCTATATTTTGTTCAGTTATTTACTTGTTGCTCGCCCTGTACGGTTTAGCAGAGAATGATATTTCACTACACTGTATAATATCAGTTTTCATTGATATTCTATCGATATTGTTCTCGAACTCGTATTAGTTTTGGAAATAAAGAATATTTTTTCAGTTATTTTCTTATTGCTCGCCCTGCTCGGTTTAGCAGTAGGTATATGATATTTCACCACATTGTATGACATCAGTTTTCATCAATATTCTGATGATATCGTTCTTGAACTCTTAGTAGTATCGGAAATATTGAGTAGTTTCTTTGGTGATCACTTTATACGCTTTGGTGGTACATAATTTTATTTTCGTTGATTTATTCAATACACTCGCATTCACTCAAGTACTCGACTCAACCGTTTCACACTTCTTGAAATTGTAAATGATATATCAGATTTCACAGTCTCTTTGTCAGAAACCGTAGCTGGGATATCTTCACGCTGATACCATTCTCGAGGTAGCAGCACCATTACATCGTCCACTTGGTAAGCTTCATCGCTGGAAGTGGGGATCTGAACAAGAAGCAGCTTTTTTGAATAAAGAAAAAATAGTAAAAGCACCCGTTCTTGTTTGTCCCGACCTCGAACAGCCCCTTATCCTCCGAAACTATGCTTTCGACCAAGGTCTTGTTTATAGCATAGCCAGTAGATCAGTGATTTCGTGGCGAAGAAGAAGTACCATTGTCTACAGGATCGAAAAGTTGTGGCCATGTCTGGAAGGAGATTAGACCTCCTGTCTCATTGGAGTATGTTTTCAGAGCAATTTGTATGTAAATTAGGTTGCAGGTGCCATTTCTTGAGAAACACTTGACGATGCTGATACCCCAAAGCATATCCGGACATAGCCTCCGAGACTACCGCTTATATCTCCACTTGTAGGACTCCCACGATTACACGAAGCCGGAAGCAGCAGACCCATTGATGCTCTGCGTCCCTAAGCCGACTCGAATTGATATTCTCAAGGACATACACGATGCATCCATCAATGGTAACATGGGCACAATAGTAACCATTGTTAATGATTACAGCCCACTACAATAATTGTCCAGATATGTTCCATCACATCGCTAATTGTGTTTGTAGCTGTAATTCCTGTCAGCGATTCATTCATCGTGCATTATACTTTTTAAAGGATAAATCTCAAAGCAGCAGGTACCCAGGTTCGTGTCCAGCAAAGGCAAGTAAGGGCTGCCTTTCCGGCTGCAGTGTTTTGTCACATAACCCAGTGACCCTTGGACTATTCTTGTCTTCACTGACGCTGTTCGGAGTACATGGAGCACATCACGCTGGAAGCTGGAGCATAAGGCATTCAGTGATCTGGACTCGGCGCCAAAGTGGCTAGTAGCGACGAAAGAGCATCACAAATGAAAGTTTTCCTCCCTGAAATATTCTCGCTTCACTAAACCTGTGACTGCCTACCTGGAGGAAATATGTAATGATGATTTCCTCATTTGATGTTCATGCTTATGAAACCACCTGGTAGCAGTATTGTTCTCGATTATCGAATATTTGATGACGTTCCTTACGTTTCGCAGGTTAACAGCACCAAATTCGTTCACCAAAAGCCATATATTTTACCGTACCCCAGCTACTACTGATATAATTGGATTAATGTTCTTTATAACGTTTCATTAGCTGATCCATGATCGAAGTTCGTAGGAGAAAATGCAATAACCAGGGATAATATCCGGCAAGTTTTCGGTTTACGAGATTGGGACAATTCCATCGCAAACTATGAAAACCATACCTCATGCGGCTGATATTCAATCAATCAATTAATTATAATCATTATTCGGGGTTGTAATCTGCTGGGATTCTGCAAGCCTCTCGGCCTCTATGTAAATTGCAAGTCGAATTAATAATAGCTCCAATGACCATTATGTAAATCACGGGGGTATTTTTCCTAATCTTCAGCGAAATCGGTTTTGAAATTGAGCTGTGTTATTCGTAAAATTCCCGCAGTTACCGGATATGATGAATTTTATTTTCAACTCCGTTTCCAAATAATCCAAAATTGAGTTTGTTCCAAAATTGTGCATGCAACTATTGCTTCGTTGTATCTATACGGGGTTGAAACTGACGAAGTGAAGATACCTATTGTGCATTGAGTCTTGTCAAATGACGGGTCTATTTTTTTATTGTTTCATGTCTCCAAAGAGAATGTTGAGTGAGGTGTAGCCTGCACAAACCCCTATGGTTTGTACAGGCTCTGCATAATGTTCAGCTTGTCGGTATACCCCTAAGATTAGTGCGGTTGATTTGGCTGTTTCATGCCAGCTTTTTGACATTACTATGCTACCAGTGTTCCAGTCAGAGTTGAAGCTTTGCTAAGATTGACATTAATTTCTTTATTTTTGCACACCACCTTCTAATTGTCTTTCGGGTTACTTGTATGAGGTTGGAAATGCTGACGAGGTATACATGATGACGGTCTTGATCAACGTGTTATAGAGTAGTACCTTGATCTTCAGGTTGAGTTTGCTTTTTCCACTGAAAAGCAGGTAAGGCAAGTATACTCTATCATGAAAGAGGGGCGACACCACTTGACGGAAGACCATAAAACTAATAATGAAATATGGTGGATTACGTAATCCAATCTTCCGCATTAAAACCTATACAATAGGTAAAGTCGTCGGCAAGTATTCAACAAAAAACAACTACAGCCCCCTGCGACCATTGAATTATATTTGTTTAATACTTGGCAAAGTTTTCTACAAGAATCACTTTGCAATGCATTTCAAATATCAAAGCTGAAATTATTTTTCGATTTAATTGGGGGAACACCTCCGTACCGGTTTCATGGTCATTGCCAATCATCAGCGAAGGCGAAGGCATAATTCAATGGTCGTAGGGGGCAGTAGTTGTTTTTTGTTGAATACTTGCCGACGACTTTACCTATTGTATAGGTTTTATTGCGGAAGATTGGATTACGTAATCCACCATATTTCATTATTAGTTTTATGGTTCCGTCAAGTGGTGTCGCTCCTCTTTCATGATGTTTCTGGCTTCATATTGAAGTCGACACGTAGTCGGAGTGCATTTTAAACTGGAACCCAGAGATAGCGCTGAATTCATACCTCAGTGTTTGTCTCAGGAATTTCCAATTAGGATGAACGGATTTTTCGATTCAATTGGGTCGAACTAGCCTTCGCTGATGATTGGCAATGACCATGAAACCGGTACGGAGGTGTTCCCCCAATTGAATCGAAAAATAATTTCAGCTTTGATATTTGAAATGCATTGCAAAGTGATTCTTGTAGAAAACTTTGCCAAGTATTAAACAAATATAATTCAATGGTCGTAGGGGGCAGTAGTTGTTTTTTGTTGAATACTTGCCGACGATTTTACCTATTGTATAGGTTTTATTGCGGAAGATTGGATTACGTAATCCACCATATTTCATTATAAGTATACTCTAGTTGCAAAATTCCTTTTGATATCGAGTATGCGCAGGGGCCCAAGTGAGCCTTTGGTCTATGATTAGTCCAAGGTACTCGGCCTATGGCTGCCATAAAATATCTCTCTTGTCGATAAGGAGAGTCTCATGTGGGTAGATCCTCCAAGCAAGGTCGATCTGTTGAGTTTTATTTGCGTTAACTATCATTTTGTAGACTAAGAAACAGTCCTCGAGATGATTCACTGCTTTTTGTAAGTGGATTACCCTCGTATACTACAAGTGTGGATTTCCCTTGTATTGGGGAAAGATCCTCTAATGGAGGGTAGGAAGTTTCTCTCTTTTATCTCTTCTGAAAGCCTTTCTATGTTGGTTTTCTCAGCGATCTCTTCAACGGCACCGAATTATTGATTCTATATGCTTCTGCCTGGTCTTACAATAAGGACAATCTGTTCAAGTTGTCTTCGCTGTATACAATAAGCTCGAACTGACGTTTCATCGCATCTGCGAAGGAAGTCGCTGTGTCTTTGGTGGAGTGAGACATTCCACACTCTTTATGAATAGGTGGGAAATCCAGGTTCAAGATCTCCGAGGGCTTCTGCCCACCTGTCATTGCGATAGTCGATTATTTGGCTCTTGACTTCGTTAGCCTCATGAATGGCTTCTCATTGTCCAGGGAAGACTTTCCTCCGATGTATCCGCCGTAGCCTGTTACGTTCTCCAATAAGGTTCCTAATCCTATTAGGGAACTCATTGTACAAATTCAAGTGACTCCTTGAAGGCGTTTCAGTCTATGATGTTCTTGATGAGTCTATCCTGGGTTGGCGAATCGTTCCCCAGCACAGCTGGGTTGTAAATCAAGTTCAGCTCGGAAATGAGGGAGACATCCGTAGTGCGTGGCCTCGGCTGGTGCGTCAATTTGGTAGTCGTTTTGGTCAATTTGTCGCCATAGTCACGTGCCCTTAGGATTTCTGGATATGCTATAGTGTCTGCGGGTTACTGGTAAAAACTATCCTGGCTTCTGAGCAGTGGGATCTAGCGTCGTTAATACCGTATTGCAAGACTCTTAGTGCGCGTTCCACCATAATAGCTACTCCGCAACCTCGCCATCTAACTCCTAAACATCATGTAGTTTGGTTGATCAACGGATTTATTGTTGAGGGGGGGTTTCCTGCAGAAGGCTACATCATAGTTGCATTCATTTAGGATATCTTCAACGTTCTGCAATTCAAAGTTCAACGCCAGTCATTAACCGGCAGAAGTATCGTGTTTCATTCCGATACCTCAATATTTAATGGACAAGATGCCGATGAAGCAATAATGGTCAGCAATATTTTTAAGGGGATTGAAAGGTCATTGATGCATTCATATTATTAGTCGTTTGATACGACTAGGTAGTAGAACACACAAAAGAATAATTTTTCGAGTTTTAATCATGGGCAGCCTAACACGTTTCTTCTCCTATGAGATGGATACAATGTAAGTCTTATTTCCTTGTAGATACCTTTATTGTGTTTCACTGTTTCGTCATTTGTTCACTTCACTTTGAATTTGTTTCTAATTTGTTTAATTTGTTCACCTGCAGTAAAATAATTTCACTTCACGCTTTTATTCCACTACATCAGGGTGGTCACAATCAAGTTCAATCTAAATCTCTCGCAAGCCAACTAAAAATACTATTTGAGCACCCTATAAAGTCCAGGTAACTCTCAAGTCCGTTCGGGGCCAAAAGTGGTAGGTCCACCCCTTTATAAGGTTCGTTTAGATATATCGTTTTGTAAAAATATATCTATAGTTGCTGAGTGAAACAAAAGAAACTAAGGATTACTGATGATTTTAATGAAAATAGGAAGGTGTATATCATGAAAAAAGATTACTCTTAAAACTACTTTACTAAAAATACACAACTTATTTGGCAACAAGAAGTGGAAACTTCCCTATTTGAGTCGAGTAAAACAGGAGTTTGTTAATCAGAAAATTTGAAAGTCGAAATGTCAAAATTTATGAATCGTGGCAAGAGAGATTGCAATAGTTCTTTCTTTTTAGTAAGATCTAAGACAATTTGAAAGTAATAATATTAATAAAGGGCTCGGGGAGACTCCCCCGGCCCTCTCCTCTACTGCATCTTACTCTTGCCATTGTCCGTTGCATTACGGAAAACCCACAGATACAACTACGGCACCCCCAGCAACCGGGGGCATAAGATCACCCAACTGTTTCACATGGATGACCTTAAACTATATGCCTCGGAAGAAAAGGATCTTCATCAATCCTCAAGGGCGGTGCCAGAGTACACGCATGCTATCGGAATGGAATTTGGAATCGACAAATGTGCCACGGTTCATCTCTAAACAAGACCATGCGAGGAATACGGAGAGGACGTTCAGCTCGTAGACGAAAGCATCCTATATCATTTGAATGCCGAAGAGAAGTATACCTACCTAGGGGTGAAACAACGCCACTTCTAAGAGGTAACAACTGTTAAAAACTTTCTTCACGGCAAGTATCAGCAT
The DNA here is from genome assembly GCA_958502065.1 of Chrysolina americana. Taxonomy (NCBI): domain Eukaryota; kingdom Metazoa; phylum Arthropoda; class Insecta; order Coleoptera; family Chrysomelidae; genus Chrysolina; species Chrysolina americana. The sequence continues at coordinate 12,172,501 of OY293421.1, read as the reverse complement.
AAACTCGAACAGATCCGGTCATCAGAACTGTCGGGGGAGAACAAAGTTGCTGCAACTAATATGCTTGCCGTTCCGATTCTGCTTTACTCATTTGGACTAATAAAATGGACTAGAGAAGAGCTACAACAACTTAACGTGTAAACTCGCAAAATGTAGCATCTCCATAGGAGCTTGCATCATTAATTGTCCGTTCCATGGTTATAATTCCCCAGGAAACAGGGAGGCCGTGAACTATTAGTTTGGAGTGTCTACATAATAGAATAGTAGTGGATGTAGCCTGTAAAGTCACCAGGAGTTCAAATCCGCTCTTCTGCTTAGTATGAGATTATGAAAAAACAGGAATTGGATCATTTCTCTCAAAGGCAGCGATCCGTGCAGCGTGCAACCGATGAACTTGGTCTCGTATTCGACACTGAACGGATGAACCCAAACTCTGTCACCAAGTTGAAAGTTGAAACCCGTTTAGAAAATAGCCCACGTAAAATCTGCGGAGATTGATAGTCTTCTACAACTACACAAAGATAGGCCAATGCATGGGGTATTCTTCAAGAATATTGAAGACTTTGGCTCTTTGTGTTCTTTGACGTGTTTGTTCATTTATATTTTCATTGTGAATATTGTAAATAGAGAACGAATGATAATAATAATACTCCCCCATAAACACTCATAAAGTGTACCCAAAGGCATAACCTGTGCGGGTAGAGGACTGCTATTTTTATTATTTTCCGTGGCGCTCCGGGGCGACTTACTAATGTTTTCGGTGGTGTATTCACTTTTCCGCTGTAGGAAAACCCGGAAGCACCACCCCTGTTCTATCTATCTAGAAACCTGTCCTTTGCATTTCTCAGGTCAAGTGGGCTGAATTCGGAGACCGTTATATTCATAAAAGCCAGCCGGGGTGGTGTATTCAACACATTCGACTTCCGCAGTCGCAGTGGGAGACTATAATGCATTTGCTGTCAGTCTGTCCAGCTTATGCAGTATCAGCCTATGTACACAGGAATAACGCGGCTCTACGAGTGTTGTACTACCATATACGACACACGTACGGTATAGACGAGTAACATGGGGATATTGTGTCCGTTGTGGGAAATAAGAAGTGCCAAATCTATTGGAACTACTCATTCCCCACCCAGAGATATAGTCCTCCTCGACCATCAAAGTAGGACGATTTTCTCCATAGAGTTTTTGGCTCCTGGTCAAACGAACATCGTCCAAAAAGAGGAGGAAAATTGGACTAAATATCGAGATCCACTCTTCGAACTTCGCAGGCTTTACCCAAACCATTCTGTTGAGATGGTGGTTCTGATAATAGGGGTCCTTGATGGAATGATGGACCTACTACTCTCAAACTTAAAGGCTTTCCGTGATGAGGCAGAAAAAATAGTCAGAACAATGCAGAAAACCGTAATTCTTGGTTCATCCCGGTTACTCCGTGCACATTTTTCTCGGGCCCAGTCAGTAATCGCTCACCCTACGGACGTAGGAAGTGTTTACTGAGATTGATGACACAACAGCGCGCCCTCCGGTTGTATCTGGGCTCCGGAGACAGGGCCTGGCTGGGATATTCCTGTTAGAAAAAAAGATTAAATAAAGGATTTTATTGATGAGACATTCCTCATTACATTTGTTGTTGTATCTTATTGAATGGCAGAGATATATTCCTCATCACCAGAAAAGAAGAAATTTAGAGAATAGGTAGCCGTGCTGAAATCGAAATATGTCCCAACTGAAAGTGTGATCGTCGAACGTTTCAGATTCTATAATCAGAAACAGGAATATTTCGAGCCTATCAGCAAGTAAATTAGTGTTATCAAAGAATTATTACGCCACTGTGTATCTGATACTTTCTCAGATCAAGAATTACCAGATGAGTTGATATGTGGAGTGCATAAAATTTGTATTCAACAAAACCTTCTGGGTGAAGAAGAGTCAATGCCAATTGCAATATGTCTTGAGACAGCTGATGCTCAAAGCAAGTTCGTCCAAGGAGCAGCATCAACAGTCATCAAGCTACAGTCATCAACTATTAAGAATATTCATAGACATAAGGATGGTCCTGAATTCTATTTAGAAAGTGGGTCACGATTCAACAGTTCGGAAAGAAGGCCGTGCCACAGATGTGAAACACAGCATGTTCCAGCAGAAGTGTGGTTTTCTTATCGATGTGGAACAAAAGATCACACATCATTCGCTTATTGAAAGGGAGGAGTCCACCGAGTAGATCATTGTGAAAGACTTTCTGATCAAACTGAGAAATGGAATGATTTGCTAGATTTGGGTTTCGTTGCCAGACTGATCAACAGAGATCAAAAGAAACCATCAGAAGTCAACCTGAACGTCGAAAAAAAATTCTTGAAAATGGAAGTGGATTCTAGGGCGTCAGTATCGGTTATCCATGTAAATGATCACAAATCTATTTTTCTTGGTTCAAAACTTGATCTGGTAAATTTTAAATTGAAAGTTATAACTGGAGATTGATTCAAAATTTTAGGACAAATACAAGTTAGGGTACTGTACATATTATTGCCTGCATTGGTAGTGTCGAGTATAGCCAAAGGGAATTTATTGTTTTGGACAGATATTTATTTATTTGATCTATGTTCAAGATGAATTTTCACAAAATGAATAGATCATCAATCGAAGAAGTTAGAAATTGGATGAGTATTCTGAATCCTAACTGGAAGAATGCTGTAAATTTTTCTTGTCTGAAATAAGTTGTTTTTGTGAGCCCGAAAATGAGTCAAGTCTCGAACAAGGCGATGAAAATTTTTATTCGAAAATCTATTTTTTTTAGTCAATCTATTCTATCAAATATTGAAGGGAAGACAAATAGATCGTTTTGTATGAATATGTCCAGAGTTGCTGAGTGAAACAAAAGACACTGAGGATTATGAATATGACTCATAAAAACAGAAAGGTGTATGTCATGAATAAAGTTTACTCTCGAATCTACTTTACTAAAAATACAAAACAATATCCATCTCAAATAATCGTAAAGTTGAGGAAATCTTGAATCTTGGGGAAACTTCAGATATGAACTGTGTTATGAGCAGAATTTTTCATTGCTGTCGATATAACCCAATCCCATTTTCCCCTGACTCTCGTAAACCCGTATTATATGCAGAATGATGTTCGGCAGTGCCCAAAAGAATATCGTGACCCGTTATAACAATAAAAGATACTACCGTCATAACTAGCAATGGTAACTGTCTTCTTCAATAATGTAAGTAATGTCATGGAACGGAAGTGTTTTGGAAATAAAGTTTTATCTTTGAGAAATGGCATTTCTGTTTGGTTGATTTAAATATACTTCTGCTTGAGAATATTCAAAAAGTCGTGTTTGACAAGGGCTAATTGTGTAATAGAAGAATAACCTAAGAGTTTTTTTAACTGTTAAGAGCTATCTATTGAAAATATTGATTTTCATTACTCACCAGTGATAACACGACATTTTAATCAGTACAAAAACTACGGAGACAAATCAATACAATCAAACAACCTTTTACTGTCAAAGGCGGAATATTTTGTGTACACTGCGTGCTATAAGATATAATACTCAGGATATCTTAAGTGACAGACTTATGAATTATGATACAGGAACAATTTTAATTTTGTTTTCAGATTAACCTAAAATTGTATTTCTACATGACAAAAATGGAGAACAGATAGATTCTTCACAAGTAGCCCAATTACAAAAATCAAAAAGGTTATCGACAACCTACAAGGATTGATCAGGGTATGGAAAAATTTGAAATAATGTAGGCTAACTAATCATTTTCGGACTCAGTCTACCAAGCACGATGTTTTTCAATAAAATGCAATGGTATCCAATAAATACACGATTACCATTTTGTGATAAAATGCTGAATACCGTATTTTAGTATGAGTAGGTAAGGAAAATATACAGTATGACATTTTAGAATAAAAAATTGGGGATACTTTAGGTCAAACAGGTGGTGAAAAATATCACTAGGTTCAAATTATAATTGTTGTCTCCTCAATTATAAAACTACAGGCTGCTATCGGGAAAACGAGTGGAAAGGACCACGCACACTTCTTATGCAAAAAGTCTGTCGATCAAATTGTCCAAATTTTCAATATGTTGTTGTACTCGGGTTTCTGAACAAAAGTCACCATGGGCTCACAGAAATTCTATGTATAGTTTACAAGATACAGAGTGTTGAAGTTGTAAAATGTCACTTTTGGGCCATTACTAACTGAGCATTATTGGCGATAATATCACAAAATTGTCAGTGGGTTTTTCATCCACACCACAGTATTAGACTTGGCCAGTGCAACAGTATATTTTGAAAGCCTTTTTTTGAACAATATATAGGGTAAATCATGATTTTCTCAGAGTTACGAAAAATTAAAATAATTTTAGAATGAAACGTCAACGCGACATGAGTACGAAGATTGAAGTTTCTGTGTTAGATATATCCGATAAAATTGGCTGAATTCGAAAAATTTTATTTTTGTTATATATACAGAGGAGTTTGAAAGTATACGTTTATCTGTTACACTCTTTGGAATACGTGATTTGATCAGTTCAGTAAACCAGTTGTATGAGCCATGTGGCCACTTGATAGAACGTAAATTATGAATATTATACAGTGTGACTCAAGTATACAGGAGAATAACAATGAGAAAAATTATGGAAATACCCCGTATAAAGGAAACGGGCCGGTTAATTTTCCTGATTTTTTTTTTTCATTTAACAGATTATATATCATATGTCTTTTGTGAAAAGTACAGAATTTTTCTATGTATAGCTTTCGTTCAACATGATAAACCAATATCATTAGGTACCTTCCAATTTGTTTCAATAATACTGTGGTGTGGATAAAATACTTACAAATAATTTTGTGAGACTTTCACCAATAATGCTCAGTTAATAATGGCCCAAAAGTGGCATTTTACAAATTCAACACTCTGTATCTCGTGAACTATACATAGAATTTTTGTGTGCCCACGGTAACTTTTGTTTAGAACCTCGAGTTCAACAACATATGGAAAATTTTGACAATTTGACCGAAAGACTTTTTGCATAAGAAGTGTGCGTGATCCTCTCTCAAAATTCCTGGCAATATTTCGAAGAAATTTTCATTTTGAACACCATTGTTTTTGAAAATATGAACATTCATTGGACACTTTTAAAGAAAAACTCCTGTTTACAAACCAATTAGATCAAAAGTGATGACGATGGCTGCGTCAGGTGGTCAAATTTTTATGACAAATCTAATGACTGGTGTAAAAAACTGCATATCAATATCCATCATCGTGGCTGAGTTACAGCTTGTTTCTCGAAAAAGAGTATTTTCGAAAAATGGCTGCACTTTTTTTTTGATGTTTCGTTGAAGTCATCTTCGAATTCGAGCTTTAAGGTATTTCCATGTTTACTTTGAAACGTACACTTTAAACAAGTAATTTTTTGACGACGTGGCGATATAACGCAATACAAATGTTTACTAGTAGCTGTAAAATTTTTATTTGAACAGTGAAGATGCTTTCCAATTCGCTAACTAACTCAAAAGCAAAAACGAAAAATAACTTCTTTTGCAATCCATCTGGTATGGAAAAATGTAAGAGAAAACAAGCAATCAGTACCACGAGAGGTATTCAGAGTGAAGATAACCCTTTGGAAACATTTTCGCAAGATTTCAACAGAACTTAAATGATGGTGGTCAATTTGAAGAGAAAATGCCAAAATTATATGAATTAAATAGGGATAGTGAGCTGGAAGAAATAGTCTATTCAGCTGTTGAAAATAATTCCAAAACATCGACGCAAAATTTAAAAGTATCAACCTGCCTACCACGAACTGACGTTTTTTGGCACAAATTGAAGCCATGAAGGATCAGGAGAGTTCCTAAATTCAGACCTCGACATTTTGAATGTCGCATGGATTTTTTTAGTGGTTTCTGGAAGATTATAACGAAATGCTTGATTCATGGTTAAATTATATTCAGACTGACGAAGCTTAGGTAAGCAGTGCCAGCATTTTCAACCACTGCAAGTCTTATACTGGGGGACAACAATATCCTCATTCTGTTGTGGGGCAGACAAGTCAAGGTTGATTTGGATTCAGTGTGTGGCAGGTGTTTTTCTCATTGATCATTGATCAGCTGTAAATATGGTATAAACAGTTCAAAAAAAGTGCTATGCATTTAAGAGATGATACATTTTTGAAATGGCAATTTCGATCTCTGCTATTGAAGAACGAAAACAAATTTGATTTTTTTTCTACAAAATTCCCGAAGCAAAAAATTCCAAACCAAGGTTTACCAACGTGAAAATTTGAAGTTATAATTCCTAATTTTCGTAAACCAGTGGCGTAGTTACGTTGGTATGTGGAAAAATGTTTCTTCATATTTTCTTTGGACAATTGAATGGACAAGTGAATGGACAAGTGTGCGTTTGACATCAGTTAGGCTCATCGATACTCAACTTAAAGTCAAGTAGGTACCTAAAAGTAAAGGTTTTTGAGGATATTGACAAAAACTGAAGATATGTCCTGACTAGAAAAATAATTTTATGTCCAAAAATCGCATAAGTAATGCTAAGTTCTTACAACATATCGGAATATTTGTCAGCCTCCTGAACATTTTTCAGTGTTGAAAGAATCGGAAACATAGTACAGGTGAGTCATTCATTCATCATATTATTTGATGAAATTGATGTCGTGTAATCACTGAGTTAGATCTCATTCTGAATCACCCGTACTATGTTTCCGATTCACCCAACATTAAAAAATGTTGACGATGTTGACAAATATTCCAATATGTTGTGAGAAATTAGTGTTATGAGATTATTTTACAGAGGAAATTATTTTGCAACTCCAGGACATATCAATTTCTCAATTTTCTCAGAAACCATTACTTTTAGGTACATGGAATGTTATGACTTAAGTTAAATATCGATGAGCCTAATTGATGTTAAACGCTAACTTGTCCATTCACTTCTCCAAAGAAAATATGAAGGAAAATATTTCCACATACCAACGTAACCACGCCACTGGTAACTTCTATTGTAAAACTTCCTGTTACCCGACATGTAAGTACTCAACATCCAATTTTCCAATTCACAAATTTCATAACCTAACTTCAATTTCACTTTGAATTTTCAACCGAAGTATTTACTTTCAGGAAGTACTGAAGATGACGAAAGTCGAAAGCGCTTTGCATTAATTAAAATTATACACTTCATACGAAAACTTCCCCTTTCTATAAAAAAAATAATTGATGTCACCCACATTCTCTTTGTTTCCATGGCCATACCTTCGCGTGTTTTCCTTCCATCATAGTTTTCATCCAGTTGCAATTCGTAATATTAGTAACTGTCGACAACAGCACTCGTGAACACAAAGCATATCAATCATCGTTTTTTCTCGAATCCTTAAATATGAAATTTTATTCAAAATTCCAGATAACAAAATTGGGTAATTTTCATTAAAGCAATAACCCATGCGTTCCATGAACTCGTCTAGTTTTTGACCCTAGAGTGAATGACCAGAACTCTGACATCACTAATTTGAAAGGATCCATATAAGTGAATTAGCAAAATCGGCTTATGCTAAACAGTACCTACTTTGGCGACAAAACAACTGCCAACTGTAGGTATAACGATTGGATACTATCAGAAATCACACTTCTATAACATTTAAATGCAGACTGTATCTTGTAATAACAGTGAAAATATAAACCAGTAATGCAAAGTAATTCGAAATTATCAGAAGAAAGTTAATCCATCCAAACGGTTTAGCTGAAAAACTGCAACAAGAAGAACTTACCAACCTGAAATGTACGGACATACTGACCTTCATCAGGAGGTCACGAAGGTTCTAAAAGGAAGCCTAGAAGGAAAAATGTAGATTTTTTGAAAACTGGGGATGGCAAAAAAGGTCCATGTGGGCCTATTTACCTGGCTACGATAGCGGTATCCCCCCTATTTACTACTACTACTACTAATACGTTAGTGAAAATATAAACCAGTAAGCTCATGTTAGAGTCAATACACACCCCCAAGAATTTTATAGATGGCAGCACTGGTACTAATTTTTTATTAATTCTAACATACGGAGATTCAAATATATTTTTGGTCAGGTTGAACATTTCAAGTCCAATAACAAACGCTAATAAATATGAAAATTTCATTTTCTCGATCTGACTAGTTGGTTATCAAAATCACAATCCTATTTCATTCTCACCGCAGCACGCTCTGACATGAATGAAATATACTATACAATGACGCTTTCTATCCAAAAACTGCCGAACTAAGTAATCAGTGAGAATGTTGGTAAGGTAGGAAGTATTTCGCGCCGCTCTGTATTTCAATTTGGCTATTCGCCGCCCATTTCGGAAATCGAATTAATCTCCCAAACGACATTGTCTAGATATTCCCTATCAGTTGGAAGTTGTACTTTTTTGTGGGTCTTTCTATTGAAATGAAACGAAAGCAAGTATTGACTCATTTCCTTCAAATGCCGACCAAAAAAAAACTCAATTTCCGATATCAAATCAATGTCAATATATTCAATAAGTACCCAATCCTTTCTGAGTTCACCTACCAAATTTGAGTTTTCTAAGTAAAACCGTTTCCAAATGCAATATGAATTTGGAATACACGATATTGAACGCCCACCTCAACGGTCTCGCCCTTTTGAAAAGTGCTTAGTGCTCGCTAAATCGAATAACTTTTTGAAATTGCTTAGTAATCGCGAGCACTTCATGAAAAAAAGTGCTTAGTGCTTGAGACTCCCGAGCACTTTTTAAGAGTGCTTAGTGCTTAGTACTCGAAGCACTGTTTGTCAGTACCCGGCACAGCTCTGCAAATAACCTACCCTCTTGCATAACTGCAACTGCTTGAAATCGGTTTTCAAGGTAGGACCTCAATAAATTTAATGGTGTACGTCTAATTCCAAAGTCACCCAGTTTTTCCAACAGAATGTCATTGTCAACCATATCAAAAGCTTTCGACAAATCAAAGTATATTCCTGCGGACAGACTTTTGTTGTTGAGATGAGTTGCTGTATTTGTCACTGCAATCTTCAAATCATCTGGGAATGTATCAGTCAAAAAATATTCATTTATAATGTGTTCCAAAACATTGCCAATAAAATCTGGGACTATTTAGGATGTGATGCATGTAAAGTTCTCATTAGACTAAATATTTCCATCGTATGTTAAAAATCCTATATGAAGCGGGACATTTTCGATCATTTACAGCGAAAAATTCCCGGCGGAACATTTTCAGGCTGAAAATTACCAGGTAGGTATCGAAAATTACCCGCTCGGTCCGTGTATCTATAGTAACGATTGTTAAAATGTACATTTGTCATCTTGACAGACATAAATACTGAATTTTAAACGTCGTTGAAATGTCACGTTTCGGGAATGATTCGATAACTGTAATTCAAGAAAAAATCACCAAGAGCAAACCAAAAAATACAATGTTGAACCATCAATATATATGGAAACAGTTTATGGATTTCATTATTGACTCCGGAAATGTTCTACCGAATTACACTCGTGCATCAAAATAATCCGGATAATTTTCCATTCAAGCATGTTGTCAGTAAAAATACTGCATATTTTGACAAAATATGAAATTAAACTAATGCAGTTTTTAGACAACATGCTTTCATGGAAAATTATCGGTAATTTTGAAGCACTTGTGTAATTACTCCCGATAATTTCAGACGTTTGGCTCGGTTACCTTAAAATTTATCTTTTATCTTTCTTCATTAATTTTCAATCACAGGTCAAATTTCAATTTTCACTTCACTTCAGTCATAACATTTCATTCAGACGATCATGTTCTAGTAGAATTGTGTTACCCATCATCCTGGTCCTGGACAAGAATAATACGTCAATTCAATAGTTTTGTCACCAGGTATGATCAGGATAATTATTCAAGTGGGCTTATAACCGTATCTAATGTACAACGTCGTCGTCCGCGATTAGGGAAGAAAATGCGAAATTACACAATAAATCGTACTCTTACAAGATTCGTATGATTGGCGATGATAATACACATAATACACGAGATACCAGTGTGTAGAAAAGCTTTTTTATCCTTACATGGTATCACTGGAAGAAGACTGCAGTTTATTCAGAAATCACTGACAGAGCATGGCGTTGTTCAAAAAGATAAATGTTAAAACAGAGCTTCCTAAACAAACTATTAATTTAATGTACAAGCAAATCGACACTCTCAAATCGGTTAATGGTAAGAAAGGCCACTATAATTTACATGAGAGTCAAAAAATATATTTGTCAGACGAGTTGAACTTGTCTAAGATTCACAAAATGTTTAACGAAGATCATCCGAATAACAAAGTGTCATACGAAACGTATCGTAATTTTTTCAATAAAAATTTCAACATATCATTCGGTTACCCAAGGATGGACACATGTTCGACTTGCGACCAATTTCAGGCAGAGAAGAAACATCTTGAAATTAAAATTGCTTCTCTTCCCGATGGTCATGAAAAATCTCAGATTCTGTCTCAACTTCGAAAGCTAGAAACTGAGAACCTAGTTCACAAAAAGACAGCTGAAGTCTTTTATTATAAAACGAGAAAAGCCCGTTTGGAAGCTAGACAGGATGCCACAACAATTGCGATATCAATAGATTTTTCAAAAAATCTTCCTGTACCGAACATAACGACAAACGACGTTTATTATAAAAGGCAGCTTGGTTATTTTATGTTTAATGTTCATGTTCTTGCTGATTCCTCATCCTATTTCTTCGCATACGATGAGAGTATTGGAAAAAAAGGATCGGATGATGTGGCTTCTCATCTCTTCAATTTCATAATTCATGAAATGGATGTACAGTGCAAGACTCTTACAATTTTTTGTGACTCATGTGGCGGTCAAAATAAAAATTACACCATTTTTAGAATGTTACACTACATGGTTCACTCGTGCAATCGCTTGGAATCTGTCACAGTTATATTCCCGATAAGAGGTCACTCCTATATGGAATGTGACCGAAACATGGCCTTCATAAATCAAAAGGGCTGGACTGTATTTCTGAAACCGTTTTACAGAAAAACTTGTCCCTTTCCCATAATACCTGTACGTGAATTTCTCCAGAAAGAACATCCATGGCTCATGTTTCACAGAAATTTTAATAATAGTCCATGGGAATCAAGTGTGGTTAACACACCAGCGTCTTGTCGAGTTATTAAGGCAGGTATTAATGTGAGAGAATTTAAATTACCTGGTTTAGCTTACAAAGACAAGCTGCCTATAACAACAGTGAAATATAACAACTTGCAGTTCCTGAAAAAGTTCTGTAGGCCTGAAACGAGACGTTATTACGATGAACTTCCCCATGCTGAATAAAAGAATAAAGAATCAAAGTTGATTCATTAAACCAGTCATTTGGACAATTATCATTATTGACTGTGGAGAAAAGTGATCATTATAGTCCTGATTTTTGAAGACTTATTTAACATTACCTACATTTCAATTAGTTTATAATACCCAAATAATGATTATTTGCCAAAGAAATAATGTTATGAAACATGTTCTTTAACTACAATAAAAAATATTTTCTTATCTTCAAATCGTAGTTGTTTTACATCATGTACAAAATTAAAATCCAATTATCTTGAAACAAAGAAAAAAGGACATTCATCATTATTGCAGTGAACCCTTCTGTGCTTATTTATTACAGGCTTCCTCTTGAGAGAGTTTCCCAATTTGTAGTATGGAGTGCGAAATAACTGTGGCACCATGCAGCAGAATTTTGGGTACAGTGTGCTACATTGGATGCCACCCATAATACAGTTGCACATACAAGGTATCAGTTTCAAATGTGTGGAATTTTTTTGTGTCAATCGAATTTCCACCTGAAAATGTAAATCAATATTAAGTTTAATTCAGTGATTCGGGAAGAAGTGTCCGGATCAGCAAACAATTTTCTGGAAGTAGTGCCATTATTATTGTTAGCGAACGCTGCTTTTGGTATATCCACAAAGACCTATTTCCTCTCAAAATGCTTTTTGGATTTTCCTTTCTTTTACTATTTTTTTTCTTCAGCTGACCTAATTTGTGGTTTTATAATAGGAAACTTGTAGGAGAGATGAAGAAAAGATTCGAAGAATCTTATTCTTGTGTGACGAATTGAAAGCCCGAATTTAAGATTTTCTTCAAGCTATTGAAATTTTTTGAAGAAAGATCACGAATATTGCACCTCATAGTTGAAGATGTAGTGGTAGGTGCATTGCATAACTTTTCATCCAACATTGTTGGTAGCAGTTTATATGTGACGTAAATCATCCCGGGCATTGATATTTCTGTTTTATTCAAAATTTTTGTTTGATTTTCTATATAATTAATTCCGTCGTTAGTAACATCTTTCGTTTCATAAACAAATCGTATTCTAATTGGTCTGCAGAACCTGGGAGATGGAGACTATGGACTTCTGCCAAACTGAAGAATAATCAGCAAAAGTGTATTCAACGTACTTCACACTTTTTCTTAAACTGTAGGCCCCGCATCTCCTTTGCTCGCACAAGCTCTGCTTTTTAGGGGTTTTCGCCAAAGAACCTGGGTGCTTCGTAGAAAAAAGAGTTTTTAAGGGTTTTGCCAATCATTACGTCGCAGAGGTCATCCCAAGAAACAAAATAAAAAAAAAATTATTTTGCCGAATTTTACGAAAAATTTTAATTTTTATCACTTTAATATTCAGTAGATATACTCCAAAAGAGACCTTTTAGAAAAATTTCGTCTGAATGATATTTATTTTCCAAAAAATTTACCTTTTGAAATTTAGCTAATTTTGAAAAATGCGTTCTTTAAAGGAACTGTAACTCACTTGGTATATCTGATAGGGGCTAAGTAGGTTTGAAGACGAGCCTAAGTTGATTACCAATAATTTTATTTTGAGTTATCACAAATAAAGACTCTTTCCATTCATTGTGTATTTTTTAATGTCACTGCATATAAACAAGTATCAGGAAATATGAGTTACTTATAATAACTAATAAATAATAAAAATTTATTAAATCCTTTACGATCATAAAAATGATATAGGATACGTCAGACAACAAATTCATACATACGTACAGTCTACATTTATACATTAAAATATAACATATGAACAAAACATAAAAATATAACAGTTTCATAAAATAAATATAAGTATATACATACAGGGTGTCCAAACTCGATGGCCTATTAGAAGTTTCTGGAAAAGGAGACGTAGCATTATTTTCAAAATTTGGTTTCTTGGATAATTAGTTCTGCTCTATCGATCTAAAGTATATTCAACGCTGCGGCGTTGCCGCTTCAATCGAAAAGTAGCAACAACTTTTATATTTCGAATAGAATACCCTGTATATTATTGCATTTTTCGCTGTGCTATTGCTTTTAGATTATTTTTATATATTGTTCTCTATACCTATCTCCAGTGGTTTTCGAGAAATTCATAAATTTCCCTATTTTTTGTACGAAACATAGCTTCAATTAAATGTTTATTACTGCATTATTTGACTACGTAGAAAGCTGAGATTTTGAATGTAGTTTTACAATGTCCTGTCTTTTAGTTATAGCCAATAGAATTCGGTCTTCATTGAACAGAGTCTTTGAAAATTTGTGATTTTACCGATACATACTAAAGTGGTACAAAGTGCATTTTTTCAAATGGAACACCCTGTAAACTATGAAATATCCTGAAAGACAATTGAATTTCATTTCAAATGATGTATCGTGTTCCTATACCTAGAGAGTCAGGTTTCCGAAATAAAAGCAAGTTTTCTATAAAAATTGGATTATTTTGCCATATTTCCTATTGGATAAATATGAAATATCATGGAACATGTCATTACGATAATTCGAAAATTAGTACATTAATAATAAAACGTTTGCGCGTTCACTAACGTAAATTTTATTCAGGCACACTACTCTCATTTTCAATTTCCAGTATAACGATTCGAAATAGGTGATATTTTCCATTTGAAATAATCTGCAGTGTGCTGTGACCAGTAAAGAGCAAAACAATTTGTTGGTTTGATAAACAGTGAATTGTGTTTCTGCCAGAAAGAAGTATGAAAAATGGATTATAATGCATATTCAAATGCAGATATTTCAAATTTATTTTATATTCATGGTGAGTGCAAAAGAAATGTTTCCAGAACGTGCCGGACGACCTTTATCCAAATTTACCACAAATGAATAGAGAAAAATTCCGAAGAATTGAACGGAATTATGCAGTTTACGGGAATGTTGAAGCGCCAAGAAATCAAATCAAACCGATAACTGAAGATGAAGTAAATCAAATTAATGTCTTGGGGTATTTCCATGCCCATCCTCATTTATCATTAAGAATAGCTACTGTGGATTTAGGTATGACTCGTACTTCTATATGGAGAATTTTAAAAAAACATAATATGTATGACTATAAATTCATGAAAGCTCATGCCCCACATAGAGGTGATCCTCCAAAACGTGTTGATTTTTGTGAATGTGTTTCAACATGTACTTATGAAGATCCAAATTTCCTTCAGAAAATTATATGGACAGATGAATCTAAATTTTCAAGAGAGGGAATATTTAATCGCAAAAACAATCATTTTTGGGCTACAGAAAATCCTCATTTTATAAAAGAAAGGGGATTTCAAGATTTTTTTTTTCCAAATGTAATTTGTTTGCTAATGAACAATAAATCATCGTATAGTATTTATGAAGAAAACTCGTATTCAAGAAAATATTTGAATATATTGAGAAAAATAGTTTGTGACTTTTTGGACAACTTGCCGCTTCATGAATATCGAATTTGTGGTATCAGTTGGAGGGTGCCCCCCTCACTGAATATAAGAAGTGAGCAGAGAATTGATTACAACCTTTGAAGATCGGTGGATAAGACGGTTGGGTCCACAGCCTTGGCCACCGTGATTCCAGAATCTAACTCCTCTAGATTTTTACCTCTGGGGAAGAATGAAACAAATTGAATATGAAACACCAGTGAATTCGAGAGACGAATTGAAACAGAGGATGATTCATGCTTTAAAGGAAATTCGACCAGAAGAGGTTCAAACCAACCACGTAATGACTTCGATTCACGAATGTTTGCATGTAAATGGTCATCACTTCGAACACATGAATTAGCGATTATTTTTACCTTCATTTGTTTATTGATTGGAATAAAAATTGTGTTCAACTTGAGGTGAATTATGATTTCTCATCGCAGACACAGGTTTTTCAGATACCCTGAATGCAACTCACTGTTTTAATCGTTTCATGCAATATTAGTTTTTGCCAAATTTTGGTTTTGGTAAAGACTCTATAGAAAAAAATTTAAAGTATCAATATCCTACGAACAGTTAAAAATATGGGACAAATTCCACAAAAATTAATCAGATTTTCATTTGAATAATTAATATTGTCTTCCACTTTGATTCTTCTCTAATGAAATTTACGTTACTGAATGCGCAAACGTTTTATTATTAATGTACTAATTTTCAAATTATCGTAATGACATGTTTATCCAATTTCGAAATATGGCAAAATAATCCAATTTTTATAGAAAACTTGCTTTTATTTCGGAAACCTGACTCTCTAGGTATAGGAACATGATACATCATTTGAAAAAAAATTCAATTGTCTTTCAGGATATTTGATAATATACAGGGTGTTCCATTTGAAAAAGTGCACTTTTCACCACTTTAGTATTTATCGGTAAAATCACAAATTTTCAACGACCCTGTATAATGAAGTCCGAATTTCCTTGATTATAACTAAAACACAGGATTTTATCAAACTAAATTCAAAATCTCTGCTTTCTACGTAGTCAAATAATACAGTAATAAACATTTAGTAGAAGCTATGTTTTGTACAAAAAAGAAGGAAATTAATGAATTTCTCGAAAGCCACTGGGGATAGGTATAGGGAAGTATATGAAAATAATTGAAAAGCAACAGCAAATCGAAAAATGCAATAATATACAGGGCATTCCACTCAAAATATCAAAGTTGTTGCTACTTTTCGATGGAAGCGGCAACGCCGCAGCGTTGAAAATATTTTAGATTGATAAAGCAGATCTGATTATTCAAGAAACCAAATTTTCTAATATAATCCTACGCCCCTTTTTCCAGAAACGTCTAATAGGCCATCAAGTTTGGGACACCTTGTATGTATGTCATTGATTGAAATACTCTTCAATACTGTAAAAACAACACTGATCAAAAATTCTTTGAGCTCCGTTTGAAAAAGATTTTTTCCTGTCTAAATTTTTCAAATCATCAGGTAAGTGATTATAAAATTTAGCCCCCTCATAAGATCGAGAATTTTTATACTGACAAGTTGAATGTTTCTGAAGCCGTATCAACTCACCGTGTCTGGAAGTTTGAAAAAAAAAAACAAAAAAAAATATATAAATACTAGGTACGCACATGACTTTGTTCCCGATAAAGTGTTGCCTACAAGATTCCCTATAATCTGTTTTTAATATTAGGCACCCTTCTTTTGTAGACAAATACTTTGTTAATATTGTGAGAGTTATGGGAATATACAACGGCTAACTAAGCATTTATTTTATTGAAATTGGACCTCAATTGTCTGATTGCATAGTACCCACTATTAACTTTCATACGTACATGATTCATACCTGACTCCCAGGTCATGTTACCATTGATATAAGTGCCTTGAAATTTGGCGTTGTCTGATGAATCAATTATTTCATCACCTACTCTAACGTAGAGATTCTTAATTTAATTTTTATATCTACTGGAAAAAAACTGCAACATAACAGTTTTCTTCACATTCACCACTGGTGAATTTTTATAACACTAATTTGTAAACTCGAGACTCAAGTTGTTCAATTTTTCTTGAAGTTCCTCTGGATTATCGGCATTCGCTGCTATCGTTGTATACAGAAATATATCATATGTGCTTATATGATTAGGGCTATCGTTGATTAAAAGAAGAAAGACTCTTACTCTTTGAACGTCAGGACAAATGAAGTCTCCACGTAATGAAAGGTTTTTTGTCACCTTCTTGTGTGCGGATCAATCTCAAATCTAAATCAAAACATGTTGATGCATTTTTACTATCAGTTAGATAAACACAACACAAATTGATATGGTTATTTTACAAAACTTTAAATTTCCAGTGAAAATTCAAATGTTTTCATTTTGTATAAAAAAATCTGCTGTTAACTGTATGAATTCAAAAACGAACACATTCTTTCATTTCGACTGAATGAGGCGGTTGGAGCTCATGAAGGTCTCTTCTATCCGCCTTTGCCAGCGAAAAAGCCTGATGCATTTATTGTGTTTTTTGCGTGACGTCATTAGAGTCCCTGTACTCATTAGTTTGCATCGCTGAATAGAGCAATTAGGCTCACGCGATCTTTTCGGTTTCTAAAGAGAATTTCAACAAATTGGGTCGGTTACCTATGCAACCAGAGTCATTGTTTTCCGTTTCACAAAGAGAACAAAATATGAAAATACACGACACACTTAATAAGATGCAAGATACAATCGTCAACAAAACCGACGCTAAAGCACGTTATTTGAAATAAGTGTGTATGTTTACGGAGTTTGGATCTAACTTGGTAATTGCTTTGTCACGTGTGAATTCCTGAGTTGAAATTCAAGAGTCAACATAATTCCGAGGCAATGTTTTGAAGTTTTGATAAGATTTCGTTTGGGTTGCAGCGAAGCTGAAATTGAAATTAGGAAGTTGGTGAATTACTCCAAATCATGAATACGGATACAAGGATATCAAATTATGACCTATCCTTAAGGTTCATATATACCCATGAAAAAAAAAACCGGGCTCAAAAATTATGAAATTTTTTTAATATCAATGGGAAGCATAACCAACGTGTTCTATACAGGGTGAGGCAAAAGTGTCACAGAAAATCTTGATATGCAAAAAACAGAAATTTCGATATGGACCCAGAATGGTTGCCCCAAAAGTTACAGAATAGTATATTCTGTAAAACAAGGTAATGAAAATTCGATGCGAGTGGAAAGTTTCGAGCGCGAGCTGAAGGCGACCGGGAGGAACCACGAGAATCACGATAAAAAATTTAAAATATTTTTAAATAGAAACGAACAAAAGATAATTTCCACACGAAATAATAACTATTATTCAAAAACACTGTTTATCAGAAAGGACTAATCCTGGACTAACCAGAACAAAGATGCATTAAGAATAAATTATTAAATAAAAAAAAAATTGCTTTGTCGGTGGCTTGAACCCACAACCTCTCGTCTACATACTATCTGAGCCATCCGGCCTCTCATTGAAATATGTTTGATAAATATTATATTAACGGCATTCTCTTCCACGAAAACTACGAGTCTCAATTATTCACTTTCCAGTATATTATTTGTACTCTATAATTTCAAGTGGTGTATTTTCACACTCTGATTCTGAATCACTGGATAAATTCATAATATAGTTTCGAATGAAAACGTGACAGCAATAATTTTGACACCACTGAAATTTGCCACTACGGTGACAATCAACTGCGTCAAGGCTAATGTTATTATTGCTAACCAGTGTGAGAATATTATTCTATTAAAAGAGAGAGAATGTAAATACCTTTGAATTGCATGGGGGCAGAGGTGTTGCAGAATATTTCTTCAATCTCAAGAGAGAGAATTCCAGCATTCTGTAATCAAATTTCATTTCAAATGTTACGGAAAATCTGGCAATAAAAAAGTTGAAATATCTACTGCCATGTCGATATTTCTACTCAAAAAAGTACAAAACCATTTCGTATGGAAAAATTTTTTGTTGTGAGAAACGTTGCTATTACCTTATTAGGGGCTATAGGTATAATGTGGTATTCCAAAGATGTATACAAGAAAAAATTATCCTAACACCATATTTATTAACATTGACTATACAGGATGTCTCAAAAATATCACGGAAGAGCTTGATATATTTTTAATAAGAAACGAAAGATAAACAGGGGTGTCCCAAATATGATGAGGGAAAAATATTGACATGGAAAAAGCGGATTAATCAACATATTCCATATAGGCTGTCTCAAAAATATCACAGAAAAATCTTGATTTGCAAATAGTAGAAATATCGGCATGTTCGGTTTGTCCAATAGAAGTTACATAGATACTATCGATATTGGAAAAAAATCACTCAGAAAAATCATGGCTCATATGAATGTTTTTCCCTGTTGTACTTCCAACTTGAATAGTCGTGGGGAGGGGAAATTCAATAAGATTCGAACAATTTGTATGCTAACCTTCGAAACACTCGAATACAACTTAACTTAATTCTGGTATGTGACTGCTCGAGTACTAGACAGATTGCAATTTCTATACTTTCGTACCAGGCCTGGCCCGCACATAACGTCCCTAAGGAATTAGCAACCTGCTGAAATTCTCAATTATACCTGGAAGGACGGACACTGACATTTGTGATATATCAAAACAGCTGATAATACTAACCACTTGTTGAAATCCGATTGAAATATGGTGCATAAGCCCTAATGTTCGAAACTCATTGTTTGTTTGTCCAATCTAACCCTTTTAGTGACCCATATTTCGAAATGTCAACAAGGTTAAATGGAATTCTTTTTCTTGTCGTGTGTCGGACCGATCGTTACAAATCTGCTTGCTTATTTTCCACTGACAACTTCGTGTAGTCAGTTCCGTGTTCATGGCAGTGAGAGCTATGAAAATACGATCTACTCCGAACGCACACTTCGTCGACGGGTGACCTCGGTAGTGTTGCAAACCTTGACATCTGAAATTATGATTATTCGTCACACACGTTTTAGTCATGGGTTATGATTTAATTGAGTTTAGAACTGGTAGAATTTCTGTTAGGTGTGTAATCAAGTTAGTTGGGACGTTATTATCATCAGCGTGTAGTTTTATCCTTGGGAGAAATTATTGAATTTGTTCGGAAGTATTCGTGAGTCGTCGGAAAACCACTCAATTACATTAAGTGCTGTTGTGGTTTGGCAACGGAGGATATGAGCGAGTTGACAATGTCTGACGCAGGCGCATGATGCCTCCTTCTTGATGATGCACATCCGTCGAGCTGAATAATGGCTTCTCTGCGATTTAATCCAATTTGCGAGTTAATACAATTGCTGACTCTATTTTTGGTAATGGGTAAGGGCGAAAATCAGTTCCCGGGGATTTGTCGGACTTCGTTGTTTCCGGTTGATGACAGAGGAGGGGGTACAAAGAAAAAAAGGGGTCCTAGAGACACCTGGCCTGGCCTGGCAGTCGGTATGATACGTGAGTTCCAATGGGCCATATTGTTCATTTGAGATTATAGTTATTTCTCTCCCCACTAGGAAAGGTGGGATTATTGGAAGAATTATTGCCATTGGTATTGAGTTGGATTCGTCCAAAACCCTTTGAGGGGATTATCACTCACGTCGATCATACGATCATTCACTTCAAGTCCATCCAACATCAGTAGGTAGGCAAACCCCTCGTGCTGGCACATCTCAGATTCACACCGATCTGGCGGCATATGCTTATACAGTAATTTCTTTGTAGAACTTCTTTGGAGGGGCTATTGTCCGGAAAGGATATTTAAGGATATCACTTTTAGTACAAGATTTTGAGACAGGGTGCTTCGCCCACTGTCAAGGACCGATTTGTAAACACCTACAAGTAATCAGAACAGCGGTTCCTTCCTTCTGGGTTTGTACAGGATAGGCTACTCCCTTGAAAAGAACTAACACAGCCATCGAAGGGGCATCCCGAAAATCCTTTTCACTACGAGTTGTTCTGGAAGACACTGCCAAGTATAGTATATGCACAGTGTGAAACAAGCAACTATTATACCTTTTTCCTATCAACCTATTTTACTGCACATATAGTTAAGCCCTTCAGGCGCCTGTACTTCGATCCCTTAGACATATAGTTAAGCCCTTCAGGCACCTGTATTTTGAGCCCTTAGGTCTATAGTTTAGCCCTTCAGGCACCTGTCTTCCCTTCAGGCATCCAGATCGAAAACCTCCAGGCTGCGCTGTAGGAAATTTCAAAGCACACATTTAAGATCCTTGAGCATACCAACCCCTTTTGTGAACTGCGGTGATCACCTCGGTAGGGTATAACTCATTGATATACTTAAGGTGGCGTTACAGGTGGTAATTAACACCTGAACATTTATGTATTGGTAGCATTTCATTTGTTTTATAAGGGTATCTTCCGAACCTGATGAAGGTCAACCGGGTGTTTTCTCCTTTATAAGGAGTAATTGAAATTATTTTTTTTTACTGAACAATCCACTTTTCATTTAGTGACCAACCTTACCCACCCCACCGCTCACTGAGTTAGCCTTAATAGGTTAGGTAAGGCACTATAAATCTTTTTTTTACCCACCAAAGATCACTTTTAACATCTTTCCTCCTCAAGGAATCGATCACCGTAACAGGGTGGATAATTATTCATCATCTAATCGTATCATACCTACTTGTATGGAAGAAATATGGAGTGAAGTGATTTTATATAGGAAGAAATCCAAAAAGGTTAATGTTGCTTTAACTAAAAGAAATAGAAAAACAACCAGCTGTGTTTGTAGCAGGAGAAACGAAACAAAGAAAGTCGTATCTATATCTCTTTACAATCTGTTTGCTTTTTCAGTTTTTTTATTTGAGTTACAATAGTATCGAATCGGCATATTTATCTCATGTCTAATCTCAGCCAATTCCACAGCATAATGATTCAAATAAAACAGTTTCCATTTTGACATAATTTTTTTCATAAATTCCACCTCAACACTTATTGTTTCGATATGAACACCCTTAGGTATCCAAACTATAAAGTCACAAAATGTTCTTCTAGAAATATGAAGTTGCCCTTGTATCTGATAAAAATAATTATGCTTCCTATTTAGCTTCATACTTTCACCATCATCAGATAAGATGCAGTAGAAATTTTTCAAGTATTATAATCTCTAGCTGAATATGAACATTTGACTTCTAATATCGTCTATTATCGTCAAACAATCCGGAGAAGCACTAGAAACCCATATCCTTCGTCAGTGCAAACAAACAACCCTCAAGGAGTGAGGGTTTTCTTCACTTTAGAACTATTATATGCTTCTATAGCTACTCGTTTAATTATCCATATTCAATTTGTTTCAAACGTGGAAGAGTTTTGTAAAGCATAGCTTCCACGAGTTTTCCGTGAAACACGTTCGCGGACACTCAATTTTATGGTGAGTTTCCAAAATGACAGTGTCGGCATAGGCCGCATCGGCTTGTGTGCATAATTCGACACTAGCGGCATTTGCCGACAAATACACTTCGCGCTATAAAAGTGTTTTGCGTTGTTTCACGACAAATGTATTAGGATACGAGGTGTCCCAGTAGACACCACATACATATTAAAAAATCAACGGAATATTTCAAAAACAGTTGTAGTGGGAGTGCAAATGTGATCGACAGAGGGGTAATGTAGATCGTTTTATTCAGTGCTTATTTACAACCTGGAAGAAAAGCAGAGAAAACAATTGCTTCAGTGGTATGACGAAATTGAAAGTGAGGATGGCAGCTGTGATGAGAGATCAAGTATACATGATCCCTTCAGTACAGATGATTCCATAGGAGACCCTGAATATATCCAAAATAGTTCTAATAGTGCTACATCTGAGTGTGAAATTAACGAGAGTGAAAATAATCGTAAGGAACCCGTAAATCTGAATTGGGTCATTGATTTGACTATATGTTTGTTTTTTGTTTAGCTGGTATATCACGACGACACAGGAAAAGTCTTGTTACCAGAAGTAACGAAAATGATTCTTGCCCTGCATTACGTAAGTTTTAAGTTAAGACGTTATAGACACGATACAGTCATGAAACAATAATTTTATGTATAATAGTTTATAATAGCATAGCGTTTTTTTTCAGAAACAGATCAAGACAGCGAGAACTCAGATGACCTTGATATGCACTCAGACATGGAAAATGACCAATGGGAAGATACGTTGTGCGATATCAAAAATGTTTCATTCGACCACTCATCAGTTGGACCTAAAAAAAATATTGAGAACAATTCTCCAATGGAAGTGTTTGAATTGATATGGACTGAAGAAACTATTAACTTCATATTGAACAGAACAAATGAATATGGCGATTCACTGAATCTAGGTAATAGGCCTAAAACTAGATACGAAAGATTCAAAAATTTTCGACACATTACCTTAGATGAGATGAAAAAATTGTTTGTCCTGTGTCTTCTAAATGGCCAACTGAAATTTCGCTCTATCCTAAGTTTGATTTCGCTTGATCCATTATATAACCATCCAATATTTCTGGCTACCATGTCAGGAAGGAGATTCGAGCAAATTTTAAGATGCTTGAACAGTTTCATTGACAAAAATTAAATGGATCCTTTATATGAAATAAGCTGGTTGTTGAAAAAAAATTTAGAATCGAGCCAAAGTATATTTTCACCTCCCGAGACCTTGTCTCTTGACGAGTCCTTATTACTGTTTCGAGGCACGTTGAAATTCCGGGTATACATCAAAAACAAAAAATCTAAGTACGGAATTAAGTTTTACGAATTATGTTCACACGATGGCTACGTCCTAAATATAGAAATTTATAAAGGGAAAAGCAACAGAGATGATGCAAGAGGACATAGCAAGGTGACTTCTTTGGTACTAAGGCTCATGGAACCATATTTGGACAAAGGTCACCATATATTCCTGGACAATTTCCACAACAGTGTTCAACTGTCCGAGAAATTGTTACAACGAAAAACTCATAGCACGGGAACATTACGCTCCAACAGAAAACGTAATCCAAAGGAGATTACACAAGCCAAACTGAAGACTGGCGAGCACATCTGGAAAAGATGTGGCAATGTATATGTATCTAAGTGGCGTGATGAACGAGATGTTTTGGCTATCACAACAGGCTACCAACCTACACTCATTGAAACCACTAATAAAAACGGACGAATGAAAATTAAACCCATAGAGGTTGTCGGTTATAACAACTACATGTCAGGGATAGACAGAGCAGACCAAATGGTCAGCTATTACTCATGCCCTAGGAAGACAATTAGATGGCATAAGAATGTAATATTCCACCTTTTAGATATTGCTATATGCAACTCGCATTATCTCTATAAAAAATATCATCAAAAAAAATCGCTTCAGGAGTTTAGAGATGATATAATCAAAAATTTATTACGAGTTTCACCTGAACAGAAGGATGGCCGAAAATTTTTCATGGAATTACCAATAAAAACTAAAACAAGAACGTCTAAAAAAGCCAGAATGAATACAGGACACGTTCTTGAATCTATACCAGTACCAGAAACATCTAAAAAGAAAGGAAAATTCTACAAACGATGTAAGCAATGCTACTTCGAGAAAAAAAGAAAAGAAACAGCTTGGCAATGTCGAGATTGCATTGGAAAACCACCTCTTTGTGTAGGAAGTTGCTTTCAAGAGTGGCACACATGAAAAATTTATTGAAAAGCATGGAAGGAGTTGATAGTTTTATTCCGCGTCAAAGAATGATATTGTTTTATTTAGTTATGTTGAATATTTAAACAATTTAACAATAATTATATATCGATATTTTTTTCGAATTCATGTTTATAGTTATTTGGAAAAAAACATTCGTTTACCAGCGGCATATGCCGTCAAGTGTCATATTACAAATCAACGAGCGTTTATTGGGACATGACGTCACATGACGCATAAAATTTAACCAAAGCTACATTGTTAATTTGATTATTACAATTTCATAGCTATAAGTTTCACTCAAGGAGTCAAAAAATAAGTATGCTGTCAGTGTGTCATTTTTGACAGATACCAAATTTTTTATGTGACCTGACATGAACAAGGTCAATGACGTGATATCACGTCATTGTCCGCGAACGCGTTAATTCTTCGTTTGCAAATTTCTCCAAACTTGGATGCCGTCAGTCGCGATTTCCTTTCTTCCAACCATTTAGGGTTGTCACTTTGGCCACGAGTTGATTTTTCTATTTCTTTCTGCATCTCTGAAGTGGTGTTTAGAATATTTATTTGTTCTTCTATCGCTGGTGCCCGTTAATAATACTGAACGCCGAATGCAGGTATGATTCATCGTTTCAAATTGAACTGAGTTGCCTTATTTGTTACAGCACAGTTACGATTCTATGGTCTTACAGGTGGGTAGTTCAAGAAATGCCCAGACGGCACAATCATATTGCACGAATATCCCAGGCATAATCCACCGGATTATATATATTCTAGGGATATGCCATATCCTCCAAAACATGTGCTATGCATCTTCACAAACATTCCCCTAACGGACACGCTAGAAATCCTCAAAACTAAACACAGAATTCCAAAAGACACCCTGGACCTCATCAATCACTGTATGAACAACACGTACTTCCTCTTCCAAGGAACTTACTACAAACAAGTGAAAGGTGCTCCCATGGGTTCCTTCCTTTCTCCAGTCCTTGCAAACCTTTTCATGGAAGACTTCGAAACCAGGGCTGTAGAAGCATTTGACCACAAGCCTACTTGCTGGTTCAGATACGTTGACGACATTTTCGTCATATGGCCTCATGGTTACGAAATCTTAAACACGTTCTTAGATCACCTAAACGATATCCATCCCAACATGAAATTCACAATGGAGACCGAAAAGAACAACTCCCTAGCTTTCCTGGACGTTCTCATCACGAAATCCAACAACTCTTTCACCCACACAGTACACAGGAAACATACCCACACCAACCGATACCTACATGCAAACTCTCATCACCATCCAGCACAAACAAACTCCGTATTGAACTCCCTGATATACAGATCAATTCAGCTTACCGACAACCAGAATAGACCACAAGAGCTGGACAAACTGAAATCAGCCTTACTCCAAAATGGTTACAACAATTCGCTAATCGACAAGTCTATCCGCCGTCAACTGACCCGTCCTCCAAAAACGAACGATCCACTAGAGAGTATTCAGCCACACAAAGCTTTCCTACCATACATCAAAGGTGTGACAGACAAAATCAGTAATATCTTGAGAAAACACGAGATAAAAACAATATTCACGGCCAACAACCAAATATCCAAATTCCTCAGATCTCCCAAGGACACAATACCAAACGATTCTCAAGGTATATATGAAATACCATGTTCAGACTGCCCGAGAACTTATATAGGCCAGACTAACAGACGAGTAACTTCCAGAGTCTACGAACACGAACTTGCTGTGCGTCAGGCATCTTCCACTTCCGCACTTTATAAACATCGAGAAGACACAGGTCACAAAATAGACTTCAAAAACACAAAAACAATTTCCACCGAGAAAACTCTGCAAACCAGAATCATCCGAGAAGCCCTTGAGATAGAGAAGCGCCCCAATGGCCTCAACACTCGCGACGACGGACGTAGACTTCCCAATACCTGGAAGCCTCTCATTGCACGCATAAACTCATTTTCCACCAACCCAGTTCCCGCACACAGCTCACTTAGCGCCAACTAAGTTCCCGCACACAGCTCATCTAGCGCCAATTCAGTTCCCGCCCATAGTTCACCTCGCGCCAATACATTGCACACGGCCATTACAGCCACGTTCACTATAAATACAGTTCCTCAACCCACAATTCCTCAGTTCTCTCGAAGGAGTAGGCAGATTGAGACCTTAGAGAGAACCAGTGACGAGACATGGGGAGTAGGCAGATTGAGACCCCGACGTCAAGTCACAAAAACCTAACGTAATTATACCTGAGGAGTAGGCAGATTGAGACCTCAGCGTAGAATTACGTATTATCCTTTCATTAATTTTCTTTCTATTTCAGTTCTTGAAAATGGCTCCAAAATCGGAGCCGAAACGTCGAATTTCAACAACAAATTCTAGACGCGGTTCAACCCGAACTTTTAGTTTTCATATATATATATATATATATATATATATATATATATATATATATATATATATATATATATATATATATATATATATATATATATATATATATATATATATATATATGAAAACTAAAAGTTCAAAAAGAAAGAAAATTAATAAATGGTTGAAATGTAATTCTACGCTGAGGTCTCAATCTGCCTACTCCCCATCTCTCGTCACTGGTTCTCTCTAAGGTCTCAATCTGCCTACTCCTTCGAGAGACCTGAGGAATTGTGGAGTGTGAATATATATATATATATATATATATATATATATATATATATATATATATATATATATATATATATATATATATATATATATATATATATATATATATATCTATATATATATATACATATATCTATATATATATCTATATATATATATATATATATATATATATATATATATATATATATATATATATATATATATATATATATATATTGAATATATATATTCTTACCATAAAATTATGCCCGAAATACGAAATATATTCTGTATGCTTCTTGAAGATGAATTCAGAACATATCCCTGGGTGTCTAGTTTATAAATGCCCTTGATATATTAAATATGAGGTCCAATGTTGAATAAGAATAAAAAATTAAATACACAAAAAAGTATTTATTGCAAAAACGACAAAAAAAAATACATATGTATTCTATTCTAATTCAGTTCACTAACACAAATTACTCAAATCGGTCTCATTGCACTTTTCAGTTCTTCAGGATCTTTCTTTGTTTTTCTTGATCCTAAAAAAACAATTAGAAGAAAATAAGCCTTATTGTACAATAATTTACTTACAGTGTCCTATTGCAACTCTCAGTAGCTCAGAGCAGGAAAATAACATGTTATTTTTCGACTTCTCAGTAAACTGCTATGCGAGTGGGATTTTCTTACAGACCCCTAAAAATACCATCAATATATTATCAAAAAGAATTGATGAATTATATTTATTTTGATAATTAAGCATATTGATATTTACAACATTTTATAAAGGGGGAATACTTGAAAATGATGTAATTAAATACATAAAATTTGACATTAAAATATTGTAAAAACACTATGGTAAAGTTAGTCTAAAATTTAATTAAATTGAAGTAATGACAAAGCCTCTAATTTTTATATACAATATCTCTTATTACATATAGGAATGCAGATTATGGAAATACCGAAAAACTAAGTACATGGTATAAATTAAGTGAAGGTAAATTTTAAATCAAATTGACGTCAACTGATATTCTCTGTGGTATATTTTTACCTTTTATCAAAGTAGCCATGTCTAGATTACATCACTTTTTCCTTCCATTTCCTCCAACCTAGCTATAGGTGCCTTAAAACATCATCGTCAACTAACTAAGACATACATCTCCTACTACACTGATGCGTCCAACATGAAGAAGCTTTGTCACCTATAAATAAAATTATTACATATGTTTAGTTATAGTGCACTTATAACAATTTAACAACAAGCACTATCAAAGTATTCATGAAAGAAGTAAAAAATACTATGTTTTTGTCAGTAAGTTTTCCATCCAACTCTATTATGAACGCTATGATGGGATATCGATATCTACTGATTTTGGATTATCTTGGATATTTCCTTTCTTAGAATTTCTTATAGCCGTTATGATTTCTGCATTTCGTGTGGCCCTTGTCTTAAAAATATTCAGAAGTCTCATAGGACTTTCAGTAGAATCTCTACAACACAAAGAAAATTTAATGAAAAAAATGCATAAATATACTTTTTAGAGATTTACTTACTTTTATAGGATAAACATTTTTGTTTTGCTGTGGTGAAATAGATTCTTGAGTTCGACAGATCCGAGTTACTGCGTTCACTTCCTTCTCTTAGTCCACTTATACTTTTACAAACTGAGACAAGCTGGCTAGTTGAAAATTATTACCTGGAAAAATATATTATTTGTTATAGTAACAAATGAAAAATAAGAACAGAAAAGATTTTGGAACTTTTGATTAGGACATTCGGAGAATGAGTTAAATTCAGAATTATCTTACCAGGAGTCGTTGGTGATTTCAACTGCGGATATTTTCTAGCAACTTTTTCTGGAATATGTAATAATAGTCTCAACAGCACTACAACACTTTCACCCATACGAGGGCTTTCAGCTTTCACTAAAAACATCTAAACAAATTTCATTTTCTTAGCGCGTTTGACGATTGATAAATGACAATTACAGCTGACAATGTCAAATATCCATAAACTGATCGCAGCGCCAATCAGCATTATTTGTCAGTCTCCGGCGTCGAGCGTAGATAACCGAAACATTTGATTGGTTGAAATGAAATTCCACTTCAAACCTCAAACGTACTACTTCATAAACTAGGTAACTAATTAAATGGGTCATTTTGGCTACGAAACTTAAAAAGTTTTTATAAATGCATGCGGTTTTTCAGTTTTTATTAAATACATATTCGAGACACTTTTGATATTTTTCTAACAAAACGTTTCTTCAAATTGACATGCCTTTTGAATATTCCCAGAATATTCAAATCTCACGTTTCTGCTTGATATGCCTTTTGAATATACCAGCAATATTCCAGGAGAATATCTCGTGGATATGCTTGAAAATATATTCCAGGAATATTCTCAATGTATATAAGATCAAATAAATATTCATGGAATATTCCAGGAATATTGCAATATCTGTTGGAAAATAGGATGTTGTAGGCATATTCCAGGAATATTGGGTGCTGTCTGGGTAGAAATAACCCATTATAACACCAAAACAACGTCAACAACGAGGAGCGTTTCGCCAACAAAGTTGACATCGTCAGGAGTGAATTTTGTTCGGGGGTAAAATAACAAGACCTCGTTTATCAGCGAATGAATTGTTCAATTTCAACGAAAACGATTTTGTTTGAACATTTATCGAGTTGAATTCGGAGAAGTACGTTCTAAATGAAACCCAAGAGCTTTTAAGCTCGAGGTTGTTTTCTTTGAACATAAATCTCCGAATTTAACTAAATGAATTTTCTGAAACAAAAATGTTTGAGTAGAAATTCCAAAATTTATTCGATTTTATAAACGACGGTCGAGTTATATTTGATCAGAATATTTACAAAATATGCCAATTGAACAGTAACATTCATTCCACAACGTACATAATTATTTTTATTGAATTATTGAACATAATATGTCACACGACTTATGAAATGTGTTGCATACATTCAGTCAAGTATAAAGAAGGACCATGCAGTTAACTCGCAAAAGGAACGAAGCGGGTTTATCGGCGAATAAATTTTGACGCATGATGTTCTTTATGAATGGATATCCGAGTATCTGTCAAATAGAAAACAAAAAGTTAAAGTTCATGATTATATCTCAGAGGTATCTGATGTTAATATAGGTGTCCCACAAGGAAGTGTCCTTGGACCACTACTGTTTATTTTATACATAAATATTATTGATCTCTTTGTTGATGTAGATTTTGTTAATCTATTTGCTGATGATACATTACTGGCTTGCTATGATTCCAATTTAGACAGAGCTCTCCATGAAATGAATACAGCTCTAATTACAGTTAATGAATACCTCATGGCGAATAAACTAAAATTAAATACAAACAAAACGAAAGCTATGATATGTTCAAGTAACTATAAATATAATTTGATAAATGTGAATGATATAATACTAACAATAAACAATGAGCCAATTGAAATAGTTTGTAACATGAAATATCTGGGTTTTCTAATTGACAATGTTCTTACTTTTGATGACCACTTCAATTAAGTTTTTAAAAAAATTTCAAAGAAACTGTTCTTCTTCAGCAGAGGTTCCCAACACTTATCAAATCAAACCAAAATAACGGTGTACAATGCCGCACTTTGAATCCTGTTCCTCAGTTTTATATATGTTCAATGGTAATAAAATGGACCAACTACAGAAATTACAGAATAGAGGTATGAGAATTATTTTGAAAACCAATCGTTATACACCCATCACTTCAATGTTGACATCTCTTCAATGATTGAATGTGAAACAAAAAGTTTTCTTGAGAACAATGCTATTCATTTACAAAATATTGCACAATCTTGCTCCACCATATTTCAATATTTATATCATCCATCCATCGAAGATATATTCATAATTATCCTACAAGAAATAATGATATGCTGAATATATCTAGAACAAAGAAAACCAGTACTAGGAACTCACTATTTTTCAAAGGTTTATAGTTACAATCAACTGCCTGACAGTATTAAGAATCTTAAATCTGTTGATAGCTTCAAGAAGAATGTGATCGAAATCATTCGTAACCAGACACCGTTATGATTTTTCCAAGCCAATGTTTAAAATTAAGGTCAATCCCTTGAATTTGATAAATATTCGAATATGTCATATTTTTCAATAGCTATTACCTGGTCTGACTGTTGATGTAATGTACGTGAAAAACTTTTTTTTGTATACTTACTTGGTAACTAGTCTAATAAGAGTATTCGACTGTCATGAACGTCATAAGTTTTAATTATTTTTAATTATTTTAATTGGTTTGAATTTGTCTCGCTGCAATTGTTATGCTCTTTTTATATTTTTTATACTTTACATTTTATATTTTGTTCTTATATTTTATTTTGTACTGCTAGTGTTGTTTTATTATGTCACTATGTGCTGTATTATTGTCTATTGTCTATAGTTAGTAAAGAAATTTTAATGTGTTTATATTAGGATATCCTATTTAATGAAATGAAGATTATTAATTAATGATTATTGCTTCTGTACACCTGATGATTAGGTAAGTAATGAAATCGCAAAATATATTTTACAATTCAGTTTATTTTCACCCATGACTTACTTACAGGTAAGCACTGACGATGACTCTGATAGTCGAAAGCGCTCAGCAACAATTTTAATAAATTACTTTCTGCACGAAATACAAAATTTTTTCCTCCAAGTATATTATATTTAATCTTCCGACATACTGCGGTTGATCTAATTTTGATGACGCTCTACCGCTTAGTAAATATAGCTACCTGAAGTAGTTTTTTTACCCAGTCAACATGCGGCAGAATGAATTGATTCAGCAGAGGGTAATCAATTTATCCAGAGCCGATCTCTTCCATATCGCAGCATCTCATCAAGCACACGAGTGGGATGAAGTGAGAGTCGATATTCTCGAAGAGAGAGAGAAAGAAAGAGTGCTTCCTATCATTATCGGTAAGTTTTCGGAAGATGCTGTTCCTTGTTGTTAGCTCTCCCTTAATTTTGTTGACGTGGTGCTTAATAGTTAGTGTGTGTTTTATTAAGTGAGATTATTGCATCTTCTGCAATCCTGTTTCGTGAATATCGATATTTTCGAACGTCACTGTTTAACCCCTGGATAAACGATAAATAGTCTGATGAGCCAGGGCCGATCCTAGGGTATTGGACGCCCGCGTGCAAATACCAGATGTGCCGCCCCTCCAGAGAGTTTTTTCATATTTAGACTAATATTTAACGTTGACGTTATAAACTCTTGAACTTATCTACCTGTATAACGTCTATTTCACACAAAACGATTTTGGACATACTCAGTGCCTATACAGCTTTGTTTGGCTCGGGGGACAGAAAAGGAAAGCGCCGCCGGCGATTTTTTTTTTCTGTTTGAGGTCAAATGCTTTTAAATTGATAGTTAGGCTGCAGTTTTGTATTTTTTCAGTTTTTTTGGGAAAAAATAGATTAGATAGTTACGTATTTTTATCGTAATCGTACGTCACAATCGTTTAAATAAAGTGTAGGAAGTGAACATGAGTAAAAATGCAAATAAAATTCGAAAACTTTATTTTTTTGGCCAGCTTATAAATAGGTTAAGAGCAACAAAATACTTTATCAAAATAAAAAACAAACAATAACCTTTGCATAAAAAAAGTACCAACTCAACGAAAAGTATATAAATCAGTTGTTCTACAGTTTACAGACTAGGTACCCAATCATTATAATTACATAATTATAAAATAACCTTTCTGGCTTTCTGAGTGGCAAATTTATCAATAATTTCTGTAAAATCTATTTTTCCACAGATTTCGGATTCAATAGAGATGATGGACAAATCTGAAAGCCTTTCTTGTGTCATATTATTTCTCGAGTAATTTTTAATAATTTTTAATTTGCTGAAACTTCTGTCTCCTGAAGCCACAGAAACAGGTAAGGTTAAAAAAATTATTATTGTTGGAATTTGGAAAACAGGAAATGAGATCATTTTTTACTATGATTTCTAATACCTCAATTGGCTGTTTCTTACCTGGAAAAATATCTTTGAATGAAGTCATTTCATTAAACAGTTTTATACCGTCTATATCTTTCACGATACTTCCTTCCTCCTGTACCTGTAACTTAATATCTATGTCCATGCAGGCTTTCATGAGATCATCACTAGAAATGTTGTGAAACTCATACAGATAGCAGAGTATTGAAAAGCACTCAGATAATAATGTAAATCTTTCATTTACCGAAGAGATCGCGTGATCAAGAACTGCAAAATAGAAAAATGTCTTGAATTGCTGGAAGCGATTCAAAAGGGGTTCATCACTGCCCTCGTAATGAAATAAACGGACCTTTCTCCTGAGCTTCGAACTCAGAAATTCTGGATCAATACCTAAATCTCTAGCAAGTGTTGTGCATGGCTGATTCGACAAATATTTTGAAAATATTGTCTGATCTTTGTGAAACAAAATATTTTTAAAAATTATCTAAGCCTTCAATGCATTCTGCGAAGTTTAATTCAGGATTTTGAAGCATTTTACTCAGAACATTAATTCTTGATAATAAATCATGCTGAATCAAAATTGAACACAAAAATTTGAATGATTCAAGATTTTTAATTATTGATTTTGCACCTGCGAGCCACGTGCCGACTGTGATATATATAGTCTTCGAAGTAAGTTGGCACAGCGAAAAAAAATTCAAAGGAGGCCGCAGCGGCGATACCTTTGAAAAAAAGTCACCTGGCGAACAGCAGCTCGTTTTTTTCAAAGGTTTCGCCGCTGGTACCTCCTTAAAAAAAATTTCGCCGTTCCAACTGACATGGTAAAGACTATACGTATATAAATAAGCCGCCGCGCCGCACACAGGAACCAAACATACTTAGTCGTGTCAAAAATATGTCCCTTGTTTTTTTTAAATAAATTTCAATTTTTAATGCTGCATTGCCAGCTCTGCCATGAATTTTGCTCTGAAATGAAGAATGTGTGTAGATGAGAGTAGGAGAAGATACTAATGGACAATAGACCAATAGATCAACACACAACACAACTGAGCACTAACGTTTCATTTTTCTTCTTAGTATATTATATAGCTGATTGTTATAACACTATATGCGGCCTGAGGCCGCCTCGCGGCCGGCCCTTAGTTTGGCCGCCCGCGTGCGGTGCACGCGCTGCACACCTGCTAGGATCGGCCCTGTGTTTTATTGAGTTCCTCTAGCAGTGGCAGATGATTTAATGAGTGGAATAGATGTTCACGCTAACTAGAATCTCATTATTTCTCCCATATAGTATAGCGTGCCACGAGGCAACTGACTTGTGTCTAATCCATTGAAATCTAGACGGTGAGCTGGGATACAATTTATTACTTCCTCAAGGAAAACGATTACGTAGTTTTGAAAGCTGCACATGCTTATGAAAAATGTTTACTATTCCGAATGTACCTACTGCCAATTATTAGTTCTGATATGATATACTGTCTATTAGAATTATTCGAAAGAATTTGTACTGTTTTTCATTTAGTACGTAATCAGTCGATTGACATTAGTTTCACCTCTATAGCACTTCTGGTTTCATCGAAGATGGACGCTATCTCCATCGTTTATATGAGTACATGGTCAAACTTGAAAAGGTGATTTTTTGGATGATTCTGAGATGAAAATTTTCATAAACACAGTTTCGGTAATGCTTTCGTTTTCAAGACACAAGGTGTAAACAAATAATTAGTTTTCTCGTAGATATCTTCATAATCCCTAAGACGATTTTTTTTGAGAGGAAAAGTGTTATTGAAAGTAGTAAAAAGCTGATTTAAACGCAACTAGAGTGAAATAAAATTTTCCGGCGTCCCGGAAGGTTATTTTTTACAATAAAAAGTGCGTTACTAATTTTTGCCCATTTTTGTATTTTTTTCGCAACCAGCAACTGAAACGTATCTTGCTTTGTTTTTGAGGAAAAATATTAAATAGAATTTTTCTACAAGCGTGCGTGATTCACCCTAAACACCCGCATGTAATTTAGTTGAGAGGTGTCAATTTCCCGCACGCTGAAGTTTATTCGATTGAGTTTTTTCCGTACGCCAAAGTTTATTCAAGAGCACTACAAAAGAATTAATAACACATAAATTTTTTTAATGAAATACGATTTTTCATGCGTCTGAAGAAAAAAAATCTTGATCCTAATTCACATGGAAATGTACTTTCCTGCAATCGATGGTAGTCGCTTGCGGGAAAGGTACCCTTTCCGTATTTGTTTGAAAAATTATTATTGCATGGGACCACATTATAAAAAACTGTTTTTTCCAATACCCACTTCAAAAATATATCTGGTATTTTCAATAGATAGCCTCAATTAGTTATTACGGGTCTCTTTTGCACCCAAATCAAAATTGAAGAAATGATAAAAAATCTGAAATATATTTACCAATATCATTATAAGTAATGAACAATTAAATTTACTGTCTTCGTCACATAGAAGCTTGAAATATATAGTGACAACTTATGAAAATATCAGCTTTGTGAAAATAATATTTCTTTTGATTTTGGTTCAAAAGTACCTAACGTTCCCTAGAATGCAAATCTATAAGTATCTTCGAAGCTTCTACTTCTAAACTTTCTCTAGTACTCTCTGTCAGTTTTGACATAATTTTCCCTTCCTCATATCGTGTTCTTCAGGTTCTAGCTCTCAAGGAGCTCAGGATTTCACTCTCCAATGAATTCCCTGAGCTACCTAATCAGCTGGTAAATCCTTCCTTTGATACAATCAAAAATGCAAATCAAATTATAACCTCTACCAGTCAAAACATTCCAAATTAACTCCATTTCCCTTCCTGAATATATTTTGATTCTCATGATATTGTGAAGAAAAAGGTTATCTTCTTTTCCATGCGGTAAGAACTTTACCTCACATTTTGTGGATTTTTATTAGAAATTTTCAGTAGAATATTGGGTATATTGTCTGTGAACACTGAACAGTCACATATATTGTGGATTCCCCAGAAAATATTGGCAAAAAAAAAGTGAACATTCGGCGATATTGGTGCAATATTACTTATGTAATATTGACGAAATATTCTCAAAACAATATTGTCCTCAAAATATTCAGCGATATTGGAACACTAATATTGTAATAACATTGGTACAATATTGAAAATATTGGCAAAATATTCAAACGATATATTGACGAGAAATAAATGTGGTACTGGACAATATTGTTTGGATATATTGGTAGAATATCGAGTGATAAAAAAATAATGGAATTTTGGTCGTCATAACTACTGCCTTCCGATATCAATAATATGATCAGCGAGTCATTACGATACTTCTTGTTGAAAAAATTGTTTCCATCACTTCAGTCTACTTGTATTTCTATAAGATCATCTGATTCTCCATGAACCACTGTCTCGATAGAGAATGAAACGATGATGATATCAAATGCATCATTGGATTTATTCCTGTGTCTCAAGTGTAGCAAAGTTTTCTGTTCCTGCATGACGTGTTACATATGTATACATTTATTAGAAATCCAGGCACAGATTTTAGTCTGGTTGCTCAGAACTGCATTTTTCAACCACACATTTTTCGATTTTCCCTACGTCAGCATGTGTGGCCAGAATTCTGTGGGTAACTTCACACCAATATCAAATCTTCGTGATTTTTGAGCAGAATCATATCAAAATTCATATTTTATTTTTCTGGATGCGTTGGATGGATAGTTATTATGACAGTATTCATGATACCGATTACTAGAATAGAAATTCCCAACAATATGGGATATAACGTCCATTGTCAACAGTCTCAATATGATTACGAATGGCACAAAGGGCTCTGTCGATGGAAACTTATATCGTCCACCGCATACATTCCAGAGCCGTGGGGAATGAATTCTATTGAAACCTTCTGACGTAAACGATTCCATGAAGTACTAATTATTAAGGTTGTCGTTTGACCAGTTATTCGAATTAATATTCATTTGAGTCTCCGGTGAAAAAATTTATTTATTGATTCTGCTACCTCAATTCGTTAATACATAATATGAAATAGGTATCACGTTATGGGCGAGCAAAACATAAATTTTTGTTTAATTTCATAAATTTAATAATCAGTTCAGATTCAGGTTGAATAATATCAGAATAGATATGATTGTCAACTAAAGTGCAATCGATTAATGTTCTAGAAATATCAACTCCAATGTTTTGTCGAACACAACTGAAACAAAAAACACTTATTTTTTAATTCATTCAGCTCTGTTGTGTATGTTAGAGGACATCAGGAAATGTTCATTGAAGAAATAGATGAAATTTAATGGAAAGACAAAATGTAAAAGAACCGATCTGTAATTAATTATACAATGCTATTCAATACGCTACCTTGTCCCACTCAACCACCCCTCATTCTTTCATCGTTACGAAGATTTCGATACATAAAATAGTCTAAATTGAATAGCTGTATATATACTGTTTCAGAGGAATACAAAGCGCGCTGTGACAATAATGAAGAGTAATTTAGAATGTTTGAAAATGATCTGAAATTATTTGGCCACCAGTGAGGAGACGTGGTATGTGAAACTCTCTAGAAATTTCTAGAATATAAGCGGGAAAAGTCTAGAATGCTCTGAAAACTTCTGTGTAGTGCTGGAAAATTCGAGAAAATTATGGAATGAACGCTACCAGAGACTCCGGAAGGTTCTAGAACGTACCGACAACGCACCGAAGTGGAATTTGACTACCAGTGAGTTGGCTTGGTGAGTGGAACTTGCTAGAAATCTGAAGAGTGTTCAAGAAGGTTCTATATCATAGTAGAAAGATACTCAGAACCATATATCCATACCTGGGCAATGGCGAGCATTGCAGCTTTGGTTTATTTATTTATTCAAGTGTTTTTCTTCAAATTCGTTCGTATAAGTTCGTCTATTCTGTTTTGGATTTTTTTTCATCTTTATGTGTTGTGCGGATTGGTATTCATGCTTATCTTCCGATTAGAGTTTTCCTGACTGAAGGAGTGCTCCAAATAACTGCTGCTTTTGTTATCGTTACGTTCGCTTCTCTTTGATGGGGAGGTCTTTCTTCTCTTGTAGATGAAGGTTGGGCAGTTTTCCTCTCCTCAATGTTTCTTGATTTTTGGATTTGTCCTTTTCTTTCTTATATTGGTCCTTCCAGCCTATACGGTAGTTTCATTTGTATACACACTATATATCTGTAGCTTTTCGGTTTTATTCTTTGTTTAGTTTTTGTAGGAACTTGACAACACCATCCTATAACAACAAGGTCTTATACGGCTGCAGTTTCAATATTTCCAGTACTTTCTTTTGTTCCTCATACAGACTAGTCAAATGGTGTATATGGCATTATCCACATTTACAGCGTCTCCGGTTTTTGTAGGTGGAGACCTCGTTGACCTCGTGATTTGTATTTAGAATGCTAAGCAGATATGACTTCAAAATGCAGTTGGAAGTGGTCATAAACAACTACCAGATTCACACAGAGAACGGCACTCAATTGACAATAGATGCCTTGTATGGTACCAATATGAACGAAGGGTTTGGAGTGGACATTACAGGGTCAAATTTCAGGCTTTCAAAACCCCTTAGTAGGACCCCAACCATCTTCTATGCAGAAGTACATGCTATAGACGTTTGTGCTCAGGATTGCCTTGAAAGTGGCACCAGAAGAGCAGAAATGTATAAAATATCAGATAGCCAATCAGCATAAAAAGCTCTGAAGTCACACACTTGTGAGTCTAAGCTTGGCTTGGGACTGTAAACAAACCCTGAGACAACTGGCATCAAACAATCAGATAACCCTGATGTGGTGCCAGGTCACAGGGGCCTCAAAGGCAATGAGGAAGCAGACTGCCTTGCCAAAGGAGGGGCGAACACACCACTTCCTGGTCCAGAACCCTTCTGTGCACTTTCTAAAGCCCTCTTACAAAAATAGTTACGCGGCTGGGAAGTCTGAAATGAAGTGCCAGTACAAAGACAAGCAGTGATGCTAGTGGAAAGCTGAACAACTTCTCGAGTTGAAATACTTCAAATTGGTAAATAGTAATGGTAGGTATGGATGTTGACTGATGCGCTGCGACCTAATTAGATCTATTGTGACCCATCTTCTGCTATTTCAAGGTGTTCTCCTTTACAGTAGCCCCTCAAGCCCCAATTCCTTGAGGAATTTAGGCAGCTGGTGTGATCCCAGTAAATCAAATGTCTTGTGATGTACAGCATAACACTCCATCAATATATGGTGTGGTGTTTCTGGATGTTCCCCACAGATTCGGCAGGTGCTGTCCTCCTCTAAGCCTAGCTTCCTTAGGTGTTCTCTTCGAATTGGTAACGGGACTACTTTTAGGGAAGTGCCCTTTGGGGTATCACCCCAAAAAGATTATCAAGTCAGAGATTGATAATTGCCACTACTGCAAGAACTTCTAGAAAACTGCAGAACATCTGCTTTCCGAAAACGCAACGCTCTTCTGCAAGAGGCTCAAATTTCTGGAAGAGGCATTTGCAATAATAATAATAAATTTAATAATAATAAATTTATTCACCACCATTATGAACGTGTACAAATTTACCTAAAACTAAGTTGGATGGGATGGTAAATAGGTTTCCTCCACATTCACACTAAAGTCTTTGTTAAATAAAAGGTTTTTGACGCCCGATGGCAGATTTTTAAGTTACACCTTTTTCCCAGTTAAAAAATTATTGAACTTATTAATATGAATGTGAATTTAGTGACTCCGTAAGAAGCTGTTCTCTTCTTGTGTGGGGCCTACTAGACTCTTCACACATTTAATTAATAATTCAAATAATACCATAGTGAAAGAGCAACATTAAATGGGTATAGTATAAAACAGTATATTAACGATAAAAAAGACATAAAATGGATGAATTTCACGTAAAATTGACCTATTTGGTTTAATCGAGGATGTTATGAATGATATTTCTTTTGCTCAATATCCACTTCTTAATTCTCTTTTTTAAAATATAAATAGAATTTGCTTTCCTTATCTCATTATCAAGAACATTATATAGCTTCGGACCTGTGAACAAATAGGATTTTTGTCCAATTGTTTTTGAAACTCTTGGTACTTTTAGGAAATAATTTTCCATTCTGGTATTTTTTTCATTATGAAATTTTTTAAATTTAGAGATATTTTTGAACACAAATATGCCAAGGGTTTTTGCATACAACTGTTTAATGTCACATATTTTTGACATATTGTACAGTCGCTCAGTTGAGAATTTATAGTCAACCCCATATATTATTTTCAATATTCTCTTCTGTACACGTTCTATATTGAGGTACAGTGTCTTGTTACAAATTCCCTAGGCAACAATCCCGTATTGCAAAATACTTTCTACTAAGGCAGAATACAATGCCTTCAGTTCCCTGACATCTAATATCATTTTCAGTTTTTTGAATTTAAAAATAAGTCCTCTCAATTTCTGAATAGTAGTTTGTATGTGTTCATCCCTCCTTAAATGACTATCCATTATAATCCCCAGATATTTGACTTTTTTTGAGGATGCTATTTCTATGAAATGTCCATCCTTATCTCGAACCTTTAGCGATTTGAAATCTGGTAAGTTATTTTAGTAGGAAGTAAAAGGTAAGTAAGTTGTTTTGAAATAATTTACTGTCAATAGATTTTGATCAAACTAGCAGAAAAGTTTTCTTAGATCATTTTCAATATTTTCTTTCAGGTCCAACCAGGAACTTGCTCCATTATAGATAGCTGTATCATCGGCGAAAGATATTACTGTTCCTGTTGATTCTAGGGTGAGAAGTTCGTTCATATATATGGAGAATAGTACTGGGCCAAGGACTGTTCCCTGTGGTACACCATGACGTTTTTTTCTAGGTTCACTGAGAGTATCATTGATTTTAACATACTGAATACTATCACTCAGATAGCTCTTGAAAAGATCATTGACTTTGCCTCTTATACCAATTCTGTGAAGTTTATCTAACAATAAGTCATGGTTCACCGTATCGAACGCCTTGGCCAAGTCTATGAAAATTGTTATTGAAAGTCGTTTTTTGTCAATACCGCTATATGTTTTGGTCAGTAGTTCTACTATTGCCTCTTGAGTGCTAATATTTCTTTTGAATCCGAACTGCTTTTCGGACAGAATACTGATTTTGTCTAAGAATTGAGTCAGACGGTCATGTATAGCATATTCGAGGATTTTTGCGAAATTTGTTATTAGACTGATTGGGCGATAATTCGTAACCTGAGATCTGTCTCCTGATTTATGTAGAGGTTTTATGAGAGTAATCTTGAAAATTGATGGAATTTGTCCTGCCTGCAGTATTTCATTAATGATACACGTTAAAGGTTTAGCAATGTATGGTGCGATGGTTATAATTGTTTCACTTTTTATAGAATCCATTCCAGGGGATTTCTTATTTTTTAACTTATTTATGTAGACAATCATTTCATTTTCATTGGTTGGTTTCATGAACATAGATTTGTTTGAGCTGACCCAAGTAAATTTGAAATTATTATTTTCTTTGATTTTCTTTGCAAGATTTTCACCTACGCTCGAGAAGAAATCTACAAATATATTTGATATATTCACATCTGATGTAAATCGCCTACCTGTGTCCAAACTGATGCTCTCAATTTCATTTGACTTTTTTTGTTTGTTTTTGTATTCGTTAACCACATTTCACAGATATTTTGAATTTCCTGTGTTTGAACTTATAATGTTTCTGTAGTAATCTCTTTTCGAATTTTTTACGAGTTTATTGATATTATTTCTATACTTTGTGTATTAGTTTTTGATCGTCAGTTTGATCTTTCAGAAATTGTTGACGAAGATCATCCCTTTTTTGCATTGACACTACGAGTCCATTTGTTATCCAATCGTTTCTTATTTTAATTTTGATCTTGAGGATTTCTTCACTTTTTTCAATGTATTCATGAAGTTTTCCGAAGAATTTATCACATTTCTCTTCGATATTATTGGTCTCATAAACTTCTGACCATGTTTCTTTTTTAAATAATTCAATTAATTTAGATGAATTGATTTTTTTATAAAGAGTGTGATTTTTAGTATGATCAGTTATTTTTTCTATTGGAATATTAAGGTATATACAGTAATGGTCGGTGATGTTACATATTATTACTGCGGGTGAGATGTTTTCTATGGTCGTTTCATTGCATTTTACAAATATATGATCAATACAAGTACTCGACATACCTTGTTCCCTTGTAGGTTCGTTAATAACCGAAATCAGGCCATATTCGTTTTGTATATTCAAATATTCATTCACAATATCATCGTTATTTGAAAGTAAATCAATGTTAATGTCGCCTAAAAATATTTTGAATTTTTCGATTCGATTATTCGTTTCCCTATATAACATTTCCAACGATTCTAAGAATAATTTGGAAAAAGTTGATGGGGGTCTGTATGTAGCAAAAATGGTGATATCGTCTTTGTTAAGCTTGAAATTCAATGTAATGAAACTGAAAGCGTTGAATTCTACTTTTTTGTAACTAGATACAAGTATATCGCCCTTTAGATAGACCAGCGATCCGTCATTTTGTTTAATTTTTCCATAATTATAGAAAACATTATATCCATTTAGAGTGTAGTCATTTGGATCAATCAATTTTCTTGTTTCAGATAACACTATACAGTCAGGAGAGCTGGGGAGTTGGCTGATATAGGCTTCAAATTCGTCAAGATTTTTTTCCACACTACGTATATTGATATGTATGATTGAAAATCCTTTTTTATGATTATCATCAGTACTAATTTTTGTGATATTATCCCAAAAGCTTCGTTTTTATAAAATTATTGCGGTAGTCTCGTATATATTCATCCATTTTATGTTATATATTCACTTTTTTTTTTTGTTTAATAATTTTTGATGAAATATAAGTATGATAATGTGTATTTTTATTGAAATGAGAAATGATATAATATTTAATAAAATAGAGATAGAGCTAGAGATAATTTGAGTTACTAGTTAACAGTTCAATCGAAAGAAGGAATAGATCAGGTCTGTCCACTTTTTGATGTAGTTTTTGTTGAAGTTTTCCTTTGGTTCGTTGGTTTCATTTCTTCTTCTTTTCCTGTAAATTTTTTCTTTCGGAAGTTTCTGCAGCTGATCGGAATGTTTAGGAGGTCTTCGTAAGTGAACAGTTGACTTTCCACTATTGCAGATTTTGTGCTTTGGCAAGTTTTAAGTTTTCTGAGAGCACTTCCCTTTTATCAAGTTCTTCTTTGGTATAGTCGTTTGAAACGAAGATTTGTAGACCTTTTAAGTTGTGTACTTTTTGGAAGATTTCTCTCTTAAGCGTATACGTTGACAGTTCTACTAGTGTAGGTTGAATTCTATCAGTAATTTTCTCCTTCCCAATTCGATGTACGTCTCTGATATCTTTTCCAGAACAATTCACTTCAACTTGATTTTGTAAAAATGATAGAGTTTGAGTAAATTCGTTGTCTTCTTCAACTTTTTTCAACCCGTAAATAACAATATTATATTTCTTCAGTTTATGTTCAGCTGATATCAATCTATTTTTTAGTGATTTATTTTCATTTTCTAGTTCTTCATTTTTCTGTTTCAAATTATTCAGTTCTTCCTTTATTTCATTTTTGAGTGTATGGAATTCATCCTTCAATTCCTGATTTTTTTTTATTATTCCCTGGAGTGTATTGAATATATATTCATTGGTTACAGGTGATGGCTTTGCTGAATCTCTAGACATAATAATTATTATTACGTCTTTGGATTCGTTCGATCTTTGATAAGACGAACGATGACTGACAATCACTTTGCCGAGAAAGAGGTGATACTAAATTTAAAATAAACTCGATTGTTGTGTTCCGCTGATCGATATCCCCACTAACTCGCTTCAACTGGCTTTGGAATAAACGATAACGTGCCTTACTTACAGTTCGTTTTATCACCACATAATATTGGATTTCACGTTTTTTTCCAGTTTAAAATCGGTCCTTTCACATTTTTTTCACAAACTCTTTATCACAGTTCCGGTCTTGGGGTTCTGGAAGAAAATCACAATTTTTTTATTCACAATAACCTTTGAAACAGTCGATTGAAGAGGAGCGATTCAATACACGTGCTATCACCACATGATCGCAGTACTCATGCCTTCCGACATCAGAAACTTAGCTCCAAGAGAACCGATAAATTTAGCTCGAAGTCTCAAAATCCCAGGTCTTGAGTAGATACAGTACCACGCACAAAATACCTCGCAGGTTGAGATGCTTGTGCGACAGGGAGGTGCTTGTGAGGCTACGCAGCCTGCACGATCCCCCAACAATCTACTTGCTCAGCAGCGTACAGTATGCGTATTTTACATATTTTGCAAAACCTTTTGTTTTTTGGTGGGTGGAGACGTCAAGTAATGAGTTATTTGAGAACAGGGTCTTTCTGCTGATTACTGCCTAAAAATTTTGTGGATTTTGTATGGCCTCTTGTTTTTTGTTACGTAAAGACCACGGAGATATTGTTGTTCAAGATCAGAAGCGTCTGATGAGAAATATCTGTAATGTTGGTGAAATTTGCAGTTCCTTCAGTTTTCTGTTGGATGAGGACCGCGGGAACCACGTTGATCTGGATCAGTGGCCTCTGCTGAGTTGGGTGGAGACCTCGGTGACTTTTTCATTTGATATCATTGGCCTCAAGTATTATCTGTGAATAAAGTAGAGTTTATA
Source organism: Chrysolina americana (assembly GCA_958502065.1). NCBI lineage: Eukaryota > Metazoa > Arthropoda > Insecta > Coleoptera > Chrysomelidae > Chrysolina > Chrysolina americana. The sequence continues at coordinate 12,127,729 of OY293421.1, read as the reverse complement.
GAGTCTTCGGTTTTCTGTTACTTGGAGACCGCGGGTACCACGCAATTCGGAAACAGTGGGCTCTGACGATTACTGTCTGTTGAATTTGTGGAACTTGCAGCACAAAATAAACACTTCCAATTGGGTTTTCTTGAAAGAACCTCTCATATCCCCAGATTCACGATTAACTCAGGACGCTGGCGCTGCATTAGGTTATGTTATATTTTGCTCTGTGAAATGTATATTTTTTACATTTTAACGTTGAATAAAGTCATTCTTGATTTGATTTTATTAACGAGTCTGTGTCACGAAGAATTCTCAATAGTTGCTGGATAAATGTGTCAAGTGAATAAACCTATAACTACCACTCAGTTGAACATGTGATTCATATAAGCCAGATGACCTACTCGACCTCTAATGCCTCCATAAAATGAACGCACATCGTTCCTCCCCTTCTATCCAAATCAAATATAAATCCCCTGTTTTCAGGTCTATAGAATTTGAGGATATTCGTAAACGTCTGACAAACACGTAAATTGTTCGAATAGTCACCAGTTTATCAGAAGAGATTTATTTTTGTTTTTTTACGAATCGCCCAGGTTTTTGAAGAAAACGTCTCAGAAGCAAAGCTTGTGCAAGCAAGGTGGATTATCGATATAAAAATATTGAAGGAGAGATGAGAAAAAAGAAAAAAAATCTATGTGTATGATGTTTTGTGACCCTACTAGTTGTAATTAAAACTTCGATTTGGTTGTGAAAAGGTATGGATGTGTGAAGATATTACTCATACTTGAATGAAATACAACAAAAGAAAGGACCCCGCATTTTTTGCTATATAAAACGGCGTTCTGTCAAATATTCCAAATTTTTTGTCGGTCGGTCTCCTTAAGAAATATGTCCGGGCCCAACTCGATCCTATGACTAGTATTCGAAATACATGGTGTTAATGTTGGGAAATGACGACTTTTCCCCATCTTGTATCTCTAGAGATAATACATTTAATTGAATTTTTTGCATGCAGTATTTTGAAAATATCCTTTGGCAACTATCCTTAACGACCTATTATGGCCACCTAGATGCAATATTGAAAGTTACTCTAAAAAAAGCAAGTAGGCGTTGAAACTTTTCAAAATTCCAATTCTGATCCAGAATTAGTCCATTAATCCAAAAGGCCAGAACATAAAATAAAAATTGCTGTATTTGAAAATTCGAAATCAGAAATTACTGAAATATGAAAAATATGCATAAACTCCTTTATCTAATCTCATTTTGATACACCTGATATTCTAGAAGTAATAACTTAACTAATAGATTCATTGACAACCGGTATTAGGAGAGATATTAATTTTTGAGTACCTTCCACTTGTGATTACCATAATTCAGAATTGTATATCTCCCTCCGTTATTGATAGATTAAATCATTGTTGAATGACTGCCTGGAGGTGTCATAAAAAATAAAGACCTCTTTGTTATAAGTCGTAGAGGCATACAGATGTATTGTACATTGTGGAATACTATCCATTTAAATGAATATGTAAACTGTAAGGCCCACAGTAGAGCCCTGAGGCATACTTGATTGAATTCCGAAGTTACCGGATTAATTCTATCTATATTCATAAACTGTTGTCGTATGTTTATCAAGTAAATGCTCAACAATCTATGAAACTCATTTCAATCCAAGCTTCAATACTTTATGAAAACACATGGCGTTTTGAAAATTGATTGTGTCGGATGTTATTTTTCTGAAATGGCAGAGTGCTATGACAAGAAATTTCAATACTTTTCCATAGATGTTATACTACTATGAATAGCATGTTCTCTAAAGTGATCTTAGAATGGTTTGCAACCCATCATCAGCGGACGAAGAACCCGAATTAAATCTATACAAAGACTAACTTTTCTGTATTTTCTTCAAATAATGTTTTCCCCTGATATTTTCAAAATAGGTATTTTGTTCAATTAGAGAAAATGCCAAACGTGGAGGTTGAGCAACCTAAACTGGCTGATATGCAAATACAGAATCATGATACTCACATGTTTTCAACATGATAGAATAAAAATCACCATACGATTGGCGCTCCAGTAGCTGAAACTGATGACTTCATATGAGGATTTGCTAGCATTTCTCAATCTGGAAAAAGTTATTTCATTAATCAGAAATCTCGAAAGATGATCAGACAAGAATCCACTGAACCAAATATTGGTGAGTTTGGCAATGAATATAGTAATTAGTTCATTTACTGCATTGTCATACTCCAAAATCGCATAATCAATTCCATAGCATTACGATAATCAGGATAATCTCACTGTGGCAATTAGCGTGGTCAACTAATTATTAATCATTTATTGAATGTTGATAGTTTTAATACATCATTTGAATCTTGCGGAATTAACCAAAAATACTTTGATATTAAACCATTTAGACTCGTTCAATAAGTATGCATTTATCTTTGGTCTAGGTCGGATATACATGTTCGTTTTTTTGATTGATGAACTGATTTTTATTCTAATTCTGGACGTGATTGATGTCTTCCTCATTTTGTGAAAATCTTTGTATGGCATAGGGGAGAATAACGGCGACACGTGTCCAAACAAATATTACTATAAAACGCCACGGTTTGACGGAATAATAGTTAGTCCATCTTTGACCCGGGCCATGATCGTCTAAGGATTATACCAAAGTGCGTTACCAAGTTCGTCTTCATGTATTAGTGCAACTGTTCGCGAAAATGTATGCCTCGGAGTATAGTTTATTTATTCACTGCGTTTGGAATAGTGCAGTATGTTGTCTAATTTATCGCGAACACCGGAGTGCCTCGGGCAAGGGAGTTTGAAATCACTTCGTCAGTAAAAACCGTAAGATGAAACTATCGTACTATTTAATGTTAACCAGAAACGATCATGAATATAATGCCTGAACAGATATAATAAGTGCGGACATTTATGTGCCTTCTCGTGAAAATAAGCAGCCTTAAAAGACGTCTGCATATATGGAACGGTACCTAATATTTTAACCCTGATACAAGGGCTATGGCTGGATGCTGTCCTGTCGAGTGTGTGTATGTTTGGTTATTGTAATAGCTGTCCCTTATTTAGGTAAAAGTGCATACCGGGAACCATGATTGGGTACAGCTGTCATTTATATTGTACTAAAGGTTTACGTCTTCTACTGGTAGTCGAACAATATACAGTGAAAGTAATTACTATTACTTCTAATTTTGGTGTATTATTATAGGTATCATGTAATAGTGTTTTGTGTATTTGGTTGATTGGCGTCAATTAAGGTTTGAACTAATTAGCCGTTTTGATTATGTCTTGTATGTCTGATGAATGTTTTATTGATTTATTTGCCTGATTTTGTCGCATGTAACCTGTATAATGACTCGAAACATGTACTGTTAGCACACGTTTTGCTTGGTATATTTTGTGTATTCTGATATTGGATTACTAAGTGTGTTATTGGTATATATTGATTCATTGCGCAAACAAAAGTATTTAGTAATGACTATGAGGTTGCTATCTTTGATAGTGTTTTTATGTATGTGAACTGTTATCCAGAAACATTTATGTGCTTGCTACCATTGTAGATTTAACTGTTTCTAATATACCTCCGTCAGTAGCAATAGCGGCTAATAATGTAAGAGATGTCTCGTAAATATGCATTTTCTTAAGCTTTCCTGTTTTCAAGGGTACTTTAAGTAGTTTAGATGTTGGTTACTACACATTATATGAATATATTGTGTTTTTGATACATGTTAAAGATCTGGCTTGCGGGATAGCAAGTGGATCTATAATGGAAATACTTGTATTCAATTCTGAACAACCCTATGTTTATTTAATAAACTCATCAAATTAATCTATCTGGTTTTCTTTCCATACTCGAATTTCACTCATAACAGGACGTCACGTACCTTCTAGGACCGTCAGGGGTATAGCGTAGCCGCTCACGTTATATTCCTTATTGTTGTTAGGTGTCCCGACGTTTTGATACGCCTCGTCCATCAACAGACCAAGCGCTGATGGCGAATGAGACCATGCGTTAGAAACTCTAGGATATTCTTAGCGGTATAGATACTAAGGCCGATATGCCGCTTTATAACAATAGTTGTTCGGCATGACAGGGCCAATTTAATTTATCATCAATGACTAATCCAAGCAGCTTCCACACTATGATCTTGAGCTACCTCATTATTCGTCGAGAAGATTATATTCTGTGTTTCATCATCATTTAGTTTCAAAGTATTAGAAGTAAACCATTTCCTAGCTCGAGTAGTAGTTATAAGACTGCTCAGCTGCAAATCTTCTATATTTTTGCTAGCATCAACCAAGGTTGTGTCATCCGCAAAAGCAACATAGGATTTGGGATACATATTGTGGAACAAATTATTCACATAAATGATGAATAGGAGAGGTCCTGACACAGAGCCTTGCGGTACTCCATGCACGACTGGTCTATAATCAGATGATGTATTATTAATGCTCACACATTGTTTTCGATCACTCAGATATGACCTGAAGAAGTCTAGTGGCAAACCCCTGATTCCAAAAAACGTTAGCTTTTCAACTAGTATTTCGTGAGAGACACAGTCGAAGGCCTTGGAGAGATCACATAACGTAACTGATACGCTTTTGCCACTCTCCAGACCTTCCACTGTCACTCACTATCCTGAAAACTGCTTGGGTTGTACTACAATTTTTTTAAACCCAAATTGACATTGATCAATGAAATTATTTGATTCCATATACGTCATGAGTCTTGGTTTAAAAATTAATTCAAAAAGTTTTGAGAAAATTGTGATAATGGAAATTGGACAATAATTGTCGATTTTGGAAACGTCGCCTTTCTTGAAGAGAGGTATACTTTCGTTACCTTCAACACATCAGGAAAATTCCCCTCACATATACACGAATTGAAAAGTAATGTAAGTTACTTACCTACCCTAGCACATATGAGAGGTAAGTGAAGGCCATATGTATGAAAAGTCAATACCCAGTCGGCAAACTTTTTGATTTTTATTGGGTTATAAACAAAGAGATTATAAATACCGACAGTTCACGTGGATTTGATACATAGCTGCATCTATTGGTCAATATCATACTGTGACGGGACTGTGATGATTCAGTAGGCATTCCACTGGAATTGAAAGAGCAAGGGAACAGAAGTGTAAGTGTCGTTATCGAGGTCAATTTTTTAAGTCTTTTTACAATTGACTACCTAGTGTCAATACCTAATTTGGTTTTACTCGATATTGTTTTCATGTTATATCTGAATGAGTGAAAGAATTGGTAGAATACAAGAAGACGTAATAATTTCTCAGAACTCATAACCTTCCGATGAAACCGGCCAACAAATGGACTGCGTTATGCATTACTTGACCAAGCACCATTACCGAATTTCGAGATACTGGTGTCTTCTAACGAACAATAGTCCATTTTACTTATGAAAAAATGTAGCCAAACGCGATCGCTCAAAATTCGGATTTAGTTATAAGGTGTTCAGCTGAACGCCAGGTTTCAATACGAAAGTACTGATATGAAATTGACTGGTAAAGATTATTCAGTCTCCTGAGAAAATTTGAGTCTGTCGAGTCATGCATAACGCGGTCCAAATAATGGTCACTATACAGTAAAACGAGCTACCCTGATTAATTTTTGGTAGAGGTAGTGGATTTTCTTAAGAGCTATGACCTTGAATATATCTTTACTATATCTTATCTTTACTATCTTTACTATATCTTTTATCGGAATGGACGCGTGCCACGTCGATCTTCACCACACGTTCGTAGGTCTCGAATGCGGATGTTTCAACAACGTTCAGTAGACGACTGCCGAAACGTTAATTTGTTCTCTGCGACGGTATGAGTCATAACTCCTAAGAAAATCCACTACTTTCACAATGATTTTCAAGAAAAATACAAAAACACTTCAACAATAGTATACAGAGCATGTACCATTTTTTAATGGATCACCCTATATTTTTTTGAATTATCAGATGTTCCATGGTAAACAGATTTCAACAAAGTAGAATAAATAAGTACATTATGGTCTGAAGCTTATGGTTCGGAAGCTAAAAATACTTTTATTTGAAAACGGGCTACCCTGAATAACTGTTGAAACAATGATTTGCAGTAAAAATTAAAAAAATGTCAACAATTATACAGGAGGCCACATTTTAGAATATCCGTTCTAGAGACAAAAATGGAAGCAATAAATCAGAAAAAGAGATTTTTTATTAAATTCTTGAATCAAATTCTGATGACTTGACAATGAGAAGAAACAAATTTTCTATAGTAAATGCTCATAGTTTGGGGGATAAAAATTATTTGAGTTGAAAACGAGCCCCCCTGAATGAACTCCTGTAAAATATGTTACCTAGGTTTCATAGGTGTTTTTTAGAAGTATATATAAGGTGAGCTCGGTTAAGTGTGACCAAGATTTTCATTAGTTTGCATTTAATTAAGTCTATCTGATGAACCTGAACTAATATAACAATGAAATTGTGCAGGTATTTACCTCGAAGGTCAGTCTTCGTAATACGCCACAGAAAATTGTCGAAAAACGTATTCCATGAATTTTATTCATATAATCATATATACATCTCCATAGGTCACACTTCCCCGGAAATTCGGGGCAAGTGTGATTCTGGCCAAATTCAAAGATATTAATAATAATAATAATAATACTCCCTCATAAACACTCGTTGAGTGTACCCAAAGGCATAGCCTGTGCGGGTAGAGGACGGCTATTATTATTATTTGCCGTGGCGCTCCGGGGCGACTTACTGATGTTCTAGGTGATGTATTCACTTTTCAGCTGTAGGAAAACCCGGAAAACCTACAACACCACCTCGATATTAATGCACGTAAATCTTTCCTTGTGGGCAGGTGTGAGGAAACAGTAAAAGAACTTTCACCACAATTTATTTGTTTCGAGATATCTTTATTTAAAACATAGTTATGAATTGTTTAATTGTTTAATATTAAATTTGGAATGCCCCCTTGAAAAAAAAAACAAAAATTACTTGTGAAAATGCACATTTGTTGAAAAAAAAAGTGTACAGGTAGAAATCTGAAAAATCGAATGAGAATTTCATTGATCCCCATCTTATGACTAGTGGTGATGGAAGCACAGTTCTTATTTCATCTTCTGAGAGTTTATCAATGTCTTCTACATCTGGCCAGGTATATCGTTTGGCTCTCAGAGATTTCTGTATATAGTTTCGTACTATAGCTGAAAAAATATTTCTATTTAGATTGGCCAAATGAACTAGGTTCACACTTACCCCGACAAATAGGTCACACTATCCCCAATAACATTTCATTTCGGGACAAGTTTGACATGCAATGAAAGAAATGTAAAAAAAATAACTTTGATAAAAAACGGCAACCTATAGTCGGATTCATTGGTTAGACAGAAGAACACTGTATAAATTGGTTTCTTACCTTAGATTTTAATAATAAACTCAAAGCTTGAAATAAACTCGCTGTACTCGTTCGGATCGAACTGTAGGTTAGTAAATTAAGCAAAATATTTCGAATTCATAAGATCTCTTTTGTATTTTATATGACGGTTATGAATTCATTATGAGTATAGGCTATCACTCGATATATGGCATTGGGCTGTCGCCCGGTTTAGCGAAGATAGAGGGCAAACTCACACTTGCCCCAAATTCACACTTACCTGAGCTTACTATATACTTAAAAAAAGACTTATTTTGCCTAGTTAAGTTTGAATTCGATATTCTCTTCATTTTGTATTTGTCTCATTCTACAATAACGATTACTTACCTAACAGGTGAAGTTACAATTGGTATTTCTGTTTTTGTGAATTTTGAGAAGCAATGGTTTATACGCTTCGAGAACGGATTGAAATAGTGTGAGTTTGTACAGGGAAAGAAATGTATAGTAAATAGTATTGAAAATATAATATTCATTACAATAAAATATCATTCCATATAGGACGATTACCTATTATAATAAAACCCAAAGTAATTTTATAATGAAATTTTAGAATATTTTCTTTTCATTGTAAGCTAAATTATAAATCTTTGATATGTCTCACAAAACATTTTTTATTTAACTTATTATATGGACTTAATTAATAAAGTGTAATATTTTTTATATTAATGATATGGCTTTTATTTTAAGTGTTATAATATTACATAGTAAATGTTATCATACTTTTATAATGAATTTCATCACAACGTATAATAATATTTTGGGACGATATACACTGCCCTGCAAAATAACTGACTAATGAAAATTTGCCCGAATTTCAATTTGATTCTGCTATTTTTTAACTATGACAACAAGAAAAAATGAAGACCATCAATATCGGACGAGCGACTGATGGGAGAAAACCAACTTTGAAATCAGGGCAAATTTTTAGTACCCTTTTTTTTGCAGAGCAGTTCTGAACAAATAAAACAGGTTTTTATATACTTCAATGTAATTTATTGCACAAACTGAAAATATTAACTTAGTAGGTACCTACTATTAAAAAAACCGTAATGTTGAAACATTAGTTAAACTATGAGTAGTGATTTGGAAACGCTGAATGATACTGATTGGTAATAGCAAAATAACGGAAATGGCGAATAACGGTGACGTTATTTTTAACGGAAGTGATACAGCATAGGGCTGATTGTCAGTTAAACGCACAGAGGTAATCAATATATGTCAAATAAGGTGCTAACCAGAATATCAAAATATGACCTTGGAATAGTTTTGGAGATATTGGCACTTTTCTGAATCTAGTAAAAATCGAGTGCGGCAGTTACAAAATTTCATATTTAGAGATCAATTCCTCAATAATTCCTCAGACTGTCCATACTCAGATAGCGAAGTCAATAAGTCTAGATCGACAGACAACGATGAGTAAGTTGATTGGTGACGCTACTCTGAATAGTGAAAATTACTTTATTTGAATAAGATTAACTCTAAATGATGTTCTTTAGATTACCTTTCTTATGTATATGTTGTACTGTTCCCAAAATTTGATGCGTTTTCTCACGCTTGGAATAACTTCTTTTATTAATTCAGGATACTGGGCTGATTTGTTGAAAGACTCTAAGTCAATATCGTGAGCTGAAATAATTATTTGGTGAACATACTACAACCACAACCACAACCAACCATTCTTGAAACATAGTGCATGCATACTTCATACACAGCGCAGCTGTGGTGTAGAATCGACCATTCGAATTATTATTAGGAATAGAGATTATGTTACTCTTACACTTATACCTATTCACATGCTTCCTGAAGTGTGAAAAGCCCAAAACTTTTAAATATTTCCTTTACTTCCATTCAAAACTGGGAGAAGAATATTACACAAAGCACAATTTATCCGTGATTCATTATCAATCGAATCCGATTATATGGAAAACATCGTCAAAGCAATTCATATAACCCGACTTCTACATGTACTCTTTCAACACAAACAGCGACTGAATGAAGCCTGCGACTGTGAGCGTCACGAAAATGTTGGGTGTGTGAAAAGTATAACCAAGGGTAGTAAAATGTATTAAATGAGATAATTACCTTTATACTATGGCGTTGATAGAAATGAATATTCTATTATTTTAATATTTTGAACTTTATTACAATGGCATTATAAAATATCGTTTTACTTCAAATAGTTATGTACTTTAGAGAAAACATATCATAAACCGATCAGTTTATATTATATTTTATTATCAAAACTACTACCAACTTTTGGAGGAAATCACTCTTACTAACTATTATTTTAAGATTAATTATGTATTGCCTTTTTTTACCTATATGAGAAAATTATAATGATTGACATTATGAGTATGATAAATCGAATAAAAGTTGTCATACATGGTATTATAAATTTTTTACTATACAATATACAGGGTGGGGCAATAGTGCGTCAGAGTCCGATTGCTTGAGTTCTAAGATAGCTAGGACGATAATTCAAAAACCAAATATAACTAGAGAACTGTGTTTATATCAAGAAATTATTGTCGGATATACAGGATGAACCAAGGAAAATCTACAGGGTCAATTGTATTGTTTTCAAATGAAATGCTATGTACTTCAATCCATTTTTTCAAGCATTTTAGTGGTCTCCATCCACACCTCCAATATCCTTTACTATCGCCCAACCACTTGGGAGTTATAATTTTTTTTGTCAAAATAATGCTAACTGCAGATGCATACTGAAAAAAACACCGTTCTCAAGTTTATTCGTTAAAATAATTGAAACGATGTATTTCCATTATCCTTATAAGAGGTGTCAGTAAAAATGAGCTACTAAGAATTGTCCGAGTGGATAACTCGAAAACGGCTAGGAATATCCCCAGGGATGTACCTACAAAAAATATTCGCCTCTCAATCCTATATCACATGGTTGAAAAATATACGGAGTGTTCCATTTGAAGATCTCGAGAAAATTTAATTCAAAAATTTCCGAATTGAAAAATCATTTTCAGTCATCCTGTATAATTTTTGGAAATGATAATGATTCAGAAATATCACTCATATGTCTGACGAATAGGATTATAATCATGACCTCCTGCATTCCATAATCTTGAGAACGGTGGTTTTTTCGGTATGCATCTGCAGTTAGCATTATTTTGACAAAAAAAAATATAACTCCCAAGTGGTTGGGCGATAGTAAAGGATATTGGAGGTGTGGATGGAGACCACTAAAATGCTTGAAAAAATGGATTGAAGTACATAGCATTTCATTTGAAAAAAATGCAATTGACCCTGTAGATTTTCCTTGGTTCACCCTGTATATCCGACAATAATTTCTAGATATAGACAAAGTTCTCTAGTTACATGTGGTTTTTGAATTATCGTCCTAACTATCTTGGAACTCAAGCAATCGGACTCTGACGCACTATTGCCCCACCCTGTATATTAGAGTTATTTTTTTCCGTGTACTACCAGAATGGAAATAGTGCTAGAGCTGCTGCCCGTATGTTCAATGATAATCATCCAGGGAGAAATGTACGACACAAATACGTTTCGGAATTATTGAACAAACTTATGGAAACTGGATATGTTAATAATAAATAGCATAACCGTTCAGGAGTTGTCAACGATGAAGCTATTTCTCTTGCACTTTTAGGGCACGCTGTACAATGGAAAATACGCAATCTCTTACTGAGTTATCTCGAGAATCAGGAATCAGTCGTACAAATGTATTCAGGATCCTTCATAAGTACAAATTTCTTCCATATAAGATTAGACTAGTTCATGAATTTAACGAAAATGATTTCGATAGACGTATCGAGTTTTATGAAAGTCTCACTGAACGGATCAACTTTCATCAGAATTTCTTGTATGAAATTAGTCTTTCGAATAAAAGAACGTTTAGTTTGAATGGAGAGATGAATCGGCAAAATGTTCGATATTGGAGTGTTACGAATCCTCATTTATACCGTCAAGTTCATACCCAACGGTCTCAAAAACTGAATGTTAGGGCAGGAATTTTAGGTGACCACATCATAGGACCTTTTTTATCGATGATAATTTGACTGGTGAAAACTATCTGGATATGTTGGAGAATCGAATAATATAGTGCATCAATAGGGCAATTAAGGAGGATATGAATTTATTTGAAATCGAAATAGTTTTTCAGCAGGATGGTGCACGTCTTCATTATTCAGTGCAACAATTTTTAGATGATCATTTTCCTGGTCGCTAGATTGGCAGAAGAGGTCCTACAGAATGGACACGAAGGTCTCCGGATCTCACTCCTTCAGATTTATTTCCATGGGGTCATTTGAAGTCTAAAGTGTATGAGATAGAATCAACAACATTAGAAGATTTGTGAGAGAATATCATGAGGCATTGCAGAGAAATAACTCCAGAAATTCTCAACCATGTGAGGGCGGCAATGGAAGCTCGTTTGTACCATTGTATGGAAGTTGGGGAAAACGTTTTTGAACATTTACTATAGAAAATTTATTTCATTTTGATTCAATGGTTTAATAAAAATCTCTTTTTCTGATTTATTGCTTCCATATTTGTCTCTAGAACGAATCTTTCAAAATGTGGCCTCCTGTATAATTGTTGACCCGTTTTTTATTCTTACTGTAAATCATTGTTTAAAAATTTTTTCAGAGTGGCTCGTTTTCAACTCAAATAATTTGTAGCTCCCGAACCATAAGCTTCAGACCATATGTTTTATACTTTGTTGAAATCTGCTCATCATGGAGCATCTGATAATGCAAAACAAAATAGGGTGATACATTTAAAAAAAATTGTGACATGCTCTTGGGGTGTTATAGGGAAAGTTAGATCAAATGTGTATATGTCAAAATGTGCCCCCCTGTATACCAACACTTATCCAGGGTAGCTCGTTCTAAATGGAATGCACTGTATATTGTATATGTGAAATACTCGTTTCAAAGAACAAAAATGTTCCAGTTGTAGTCCTATTTTTCTGAGAAGTGAAATATCGCGAGCAATGCAGATGGCAGCTCTTCGTCGGTAGGCATTATAGGTTCGTTCGACATAAAATCATATAATTGGTCAGTGAAAGAACGGTCAGTGAAATGAAAGGGCGCCACAGCACCTTTTAATATGGCTATAAAGATACTTCACCATACGATGCTATCAAGTGGAGAAGTGTTTATCAATAAATAAATAAAACATCTAAACATACTATCATTTAATATAGGTATATATTCACCGATGCAGAGTAACTGTTTTCGGAAATAAGACTGGTGATTCCAATAATATTCAATATTATATATTATATACGAGGTTGAACATACTATTTACATTTTTTACCAAGCAATTTTCTCAGCGCATAGTACTATGTGGTGGTTCACATATAGTTGTTGTATGAAATAACTTTCATTCAAGTGCATATCGAATGAGTATTGAAAATTGAACATGAAAAAGTACGATTCTGTTCTAAAGTGAATAGGTGAAAATTGATTAGTGTATAAAGAGTTTTCACCAATCACTCCAAAAGCATAGCTTGAGGGAAAAAGGGGAATCCGAACCGTACACTGAATAAGTATTAATAATACCAAAGGTAGGATTTCATCCAATATATGCCGGTGTTCAACCCATTAACGGTCAAGCAATGAAGAAAAACAATTTTTTTTTTAATTTTTATATCGAATATGGTTCAAAATACATTAACTAAGACATATTTATCATATGTTAACAGGAAACCAACAGCAACACAAAAAAAACATTAGGGTGCGTATACGCACCTTTGGCCATTAACGTTATAAATTGATAAAAAAAATCAAAAAGTCTTGATTAATTCTTTTATGAAAGACCTCAGAACATCTAGGATAGAGATGAATTTTACATTATATATAGTATGACTGGCATAACCTACATTTTTTTCGTGCACTTGTATCATGCCTTTTGATCATATGACCAATATTGTAAAATCTTACATCGTCCGGCAAGCTATCTTTGGAGGGACGTCCATAGCTGTGTTGACAGTTTCAGCAAGTCTCTCAAATTTCATGAGCGATAGTGCTAGAAGTGATCGAAATTCTAACTGAGAAATGTTACTGCAATAAAACAATAATTATAATACTTCTTCATAAATACTTTAGAGTGTACCCAAAGGCATAGCCTGTGCGGGTAGAGAACGGCTATTATTATTATTTGTCGTGGTGCTCCGGGGCGACTTACTGATGTTTTCGGTGGTGTATTCACTTTTCAGCTGTAGGAAAACCCGGAAGCCTACAGCACCACCCCGGGTGGTTGGTGCGCACTACAAGCTAGCACCTTTTGCTATATTGTGAATCTTCCAGCTATTTATGACTGTGCTATCAATTATTTTATAAATAGTGGCCACCACCATTTCTTTGCAGGCTTTCCCTGAATAAACATTTTGCATGAGTGACTTCCAAAATATTCTTCATATATTGAAAGGTTATGTTCAAATTATTTACCAAATTGCAAATATTTTATATTTATCACATCAAACAAATGAATATTTCGTTTGATTGATCGAAATTTATTTCTAGTCATTTTTTCTTTCAGAATAGTCACCTTTTTGTCCTCATCCTTTAACCGATATATGTCATATAGTGGCAAAGTGTGATAGCCACATAAAATGCAAATGCCGATAACACATTTCAGTTTTGCTCCATTCATGTCAAAATCGAGTCGATTGTTTTGTGCTACACACAATTTTTTTTTTAAATAACAATTTGACTGGTATGAATGAATGATTCACGATTGCCGGCGCTGATACTGTTATGCGCCAAAGGTGCGTATGCGCACCACCCGCGGTATTAGAATCCTAATTAGAATTTTACAAACTGAGTTTTATTCAAGTGCGCAATTTAGGACAATACATAGTGGTATACTAAACGTTTATTATTATGAAATGAGTCTTTAGTGCGTCAAGAATTGAATAAAGAATAATTGTTTTCATAATGTTGTAAAATCGTTGAAAAACTATGTTTGTTCTGCTAATTGTGAAACATATTTTTATTTATCTAAAATCTAATAAGCATGCTCACAAGGTCAAAAAACCATATCAGAACATCTACAAATACTCATCCAAATTAAAGAGGAAGTTTTGAGTAGTGGGCGATCTTCATCGACATTTGACTTTTGACAACACGTCCTATGAATTCATATGTCAAAACGCGGCAAGGCATGGAGTCAATCCAACCCTTACCGGATGGATAGATGCTATGCTAGTACAACGAATGGTCAAATACGAGTTGAGTGGAAGTTCCGTGATTGCCACTGTACCTATCAAGAGCATATATTCAGGAAGGGGTCTTGTCACCCCCACTATGGTGCTTGCTAGTGAACAGACTTTTTGCGGAACTGAATCATTCATGGATGTACGCAAAAGCATTCGCAGATGATGTTAAAAAAATTATTCGTTTTTTTTTAAATCAGATCGCTAAACGTACCAAGAAGGCCACATTCTTGTACTGGGCATGCAGAATGGCATTCGGAAGAACGAGGGGTCTGGCACCCAAGAACCTTCACTGGATATACACGACAATTATTTGCTGGATCATAACGAACGGAGCTATTGTGTGGCTTATGAACAAGGCTAGAAATTAATGATCCAAGCTAAGTTCACAGTTCGGCACTGTCTTCTGTGGTCAGGTACCCAAAAGCTAGTTTGGCTATACTGGGACTTCGTGAAATGAGATAGAATAGATGTATTGTGAAGAAAATGCGATAACACGTCTATTTTCAATCCAAGGGAGACATCTTCCTGTCATAATCTCAACTGTCATACTTCTTCCCCCACCACTTGGTCACCTTAACCCAAATATTTTGAATAGGAAAAGTAGTAAGTGTGATACATCATTAAAAAGGTAATTTCATAAGGAATTCAGCCATGTCAATTTCTGCTACCTGACTTTCTATTTTGGCACCCTCTTGCTGGAAAAATAACTGTACCGTATTAAAAATTATGATAGTTCATTTGCGAGCTAATTTGACATGAATTCGGTGACACTGCATAATGGAATTTTTCTAAGGGAAAAACCAAAATAGCCGCTCCAAAATGGCGGACAAGATTAAATTATTGTCCAATTTGATTCAAAATTGATAAGTGGTGGTTTTCAGGGCCGGAAATTACGAATTGTTTGTCAATACAAAAAAACAAGATGGTGGTTCCAAGATAGCGGACGAAATTTGTAATTATGGTCCGAATCTAATCAAAATTAATGTGTGGGAATTTTGTACCTAAATGTGGATCGATTCGATTCAAAATTGGCATATGGGGTTTTCACAGGTTTCCATTATGACTCAAAAGAATTAATTAAATTGATAAAAAAGGTATTTATACAAATGCGCTAAAAACAAAGTTGTATTTTTTAGATGTGTGACGTAGGTTATTTTGTGCGTAACAGAATCAAAATTTCACCTATAAAACATTATTCACTTTTATTCACTTCATTTTAGTCATGCTGAAAATCTGTACCCAAAATCCCCACAATCCAATTTTGAATCGAATCGGACCATAATGATAAATGTCACTTTGTTTTTCGCATCGACAAAAAAAAATCATAATTTCCGACCCTGAAAACCCCACATACTAATTTCGATTCGAATTGGACCATAATAACAAATTTTGTTGTTTCCTTTGGAAAAAATCCATAATGCATTGTCACCGAATTTATATTAAATTAGCGTGCAAAGGAAGTATCATGATTTGGAATACGGAACAATTGTTTTTCCCGCAAGAGGGCGCCAAAATAGAAAGTTCGGTAGCGAAAATTGATATTGCTGAATTCCTTATGAAATTACCTTTTTAATGATGTGTCACACTTACTACTTTCCCTATTTAAATTGTTTGGGTAATAGTGACCAAGGGGTGGGGGGTGAGGTATGACAGTTGAGGATATGATAGGGAGATGTCCCCCTTGGATTAAAAATCAACGTATTTTTTCATTTTCTTCACAACACATGGATTTCAAACATATTCGATCTGTTTCGTTTTCGGTGCCCCTCCCTGTATAACGCACCCACCGAGGCATTAATTCAAGCTGTAACACTGGAAAACACATAGAAGGACTGGAATGTATGCAGTTTGTGAGAACGAATCGGAAATAGAAAAGTTGTGAATTTTTTTGCAGTGATAACATAATGACTGTGTTTCATGAAACGAAATCAGCATAGGAAACACTTTGAATTAGTATTTCCTACCCTTCATCCCTGAGAAAAAAGGGAGTCAGAAACGAATATTTCTTTTTGATTTATAGAGGGATGTATGGATGCATGAAGACAAAATAAATGAAAAAAATATTTTTCAAGTATTAAATGAATGAACAGCATATTTTCCCTTATTTTTGGGTATTTTTGTTCATTTCCAACATCAAAACGAACGAATATTTTTGTGTGGTTTTATCTCCGTAATGAAGTCCATCATTTACTTTGTCAAACGTTGATCTCACTTCTTTTTTCGAAGCTTCAATTTTAGTGTAAATAATTAAAAAAAAATGTGTTTTTTTCGCCATTATTGTAAAATTATTTACAGAAATTGATTTTTCTTTTAAAATCAAGGCTTCGAAAAAAAAGTGAGAATGACATTTAACTAAGTAAATGATACACTTCAATACAAAAATAGAACAACATAAAAATATTCGTTCGTTTTGATGGTGGAAATGAACAAAAATTACCAAAATTGAGGGGAAATATTCTGTTCATTCATTTAATACTTAAATAATATTTGTTTTGTTATTTTTATGTTCATTCACTAATACATCTCTCCATCACTCGAAAAAGAAAAAATCGTTTCTGACTCCCTTATTTCTGAGGGATGAAGACCGTTAAGCATTACCCAACAGGGGGTGAAACGCGAATTGCTCTTAGGAATTCCTAAATCCGATTCAAGTATTTCCTTACTTTAAGATTTAGTGGGTGAAATCGGCTATTAATGGTGACTCGTTTGAAAGGCTAGGTTGATGAAAATAAGAAAGACGTTCGTTATTATCAATATTATTATTCGCCCTAGATTTACGACCTTGTGGGAATGTGTGAGTAGGAGAGTATTTCAACGACTCGTCACGACAAAATTTTCTTCTCCATCACACTTCATTAAATCTCATCCAATATCTGAGTGGAATCAATTTTCTCTCCTTTATTTTAGGCGTGAACTAGTTCGAGTTCGAAATCTGCGAAAAGAAGAGTTGGATAAATGAAAAGCAAGATTCATAAATCCAACTCCAAGGGTTCATTAGTAAACGTAAAGCAAAACAAGTGTTCAGCTGGGACGAAATAAAATAAATTGCATGTACATTTCCCAGTTATTCATCGTTCCCCATTTACGTGCAGGTTTTTATATTACCCCAATTTGTGGGGCGAAAAAGGAACTATCACCTGAAGGGCTCATCACGGTTGGAGTGGCGTATGCAAATCAGACACTGGAGGATTTTCACCCTGTTCTCGTGTACGTGGCCCCACTATTGATATTTCCGAAGGGCGTCTCTTGGGAACGATATTTGGATTTTAACAGGTGGTAGAATATGAAATATTCTGTATAAAAGAGGTGTCTCTGCTTGAAGTGGAAATTGACAGTTCATACCAATAATTCTTGTTGTTGAATAATAGAGTAGATGAATACTAGATGATTGAGAATTATAGAATCAATTCAATACTCTTTTAATTAATACTCAAATTTCAATAAAACATTGTGAGTCATTTCATCCCCTAGGGTATCTCGATCAAAAATAAAAAAGTTTTAACTGTTCTGGAATATCTTCTGAAACATTTAAATTTCGTCAATGGATTATTCCCAGTAAGATACTTCTTCATTCTACTACTTCTTGCCGTGAAAGCCTTCATTCTATACTTGATTCTCCTTTGATTTGATAATCCCAACGTTCAACTATGACCAGTTCTTGAGAAGAATCATCTTCAGAAGTTTCAACTATTTTCATCTGCTAGAGTTTAGGCCAAAGACCTTGTACTCCCGATGAGAATCGTATTCGAATGGTCCGAAATCATAGTAATTATTTGGGGAGGCCGCATGGACTCTTTTTTCCATCCTCTGCCACATATCCACATGTACACAATTCCTCCTCCTAGTCTTCTTTTCCGAACCTTCTTGACTTCCTGATGAAGGTCACTATGTCCGTTCACTCCAGGTTAATTAGTTCCTCTTGTTGGAGATTTTCAACTTCAATTATTTCAAATCTTAGCCTTCCGTACGCCTCGCACTCGTCGAGGAAGTGAGATGAGGTTTCCTCGTATTCTTCCCATTTACGGCAAGTGGGGACGAAAGTCTAATTCGCCCACTCCGCACCAACGTTGCCAAACCGCCACGAACAGGACTTTAGGCGCCAAATTTAAAATACAAGTCATTACCTCAGTCATTGATATTTGCCGGGGGTAGGGAGGGTAGGAAAAGGTTAGTTCGTTCAGGTTAGATTAGCAATAATTATAACTCTTCTGTCCATAAACGAAAGAAGGGGAAATTCACCTGTCTATGGGCAGCAGAGTTACAATTATTGCTAGTTGAATATTTGTGAATTAATAGCTAATCTAACCTGAACTAACTAACCTAACGTAGATGATATAAACTTCATGAAATATTACGATAATATATTATTGAAAACCTTTTGAATTCGAATTGAAAAGATAAGCATCTAGAATTTACATGATTGTTTCAAGACTTTTACTAAAAACTCCTCCTTACCCTTGGCAAACATTAATGACTGAGGTAATGACGTGTATTTTAAATTTCGCGCCAAAAATCGTGTCCATGGTGGTTTGGCAACGTTGGTGCGGAGTGGGCGAATTAGACTCTCGAAAGTGGGGTTGTCTTCTATTCTTATTAGTGGTAGGTGTCTGCCTTACTTGTAATGCCCTGTTATTATTCCTATAAGGAGTGCTTGGCGGTTTCTGCCTAGGAGCTATACCGTCCTTGACTTGCTGGCGCCTGGATACCATACTGCTGGCTGAATCATGTTGGATCTCTAGTCTCATGACATCCGTATACAGCCAGCGCATAATGTCTGGGTTGGTGCCCCAATTTCTTCCTACTATTCTCTTTAATTGCCATAGGACTGCTACCGACTATGGTACCTATATCCGGCGTCTTTCTTTGTCAAACTTGGTAGGTACCTTTTATGTCGGGTTTACTGAGAGCCATGCTTCACTGCACCATCTTTCGATTTTTCTGCAGGCGGCTTGCATACGGTTGCAGATGACTCCGATAAATGGCCCGTTAAATAGGACAACTCTGTCATCCGTGTATTTTTGTTCCTCGAAATCTCCATCTGTGAGTTTACCAAAAAGTTCCTGCATTACTGAGCACCTGAGGGCAGCCATCTCCCACCCTGGCCTTCGGTCTGTGGTCACTCCAGGGTACCTCAACCTTTTTTCTTGTTAGCGACGATACAATGTAGGTGACCATCGAGTGGGGCATTTCTCTGGCCATTAGTGTTGCCTGTTAGTCGCTTTCTTCGCCTTGTCAAAGGCGCCTTCCACATCGAAAAACACCCCTACGTTATCGCACTGCAGTGTGGAGGGCCAATTCAGTCGACCTTCCCTTTCTTTATAAATGTTAATTTCTGTGAAAGGGCTCGCCCTCAGGGACTCCTCCGTCAGGAACATATCTACTACCTTTTCCAACGTTTTTAGCGGGAACGGTGGATGATGGTTGTGAAGGACCAAATACATGAAGACTAATCTCAACTTATATCATCTTGTCTCGCTGACATATTTAATATGCAAAATATCAAAGTGTGTACCCTAAAACAACAAAACCAATTCATTCCACAACGGAGCGGATGCAAGAAAAGTTGCTTAACACTGGAAACTTTTATATATTGAAAATTAGAAATTCTCCAGCAAATAAGGAAGAGTTTAAAGCAATGTATGGTTTGGAATGAAACTGACCTATGTAGGGCAAATGCACGTTGGTTTACCGATGGTTTCAAATCTCTGGGAAACGTCAAAGACGGAATATAGGGGATGAACCCAGTAGTGAAATGCTCATTCAATATGAGTAAATTAACTACGGTATTCCAAGCAGAGGTACATGCCATTGTGTGCAAGGGAGCTGGAAAATCGACACCACACACGAAAACCAATAAAAATATTTTCAGATAGTCAAGCAGCACTGAAAGCAAAATGCACCAATGTTGACCCAATCTGTATACCAGGTCACACGGGCCTAGAAGGGAACGGAATAGCGGACGCCCTAGCAAAAGGGGTGGCCGAAATTACGTTCACTGGGCCAGAACCGGTAGTCAGTATAGCACATAGCTCTGCCAAGAATGGTTATAACATCCTGGGCAGACAATAAAAAACTCGAGTATTGGCGTAGTCTATTGGGCCTAGATTCCAAAGAATTTATTGTTTGCACTAGGAAAAAACAGGACCCCGACAAACTGCTAGAACTCAGTAGAGCACATCTCAGAGTTATAGTAGGTTTGCTCACTGACCACTGCAAACTCAACCACCACATACATAAAATCGGACTTGCACAAGATGCAGAGTGCCGTCTACGCATGAAGGAGGCTGAAACGGCTAAACACATTATATGTACATGCCCCGCAGCGGCCAGAACCAGATTCTCAACATTTGGCAATGCAACAGTAACGCCAGAGAACCTGGTGAATTGTTCTCCCAATGCACTTCTTAATTTCGTTAAGAGATTGGATATACTGGGAGAAATATGTGAGCCATAATAGGCCATTGGCCGCAGTGGAGGGACTGATATTGTCCCACTCACGTTCAAACCTAAACCTGACCTAAAGCAATGTATCTCTACATCAGCAGAGGGCTTAATACTATTTGGTACTATATATAACAGATTTTCTGTCTGAAGGTTGATTAAAAATCCACCACACTTTCGGCAAGGGAAAAAAGATGAACCTGAATGTTTAACCTGAATAGCCCACTCCTGCAATTATATTTTGCACTACAACTTGCAAATAACCCATCCTCCTCCTTCCGTATTACCCATGAGTATTTTGTTATCCAGGCAAGATTGATAATCCCTTAGTAATCAAAAGATACCTGTTATTAACATAGCAGGTGTATATTCGTGTATTATAATTCAGTTATGAAGATGAAGTAATAGTCAAAAGTCACACCGTGGTAAATAGAAAAATGCGTTTTATTTCATCCTACTCTATTCTTAGTGAACATGATATTCCCTATTATAAATTTGTCGCCCAGCAAGTTAGTGAAGAGATAGTTAATCCCGAATCCATCATTCGGAACCTACTAGCATAACTGAAGAAATATTAATATAGTCACCATATTTTAACAGATGCATCTAAAACACCAGTGGTAGTATCAGCGGCTATCCTAATGAACATTCAACATGAAATTTCCAAAATTTCAATAATGTGTGCCGGAGAATATAGCAGAGAAGTGCAATTAAAGAAATGCCCAATCATTTGGGGCTTGCTTGGTGCAATCCTCAGATTGAAACAACAATAATCCGACCACCTATTCAGAACTTCACGTATTATAACTATTAAATGTCAGAGTTGACAACTCTCACAAAAATTGCGGAATTTTGGGTCCCAATATTTTAAAATCTCTTTCGTCAAACAGGAAACTGCTTACAGGCCGTTTCTTTTATCATGTGGTAACATTGCTGTATTCTAAACCGTAATAGATACAAAGACGATTAAATGGGAAAAAAGGTAACTATTGTGATGAGCAGTAATTTGGTCATAGAAAATTTACGGGGATTCTCGCCCTTCCCAACTTATACAGGGAAATCTAAAAATGCTGTTTTCGGTTTTTTACGAATAGAATTGTTATTTCAGAAAATATAAAAAAATTAAAAAAGGAAGTTTTATTAAACTCAAAATGTACTAGAACTACGTAACGATGAATTTTCAATCAAACGTTTCGTGTCAACACCGCCATCATCAACTATTTTTTTCAAATACGGACCTGTCTATTTCATCACAAATATTGATAGAGCGATAAAATCACAATTCAGTGGTTTATCACACTCGACATTTTTATAACGTTTCATATTTGAAAAAAATAGTTGATGGTGGCCGTGTTGACACGAAAGGTTTATTTAAAAATTTATCATTACGTAGTTCTAGTACATTTCTAATACAATAAAACTTTCCTCTTTAATTGTTTTATATTTTCTGAAATAACCATTCTATTCGTAAAAACCGAAAACAGCATTTTTAGTTTTTCCTGTATAAGTCGGGAAGTGCGAGAGTACCCGTAGATTTTCTCTGACCAATGTACTGCTAACCACAATAGTTACATTTTTTCCAATTTAATCGTCTTTGTATCTATCACGGTTTAGAATATAGCAATGTTATTACATGATAAAAGAAACGGCCTGTATAGAAGATGAAGAAAAGGCTCTTTGGTAATGTTGAAGTACCTCAAGGATCCAACCTAGGACCACTTTTGGTTTTATTATTCGTTATCTGTGATTCAATCAGATCTAATGAATACCATCTGCCGATGACCTGATAATATTTGGGATTATACGTAATGACTCCAGGTATTCTCTTCAGAACGATCCTGACTGAATGGTGTACCTCAAATAAACTGTGTTTCTCAGTGTTAACAAACGCAAAGTTATGATCCATGCAAGTATAATGTCGCCCATGGAAAATGATTTTATATTGAATTATATCATATTTGACAGCATAAATGACTTTGATGATCTATTGGATTAGAGATTAACCTTTGCCCCCCGCAAATAATAAACCTCATATCATAGTCTACTCGACTTTGTTAAGCTTTGTTGTCCAACGTTCCATGATTGGATACAGCAACACTGTTTGGAATCCATTTCATATAAATATTTGGATTCTGTAGAATGACTTTAGCAAAAATTCATGGAATTCATAATAAAAAACACAGTAGCTAATCAGTGAATCACCATGATCACCAACATCTACTACTAGGATTCGAGCTAACCAGTATGAGGAACCGTAAAGAAATTCCCGATTTCACATTCCTCTGCAAAGTCATACACCATCTAATGGACTCACCAGAATTATTAGCCTTAGCTAACTTTGCACTTGGAAATCGAACATAACTTTTCACACCAATATTCTTACCAGAATTTTCAGAGACCGTTCTTTCATATGTGTAGGTAGTTCAACAGGTTAAAAGCTAGGTATGGCCGGCTACTGACAGTCTTGGCAGATGTATGCTGTGCTACCCACAGTCACGTCACAGGTAACCACCGCATAACTAATAAGGATGCATGGCGGTAGAAAAGCACCACCTCAAACGAAGCCTGTGGGGTACCACAGTAACGTGTCTAACATCTGAACGGCGAGTTCTGCCAATGTGGACGTTCAATTCCCTTGTACTGGTAATTCCTGTTGAATTACACTGAGCTTCAGAAACAGTACTCGCGACCATGGAGCCAAGTATGGGTCAAACTAATCTCGAAAAACCCCTGGAATCTGAGAACAGGAGACCTTCTGGATACAGTAGTAACAGTCAATATCCAATACATTCTTTCCTTCAGAACGTGACATCTAAGCTACAGGAAAGAGAGAAAATCGAGATCGCGCCGATAAGGGCAACTGGAGAAGAACTCAAACCCAAAAAAATCCACTCCAAATAGTGCAATCCGAAATTAGCTGGGATACAAAAAACCTCCAGCGTATCAGGGAGTAGCTGTAGAACTACCAGAGGAAGGCAGCGGACTCAGTACAGCAACCCATCTTCATCAGAGAGCACCTCGCTGGTGAAAAAACAAAAGTGTGACCTTCTTGTGGCTTCATCTGTGATAGCAGACCAAACTGAGCGAGATAGTTACGAGGAGGGTTGACACAGCTCAACGCCGAGAAAGTCAGCCTTACTTGAAGTAATCCTACCTGTAGTACATTAAGGTCACAACAGCAAGCATGTGTTCGGCATCGGCGTGGCCCTGACTCAAGAACCCTGGCTATTGAATGGGCACATATTTTGTCTCGGAAAATTCAAAGGTGATATCTTTCATAACCTAACCTGCTGAAACACCTGAATTTGTATACTTATCAAAACCTTAAAATTTTGGTACAGAGACATTACAGCAATGAAGACGATCTAGACAAAAGATAAAGGCATATCGTCTATCTCAATGCCTCCTGACTCTCCGAATTGTCTATCATCAGAGCTTGTGAAGGAGCTGGTCCGACACTTCAAGACTCACTTCATGTTACAATCGGAACCGATGCAAATGCACACAACTCAGTGATGTACAGCACCAACACGAACATTAGGAAATAATCATTGCTTGAATATTGTCATCAGTAATCTGAAACCAGTTTCGTTCCTGCTTGGTAGAGGATAAACGTTTAACCAGGTCTGTTTTCCATGATACGATATGAGGAAACGGGACTCAGTTATGTTGTGATGTCTTCAGGACGTGCATCGATACTATAAATGTTTGTCTGTGAGTGGAATTTGGGATTGAAATGTGAAATATTGCGCTCCCCTGGAGCATTACGCTGATATCCAGGCCGGATGACTGCAAATTTGTCGAAAACAGAACTTGTGAGAGGCAGGGGAGTACACTCATGCAGAAAAGTGACCTACTCAAGATCGTAGGGCCTGCGCAAGCAGGCGCGAATAGGACTTGTTATCATAAACCTGAAAATCTGTCAAAGTGGTCTTCAATCCAACTCCTGCTCGAAACTGAAACGACCAGGCCACAGAATTTAGACCAATGAGCTTATCATGAGACCATCATTTACACCTGAACCAGCATGCCTATCTAAAATGAAAACTAATTGGTGTCAAGTTTGGAGACACTTTGGCGGAAAAAGAAATAGCTCTATGCAATTCTACACGTCCAACAGGTACTCAGATTTTGGAAAATAATTCCACATAAACTCAGCAGTGCTACATCTTGAAAATATCATTATGGTTACATAAAAAATTGATCTACTTTTATATGCTATATATTTTTCTTAATAATTTTTCACCTCAACAACTTTCAGTAATATTTCAATGTGTCAATAATCATCTATGACCCCCGTTATTGATTTTATCCATTCAATAAAACTCAATTCATTTCCCAATTCAAATCTGGAGAATAGAGGAAAAATAAAAGAAAATAACGGCAACAGCAGAAACCAAACAGGAACCCCAACCGCTAAAATTACTTCCACAAATAACTCCCAACCAATCATAATGTCATATCGACTCGAGTACGCACTATAAATTTATTTCCCTTCAAAAAACTATTCATTCTCCACCAGACGTCGTCTTTCGTATAACGAATGTGATTCTGGACGACCCTCGTTTCCACAAATCGAAGGAAACTTTCCAAGACCCAATTTCACTCCAGAGGCAATCCAAAAGACATTTCAGCCGCGAGTTCAAACTTCACAGAAAAATAAATACACAATTGGGCAATAAGTGCACCTGTAGAACATTATTCTTTCAATGGTGAAAATGTTCTCCTTATCCCCATTAAAGAAAGAAGTAAGTGGAAATTACTACATTATTTATTTGCTTTTCCTTTGTGGGTGCTCATTTCCTGAAGTCATGGAATGACCAGGCAGTGGCCATATGGAAATATTGTCGCGGGTTTCACTAGTTTTCGAAATACAGGGTGTCATATTTGGAAAGTGGCCATTTATTGAAAGCAATGCAATAACAATGCAGCTGACTATAATAATCCTCTAATTAACTTGAGACTCATAAATTATAACTTCTAATTAATGTTGAAGAATTATAGTAATATATACCACTATCGCTAAGCCCACTTTGTCTAATTGCAAACTCTGAGTGTATATACACTGCAAACTGTAAAACTGACAAACTAACTCTTCTCCATTCTAGAAAAGCCGAGAAACTACTAGATTGGTTCTTGATATGAAGATGTGATCAAATCTAGTATCATATTGAAATGTTTATTGTATGATAGTGTCAAAATTACAGAATTAAAAATGTTGTTGGTGACAATTGTCATACCTCTATATAATATTTTAAATGGGACAACCGGTAGGCGATGATAAAAATTACTAAAAATGTTATAATTCAGCCTATTTAAAAACTTTGGATTTTTTTTTTCATTATTATTCTTAGTGCAATCATAATATTAAAAACTTATGGTTTTGCTATTACCGGTTTTTGAGATACACAGTGTTAATTAAACATCAAGAAGGGTGCCGACCGGTTATACTCGGTGTCGCAGAACTTTCAGGTCATCAAGTATTACAATTGGCACTGGCACTTGTATTTTTAAGGAAAGTTGCACATATGTGCGTTAAATGTTATTCATTGTCCGTAGTTAGTTGTTTTTAGTCAGATATTTTCATCATATTTTCCACTTTATGGGATTATGTGGAAAGATGGGTACTTTCTATATCAACGAAAGTATTTCTTCAATCAATATAATAATTCCTAATTAATAAATATGAATTGTTCATCCCTGACAATGACATTTTTTGATTTTTTGTACAGCAGAATGCACCATTTCGTGTGGGTGGGTAGGTGTAACTAAGGCTTCTGTTGTAAGTAATCTACTCAGGACATCACACGTTGGAAGATAAGGGCTACGTCTTCCCTAGCTCATACAAATATCTCGACGAGGGTGCAGCCGATTTTCGGAAGCAACAATTTTGACAATAAGTCAGAAATATAAAAAAATTCAATTTTAATATTCAACCATAGTTATTTATTGAATGCATGTATGAAATATTAAAAAAAAATCGTAAAAGTCATTGAAGAAGTTCAATTCACGAAATACAGTGTGTTTCTATAGCACGCTTAACAACACTCTGATGGAAATGAGAGATCAAAAGCAATTAAGCCCAAGTTAAACACAAGTAGGCAAGCTGAATCGCATCTGCAAATAAATCATTCATTACCTTGAAGATATTTACTGAATTTGAATCAATTTGAAGAAACTTTATTCTTAAATCGATAATTCGTAGTTGAAGGGATATATTATTATCTTCAATGAATAAATCATTTTTAGATGTATACCACATATAACATACAACTACAATTAACCAGTATATATATTTTCCTCCATAAGCTGTTAGTTGAGGCCCCACTCATAATTTGATCACATTGTCTGGGTATAATAAATGATAATTCCATAAAAATTTTGTTTGAATAATATATATTTTCATTAATATTTGGAGATTTCTCAAAACAGGGTCAATAACTATCTACAAATATAAATGTGATTCTGGACGACCCTCGTTTCCACAAATCGAAGGAAACAATAATAGAATGAAGGAATCGTGCAGTTTTAAAAACTCTAAACACCAGAGCGCAACGCATCTGTGAGCCGGCCCATCTGAAATCGGAACTGAGACATCTCAATATTGCCTTGCAAGCCAATGGTTACACCCGGCAAGAAATTGCTAGGGCTAGTAACCTTAAGTTGCATCGAGAAGACGGCAACAACGCGATAACGCCTACAAGCAGAGCTTTCCTTCCTTATATCAAAAGAGTCACGGACCGGATTGGTAAAGTACTGGCGAGACACGACGTCAAAGTCATTTATAAGCCGACCAGACAAATTGGTTTATTGCTACGTTCAGCGAAAGATCCACGAGACCACCTCGCTACGTCCGGTGTATACCGATTACCGTGCTCTTGCGGGTCTGTATATAACGGTACCACCCTCCGCAGCGTGAAAACCAGGATCTCTGAACACCACAGGCAATGTAGGCTAGCCCAGACAGAGAAATCTGCCGTGGCATTGCACGCCCATGGAGAAGGTACACATGACATCCTGTTTAAAAATACTGAAGTGATCTCAACAACAAAACATTATCATGCCCGCCTCAATAGAGAAGCCATAGAAATACATAAACACAGAAATAATTTTAACAGAAAAGAGGAATCATTAAATCTGAACAAAGCCTGGTACCCAGCCCTGAAAAACACGAAAACAAAACAATCATATAACATAATCGAGCAGGTAGGACGGGGCAATCACAACTCATTAATTGACAGGTAGACAATTGCAACATACCACCCGTCCAGGTAACCCAGTCGCCCCAAGTGAAACAAAATAATCAAAATAGCCAGGCTGCGACTATAAATTGCGAAGAATTTCAAACCGTTGTATCAGTTTTACGTCGCTCTTCGAGAAGACTAAAGCTGTGCTGAAGATGCTCACCGCAGTTGTGAGCGAAACGTCCAGTGGAACCGCCTTCACGGAGGTGAACCGACCACGGCCTCAAAGCCCGGAAACCATACTTCAGGAAACAATAATAATTTTTCTTAATGTAAGTATAGGAACATGATGAGTCATCTTAAGGGTCTTCATCCCTGAGAAAAAAATGAGTCAGAAACGATTTTTTTTAATTGATGAATGTATGAAGATAAAAATATTTAAAAAAAATATTCTTCAAGTATTGACCACCATCAAAACGGACAAATATTTCGTAACGAAATGTAAAACATTGCGTTACCGTTTTTTCGGTTTGTTGAATTTTATGTTGGTAACACCATCTCATTGAGCTGTTTCAATTTATTCAATTGTGCTATGCGATTGGTAACACTGACGATAGACAGAGTGAGAGAGATTGACTTCCTCCCTTGGAAAGGTTCTATCGCCCGTTTCTGAAGTGAGCATTCGAAGCGGTGGGTTGTTTTCTCAGTTTTCCTTTCGGGAAATTTAAAATTTTTCTAGAGCGTGGAAATGAAAGGCCGTATATATTATTATTATCAAAATGATTAACTTCTATCTGATTCGTTAATCGAATCGATATTCTTTTGGCACGTTTTATTTGAAATTTAAAATTCCTTTTTGCTACTTTCAAACATGAATGCAAAATGGCCGTATGTGCGTCATTCATGATTATCGTTGAAATCTCCAAATCTTTGAATAATTAACTTAAACACCATTAGTCATATTGTAACATAATTAACTTTTATCTATTTCACTGATCGAATCGATATTCTTTTGGCACGTTTAATTTGATACATTGTAAAATGGCCGTGTGTGCGTCACTCATGAATTTCATGATTAATTTGGAAATCTTCAAAGTTTGAGTACTATGCCTTATCATTATCGAATATCATTTTGTACTCGTACCCTCTTTTGACGAGTCGGTCCTGAATCCTGAAATGTCACAGCTCACAGCTGAAATGAATTCTAACCTGTGAAAGTCGAGACAATTTTCATTAATTCTATCAATCTTGAAGTTAAAAGATTATGAATTAGATCTCTTTCTGTTCGTGCTTTATGGTTTTCAGTGATACAAGTGTTTCCACAAGTTTTTCCTGAATGTTCAGATGTTATCAATCTGCTTAAAAGGCAAGAACAGTGAACTACGGTCTAAATTCCTGAACCTGGATGGTGATCTGTGAGAAGGTCTGATCTGGCAGCTTGGAGAACAGGATTCATGGGTGAATGAATGCTTTGAATTCCTCATTTCTTTATCTTAATCAGAAGAAGCTACACTCACTCATGAAGCTCTTGGTAAGAACTTTCGCTCTCTTCTACATCATTACCCATGTTTAGATGTAGAAGAAGTTCGATATATTTTGATAACCTTTCATTATCAGTAGTTTTAGACACAAATAAAGCCATCTGCTTTCTTTGTGACATTATAAGAAAGTATTATCTCAACTCTCTTGCTTCCTCGCTCTCTGCTTCTCCTCAGTCATCCTTGATGAGATAGATCAAGTTTCTTATCATTATTTTGCTTGTCAGTTTCACTGAACGTTGGAAATTGACTATTAAATTGAAAAATAATAGAAAACAATACCTATCTTTATGAAAATCTTTTTCTTATGCTCGCTTGAGATTGAACTCTTCTCTAACATTGCTTGAGAAATTACTGAATTTGAGCTTCATTGTAAAATTGAATTGTTTCTATACCTATCGAATATTTCAATCATTGTATAACTCAGTAAATCTTACAATACATTTATTGTAAATTTAAATTATTTATCTCATTTATATATTCCCTGAATAATCTATTTATTGTAAATTTCAACTCTTTCATTTCATCATCATTCATTTTGATAATCTATAAGTAAATCTAGATTAGATTTGTACGATCATGGTCAAATCTCGAGTCGTGTAACTCAACCTGCCACAAGATACTGGTTTGTGTTTATTTTTCACAGCGTTACCTCATCGTTCGAACATCTTATGAGATACAGGAAAGACCCCAGACCGACTACAGATTGTATCCAGATTGTTTCTGCTAGTAGAGCAGCCATTGTCTCGAGAGACCATACTCCTACATTCTTCGTTAAAGTAGAACTCTGGAGTAAGTCTGATCATAAAATCGCAAGATCTGATCATAAAATGTGAATAAACCAACCAGTCATTTCAAGGCAAATATTGAGAGACCAGAATCCTTTGTAACTTTTAAATAACAAATTTGATTGTAACTTTGTCACTTCATTAGAATCTTGTCACATGTTTTGTCGCACATTTGACTTCATTAGAATCTTGTCACACATGTTTTGTCATATGGAACTTTTGTGAACATAGTGTTTTCTGAACTTTGTTTTTTTTTATTGTTGAGAAGCACAAAGATCATCCTTTGACAAATCAGTATTTTTGGTATTTTCATTTAATAAAAAAAAGAACCTGGTGCCCATGCATACCTAATATCTTTTATCTTATTCCCTTACATTTGTCGATGGATATATCTGTCCTACTAGCAGATAACGATACACACGACCCTCTGTAACAATCTGAGCAGCTCATAGGCATTGCTGTAAAAAAATAGCAAGCATATAAGGATAAGTGTTTATCTTTAGTTGCACAAATTTGGCGCCCAACGTCCATCAATCAAAAGCAAAATTGGACCATCTCCTTTCTCAGTGGTGAAGACCGTTAAAGTACCTTTTATATTTCCATTCATCGAGTAACAAACGGGGTCTTCCGTTTAAAAAACCAAACTTTCAATCACTTTCATGCTTAACGGGAATAATAGTAATTTTAACATGATGAGTGGATTTCTCGGTTTAAATTAGATTTTTCGAGTTTTTCTAATCTGAACTTATCAAAATATGAACCTTTCATGAATTGAGAAGAGTACTAATTCACTCAAGCACAATTAATGTTATATGTTTTGGACCATATTTAACATAAATTGATTTTTATATCAGAAATGAATAGACCTATCTCTGTAGGAATAGCATTATCAACAAAGAAGTATTCTAAGGAAAGGGCGATTCTTAAATTTTGTTAATGTACGGAGTGTTCTGTTTAAGGAAATAAAGTTTCTAGGACTTTTCGATATAAGCGGCGTCGCCGCACTACAGAAAATAATTCATATCGATAGAAATATGAGAGGTGAAATTTAGAGAAAAATCCTGCTTTTTGTTTTCCATAAACGTCTAACCTACCATCGACCGTGAGACACCCTGTATAGAGATTCAGTATTGCGATTTCCGATACTTCACCTACCAACGAATCAACGTCCATGTATCCTGTGAATTTTCATTCACGGTCGGAAATCATGAAGTTATTTAATAAACCTCGGCTCGCACATGAATATTAATAATCCCCTTCGACAATTCTCTCTTCCCAACAGATTCCCGGTGATGATCACAGTGCGATAATTGGATTCCATCCATCCGTTATCAAATATTTCAAACTAAATAACAATTATAAAAGCTGAATTAATCTTTTCAGTTTCCCTGGTCCCGCACGGACCTTTCCCCGGGGAGAAATTCATTTTCAGTAATATGCAAAGTAATGTTTCATACTCTACTATCTCCTTTGTATGACTGTGGGCGGGCAAAGTTGTGGGGTTTCCCTGCTTACAATGTCGGAGTTTCGAACAATAGGAAAGTTATGTCCTTTTGTGGGTTAACCAGTTGATCGCTTCCACCAAAATAAATAGTGATTGTTCAATTGCTCAGATAATCCTTTGAATACGGAATTTTAGTCTAATACTTCGTTCATAATTAATGAGATCTCCATTCATGCGGGGAAGAAACTTCTCGATATTACTTTCTGTTGAGTTCGGTTTCTTTGGGTTATATTGCGTGAAACTGCGGAAACTACTACGGGTCGTTTGTATAACTAATGATCCTCTAATTCGGATGGAGATGGAGTTAGGGCCGTAGCGGCATTGTCGATGTTTTTTCCTTCCTGAATAACAGGAATATATGAATTCTGTTGCGTGAATAAACCGGTATTCCTGATGACTTAGAGAAAATGAAATAGAATGGTCCAGGCAGCGGCCTTATGAAAACATCGTTACGGGTAAATTTTTCTGAAATTTTGGTTTGTTCCATCGGCTTTATTATTTTCATCTTCGGAAATCATGGCCTCTGAAAATACTGATATATTTGAGTTGTGAAATACTGTGGCATTGATATTTAGTTTGGAGTCTTTCCACACTTCATACTGATTTTTCTTTTTTTCGGTAAGGAAAACCTTTCATGGGCACCTAGCGCTCTGATGTCAATCGGTAGTGTCGGACTCGTTCCGACCAAAACCACTCTGGTTTCTCATGATCAACCCGGGACCACCTGGAAGTATTACTTCATGCAGATTGTGATTCCCTTATTGAGCATCCATCCACAAGTTTCTTTCTTCCTTCTCCTTCTTCCCCAGCACTTGGCTGACAAACTCTCTCACCACCCTCCATTCACTCTCACTTCCCACCATTCGCCCCACCAACTCTTCCACTCGATTTATCCTGCCGTTCAACCTATCATATAAATTCACCCTATCTCCAAGCAAGCGAGGAAACTCTTGAACCTCTTCAGAAAGACGCGGAAGCACCTATGGCCCGTGATCATCTGAATGAGAAAGTAATCCAACCGCCGGTACACACAGGCCATCTAACTTCTGTGGTCCGGAATTGGATTCTGGGTCCACTGTGACGTAGACGTCAGGTCCTTCCATTCGTTCTGCCATACTTTAATCGTTCTCATTTTTTCATCTCTTTTCGCACTCCCATTACCATCCTCTTCCTCATGCATCCTTCTTCTTTTCTCCGCTAGCAGATGTGTGCCCGACCCCCGCTATAACATATAGCACCGCGGTTGGCGCCGTACGGTACGCACAGGTGGTACAAATGAGACACAGCCTGTCCGTTCGTCTTATCAGATCCCTATAATTGCGAATTCTCTTCTTTCAGATCCGGATCCGCCGATGTTTATCATCACCCTTGCCAATGTAGCCGCCCTTTCCGCGGCCTTGCGTGTCGCTCCCAACAAATGCTCTCTGAAGCTCCCAGACTCGTGCAAGGTTATGCCCAGATACTTGGCAAAATCCTTTTCCCCTCACATTTGGTCCAAACATCCTCTCTTTTCCTTAGCCCCTTCATGATGAGTGCATCTTCTCCGATGCCAGTCGAAAACCGTGACCCCTTATCACCATCCAGTTTTTAGTTTTTTTGAAAGAGTGACTGAAAATTGATTATTCCTAATGGAATGGTATATTATAAAAAATTCGGAAAGCTGCTGAAATTTTCTTTCTTTGTATACAATGTGTTTCACTTCTCATGGAAACACCCCCGTACCTTCCGTAATCCTTTACGCAGAACTATGACATTTACAGGATCGACAGATACACTAGAAATTAACTCACTACACAGAAGGTGTTATTCTACGTGATATACACTGAACGTTAACAGCGATGGAACCACCCATTTTTCCGAAATTCCTTCGGATTATTCGTGGTTGGAATCCATAAACTACTACTGATGCACTTGTCTTCTTGAAAATTTTCAGTACTGAAAAATTTTAATTTGTTTCACTTCTCATGGAAACGCCCTCGTATCTTCCGTAATTTTTGACGTTGAACCATGGAATTTTCACGATACTGCACAAACTGGTCATCATACGTGATATACACAGGGGCGTTTCCATGGGAAGTGACATAAACTTTAATTTTTGAGAACTGAAATATTTTCAGGAGATAGGTATATTAGTAGTTACATGGGGATCCTTAACACGAATCCGAAGGAATTTCGAGTAAATTTTGCCCCCTAATACAATTTTCCGGTAAAAATTAGTGGTTCCATCGCTGCTGGCGTGCAGTGTATATCACGTCGGATGACCCCATTCGTGCAAAGATTTCATCTCTAATGTGTCTATCGATTCTGAAAATTTCATGATTTTTCATAAAAAATTACAGAAGATACGAGTGTTGTTACGGGTCTCTTTTGAACCCTAACCTAAAATGAATAAATCATAACAAAAATCTGACAATCGTTTATTTTCACTATTATCATTAGTATTATAAGTAATGGAAATTTCACTCCACTATCCCCATCCCAAAGAAGTTCGGAATATTGAGCAACAACCTCTGAAAATATCAGCTTTGTGAAACTAATCCTTTCGAATTTTATTCAAAAGTACCTAATGTCAAAAACTATATCTCCGAACCTTTCTCTTCTAAACTCCCCTCCTCTAATACACTATCATTTTCGAGATAATTCTCCCTTCCTCTTATCGTGTTCTTTAGGTTTTAGCTTTCAAAAGCCTCAGGATGTTTTTCACTCTTCGATGAATACCCTGAGCTATGAAATCAATTGATAAATCCTTCCTTTGATAAAGGAACCCTGTCAGATATTCAATTTGTATCATGTAGTATTCGCTTGAAAAATGAATTATTTTTACAATCAAAATAGCAAATCAAAATATAATATCAAAACATTCCAGGTTAACTCCATTCTCCTTACTCAATATACTCTAATTCTCATAATATTTTCAGTTGAGTTTTACCGTGAGAAATTGTGAAAAAAAGAGGTTATCTTCTCTTCCATTTGGTAGGAATTTTACTTCTCATCTTGTGGATTTTCTTTAGACATTTTGAGTAAATTACTGCTGGGAATATTGTCTGTGGACACTAAACAGTTACAAATAAATAAATAAATAAAAGTTTAATTTGTAAAATTAACAATAATATTCCACCAAGTTCTACAATTCATTACAAATCTCATAGCCTTCTTTCTTCGCCTCACGTAGGCTTGGATGCCCGGATATGGGAATTGGACGCACGGAGAGCCGCCTTCCCCCACCGCCCCATTGCTGGGGAGGAGGGCGAGCGCTTGTGCCAAGTGGTGCCTAGGGCCCCGATCAAGGGACGCTGACAGCTGCCTCCGCTGATGTTGGCGGTTGGTCGAACTGTAGAGCTTGTGAGCTTGTGACATAATAAACACGCCTCCTGCGAAGCTTATGCGTGTCGTTCATTGCATTCCATTGGATACTGCTAACAATAGTCTAAGTTCTTGAGAGGTGGATTATTGCGAGCTAACCCCGGAAAAGGCTAAGAGCAAGAAACCGGGTCAAGGTACTTGGTGTTTCATACTTCATGCGTCTAGGTTCCTTACAGAACCGGTTCTTCCCATCTTTCCTGGAAGATGTCCAGCGCTTGATAAATGAGCCCGCCGTGTTTGCGGGGCTCATTATCTGAAATTCTGGATCTGGTGAGATCTCTAGTTGGAGAACTTTTGGGGAGGTAGGACTTGTAAAACTTATATGACAAGTTTTTACATATGTCGGGATCGAGTCGACGCCCGCAAGGGCACGCAGCGCATCCAATCGGATGTATCGATCACTATTCGTGATGATACGGAGCACTTTGTTCTGCATCCTGTCCAGCCTCCTAAACAGTTACACATATTGTGGATTTGTTTTCCAAATTACTCAAAATCTCATTCTCTGCGATTCTATAACGTTTAGGCCTCCTTACATCCAAGGTACGTTTCTCTTCAACTCGTTCAAATGTCACAAGTAAAACTATTGATATATTTTAGGCCTTTTTCTACTATCATATTCAAGACATCCTGTAGAACCTGTTTGACCATTGTCGACACTTCATACATATTTGCATACTATTCGGAGACAACATATAACTGCTGTGATGGGCATGCGCTTTCTTCTTTGCTTCCTGTGAGCTGTGTCATCGTGGAAACAACTGGCAGATACCCAAGATACTGGCATAATAAGAACTCTGAGAAATAATGATAATAATTTAATATTTTTTATTCACCATTATACTTTACAATCTGAAAATACACATAAACATTTAATATAATAAATATGAAAAATCAATAAACACATAGAACCACAAGGAAATGAATCCGCGCGTGGCATGAAATCTTCGTTTCAACAGGCAAAATTATTGAGACTAAACAATTGAAAATCATTCCAAATGATTAACAATTAAAAATAAGACCAAAGGTATTTTTATAATTATAAAATCTTTGGACAACACACAAAACTGAAATATTAAATTTTATATCAGGTTAAGGAAAATAAAAAAATGTAGTTTGACAGTGAAATCACATTGAAATAAATTCGTCTACAGAATATTATCAGTACTTCATGCGATTCTATAACATGCTCTGCTTGTAGCTATAAAACTTTATAGAGTTACCAAGGAAGAAATACAGATAAGCCCTAGTTTTAGGCCCTCTTATTTCATGTTTCCCTACTAACAAGCTTGTGCTATTGTAGTTTATAACGAATATTGATAAATGCCTATATTATTCATACAGGTACTCGCTTTGCATTCACATATAATTATTAATTAACTGTGCATGATTCGATGCTTTACTTTCATTGGTGTACGAAGGAGCCTCACGTATATATTTGTAAGTACGAATTGTAAACATTCGGTATATGTATTCTTAATGGTACTTTGATAAACTGGCACTGATAGACCGATAATATATCGTGCGTTGAGAATGATTCCATTTTCATTTTGCAGAAATGAACGAACCTAACTTTAATTTTCTATTTTGAGGTTTAGATAATTAGTTGAAGTGCACTAGCACCAGTATTGCATTTTGGCCTCGTTTGTGTTTCGTAGTACAGCCGATGTAGTTGTTGCAATTTGTTGGCAACTTACTACCGTTGCAGACTTCAGTAGATCTGATTTCATTTGAATCCAAATCTTCAAATTTTTGGGTAATTCTTTTTAACAATTCATCTCTACAACGCACGGATGTTCTGTAAACTTTTTCTTCAAACATTCCCGATAGATGAAAATTAAATGGATTGATATCGGGTGATCTCGTTGGCCTCTTCCATGATCCCAAGCACCTTATCTACCGATCGTCAAAAAGTCTTTCCAGTTCTGCGCTCACTTCTCTTGTACAATGTGCAGGAGCTCCTTCTAGTTGGTACCAACAGTTTCTATATTCTTCCACTGGAAGATTATCAACGGAACTCTCTACAGTATTATCCAAAATATTCAGGTACTCAGCTGATGGGCCGTGATGGTCATGATAGAGCGCTTGTCTCTTAACCTAAGGGTCATGGGTTCGATTCCCAGCATGGTCATCGGTCTCGTGCATGGCATCACACGTTAAAAGATAAGGACTGCGTCTTTCCTAGCTCGGACAAGTCTTTCGAAGACTTCTGAGGGTTGTACTCTCAAGAATGTGCAGCTGGTTGACAGAAATAACAATTTTAATAAATAACAATTCAACTCAGCTTCTGAATGTTAATGATTCCTCGTATATCACGTACCCCAATTTGTTGTCCATTAACATGCAGAAGAAATGAAAATATTGTTTTTTTAAATACGGCTTGATTGTGACGTGAGGATTTTCACTGTACCAATAATTCCTTTTCTCGAAAACTTCGATATAACAGTCCAAATAATTTTATTTGAGAAAATGGATCTTGAATGCGTATCACAAAATTCAACTATCTGTTGAGGGTCTTGAGGCTTCATTGCATGAGTTTTGGTGAATTTATAACCATGCATTTTATGTCTCCTCAAGATTCTTGGAACCCATATTTCCAGTTGTAATATCACAAGAGAGTGAGAATAAAGTGAAAGTAATCTGACAGATTTTTCGAAAACTTGTTGCCAGGCAATAGACACGAGAGCCCGAAGGGAAACGTTACTCAAAATAGTATTGTACATGCATTTTCGTTGATTTCCTTTCGAATGATGATGTACTAAACCGTTTTCGAATCACTTTTCATGCAAACTGATGACAGATGTCAGATCAAAAGTATCAGTTGTCACATAATAAAAACAAAATACCACAAAAAATTCCCGCAGCAATTTTCAAGGTAGAAAATCCCCTCTATAATAATGCTGTGATTTGCCTGAACGTACATGAATGCTTTGAATTGATGGTTTCAATTGGTTGCAAGAATTGTCAAAAAATAATCAATAAAAAGCAATTGAATGTCACTAACGGTTTTACCGGAAATAGACCTACGAAAACAATTGCAAAAAGAATCATATAGATGTTTTAACACTATTTGATGAACCAAAAAATTCCTTTCCGATAAAATATCACATCCAGTACACCTATAGAAATGACTACGTCTATGTAAATTTTAAGTTTTATCAATCAAATTTCAAACTTTTCTATTATAAAATGAAAGAGTATGGTAGAAATACTCATTCAATCAAATGTTCTATGTACGTTTACCGCCTTCTTGCTGACACAATTGAATTCTTGAGTTTTTTCATTGTTATTCCGAAATCGTGTCAAAAGCTTGTGTTTTGTGCACGTTCAACAACCTCTAACTTTCCTAATACTTATCTCAGAGAATATATGTTCAGAATGTGTCTCTTACATTCTGGGGCATCCTATATAAAAAACAGAGCATGTTCTGATTCGACCATACAACGCGTTGAGAAAAATTTATAATGAGATCTGTGAGAGAATAATTATCCCCATGGTGTTGTTTAATTCGAGACGGATTTTAATCCATTCAACTTTTCTGTTTCATATTTCATGGAAGAGATGGACTGATATTAAATAATGGTTCCATGTTAAATATTTATATAGATATAAAGTGAGGATTGAAAGGAAAGAAATTTGCCGTCTCTGTTTGGAATAAATTATAATCGAGATGAGAATGAATACTGAAGGGGAATTTACGAAAAGCTCTCTTGATCCGATAGAGAGATGAAAGCGTGAATTTATTCTCACGTTCACAGTTTTCATAGGCACTTGAAATGAATGAATATAAGCGTTAAAAAGAAAATGAACTTTCCAGAATAATGTATTCCAAAGTGACATTTCAATTTCAAGTTTACAAATTATATACATTGGTGCGAACTTTTTACAAATGTAATGGATGGACAAAAAACTTTAGAGCTGTCTGCCGAAATCCGACAATAAATCACGGTCTTTTATACTCGTTTCTTTCGACAAAGTTTCTTTCAGATATGAGTTTACCATGCACTAACAGTGATTGGTTTTCCTGCACATCTGACGTACTATTTGACTCTGAAATATTTCAAACTTCGAACCGCCTCATTCATTTCCACGAATGACTCTCGTTCATCACGTGTAAACGTTGCTTATTGATTTCCGATGAATATGCAGTTTTGGAAAACAGGGCAAGTCAAAATTTGTTATGAATGGGGAGACAGGCAGTTTTATTGGTCATGGAATCGCTAATTTACATTGATATAAAACAAAAATAAAAATGTATGGAGAAGTAACACATTGAGACAGAAACTTAATGTCACATGCAAGCGCATATGCTGACGATCTGGTCTTAGTAATACGCGATAAATCCGAAGAGACGATCTCCTACGCCCTTCAGGGTATATTGGACACCATATATAAATGGTGTGAGTGGGAGGAAATGTCCATTAACTCGCACAAAATGGTCATAGTGCCGTTCACCAGAAAAAGGAAGCTGGAACATTTAATATCTCCTTCCATCAATGGTGTAACAATTCCTTTTGCGAGTGAAGCAAAATATCTGGGAATAACCCTAGATAAAAAGCTAAATTGGAACTTGCATCTGGAAAAGATTATCCGGAAGGCTAGCCTATCATTATGGACATGCCGCAGAATATGTGGCAAAACATGGGGCATGTCACCAAAACAAGTGTACTGGCTGTACGTGACCGTTATACGACCAATAATCACGTATGGCTCTGTAGTCTGGTGGAGCAAGGGCCAACAAAAAATGGCCCAGGCTAAATTTAACGGACTACAGAGGCAAGCGTGTCTGGCGATTACTGGGGCCATTCGCTCCACGCCAACGGCAGCAATGGAAGCCCTTCTCGGATTACCTCCTCTTCACATAGGTTTGGAGAGAGAGGAAAGATGGGCAACATACAGACTCTACCAAGCGGCCATTAGTCTACCGCAGGCAGCAGCATGCTGGAGGGCATAACAGCTCACAACATGCTGGGAAAGCCCTCAGACATCATGCCTAAAACTATCAACCTTCATACGTCCTACACTGTGGTCTTCCCCGAAAGAGAAGACTGGGTTTGGAATGAAACTGACCTATGTAGGGCAAATGAACGTTGGTTTACCGATGGTTCCAAAACTTTGGAAGGTGTCGGAGCCGGAATATACGGGATAAACCCATTAGTGAAACGCTCATTCAGTATGGGTAAATTAGCTACGGTATTCCAGGCAGAGGTATATGCCATTGAAATGTGTGCAAGGGAGCTGGAAAATCGACGCCACGCACGAAAACCAATAAAAATATTTTCAGACAGTCAAGCAGCAATGAAAGCGCTTGAATCAAATTGCTTTAAATCCAGAGCAGTATGGAACTGCCGAGAAACCTTAAACCGACTGGCACAACGCAACAACGTTAACCTAGTCTGGATACCAGGTCACACGGGCCTAGAAGGAAATGAAAAAGCGGACGCCCTAGCAAAAGGGGGGCCGAAACAACGTTCACTGGGCCAGAACCGGTAATCGGTATAGCACATAACATAGCAAGAATGTCATAACATCCTGGGCTGACAACAAAAGACTCGAGTACTGGCGTAGTCTACCGGGCCTAGTCCATTCCAAAGCATTTATTGCTTGCACAAGGAAAAAAACAGGACTCTGACAAGCTGCTAGAACTCAGTAGAGCACATCTCAGAGTTATAGTAGGTTTGCTCACTGGCCACTGCAAACTTAAACACCACATGCATAAAATCGGACTTGCACAAGATGAGAGTGCCGCCTATGCATGGAGGAGGATGAAACGGCTAAGCACATTTTATGTACATGCCCCGCAGCGGGCAGAACCAGATTTTCAACATTTGGCAATACAACAGTAAGGCCAGAGAACCTGGTAAATTGTTCAGCCAACGTACTCCTCAATTTCGTTAAGAGATTGGATATACTGGGAGAAATATAACCATAGGGTGAGCCACAATAGGCCATTGGCCGCAGTGGAGGGCCTGATATGGGCACACTCACGTTCAAACCTAACCTAACCTAATGTCACATAGGCCACGATGAAGAAAACGTCAAATCATAATTGAAGACCAATGATTCAAAAAACTTGAGTTTTGACTGAATAAAATCTTTAGGTACTGTACACTACCGTAGTCCTGTGACTTTATATGGCACATATATTTCACATTTTGTAATCGTTGTGTTGAGTATTCGTGGATTCAAATAAATTTTATCTTGTAAGTACTTATATATTATTACAATGATTTGTATAAAAAATATTGTATATATTTTAAAAATTTGTCTGGCTCTATAGAAGACTCCACCTGTTACCTACTTACGACTTTAACCTTTTTTGTTGCTCAGTCGAACTTCTTTTTGATGTTAATTAAGTATATTATATAAATTATTGTTAATGAAAAGAGATCAATAAAAATGTACTACATTGCTCAAATTCACTTTTTCGTCTTATCCATATCATATAAACACTTTGAAGTACATGATTGTTAACAATTCAAACGTTTTATATTGAAACATCCATGGTTTTTGACTTCACAGGTGAAATTTGAATATATTTTTTTTCCAAATTTTACAAAATCTTATCATACAGGTCAACTCCTTACGGTCATGGTTAGAATATATAAACTTTTCATTAATATTTGGTATTATTAGTTAAAAACTATAATTCATTGAAATAATATTATACTACTCTTCGAATAACATATCATCTGGCTCTCACCTGGCTCAACCCCGTATAGTTAGAGCTGAAATATGAACCTTGGGGATTTATATGGATTTTGGTTATCATTAGGTTTGTTTAGGAACTAAAACTCATTCGAATCGTTATACAGGTTGAATCCTTATAGTTATAGCTGGAATATTCTGAACAACACTTCATTGATGTATTATACAGATCTACCTTTCACTATAATTTTCACTATATTTCTTTAACGAATTTCCCAGCCATGCCCTGTCTCCGGTGCCCCGATACATCCGAGGGGCGCAATTGTGTGTCATTACCCCAGTAAACACTGCCCACATCCGTGGGGTGAGTGATTACTAGGTCCGAGAATCATCTGCCCTGAGTAGGCGTAGTGAACTAAGAATTAAGGACTTCTGCATCCTTCCGGCTAAGATTTCTACCGCATCACAGCAAGCCGGTATAATGTTCAGATTTTAGAGCAGCGTGTTCATTATTCCACCATTTTAACAGATCGGTGATGTGAAGCCTGCGGAGTTCAAAGAGTAACTCACGATATTTTGTTCGTTTTTCCTTCTCTTTTCGGATGATGTTTGTTTCGCCAGAAGTCGAAAACTCAATGACTAATTTCGTCCTACTTTGATAGTCGAAGAGGACTACATCAGGCTTATTGGCTTGTACTTACCTGGGGATGGGGAATGAGTAGATCCCATAAAGTCGGAACTTTTCATTCTCCACAATGGACTCGAAATCTCCTGGAGCAGAAGGCAACACCGATGTCTCGTCTATACCATACGAATGCCAAAGATTGTGGTACAACTATAGTAGTTTCACGTTATGCCAGTTGATATAAGCTGCATCTAGTGTTTGAGACCTCTGTACCAGTTCAAAGAGTATCTCCCGATATTTTGTCTGTTTTTCCTTCTCTTTTTGAAAGATGTTCGTTTCAGGAATCGAAAACTCAATGACGAAAGTCGTTGGTCGAGGACAACTACATCAGGCTTGTTGATGTTTGCCCGAGGGTGTGGAGAATGAGTAGTTTCAATATGAATCGGTTTTTCTCATTCTCCACAACGCACTCAATA
Source organism: Chrysolina americana (assembly GCA_958502065.1). Classification (NCBI taxonomy): domain Eukaryota; kingdom Metazoa; phylum Arthropoda; class Insecta; order Coleoptera; family Chrysomelidae; genus Chrysolina; species Chrysolina americana. The sequence continues at coordinate 12,084,510 of OY293421.1, read as the reverse complement.
TCCCCCGGAGCATAAGGCAACACCGGTGTCTCGTTTATACCATACAAGTATCGTAGATGGTGGCGCCACGTTATGCCTGTGGATATAGGTTGAAACCGGATAAGCTGGGCAGTTTGACAGCAAATGCGTAATGGTCACAGCATCTACACGACACGCCCTGCATCCAGTGTCAGGGATCTATGCTAGGTGAGAGTGTTGAAGGCACCATCCTGGCAGGTTATTATGAACCCGTTGGTTTCTGACTTCAGCCCACTTGACCTCAGAAATGCCAAGGTCAGGCTCTGGATCAGCAAAAGATTTCAATGTTCTTCAAGAGGACCGCATGCATTTGCTCATCCTCATACAGATGTGAGAGACTCTCACTTCGCAGCTTCGACCTGGGTTTTTACCAAACGGGTCCCAACTCGATGTCAGAATTTGGACTTGCCCTTGCAATGTCTTCAGGTCCTTAGTATGGTCGCAGATCATGTAGGAAAAGGAATCTGAACTCCTGATGGATTCACGTGCCCCATCCAGAACCATTCTGGATGAAGATACCTCAAACTCAAAAGTCCACGACCTTCACGTTGTCAGAGGAAGTACAACCGTGGAATGAACTATTTTGAATGCATCATCTTGCTAGTATCCATGACGAATTGTCGCAGCTCCTCTCAAGTCCATTTTGTATCTCCAAAAGAGTAAACTACAATCGGAATGGTAATCGTTGCAGAAAACTTTGTTTTTCCCGACAGTTCTGATGACCGGATCTGTCGGAGTTTGTGCTGATAATTCCCGTGGAGAGAGTTTTCAACAGTGGTCACCTCTAAGTAACTGCGTTGTTCCACCCCTAGTTGAGTAAACGTCTCTCCAGCATTAAGATGATGGAGGATGCTTTCATCTACGGGCTGAACGTTCTCTCTATATTCCTTGCATCGTCCGCTTGAGAGGTTCACCGTGGCACATTGGTCGATTCCAAACTCCATTTCGATAGATCCTTATCTCCCGAGGCATAAAGTTCGAGTTCATCTATTTGAAACAGATGTGTGCCTCCGGTTGCCAGGGGTGCCGCAGTGGAATTCGCGGGTTTTCCGTAGTACAATCGACATTGAAGGGTTACGATTCTATCGCGAGATACATCTGTCGGTGAGTAGGTTCTTTTCACTGCTAGTGACCCCCCTTTATTTATATCTGTTCATACACCGGGTCAACTGTGGAGAGTATTCGCATGCTTAGGATGTGTATCATAACATGCATTCAAGCAAGTCTCCTGCAAAAATCTTCGAACTACGCTAAGGCTGGAGTATCCATGCTAAGTGGTTGCAAAAAATCATACATTATGTTCTTCCAGAAGGTTTTCACCTGATCATCCGCCAGCGGGTTATCCACAATACGTGGGGGCTCTTGGACAAGGCGAGAAGGTTAATCGCGAAACTTCATGTTTTCCGCGATGCTCTTTGCCCGCCTTACTAATGACTTTTTGCAGCCACCAGTATTCGAATCAAATTGCCTTGATTCAAAGTGTGGTGTACCCGTCCTAAATTTTTGGTAATTTGCCCTACTGCGGGTGTGAAGGGCCTATAGTCCGTCACACACTGGATACGAATTGCATGTTGTCTCATCGACTTGATCACAGCTTTCATTTTGTGAATGCGTCGTTCATGTCTCCCAATTATTGGGATGCTTCTTTGTCTTGTTTGTGCTCAAGTTTTTCGATCAAATAAATTATTTATCAGCTGTGGAAGTTTTTTCCCCGTATTTGTGCCATCATGTTTACACACACAATTTGGCCTGAAAGATTCGTTTGATGAAATCAAACAATGAATCACATTATTTCGTGCCCCCATTTCTTTCTTTGAAGCTACTGATATGAACTCACCATGCACTACCCATGATTGGTTTTCCGGCATATCTGACGGACGATTCGACTTTGTGAATGATACCAAACATTCATTTTGCATTTCCCCGATGCTCCTACGTATATCTCAGACAATCCTGCGGGCTCGCTGATCTCAGAAATGTTCTCTCGTAATTCAATAGTGTTATCTCATTATCCTCCGCTGGCAACATCCGTTTAAAGGACTTGGGACGTCTTTCAAATAATGTTCCTTTGTTGAGTGGATGAAACAACGAATTGTGATAGAAGATCATCGTCTTGAAGTGGAGTAATGCAGTTATATCAGACTGAAAATTGGTTTTGAATGTTTGGTATTGCAGAAACAGTGAAATTTTTCCATCTTCAAATACAGGGCTACCTATTCAAATTCGAATCTAGCATGGGGACCTCGTTGACGGTGAAAGAAGGGTGGCTAAATGAGGGCAAAGTTGCGTATTTCAGAGGTCAATTATGTGACTCAAAAATATCTGATCTAGCAACTTTTTGTGGACTATCCAAATGCAATTGAAAATCATATACAGTATCGTACAACCCAGGTCACCCTCAACTCTTTATTTTCAAATACGGACCTGTATATTTCATAACATTTATTCAAATGCCAAGAGTCGTGTTTCATGTTGGCGTAGTATTTTTATCTAAACTACAGAGTATTTTGGGAGAAGTGAACTATTAGCGGGAGAAGTGAACTATTAGCAGTGAAATCAACATTATTTAACTCCATAACAGCTGTAATTGAAAAATATCAAAGAATAAAAAAGTGAACCAATGACAAGTTGACATTTTTCAATTACAGTTGGAAAACAAAATATAATTTTACTGCTAAATTTTCACTACTTCCAAAACACTCTGTAACTCAGATGAAAATACTATGCCATTATGAAATATGACATTTGAAAAAATTAAATGAAAATACAGGTTCGCTTTTTTTAAATAAAAATTTGAGGGTGTCCCGGGTTGTACGATACTTTGTATATATATTAGTTGCATATTTCTACAAAATGTTGCTATGGCAAAGTGCCAAAAGTTTAAACAATGTTCACAAAATAAAAAGATATAGGCAAAAAAATATTTCCGAAATTTTCGATTTTTCCTGTATAACTCCAGAACCAAAGCAGCTAGATCAGATTTTTTTGTTTCACGTATCTGACCTCTGAAATACACAACTATGCCCCCATTCAATTGCCCTTTTATCTTTTACCGTTACTGAGATCCCCATGCATATACTCGAATAGCCCTGTATAGAAACGGTTGAGTGAGGCTGAAGGAAAAATCCATTTTTAGCAGATATGTCATAATTGTGTTATCAAATCTGTCGCTGATAAAGATTACAATAATGTTGTCGATGAAGATTACTGTTTATATTGCTTTATTATTCTTCTTGTAACAAAATTTGTAAAAAATATAATAATAGGAAAAAACTGAAAGTTGTCATTTTCCACAAAAAAGTGAAATTTAAATGGAAAATCAGGTTTCTGTAATAAACTATATCCATTGTAAGCATTTGGGTTCCTATTTGGTCCTTTCAATATTTCTTCCCAGAGACGAAGCGAGCACAAGGGGTGTGCCACTTCAAAAATATAATTCGAGTGTTTACGTGTGAGTACAAATAATAGAAAAAAGTAGGTTGCAGTATTGGAAATAACGAAGAAGTACAAAAAAGTATAAAAAAGTATGTGAAAGTACGAAAAAGTAGGAAAAAGTAAAAAAATATAAGAAAAAGTACGAAAAAAGTACAAAGAAGTATGCTGAAAAAAAAGTAATGCAAGAGTAACTAAAATTACACGAAATTACATTTTCCAGCCTAAGAAAACACACGGAAACTTGGCACTAACGTTATTATTTCGGCAGTATGAAAGACACAGGGCTTATTTACTCCACTAATTTCAGACTTGTATATTTATTAAACGAGTGATGAACGCACCATTTTAATAAAAATTGTCAGAAAATAGTCGAAAAACAGTGTGAAAATAATGTAAGTACAGTATAGTATGTGTAATGATATATAAAAGTTCAAAATCTCAAACATATTTTGACGCCAAGTTTCAACAATCGCTTTGTTTTTTATCAAGTTGTCAGCTGATGAAAACGTTATTGTCTCGCTATTCATGACAAAATACATAATATATGTAAAATCATTATATTCATTAACAAGTTATGAATGACTTTATTAGCTTTGGGACTTAATCCACACAACTTGTTAAAAATTATTTATACATTTTGGATGAGAAGGAACATTTTTTCATTATAAAAGTGTCAGAACAATATTTATTACAGATTGACATCTCTCAATCTTTCCAAATTCTACTTCTTATATCGAAATTGCCAAATCTAGCAATAAGGGTACTCAGCTTTCATGGTCTAATCGTCCCATCATTCTGTCAACTGGAGATTTGGTTTAAAGATTCATTGTGAAATTGTAATGAAAAATACAAGATGACAAAATAGTTTAGAATTCACGATTCGATTATATTAAAAATGTATGTGTGGGAAGTTTCTAGGGTGGTATATTATATTTTTTTTTTACATAACTGGAGATGGCAAATGAATTTTGTAACTCATGGTGTAACTTATCGCGTGACCTTATTTTTTTCTTTCAGGAAGATTATTCTGAAATCTCGTGTACAATGCAATCTTTGAAGAGCACATCTGCAGATAAAGACCTGCAATTTAATTATCAACCAGTCAGTGATATATTCATATATTTTGAAAAAGAGATCGATGTCAAATTACCGAAGTATTTGAAAAAATTATTTATTATTTTATGGTTTTTACAAGTTTCTGATTGAATCGAAACTTGATCTGGTGCAGGATTTGAAAGCTGTAGATATTTCACAAAACAAACTTGTTGTCATATTCGAGAATAGTAGCTTTGTTCTGGTTCTGAAAACTATTAGTCCTGGGACGTCAGGATTATGCGCAGTTGAGAAAAAGTGAGCGACTATGAACCTTAAGAGCACACTTCTCGTCAACTGCGCATGATCCTGACGTCCCAGGACTGATAATTTTCAGAACCAAAACAAACCTAATGAGAAAAAATTATTCAGGGCCGTTTAATAATCATTGAAATGAATTTTCCATATCACCTAGTCATCTAGTTTTCACAGAAAAGAAAATCAAATGATACACCCGATGGAAAACTAATTAGAAAAAAATAAAAATGTGGAGACTTATATTGGTCAGATTAACACAAGAAGTGGAAAAAAGTTTTTCCTCCCAAATGTCTTTCAATATTGTTTCCTCGATGTTTCCAAGACCTTTTTGATGATCAAAAACTTTGTTGAATATTTCTTTCATGCCAAAAAATACAAAGAACATTAACTACTGGTTGAAAATTTGAATTATTGATGTTTATCCCAAGCTGTCAATGAACACCTTGTGATTTTTATCATTGCACAGGAGAAGCCTTGAAAATTTAGTATACAGAACAGACAGGACTGTACTCGAACTTGCTGAAGCCATATAGGGCATAAAACTAGGTGAATAATATAGTTGTTGAATTATTAACCAAGGTGTTAACGCTAATTCAGATTGAAGAAGACCGATTGTCAACGTCTAGAAAATAACAGAAAAGTATGGAAAAATAAGAAAAATTACGTAAACAGAAAAAAGCAGGAAAAAGTAAAATGAAGTAGATAAAAGTAAATTAACTTTCGGAAAGTACAATAAAATACATAAAATCGTTTTGACTGTACAATTTATATCTGAATTTCGTGGAAGGATGGATGGATGGATGGATGGATGGATGGATGGATGGATGGATGGATGGATGGATGGATGGATGGATGGATGGATGGATGGATGGATGGATGGATGGATGGATGGATGGATGGATGGATGGATGGATGGATGGATGGATGGATGGATGGATGGATGGATGGATGGATGGATGGATGGATGGATGGATGGATGGATGGATGGATGGATGGATGGATGGATGGATGGATGGATGGATGGATGGATGGATGGATGGATGGATGGATGGATGGATGGATGGATGGATGGATGGATGGATGGATGGATGGATGGATGGATGGATGGATGGATGGATGGATGGATGGATGGATGGATGGATGGATGGATGGATGGATGGATGGATGGATGGATGGATGGATGGATGGATGGATGGATGGATGGATGGATGGATGGATGGATGGATGGATGGATGGATGGATGGATGGATGGATGGATGGATGGATGGATGGATGGATGGATGGATGGATGGATGGATGGATGGATGGATGGATGGATGGATGGATGGATGGATGGATGGATGGATGGATGGATGGATGGATGGATGGATGGATGGATGGATGGATGGATGGATGGATGGATGGATGGATGGATGGATGGATGGATGGATGGATGGATGGATGGATGGATGGATGGATGGATGGATGGATGGATGGATGGATAGATGGATATAGACAAGAAACAATGTGGGCCCAAGCATAGAGCCCCGTGGAACACGCTTTCACCACAACCGTTTCTGAGTATAATTTGGTGGGATTTTTATTTTTTTTCGCTTCCACTTTTACTTGCATTTGTCTATAATTGAGATACGTTTCGAACCATTTTTTGGCGATACCACGCACACTCGAGTTCATTCCAAAGATTGTCGTGGTCAACACAATCGAAAGCCTTAGACAGATCACAGAATATACCCAATGGGATTGTTTTGATAATTTCATTTACATGTTCTTCCATGAGTGGTATGAGGCGTAATATGGTATTGCAACAAGAAACGACTAAATTTGGTTTCAATGTTACCATCGGACAATTTATCCATCGATTCTTTTGTATTTTGAACCATCTATAAGGGCCTTGGTGTTCGTGATGGTAGAGCGCGCGCCTCTCAACCACAAGGGCGTGAGTTCAATCTATAACATGATCATTGGTCTCGTGCATAGTATTACCCGTAAAGGTAAGGGCTCGCACAAGCCTTTCGAAGACTTCTGAGGGTTGTGCTCATAAGGGTGCAGTTGGTTGACGGAAATAGATATCAAGAATCCGCTCTACCTGTGTCCGTGATTTATGAAAGAGTATAAGAGGCTACTTTGACGTGTACTTATTAAGTTTTCAGAAATATGTGATATTTACATACCTGTTTATAAAACAGTCTACATAAATTATTGAATAAAATTTGTTTTGTATCACAATAGTCTCAATTGCTGTTGAATGCAGCTAATCCCAGTTATTGATTAACACTGTAACAAAATAGTATGCATGCCTCAGCAATGGTAATACAATGCATAAAGCACATACCTAACCATAATAACTATGCATCAGTTCAGACACTAGGTAGGTAAATGAAATCACGCGGAATTGATAACCATAATGGATCGAGGAACAATAATAGTTTTCCATTTGATCTACATATACTATCTTAGACCAACTTACCTTACCATTACCATACATTAAAACAGTGTTTCCTTCACAAATGATAATCACTTCATTTCCCATCAGCCAACACATTTTTAATAAAATCTACCCACTTCCTCCAATCTTGAAATAACTTTCTAATAAATAAGGAAGGAAAACTTTATTTTTCCCAGCCTGGGGAAAGTTTCCTTTAATCTTTTGTTTCCAGCTGAGTTGTGGCGATTCGATTAGCCAGAGTCACAGTCAAAATTTCCATTTGTGTCCCTCGACATTTTCAAGGAATCACGTTTTCAGCTCTCAGTATGTCATCCCCAGTGAGCATTGGGACATATTTGTGATTGCTGTGATTCTTTCTGTAGCAAATTCAATCTCACAGAGAATTATCTGTCTTCAGCTTTTTCGACTCCGACTCCGTCTTGAAGTGTGTTGATAATCATTATTTTCATCGATTTTTCATTATTCGGATAGATCGAGAAAGTTTGGTTGTAAGAATTTTACAGTCTTGAGGATGGTTACGGAGTGAATCACGCAGGTCGTGCATGAAACATTTTGAAAATTGATAATTCAACCAATATTATAATATTAATATGATTATATACTTAAAATCTCTCTTGTGCAGAAGGAAACTGTTGTTACCTTGGCTTTGAATCCGAGGGCTTGAGAACCGAGGCTCAGACTGATGTTATTCCTCGGTCTCTGTCCGTATATGCTAGCCCATACCCTAATCCATTGCTTATCTTAAAGTTATCCGTTTACCAAATTTGCCCCCTTAACTGCATTGGTAGGGTCCTTGTTGTGACTACCTCATCTTGAATGATTGTGGAAGATGTTTCATCAAAGGAATAGGTTGGGGTAATTTTATAACCTCCAATATGTTGGAATGGCCTAAGTTGTTGCCTCTCCACTGGCCCATACACTTTAGTCTGGAGGATTCTGTCTCCGCCTCCGCTATAATATGTAAATGCAGAGCAGGGAAGTTCAAGATCACCTTCAGGCTAATCGTCGATGTGCTGGACTCCGAGCAAGACAATTTTTTACAAACTAGCCAGCTTCCCTCTGTTTGGAACAAGTTCTGTCTTTGGCCACCACAGTAGGCTGTGTATGGCCAAAGCGATTGTTTGGGTCTTATTCCACATGTTTTGCCGAAGGAAAGCCCAGTCGCCAATAATGATGTCCTCGCCCTTGTCAGCAATTTTTTCAGTTTCTTCCAGGTGAGCTTCGAGTCAGTTCAGCTCTAAATTTTCTGTCTCTCGTAACATCTGTTAGCTTTCATTCGAAGAGCTCTGTTTGTCTCCAAGTATCTTATTCTGGTGAAAGGGGCAATCGTGGTTTTTTGAGGTTTTTCCGCATGCAACAGGTTTGTAAATCTGTGAGTGTTGATTGCATCAGATCCAATATTATCACGATATCGTCAGCGTAGCCCCGGGCATAAACTCCTACCCGATTAGGGTTTATAGGAAGGCTGTCACGAGATTCCACAAATGTGGGGATGGTACTCCTCCCTGAGGGCAGTCTCTCGTGACTTCTGCCTCTATCGTGTCCCGCTATAGAGATGTTTGTATCACCTTACAGTTGAGCATGGTAGATATCAAATGTTTAATGACTGAAGCAACATTTCTTTCCTTGAGTGCTATTGTGATAGACTCTTATGATGTGTCATCAAATGCCCCTTCTTCGTCAAGAAACGCTATGAGTGTCATTTCATTTTTCGAAAGTGATTTTTCGGTCCTGCGTACTAGACTGTGGGGCACAGTATGGCAGAATTTTCCGGGTTGATAGGAGTGTTGGTTCTGTGTCATAATCTAGGATATTTCCATCGTTTTGAACGTGAACGATGAGAGGCAAATCGATCTGATTGCCTGGGTCTGGGCATAGGATGGTGCCCCAGGTTTCGGTATCAAGACCACCTTAGATCTTCGCCAGTAGTTGGCTACGTACCTGTGTGCCAGGCTCGCCCTGAAGAGCCTGACTGTGTTTGAAGTCAGTGTGTCTGCTCCTAGCTGTAATAGTAAAGGTTGGATTTCATCTGGCCCTTCTGATTTGAATGGACTGAAAATTCTTATATACCCATTCTATACATTCCTAAAGGAGGAAATCAATGATGGAACTACCCTCGCACAATCTTTATCTGGTCTGGCAAGACACCGAAATCCTTCAGATCGTCTTTGATATCGAATTTCAATATATATTTCAACTGAAAGGGAGGAGTGTTATGTATCGACCAATATATGTATAATTCACATTTTTCAGCAGGTATAACAAGTTGAAATGGAGTTGTCGAAAAATGAAAATTGAACTGACACGTAATTTTCTGGAATATCAATTACCTATCTAGAACCTACCACGAACATAATAATTGTAGTGGTTACTGAATTAGTTGCCATCATGCAGGAATACATAGATTTTCAAAGCAGTGAATAATGAGCGTTTTTTAATATTCCTGCTTTATGGTAGAAATGCTGTCACAACTAACATTTACTGAAAAACGTCAACTTTGCGATCATATGTGGAAGCGTCAGAGACCACTTCGGTAGGCGGTTGTAGAAAAACATATTTATCCTTATCATATACTATACTATCAAATAATATAAAAAAATGGGATGTATACATCAACGTTGGAATTGAAAAAAAAAATAATGAAACAGAAAAGAGATAATAAGTACTATGTTCCTTTGACTCTTCTTTGAAAATGTATAGAAAAAGCTACAACCAGTCCGTATAAAGCAATTGACTTTCATAAACTCAGCAAGACAGCCTCAATGTTTTGCTTATAAACTGGCCGGTAATGACACATTTTTGCATTTTTCAAGTGTATGCGTTTTCAGAATTATGCTCGTTAAAGGTTATTAAATGTCTTCACCGAGTATCTAAGACTGCTCTCATGTAGAGGCATCATCAATCAAATTTTAATTTGCAATGGAAATTGATGTTTTCAAACATTTTTTTCACAGTATGCAAAATTTTCTTACGATTTGAATTAATGAACAATATAAAAATCAACTGCGAACAATTATGTCCTGTAGGAAGCTCTGAAATTAACAAATGAACATGTGAAAAAAAAAGGTAATCAAGAACGATTATTCAACTTTTACTGGATAATTTTTAGTGTAATATGAATCACGAAAAGAATATTTGCATACAATCACCGAAAGAAAATGCGTTATAATTGTAATAACTCGAAACAATAATTAAATGTATGTAATTGGAGTACGTGAAAAGTATTGTGTGGATACTATTTGAAATAGTGATTAACGATAACGACGTGGGAATGTTGAAGTATATTCGTTCGCATACAATTACAGATATTTTTTTATTGGCTTTGACATTACTCCGGTATCTATAACAACTAAAAAACACTAAAATTCAGAAATTTATTATTGATTTTCAAATTTGATTTTTTGCAATGCGCATTTGAAAAAATTTGATGGTAATATTCTTCTTAGTCGGGCCACGCAGAATGTTACTTGGGAGTCCTCTTCAAAAATGGCCATTTCTTCAAAACTGAATTAACAGAAATCAAGAGACTGAATCAACTCCACTACCAACCGAAAAAAATAACCCTAGTTTCAAAAAATAAATATCAATTGTTCATAATTCGCCCCCTCATCACTAAATTATTGATTAATTTAGAAAAAATCAAATGGGTGACAATATTACAGAATCATATTTCAGGATTACAATACATTAGGGTGTCGTATTGATCCAATGGCTCGATTATTATTATTTCATTTTCAATTTGTAAATTTATTGCTTTTCGTCAAGTACACACAGTTTCACATGGAATATTTTAATATTTTTTAAGATGAAATTATGTTTCTTTGGCTTCAAACGAAGTCTGTGTATCGGTTATAGTGCTTTCTGAGGTCCTATAGATGGCTCTGGTGCTCACTTCCTTAGTGGGTATAGTTCATCCATTATCAATTGCAACAACTCGTATAGATTCAAAGGCAGCACCGCGGTATAAGGAACCTAATTAACGTGCCTCAAAATGCAAAATCGTTGGCTGGCGGATAATAAATCTTCACTTAAATTTGGTGTCGGCAGATCAAACGAAATTGTCGGCATAAGGGTTTTGAAAGAGTTTTTATGTTCTGCAATGATATTGGAAAGACTATACTTGTGTTGTCGTAGGGCCATCTGACAAAACCAACTGGAAATCATTTGCATGTTGTGTCTGGGTCTGTACTGATGAGCGGGTGAACCACGAAACTAGTATGCGCATAGACATACCTGTTTTCGATTATCATTTGGTGGGTGTTACGGGAAGTATTACAAAGTATATTCTTGTAGATAAACTTTGCAAGGCGTTGAACTGAAATGATTCGGCAGTCGTATAGGGCTATTGAATCATTTTCTATAACGTCTGCCAACACCCTGTTGCATAGGGAATAAGCAAAATGCTCAATTATTTTCAAGATTTTCATTAAATATGAGACCACAAAAAATGAGCATTCATCAAAGCATACTTTTTTTTTCTTCTACATGTTCAGATACTCATATCAGAGATTTTTACCAGAGAGAGGATTATGCAATTTATACTTCAAGGGTTTATCAGTTCAAATTGTGAGAATAATCACTTTGCATACATTGAAAAATCGTTTGAAAATGTTGTCAAAAAAGTGTCATTACTGACCGGTCTATAATATTTATAAAGATAATATGAACAATTAAATAATTTTATATGACGTAACTGATATTATCGTTGGTGTATATTGTTGCATGATGACAATGTATTAATATTCTCGATGGTAATACTGCGTGGGACAATTATGCCGTATTTGTTCGAGCAAATTATCTGTATCCATCAATCATAAATCAGTAATGAGGTAATGAAACTATCGCACGACATTTTCAATATTCCGTGTCAGTATCGGTACAGATTCAATCAAAATTGTGAGTTGAGTAACTCGAACATGGTTGATAATCTTAAATGATGACAACATTTTCAATAAAATGATGAATATCAACCATCACACAATTCCCCAGTTAGAAATCGATTCCACTGCGCACTGATTATTTCCATCAAATTCATTGAATACCAAATGAACCTCGTTTTACTAAATGAAAACAGAGACCATCAACATAATTTTGATTTTTTGATAGAGGGAATTTGTAAATAGAATGTATTAGTAGATGAATATAGGAGATCATCCAGAACTCTATAAAATTGGAGATTTTCTAGAGCCCATTGTGATATAAAGTCTTTTTATAAATCGCCGAGTAGTCATGGACGGATACAGAACACATTTCAGAGGTTCTTCAAGAGGGAGCGCAAGTTGTATGGTCACAAAATATATTTATAGTTCGATTTTAGAAGAGAAAATCTAAAAAATAAAACAGGTAGCATTACATTCATTACTTGTTCTGTAACATTACATTACATCACATAACAGGCAGATGAATAGATGTCAGATGTAATTCAATATTCATAAGGTGGTGTAGTTGTTGCCTGACAGATATTCGCCCCAATTTGTAATTAAATTAAATCTACAATCACTTGAAACTGATTGCAGTTACCCAACAATCGAAACTTGGATCCATAGAGATATGGTTTCTCTTTAAATTTTTATTCAATGGTAGTCCAAACAAATATATTTAATAATATTTCAGAACACTATAGAGATGTAGGAATGTTGTATTTTATTTTCAATGTGATGTGATTTACTATGATTTATCAATTTTATAGGTCTATGTTCATATTCCATATTAGTGTTATGCCAGTTTTATTGTTATTAATTTCCAAGATCGTTTTATTTTATTTATTTAAATAATGGTTGAGTTCATTTTAGTCTATTTTATTTATATGAAAATAGTACATTAATATTTTGTACATTAGGATATTACTATTTAATAAAGCTACTTACTTACTTGTTCTTGGTTCCTCTCTCTGTTTAAAATACATCTTGATGATGAAAACAATCCAAATATCGTTTCAGACTAAAAAGTAACACTGTAAATTTTTGGTATATCCATGAATGGTTTTACGCGTACATTTTTTGATTAAAACCCTTAACCACAGTGGCGCAGTGTATAAAGCCTCCGGTGGGTTTGAAATTCCTAGTTTGCCGACTTCTACGCAACCCTCATGCTTCTGTGAACTGCCGAAGGGGGAGCATCGTGGCAGTTATACATTTTCCTTATAAACTTGCAAATTTCCAGCGTGCTCAGAGAGACCTCTCCTCTGTGTAAGTGTCACCGTTTTATTAAAATTATTAGAGAAAGTGGCAAGGTAGAGAAACGAAAAACTTGGTTCATAAGTCCTCCAGTAAAAAAAGGAAACATATTACTATTGTTTTCACTGTAAAAAATAAATTGCTTAAAATGCACCAAGAAGGTATGTCAAAACTGTATATTCTAAGTATACGAAAATGGCCAAAATTTGTACTGGGCTACTGGTTAGAATAAACAATATTTCATTCAAATTTGGAATGTTAGGCGTTGCTTGAGTCTTAAGTTATATATTCTCCATAAATTGACATACAAATTTGTGTTTTAGTTGTATTTTTGAGCTCTTGGTATTAAATTGCAAAAATCATACGTTTGTGTTCAATACTCGTGCTTCATTTTCGTCTTCCAAAAGTCCCACAGACTCATTTCAATCATTCCTCTGGTAATCTCTTCTATTTTACAAATGAAAATTCCACTACGAACTTGCAGAAAAAGTGTTATTTGTGACCGCACCTCTGTGGAACTGTAACATAAAGTACAGTCGTATGATTAGGGGTTAAGATTTTTTTTTCTTTAGGATATGAATCAATATTTTTGTCTAAATCTGGAACTTCAGCAATATTCGGTTAAGATAATTTTATTGAAATGACATAATGAATTAAAAGAATTGAGCCCATACAAAATATATCTCTTTTATGAAATCAATGGACTAAAAAAAAAATATATTCTACGATCGTGAAATTTGCACCTGCTCCCCCTGTATTTTATATTAGTATTGAATTGAGCTTCGGCGATTTTGATATCTTTACTAACATGCATCATAAATAAATGTCTTCAATTGCTGCGCGGGGTGAAAATTAAATTTGATTGTTCGGTTTGACGCGCTGATGGTGACTTAAGTTTTATTTAAGTTACGTAAAAGAGGTGAAAATGATACTTATACCGCTTTCACTCTAATCATTGGAGACTTTTAGTGTGTTTATCATGGAATTTCCAAAATCAAACCATACATAAAAAAATTATCGATTTGTGTAGACGCGTTCAGGGTAATAAAACAACAAAACCGCTCTCAGCCAAACATATATGTTTGGAGTGAATCAATTTCCTGAGGAAATTTGCAACCAACCAGATGAGGTTCTCTAAATTCCAAATGGATCACTGTCTCCCGAAGTGAATAATCCCTATATAATTTTTATTTACATTTTTTATGATCAGCAGTATGCCAAATATGAAAAATTTTATAATTCCGTTGGGTAGTTGTAAAATTCCAAAGTATACGTCTAAGTACGTATTTCAACAAAAAATAAAAATTCCACCATAACTAGACCATATAATCATGTTGTTTTCATCATTTGAATGCTTTCACCTCTTCTTTAGTTCACAATCTCATATTTTATTCATAGAAATGCATTAAAGTTCCAGAATTATATTCAAATTGACCTCAGCAGGCACGCTACGATATTTTTCTTATTTGTTTGAAACGGATATATTTTGACCTCTCGTCGCACAGCAACAAGCAATGGCATCCACAAAGTTCGTAGTTTGGGCTTTCTGATTCGTTTAGATCCTCGGTTGATACATCTTATTAAAGAATAAATTCACCTCTGTGTAAGTAGTTCTGTCATGCTGTTGCCTACAGTGACACTAAGGCTTGTTGGACCATCATATCCTATATACAGGGTGTTAGTGAATAAGTGCGACAAACTTCAGAGGGTGATACTGTATGAAAAAATAATGACTTTTTGCTTCATTACTCTTGTCTGCTAATTCTTCGTTATCCGAGATACGGGGTGTTAAAGTTTTACTTAAAAACTGACTATTTATTTATTGCTTTGAAACCGGTCGAAACATGCAAATGAAATTTGGTTGGTTTGAAGAAGTAGTTATAGCGCATTTTTTTGACATGCAATAAAGAATTTTATGTTCTTCATTGGCGCGCATACGGGTAATGATCTCAATTTTTTTAAGAAAAGAATGGTTTGCACTTAAATATTTCAAACTAACAATCATTTTTGGATTCTTCGTTCAATTCGTGACAAAAAAATGCATTCTGCCTTTTTTGTGTGGAGTGCAGTTTTTATGCAAAAAAAAGAAGAGCTCTTAACGCTTATTTTTCATTTCTTTAACACATTATCTAGTAGCACTGCTAGTAGGCTACTGTCAACACTCTTAAATACGAATATTTCAACGAAATGTCTAATTAGCGTTTAATCATTTTTAAGCTTTCAGTTTGGTATAAAATTAATATTAATAAATAATTAAAATTTCCTCTATCAAATAGAATGGAAAATTATACAAATGCGGAATTGTCAGACATGCATTTACAGGAAAAATAAAAAATACGTCAACAAAAGTATACAGGGGGGCACATTTTGAAATATTCACATTTGATCTAACTTTCCCTATCGCCACCAATTTTTTTGAATGGATCACCCTATATTGTTTTGCATTATTACTTAGATGCTCCATGATGAGCAGATTTCAACAAAGTATAAAACATATGGTCTGAATACTTTAACAGCGGACTTCCATTGTCTGGAGATTTTCTATATCTAAGACTTTCAAAAATATGGTCGGAAGCTACAAATTATTTGAGTTGAAAACAAGCCACCATGAATAACTTCTGGACCAATGATTTGCAGTGAAAATAAAAAAACAGGTCAAAAATTATACAGGAGGCGACATTTTGGAATACTCGTTCTAGAGACAAATAAGGAAGCAATAAATCAGAAAAAGACATCAAATTCTTGAATCAAAATCTGATGACTTGACAATAAGAAGAAACAAATGTTTCATAGTAAATGTTTCCATCAACTTCCATACAATGGTACAAACGAGCTTCCATTGCCACCCTCACATGGTTGAGAATGTAGGGAGTTATTTCTCTGAAATGCCTCATATTCTCTCTCAAATCTTCTAATGTTGTTGATTCTATGTCATACACTTCAGACTTCAAATTACCCCATATAAATGAATCTTAAGGAGTGAGATCCGGAGACCTTGGTGGCCATTATGTAGGACCACCTTCTGCCAATCCAGCGACCAGGAAAATTGTCACACTGGAGCTGCATAATGAGGAGGTGCACCATCCTGCTGAGAAACTATTTCGTTTCCGAATAAATTCATATCCTCCCCAATTGCCCTATTGATGCACGGTATAAAAAATGGTGACATGCTCTGGGGGTACGATAGGGAAAGTAATGTCAAATCTGAATATCTGAAAATGTGCCCCCCTGTATACTATTGTTGAGATGATTTTCATTTCTCCTGGATATCATTGTTCCAAAAGTTATTCAGGTTGGCTCGTTTTCTACTCAAATAATTTGTAGCTCCCGAACTGTATTATACTTTGTTGAAATCTGCTCATCATGAAGCATCTTATAATGCGAAACAATATAGGGTGATTCATAAAAAAAATGGTGACATACTTTGGGGGTGCGATAGGAGAAGTCACATCAAATGTGAATATGTTAAAATGTGTCCTTCTGTATACTATTGTTGACGTATTTTTTTATTTTTCCTGAAAATTATTGTACCAAGAGTTAATCAGGGTGGCACGTTTTAAATGGAATGCACTGTCTCTCTTTTCAAAATGAAATTTGATTATAAAAATAATCCAGCTTTTCGCATATTTTCCTATACCATAGGATTGTCGGCAAACGTCGAACAGAAATAAATCAACAGCCCCATACGAAAAAAGAAACGAATGCACTGTATTTTGTAACCAATGTGTTATGTGTTTTTGTGATGTTATGATGTTAATAATTTGTAATGAAAACATTCATTTCAAAAAGTTGTTGGAAATCATTTCATATCGTGTTTTAAAATGGGGGTTGCGAGTGAAGAGGAGGTTTTAGATCTTTTTTTTATTACAATATCATTCAACATAATCTAAATAACAACACTTAGGAATATTGTTTCCGCCTATATTAATGAATAGTCCATCCTGAGCAAGGTATGACTTCAATGCCTCCTTGCATAAAAACTATTTATATTTGGGGTTTTTCACCTACTTAGTTTCTATTCAAAATATTTGACGATGCAATTTAAAGTGCTGGAGATTTTTTTTTATTTGGTTATTGTAATCCTCGGCTGCGCCTCGGATTACAATATTCAACCTCATTCGTTATTTGCTACATATCGGCTTTGTAACTTTAATAACTATAGGGTTGGCGCTATGGTAACATGTGTTGAGAACAACAGGCATATCAAGAATTTATAACAATCCACCAAGGCCCAAATACCATAAGGATTTTGCGGGGTCCTTTCCAATGTCTGGACATCGGATTAGTCGACAGCTTTCAATTCCTACTTTTCGATTACTCCCAACAACTTCACTTCGTTGGCGTCCCAATAGCAGCACAGATTCATTCTCCTCAATCAATTTCACTCAACAGGAGAATGTGTCGTGCATTCCCAGGACTCTCACCCTTAATCGAGAAATCCTGCATCAAGTTTGGGAGAGTCACCGATCAGCGGCAACCTCCGACTGTCACCGCTATGAAGGAGCACACAAACTCCCTGATTGTTTCTCCCGGAGCTCGAGCCGTCTGCTATCCCCGCGACGCTGCCTTCGTTATCGCTCACCTAGGACGTCGCGTTATTAGGAAATTATACCGCGTCGCAGCGCTTTGCTTTTGTTTGTCAATGTGCACGGCTCATATTTCTTGGCCAGGGTCGGTTTTTCTTGGACGGGGGTTTCGCTGTATTCAACAAATTATACTTGGGGACAGTTGATTATGCGTATAATCCGGGACTTGTATTGTTAATTTGCGACCATCGCCTTCATTTGGTTACAAGAGGTACCAGGTCCTTCGTTAATTGTGTGTTTTTGTTAGGCTGTCTGGGTGACGGAGAGCCCTGTGTTGATGAGGAAGTTGTATATCAAGGTGACAAAAGAAACTGATTCTATACAAGCGTTCAAATTCAAACAATTTAGAAAAACAATATCAGCTATTATTAATGTAACGAATTTATTATGCGACTTATAATAATCAAGATTAATATAAAGTGCATAATAATCTAGTTGCATTCAAAGCTTTATCTTATCATTCACAACGATGATGTATTAGATAAAATCTAGAGTACGAGTGTGGAAGAAAGAAAAACAAAAGAATCACCACCTACACCACAAGAAAAGTTTCACAAACGTACACACAGAGATAATCGTTCCCGTTTCAAATTCAGTGAAAAACAATAACTTTTGTCTTTTCTCATTACAATTTGTCAATTTCTTACCTTTATACTTTCTGAATTTTTTTCTGTCAAAATAATAAATAGGTATATTGTTGTTTTGTTGTTAATTCATATCTGTACATTGAAAATGCCAGGTTTTATGAATCTTGTTTTATGTCTTGTAAATACTAGATCCATTGTAAATGGTTTTGCTGAATTTAAACAGGTTTTCAACGTATATGATATTGCAACTGTTTCGGAAACATGGTTGAATAGCGAAATACTTAGTGACACCATCTTGAAAGGGTACGAATTGATGAGGAGATATAGAAATAGTGGAGATCGTGGTGGTGGTGTAGCTGTTTACATAAAACAAATCATTAATGGTATCTTGATCAAAAATGCCCAAATTGTTAATACAGTATAAATATGGTTTTCTTTCAAACATCAAAAAGTGAAGTTTGCCGTAGCGGTGCCTAACAGACCTCCAAATTTTCCTATGCCTGAATTTTCATCCGAGTTTGAGGAGTGCCTGTCTACTCTTAGTCCCAAATTTGACCATATTATTTGTGTTGGTGATCTCAACATATATTATCTAGATCCAGTGAGTATTCCGTGCGCTAGACTGAACAATATTTTGGATTCATTCGGTCTGAAGCAATTGAATGATGGACCGACTCGCTATAGTGCGACTAGCAGTACACTCCTAGATCTCTTCTGTTCTGAAACACTGAATGTAAGCGACTGTACAGTTGATTGTAGTTCATTCACAGATCATCGCCTAGTATCATGTAAAGTAGGCTGCCCTAAAGCGCAATATCGGACTCTCATGTATAGATACAGATACTTCAAATGATTTAACCAAGTTGATTTTGACACTGCCTTAGGAATGGTCGATTTTGATATAATGTATAATATGGGGGATTTGAACAGCGGAGTCTATTTTCTTAACTCGAAAATCCTTCGCATTTTTAGTATTCATGCACCAGAACAATCCATAAGAATTTCCGCAAACAAGGTTCCTAGGTTAACCAAAAATTTAAAACTTTTGATGAAGTTAAGAGATAGAGCTCTAGTAAGACACAGAAAAACCGACTCTGTAAATCGGTGGAACTATTATAAGGATTTGAGAAATCTTACGAACAAAACGATTAACTATCCTTGAGAAAAAAGCGTACAGAATTCACTTTGAGAAATGAAAAACAACTTTGGAAAGGATAAGCAGACCTCAATATAAACAATAAGAAATCTGATATAATGATCCCAGGTCACCTGTCTAATGTTGATAAAATCAATGAATACTTCTGCGGTATCAATAATAACAGCTTGATTCCTGATTAAGAATGTATTTCTTTCTTTATCCAAAATAAAAAACATGAGCACACATTTTTTTCTATGCCACTAATAATAATGAAGAATATGAAGCAATTTGAAGCATTAAATCTGATGCCGTTGGTCCTGACAAACTGAGTATCAAAATGCTATAACATTGTTGTCCTATCATTATTCCTAATATTACTCATATCTTCAATTACTGTTTCGAACAAAATGAATATATGATGTTCTGGAAATATTCACATATTCTGCCTTTAGCTAAAGTACTCAACCCAGAGTATTTGAGTGATTTCCGTCCTATTAGTATAGTTTGCGCGATATCCATTTTTTTTATGAAAATTACCAATAAACAAATGAAAAATTATCTAGATGAATTCATTAGTTCCATTCTGGCTTTCGAGCAAATTATAGCTGTACAACTGCATTACTAAAAGTAGATGATAATATCGAAAAATCGATTGATTATAACAAACTCTGCCTTCAAGCTCTGCTCGATTACTCAATGGCGTTCGACCGCATCAACTACGTACTTCTTATATCTCTTCTGAATTACCTTGGATTCACATCAAGTGCAACTGGGTTGATTAAAAATTACTTACAGGACCGATCACAATGTGTTACTTTCAAAAACGTCAAATTTCATTAATGCCTACAACGGTGTTCCGAAAGGATCCATGAGAGGTCCTCTATTATTTGTGTTATTATACAAAACAATTTCCAGATTGTCTTCAGCAGACGTCTGTCATATGCTACGCCGATGATACTCAAATACAATGAAGATAATTTTGACATAACACAAAAAAAACCTCAATGATAACTTATGTTCTCTGATGGAATTATCAGGAGTAATACCACGAGTGATTGAATTTTCGCGATAAGCCTGTCGATTTATTTCTGAACAAAATTGCTTCGTGAAAACGCCACGAGTCCGCAGGACGAGTGGTGTTTTCTCAAAACTATTCAGTTAAATTCAGAAATAAAAGACAGACTTATGAGATAAATTCAATCACGAGTTTAATTTTATTAGGCTATTTCACGAATAAGTTTTTTCATTAATATAAATACGAACAATGTAAACCAGTCGTAAACAAATTATTAAAATCGTCCATATTATAATGTTTCGTTTCATAAATTTTATTTGAATTTGCACCGAAGCGACTCATTTTGACTCAATCAGGTACAATTAATATTGATAGAACTGCCAAACTTTGGGTTGCCATGATTACGTCGTTGAAATTACCGAAGCTGATCCTCCAATCAGAATTGAAAGACAGCTGGTGTTATCGCGATAACACGAGTTGTCTTTGGTTTGCGATTGGTCAGATTATGCGAGAATTTTAAGATGAGTGAAATTTAAAAAATTGTTATATCCGTCAACCGGTTGCACCCCTACGTGCAACCCTCAAAAGTCAGAGACTTGTGCGAGCTAGGGGAAGACGTAGCCCTTACCTTTCAATACGTGTGATGCCATGCACGAGACCGGTGGCAATGCTGAGATTCGAACTCACGCTCTATGGCTTATGAGGCGAGGACTCAACCCGCACACCACCGCGGCCCATAAATAGTCAACCAAATATTGCTTAACTGTCAATCCTTCCAAGTCAGTAGTTATGCTTTTCGGGAGGATATTTTGTATAACTGCTAACGGAGTTGAACTACCTCTTAAAGATATTTCCTAAACCTTATGACTATACCTAGACAGTTGTTTAAAATTCCCACGACACGTTTCGCAAATCTGAAACGAGGGTACAGCAATCTCAGGATGATATATTCTAATAGAACATTATTGACCAAAAAAATAAAATGACCTTGTGTGAATCTTTAGTGTTGTCACGTGCTAACTTTGCGGACATGCGGTATATGGTCCCAATTCCTTCAAACTGACAAGAATAGATTGCAGAAATTACAGAATTCATGTGTGAGGCTGATAACTGGAACAAAGAGACGCGAAATCAAATCGAATCAAAATACGCTTTATTATCTGAGGAACAAAAGTTCTTATTGACAAAGCAAGGCTTAAAAATAGGTCAATTTGTATAAATAAAAAAATATCAAATATATAATATAAAAAATTCCATACTCATAACCATTGTAAATACAATGAAATAGTCACAATTTACAATATAAAATTCATATAATAACATATACCTACAAGTAATTACAGTCACAAAATTCACAACAAGCAACATCAATCCAACAGTCAATCGTTTAGAAATCAAAATATTATTATTATAACAAAGGAAATCAGACCTCGTATAATTAAGAGGATGTAATTCTGATTCAATAACTAACATTTTTTATTTTTATTTCATATAAAGAGAGGGGTGATGTAAGACTAAGTGAAATCTAAATATATTTAGAATCTTTCGGAATAGAATTCGTCCTGCGAATAGAATGAATGCTCTATCTAGTAAAATATTTCTCACGGAAGTTTTGAATTTTCTTTTATCAATAATCATTTTTGTTGCATTAGGTAGGTGGTTGAACATTTTCTATCCGTTAAATATAAAGGAACTTTTCACTAGTAAAGACCTTGGAAGTGGTAAGTTTAAACTAAGGGCTTGTCTAGTAGTGTATTGCGATGTAGAATGCACTCTTTCTCTATATTTACTGTGGATGAGACATACTGTTTCCAATATGTAAATGCAAGGTAGCGTTAAGATTTTATGTTCTATGAATAAAGGCTTACAAGAGTCCCTGGGCTTGGCTTTGTTCATGTACCTTATAGCCCTTTTCTGCAAAACGAATATCAATTCAAGTAAAAAACCACTACAAGATCCCCAAAAGCAAATTCCGTATCTAAGATGTGAATCAATTAAAGCAAAGTAAACTTTTCTGGCCATGTCCCTACCCAGTTCCCATGAGGTTGTTTTTACTGCAAAACACCCAGAGGCAATTTTTTTTCCCAACGTCTTTATATGATCCTCAAACTTTAGCTTATCATCAATGTATAGGCCGAGGAATTTGGTTGATTTCTTACTGCTAATTTCCTGATTACCCAGAAGTTCTGGCAGATGACCTATGAAAGTGAAGATATTAGTTTTTGCTATGTTTAAAAATAGCATATTTGCATCACACCACGTTTTTATCTTGACAACATCCATTTTGATTTGTTGATGCAAATCCATTTCATTTCCATTTTCCATAATAGGGTAGTATCATCTGCAAACTGAGTAAACTTTCCCCTAATATTTATCGAGGCTAGATCATTAATTTAGATCAAAAAGAGCAATGGGCCGAGCACTGATCCTTGTGGTACTTCCGATTTTATCTCAAATTTTTTAGATAATTTGTTATGAAGAGAGACGCGTTAATTATTACTATCGATTTCATCACCATCATCTAGTTTTCCATAAATTTTACTCATTTTAAAACTTTCAGTTCTGTAATTGTCAGAATTAAATTTTGACTGAAGTTTATATAACCACAGTTGCATTATAAAAATCAAAATCATAGTAGCCATGAGCGGGTATGTTATCACGAGGTGTGGTCATAGTACAGACAGTTTGGTCTATGCAGGTAGACGGTTTAGAACATAGCGGATCGGTTTTGATTATGGAGTTATTCTCGGGAAGGCATTGTTTGTTCAACTCTGACTGCTAACATTAATGCAAAATAATATAAAATATGTAACTGTTTAAAACGTATGGCTAATCTCACAGAATATCTGTCATCTCAATTTCGATGATGAAAGTAGCTTTTTTAATTGGATTTGCAGAGCCAATGAGTTAGCAAAAATGGCTATGAAAAAAGATGAAATTCAGTCAAGCAGTGATTCCGGTATGAGTATTTAATTGTGAACAAGAAAAATTTTAGTCTGTAGGACAGGACACTTTCATCAGGAAGCCAATGTAAGAGCTGCCTTGAAACTTCACACACTTCCTTGTAGAAGTGAAGAGAAAACCCATGAAAATCCGACCAAAGAGTAAGACCGTTGAAGACCCTTCACTCCAAGCAGGATCCCAATTTCCTAACTTGTCTAGGTGGTCATTCCAGGCTGTAGCTCTATTATTCGGCTGAACGAATTTTCATTCCAGATTTCTGTCAGGCGTCATTCGTTTTTTATCAGACAGTTCATATTCTATTTCATAAAATGTATCGGGCAGAGGAGTAATTTACTTCTTCTCTAATTTCGTATCCTCAAACAAGTTATCGAACTTTACGATCTATCTGAATATCAACTGAAGAAGTCCAGGAAAGCAACGCTAAAAGGATTACATTTTAATTCAACCCCTCGAGGATGCCTGCGAGGGGTAAATGGTGAAAATCCTTTTCGGAAATTCGAAACAATTATCTTGAAAACAATTGCGAGAAGTTTGTCCAACTCAAGAATACACACAACTCATATAATGCGATTGAGGAGTTATATTGAATTCTCGGTGTCTAAAGGGTTCGTTCGGAAGGATTATATTTTGTTCGGTGATATCGAATTTGTCTCTGTATAATGGGATATTCCAATGAAATTGTTTTTCGTGGTGATTTCTCCCTGGTGGTACGTCACTGAATAAAATATCAAAAGTCCTATGGATAATCAGAGTTTCAAATGAGCTATTTTCTCATCGACGCTTGCATTATTCATGTAATTTTTTTAATGATGTGAATTGACTTGAATTTAATTCTTTCATAGTTCCTAACACTAGATTTACTGGCCTGGTCAAACAGTGGCGGATACAAATACGAGTCTTTCTATCTTTGTTGTTTTTTGAATCTTGCTTTCTATTGCAGCACTTGTCCAGCTCTTCCCCACATAGGAGAGATCCGCCCTATCCCTGTCTGGTTACAGACATGAGCAGTGGAATCTTTGTGGAAGGGAAGAGGGGAGGTTATGTTCTAAAAAGTTCTTCACCCAACAAAATCCTGAACTTGTCATGTTGTTTGCAGAAAAACTTAAAAAGTTTTTCAAAACTGCCTAGACACGACATACCATACTAACACATTACGAGTTTCCGAAACGGAATTCATAAATGCAAATCTCATACTGATATTTTTATTCATTACCAAATAAGAGATACAGAACTCTGCTGAAATTTTAACTGGTTTTGGTCCCAATAATATGAGAAATCAACTGACGATAAAAGGTTTTAAATATTTCTGAAATTCTGCCAAGAATGGCGCTAATCCAAAACCTAATTTATTTTGTATGGTACCAAAATCCACTGTCATGATTCATATTTCATAATTTGTTGAAATGTTGAATTTCTTGAAGTTCAATCATCGGTCATGGTCGAGCTCGGCCTGGATGGATTGATAACAAAAACAGAACATGTGTTATTAGCACAGCTATGAAGATTTCAACGAACTTTTCCATTGAAAGAAAATGCCCGTAATAATAACACGAAACTTGAATAAATACAAGATGACAGATGGCGAAAACGACACCTGACAGTCGAGGGTCAACAGTTGACAGTTGACAGTCGACAGGCAAACCCAGAGTGGGTTTTCGGCACTGTCGAACCCAGAGCGGGTTTGCGAAACTGTCGAACCTAGCGCTGGTTTATGGCGGTAAAGCCTTCTGGATTAAATTCTCAGAAAGATGTCCTCAAGCGAGTATTTATAGTGTTTATTTGGTAAGAAACCCTTGAATAAAATATATTCATTGATTATGTGTTGACTTGTTCTGACGTCCTGATTGCCTGAATATTAAAGATGATAGCCGTAAATTGAACCCCATTTGGAAACCGCTTCTTCCTACCGTAATCACCAAACCACAACAATTAATTATCCCAATCCAAATCAATCAACATCAGGCAGACACAGGTAGGAAGAACGAGAAAACCCGCAAGACACGCCCACTTTCAGGTACCCAAGTACCATTAAATACCGCAGTGCAACCAACATCAGATCGTCTTTTGAGATCAAAGAGTAGGCAGATAGAGACCTTGTTACCTCATCTGACCACGACTCGAGGAGTAGGCAGATAGAGACCTCGAAGTCACTTTCTTGAAAATGGCTCCAAAGCAGGAGCCGAAACGTCGAGTTATAAACTCTCAACGCGGTTCAACCCAGGAACTTAGTGATCTACAAATATCTGACCGCGGAAACCTTTCCGAACAGTTCCGGTTGGGCGTGTATACAGTGTCCGCCAAAAACTTGGAACCATATGGGAAACTTTTTAACTAATTGTTTCTCAAAAAATTTCATTCCACATAAAAGTTGGTGCATTTGATTAGACTGAATATGCGCATAGTCGTTTATATCAGTGGCGTGCGGTTAAGCAGGAATTGGCCGATGTTCTAGTTTCCCTATAGAGTAAAGTGGCATTACTATAGAATATATCGAAAAATGTTATTGAAAAAAGTTGTCTACAATTGAAAGATATTTTCAGTTACTCAGTTTAGTCTACCAAACTAGTTTCAATAATTACTTAATGAGTAATTGATACTAATGGAGGCTCCTTTTCACAAATAAATAAAGACGCAAATAAACTTTATTGTGTCCTTAAAGATAGTTCGTAGATGAAAACAATTTTTCCCAATAACATTTCTCGATATTTTGTAGTAATACCACTTTACTCCATATAGTGAAATTAGAATATCGGCCGATTCCCGCTTAACCGCTGATAAAAACGGCTATGTGCATATTAATTATTCTAATTGAATGCACCATCTTCTGAGAAACCACAAGTTGAAAAGTTTCCCATATCGTTTTTGGTGGACACTATGAATATTGGGCTTTGTTGTGCCCTGGTTTTTGCCTCCTTTAAAATATTCCTGTTGGAATCTAGTGAATTTGTGACTTATTTTATTTGCGAGTGGGAAGTAGAGAAAAACTAAGTTTCTCTGTTTGTTCTTCCTGACTACGTCCCAAGCGATAGGGCTTATAGCTTCCCTAAGGCCCTAGTCGCGACGAATCTAATTTGAAATTGAAAAACTAACTTTCATTGTCATTATCCTTGACACATTCAAGGAAAATAAAAGAATCGAGGCAAATACTCAGAAACGTTCGCCTCATTTCTTTCCACTTGTTCACCTCCTTTCATTCGGGCATTCTTCCATTTCGTATTTTTGGCACTATTCTCTCATACTTTCAAAATTATCTTCTCATTTCTTTCAATCCTCTCGCTTTTACATTTTTTCATTCACATTTTCCTATTTCATACACTTATTTATATACTTGCTATTATGCTCCAAATACGTTGTATTCCTTTTGGTCCTTTTTCATCAGTGGTGACGGTTCCCTACTATATGAAAAATATTATTTTCAATAAAAAACAACATAATAACTTATTGAGTTCACACTTAGCAGTTAAAATGAACATTCCCGCGGCTTCCATCTCCAGCGTGTATATGCATGGTATCGGTCATTGAAATCTGAGAGGTTCTGAAATTTCCAATTATTCAAAACATTTTCCAGAATTCTGTATTGAACTCCTGCCGTAGCACAAATTCCCTCATTTATATCACATACAGAAAAACAGATTGCTAAAATTAAAACAGTATAATACGTCCAAAATCTCAAACTAATTTTTGAATATTAATGACAAGTATCCTTCTATTTTTCAAAACTATCTATCTCAACTTCACACTATTTTCATTCAAAACGTTATCATCAATAATAATATTACTCGAAATACTTTCAAGATGAGGAAAAAATCCTTTGATAATCGAGAGTACAATATCACGATTCTACCAAACTTTTTCGGGTAGTTATAGATATTTTTCTTCAATAAGTCTATGAAAAAACTTGTTTCAGGTTAATTATGAAGAATTAACCACCAGGACGAGCAAGGCGCCTCCACCACATGTCGCGACTAGGGACTTAGGGAAGCTATAAGCTATCTGCCCTAACACTTGGGACGTAGTCAGGAAGAACAAACAAAGAAACTTGGTTTCTTCTCTACTTCTCACTAAAAAAATAAAATAAGTCACAAATTCACTACACTCCAAAAGGTATATTTTAAAGGACGCAAAAACCAGGGCACAACAAAGCCCAATCAATATTCATACATACGCCCAACCGGGACAAGTCAACACCTAATCAATAAATTTGTTATATGCAAAGGTTTCTTACCAAATTTACCATATAAATACTCGCTTGAGGACATCTTTCTGAGAGGTTTATCAAGAACGCTTTATCAGCGCTAGGTTCGACAGTGTCGCAAACCCACTCTGGGTTCGACAGTGCCAAAAACCCACTCTGGGTTCGACTGTCGACCATTAACCCTCGACTGTTGAGTGTCCTTTTCACCATCTGTCATCTAGTTTTATTCAAGTTTCGTGTTATTGTTACAGGCATTTTCATTCGATGAAAAAGTTCTTCGAAATCTTCATAGCCGTGCCAATAACACAAGTTTTGTTTTTGTTATCAATCGAACCAGGCTGAGCTCGACCATGACCGATGATTGACCTTCAAATGATTCAACAGTTCAGAAAATAATGAAATATGAATTATGACAGTGGATTTTGGTACCATACAATATAAATTAGGTTTTGGATTAGCGCCATTCTTGACAATACGACGATGACCAAAGTATAAAGAGAAGACTAAGAAGGTACAATGAAATGAAAAGAAGAGAAATGGATATCAAAATCGAAGAAAGCTACCGTTATTGGTCAATGCGAACTCAGGGCATTTTGGTGAAAAACCTTTTACCCCCAGGTATCGATAATTTGAATGATCCAGCAAATGAGAAAACCGATCACAGTGCGTAATTATTTCTATATACGACGATTATTAATGATTACTTTGTTGACGTGATGGAATGCAAAACAGCAGAAGACGTTTGGGATGTTTTGGAAAGGATTCATACAACGTATGAAACATGGCATTGGCTATTAATTCCGAAATATTTTGTGAACACTTGTAAGAAAACAGACTAATCCAGTATTTTATATGACAAAACAGTATACATCATGAAGTTAAGAATGCATATATGCTTTTTCTCAAAGGGTGCAAGCTGGTTTTGCCGTTTTAGGATCACCTAGCAGCAACGAATATTTAGCAAATTATTCAATAGCAGATGATAATGATTTGAATATGTACCATTCAAAATCGAAGTTTTTGGAAGAGAAAAGGAGAAAAGCAAATAAAATGAATGACAAACAGAAAAACGAAAATGGATCAATTGCATTGATGGTATAGAAGGAATATGGAAAGAATTTTAAATCAGAAAGAAAATTCCAAGATAGGTAAATCAAACAAGAAAACTACCGTCTAGATCTGAAAATACTCACTGGTATCAAAAAAAATTGCCCTCATGAATACTTGAGATGAACATAAAGGGAAAAAGGGTCCCTTATCAGAAAAGCAGCAAAAACCAGAAACTATAGACGACGCAGGACCATCAAATCAAAATTTTGCATTGAGTTCAATGGAAGAGATTGAAAAAACTGCCAATCACCATTAATCACTACTCGTGAATAATTTTGTTTTATGTTCACTTTTCTTATGATTGTTTACTTTTATCTGTATATTTTCTTTAATGAAAATCAACCTTTCTCATATATTTTTATTTCAATTTCTCAACATTTTTCAACAGAACATTAACCTTCATTTTTCTATATGTCTGAGTGAGATAAAAAACAACTTGTCTCTGTAATGACATGTTAACCGCATTGTGACAACTTACATAGGGGATTTTTAGCGTCGCACATAACAAATAATACCATGACCATACAAACATAACTCAAATATCTCGCTCCTATTTAATTAATCTTGGTGTCAAAATAGATGAATGTGATTATGTTCATTCGAAAAACAATAGATGTTAGCTCCACTGACTGGAGGTCAAATACAAAACTGCCCCCCGATTAAATGGAGGTTGGAGTATGTAAAAATAACGCTATGGTATCGGCAATCGTAGCGGTTTCAAAAACAAAAAAATTGTAAAAGTCAACAAAATAGCTAGATTATGAATATAAAGATATACGTTTATTGAATATTAAGTACAATACTACACATAAAAATATATCACAGAATATAAAATACAGTACTAATAAGAGAAATATTGAATAATATAAGATAGATAAGATAGTAATAACTTTTGTTTAATTTCCTCTAATATTCTATTATTACGACCGGTTTCGGTTCGTCAAACCTTTATCATAGTTTATTTGAAAGAGATTTTAATAATTTCTTGATACTCACGCTATAATTAAGGTATGCCTCAAATAAACTATGGCATAGTATGGTTTTTTGTTTTCATTTCAAAACCATGTTCGAATCATAATAGGATACAAGTATTTTTGTTAAGTATTCCATATGATTTTTACATCGTAAGTGATTATCAACGTAAATGTCCAAGTATATTTTTGCAGGTTTTATTGAATACTTTTGTTGGATATTCTGATTGTATTCTGGCAAGGATGTTTCAAGGTTACTGAAAGGTAGTTATTTATCCCTTTTGTCGAAGTTTATCGTAAGTAATCTGCTGTCGAGTCTGTCCTTCAGATTTCCAAGATCATTTTCAATGTTTATTTTAAGATTGCACCAGTCATCGTATTTGTAATATATTACAGTATCGTCTGAAAAAGTGATTATATTATCGATTGTTTCCTGTTGAAATAGGTTGATCAAGTAAATTACTAGTAACACCGGCCACAGTACTGTTTCTTGAAGTAGACCGCATTTAATGTTGATTTCGTTACCCACATGGTTGTTGAATTTGACTTTTTCATTTCTGATTGTTAAATGACTTTCGAATAGATTGTTTGCTAAACCGCCCACACCCAGTCTTCCAGTGTGTCCAGAAGTATGGAGTGATCAACAGTTTCGAAGGCCTTTTTCAGATCTTTGAAAAGAGTCGAGTCTAAAGATTCGTAAATGTTTCTCATTAAGAAGTGGATTGCATCATTAGTTGATTCATTTTCTTCAAAACTTCATACTTTGATATACATATATGCGGTTAGTCTTATTTTTATAATTTGTTTAAAAACATTACTAATTGATGATATGAGTGAAATAGGCCTATGATTTGAAACATTTTCAGTATCGTCGTTTTCTGCAAATTGGAGTTATGAGTGACTTTTTCAGAATCGAGGGAAATTTGCCTAATTCAAATGATTTATTTATGATATCTGTTCACATATGAAACATGTCAATTTTTTGTTTGTGAAAACCTCTCAAAAGAGAGCTTGTGCGAGCAAGGGAGATCTGGGAACTATAGCTTACATACAAGTGGATTCTGAACCACTTCAGCTCAGTAGCAGGCGGTAGGAATCGAACCTGTGTCGCATGAGTGAGAGGAGTGGCAAACGCTTTTAAACTACAACCACTTCCATAATTCTTTAAATTAATTATTGTGTTTCCAACCTTTGGATTATTTGTTGGTGTGAAAAAAATATTGTTTCCATTTATATATTCTTCACCTTAATGATTTGAATTTTATCCTATGTTCATGCCAAATTTTTCCCCACATTCGTGAAGAACTTGTTAAATATATCAGCAGCTTCTTTTTTCACTCTTAATATTACTAATTTTTATCTCTGTTCTTATATTCAAGATTTCATCAACAGTATTCCAGAGTTTATTCCTTTCATTTTGTAATTTTTCTATTAATTTTTATAAAAGTTGTCTTTGGCAGTCTTTATTTTTTCTCAGTAACTTTATTCGTTAAATACTAATTTTCTCAGTTTATAAGTATTATTTGTTCTTTTCCATTAGAATAAGAAATATTTTTTTCTGGTTGATGTGTTTATCAATTCGGTTATCCTAGTTTTCCTTTTCCGTTCACTATTTCACTATTTTTCATTCTGACGTATTCAGTTATTCAGTTGTTTCTAGTATACATGTGTTAATGAACGTTTATCTTGAAAATGGTTATAATTTTGCATAATGACACGTTTCTCTTCTTGTTCATATGAGAAATATTGGGCGCTATGGAAAAGGGGATTAAACCCATATCAGTTTGTGATGTAAGAGTTGGGGGGGGGGCGATAAAGGGCACCTATTTGCCTTGAAATTTTGAACTAAATGCTGTCAAATTACGTATAAAGTTTCACCTGAAAGAATTAAATCATTAAAGCGTTACTTTGAAAAATATTCTTTGTGTCAACACCCTGTAACTCAGTTTATTCTGAAGGATACGTTTATGGAAACTATTTGCTTTGAAATAAGTGAGTATTCTGGCGACGGGATATGTCGACTTTATTCTCTAGATTTAATCCAAATTTTCTGTCAGGAAAAATTCAATGTCTGCATATGCCATAACCAACAAACCCGGTAAGTCTGACGAAAACAGCTCTGTAATTTGCGTCTTGATTGCTTTTCCGTTAATACACGGACGCCTTCAGTTTCCATTATTTTTATATAATTGGAAATGATCAGAGGTGCGATGTAACTCCCTCCAAGTTCTGACCAGATATTGGAGAAACAGTAACTCCTTGTTTGGATGGAATGAATCAATGCCACATCTGTAAATCGATACTGGGAAAATAAGCTCAGAGCATGGGATTGATTCCGAGACGAGTAAATACCTGAAATAATTAATTTTTCATACTTGATAAATTCTGACAAGATAATTCAGTATCGTCCCCGTCAAAATTGTTAATTTGATATGACTTAATAGGATTTCAGTTAATCGATTAATTTACCACTGAACAATGATTTTCAAAATTAGTTGAAGTCATCTTTATTCATACATGGAAAGTTACAAATGAAATTGTTAACCCTTGATTGATATTGAAACACTCGTATTCAAACAAGGTGATATATGAGATATATGCTGATATTCGGAATAACAGACATTTCCAATTTGGGATATCAGTAGCTATAATGCATAAATGTCAACTTCTAATAAAATGGCATTTATTTTTTACGTATCCCATTACATTACCAATTATTTTTACATTACCGTCTGATATCTGGCTCTCCAATTTAAGAATTAGGGGTACATGAAGTACCGAGGACATTGGGTGCTATTGAATTCACAAATTTATTCTGAATACATTGGTTTTTGTTCCAAACCACAGAATTAATCACCTAAGTTGTTCAATATTTACTTTTGGGGTAGAAATTGTCTGCTGAAAATAATATGTACTATTTCAATACATCGTCCATTGACAATTATTCTGGCAGTTCTCCAAACAACTCGTAATTATCTAATACAGTGCGTTTTCATAAGGTGAATTACTGGATACTACGCAATATTGTGCCTGCCATTTAAAAGTTAACTCAACTTTCAACAGGAAAATAAATAATTTTAATTGAAAACAACGAAAATAATTGTATGTTACAATAAAAATGTAACTGAATATCGAAAAATCAAAGTTATTGTCACTGATCACTTTCCACAGGTAGAACACAAAGTTTCGAAACTGTTCGTTGAACTTCAGTACCCAATATCAAAATCGAATGATATTCATCTAATATGCGAGTCTACGAGCCTTAGCTTTTGACTGAGTTCATTCAGAGAATATCATAAAAACCTGAATATTGACTAGTAGAAAAAGGACTACCCTGTATACGGAATCTCAGAACTCATGACAAAATATTCTCTGCTTCCGCGCGTTAATCACCTTGTTTCTCAAAAACTGTGAATAGATCTTATTGTGCCCAAAAGTCATTCGATCAGGACATCACAAACTACATTATACCAAATTATCATCCAAGTCGACTTGAGATATTGTGCTGAAACTTGGCATATGGTTGTTATTCGAAATAGGCCCAAATCGAATAGACTATCCACTTATGAGAAAAAAATGCCTAATCGTCCTTCACAAAATTTGGAACCATTTAGCAGAGCATAGTAGGCCTTGAAAATTAGAATAGTTCATAACTCATATCCATCAACATCTTTCAATGGATCTTGTCGATTACTTATACTTGATATTTTTATTTTTCAAAATCGGTCCATGGTTTCCAATTACCAGCGTGTTGCTGTTTCAAATTGCACACACGGTATGTATAAACGAGAAGGAATATTTTAATATGAAACTCAGTTCAGAAGTATGGGCAATTTGTTTCGAGCAAATCAGAACACAATTTTGTTCAGAAGTTTTTGATGGGAAGTTGATTAAATTGAATTTTGGGGTCGACTACAGCTCGGTGAATGTTTTAAGAGGAAGATCAACGATATAATCAGATATTACAGAGTTGTTTTGTCTCAGATTCATGTTGTGTATATCAGTTATGAAACTCATATTATTACGAAGGTAGCAAGGTATTTTGGTAATGATTATTATATGGAAGAGAACGAACACATTCACGAAATTTCCTTCAACTTCATATTCACCCACTTCAAGTTGTTCATATGATGAGAGACAGGCTGACGTCTCCTAGCCATTGTGATGAGTCTAAAACATGAAGCATACAGACGGTGAAGGTTTCCTGTGTCGGAATGTATCAAGTGAGAGCCATATAGGTACGATATCTGTTTGATTAGCATGAGATAAAACCATAGCATCACATAATAGTATGTAGAACAATAAGTTAAGAAAAAGCAAAGTTTCACTAAATGAGTATAGCTTTTGAATAAGAGCGACTACACCGAGCGAGTAAATTAAAATCTACCTAATATATGAGATAAGTGAAACTGCCTTTTTTTACGAGGGTTATTTATATTATGTTTTCGCATTTTGTATTAGTAATTATGAACAAATAATCATAGAATTACTAAGTTGGAAATTTAAAAAATTCATAGTGGGTACCTGGGTAGAATTTCTAGTGACATGTACAATGACCATTGCTGAGCTATCGGAAACCCACATCTGGTGAGGGCATCAAACTTTCAACAGCGCTTTAGCGTAACTTGTGATCGCGGATTCTGAATGTAAAACTTATGTATTGGACCCTTTGAATAACCGTCCAGGTTAGATGGAGATACATATTCAATTTTTTTTTAGAGAATCACCTTCCTGAACTAGTCGAAGACGTGATCCATGAGTTTCGACAATGACTAATTTTTCAACTGGACGGTGCTCCTTGCCAATACGCGAGACAAGTGAAACATAATCTTAAGTTCAAAGTGGCCATTTTTATCTCATTATTTTGTACGCTATTAGAAGATTCAATTACTTTTTTTCTGGTAGTCACCATTCATTCAATCCCAAACAGTATTCAGATGCTTGAATGAGACCTATTTTTCAATTATCTACAGGGTAATCTTCAAAGTAAAATAATCCTAATCAATTACTAATATTTTTAGGCTACCGATAATATTTTTCAGTGAAACATGTAGCAGAATATGATGAACTGACCTTTATCGAGAATAATCCACACTGTAATCTCATACTAGGCGAATCTAAATTTCTGACCATAAATACCATACCTTCCATACTGGCTCAGTATTTTTGAGTCATATTGTATATTTCAAAATGGGTACAATTTCTATAGGAAATCAATTCTGACTAAATATCAATCTAGAAAAATCCATCGAGTGAGTCGAAACATATAGGCAAAACAAAATTGAAAAGTATGGTTTTTTATTGAAATCACCCTCTATTTCAAAATTTCATCGGTTAAATTCTTTGATTTTACATAAGTTTATCGAGTCATAATATTCCAGTCGACATCATCCATTTCATTCACCTTCAATGGCTACTTTTTGAGTTATCAGTTGCCAGTTACCAAGTACATGGGTTGTGACAACAAAACGTACCAGAAAACTCTCATATCGTATACAAACAAGTTGGTAAAAATCGGAAAAAATATAAATAATTAAACATATATGAACTGGAAATTTTTCCGAGAAGGGTCACAAATAATGTGCAATTGAAAAATCGAAATATAAATATTGATCAGTCGATTTTATCCTCCAATAAACATATCAGGAACTATTGAGTTGGCGAAAGAAATACTGGAAATATCACAGCAGGTAAATATAGTTCAAACACGTTGAAGTTGAAAATCTTCATTTTATTCTTGATCGGAGGGTTCTTCTGAATCATCTGCATGCCCCAGAATTTTGTCACTTGAGTTTACAACAATTGAAAAACCTGACAGGAATTCATAATTTTTTTTTTTATCTAGGGCATATATTCGAGATAAGCTACAGAGGAAAAAATTGAATTTATATTAGAATTTGATGAATTGAATGAATAACCCAATATTTTTCGATTTGAATAAACTCAAGATTTAGGAATGAAACTAAATACTTGTTGTAGGTGGTGTTTAACGATGAAGAAGATATCGAAGAACCTACAGTAAGTAGGTATTACTGTACTTGTAAGTCCGGATCAAGAAAGTTAGGCACTTGCGCCCATGTAGCAAGTGTTTTATGGTTTCTTGGATATGCAAAGAATGAATATATTGTCTTGTTGAGATATTTTTCAGTCCCTTTGTAGGAGATAAATTACAAATTGTGGAACATGTACACATTGCCCATTTCTCTCGATATTTTAATTGTTTTGCTGAATTTGTTAAAATCATTTTGTTTAGTCGAGTGTTTTCTGGAATATTGACGACTAATGATTCGAAAAGTAGCAATAGAAGGTGAATAAAATGGATGATGTCGATTGAAATATCATCACTCGATACATTGATGAAAAGTCAAACAATAATTTAACCGATCAAATTTTGAAATGTAGTATAATTTCATTAAAAAAACATATTTTGGAATTTCATTTTGCTTAATTTTTTCGAATCACTTGGTGGATTCCTCCAAATTGATTTAAATTCAGAATTGCTTCTCAATTGAAATGATACTCATTTCGAAATATACAGTATGACTGAAAAATACTGAGCCGATAATGGTAAACATTTTTTAATCGCCCAGTATGAGATTACAAGTCGTGAATTATTTTCGATGAAGGTCAGTTCATCCTATTCTCTTTCACAAGTTACACTGAAAAATATATCGTTGACCTAAAAAAATATTGGTAATTGATTAGGCTTATTTTACTTTGAAGACTACCCTGCAGGTAATTGAAAAATAGGTCTCATTCAAGCATCAGAATACCGTTTGGGATTAAATGAAGGGGATAGGGTCATTGATCCTAATGGCGTACAAAATAATGAATTAAAAATGGCCACTTTAAACTTCAACACCTCATATCTCGAAAACTAGTTATAAAATCGTGTTGAATCAATGGACACTTTTGAGAAGGTGATCGAATAGTACAACATATTAAAATTCCAAGAAATTTAATCGAAGTCCATTTTTCATAAGAGAAGTGCGGGGTCCTTTACGTTGAAAGTTCAAGTCCATCCCATTAAAAACTCAAATTGAAGGAACTTCCAGGACGATGTTGCAGAGAAAAAAATGGCATAATACTCACTACGAAAACAGATATGAATGTTTGAAGCCCCACCGGCACAACACCCTAACAAATTACAATAAAAACTTAAACTTCGAAAATTACAAAAAATCGCTGAGCATATATGTGGTATTTTCGAAGTGAAGTGAAGTGACAGTTCTATGTGTCAAAGTGCTACTTCAATAAACTATTTTGAACTTGTAAAATAGCACATTATTATCAGTTCAAATGCGAAAAAACTCTCTTATGATTGTTTAATTGCCTCATATTTTTCAACTTGTGAAATCTTGTGAAGAAGTATCCCCTGAAATACCCATTAGAATCCTGGCGATAATCAACGCAATGGTTACCATTCCAGGACTGTATAATGCCAGTTCAACAACCACCAATGACATCATGGTTAGAATACGGGGGAGAGGGGGGTGAGCGTCCAGGTATTTTCTGTGCTTGGGCTTCAACTTTGCGTGGTGCATGGTAGAATGCTTTCCAGAAACATTTTCCTTTCCTCAGAATATCAGAGACACATGAGATGACAACTTAAAAGATTGACACTATCATTCACACCCAACATTTCATTCATTTGCGTTAATAAAATGAATATACAATGATGTGTGGCCAGATAAAAATGCTACATTTCTAGAAGATTTAATCGATAGACAGTTTTAGAGCTGAGGAATAATTAATTGAAATCCTAATTGATTTGATGACGTGGTATTACCAGAAAACATTCAGGGATTCCGGATATCGTTGACATGAATTTTAGTATCTGGTGTTTAGTGGTTGTTACAGGAAGATTGCAAAGTATATCCTTGTAGGAAAACTTTGCCAGGCGTTGAGTAGACGTGATTCGGCGGTCGTATGGGGCTTTCGAATTATTTTTGTTCGACGTTTGCCGACAATCCTATTGTATAGGAAAATTTGCGAAAGGCTGGATTATTATTATAATCAAATTTTGTTTTGAAATTTATTGCCTTTCGTCAAGTACTCTAGTTCCACATGAGAAATATTTAAATATTTTTCATGATGAAAATTTTGAATTTTAGTATGTTGTTAGCGTTCTACGGAGACCCTTAAGTCATGAATAATATTGGTCCAAGAATTGATGTCGTAGTACTTCAATAAGATGAAAAACAATCCTGGAATCTTATAGAAGATGTTTTACGAGCCATATACGAAAAATTGCGTTTAATACTCCACTTGTCGTCTCTCCATAAAATCATTATACTTGTATTAATTCGAACAAAGTTCGAAATTATGTACCGGAATATCATAAGAATGAAACGAATGATATCGAAGTATCCTTTCTCTCCACACGTTTTCACGTTTTCAAAAGTGAGGCAAGCATGTGTCAGAAAACAACTACTTCCCTGGCTAATACCACGACGGACATGAAACTACATCTGACAGATATTTCTGCAATATTCTTCAAAGAAGACCCAATTGCAATTGAAGGGGCAAGTGGAAGAAGGAGTTATGTTACAAATATGTATTTGTGAGGAAAATAGGTTTTAGTAAAGTTAGCGTCCTTGATGTTTAATGTAACATAGCCCCGTTCACCACTGTGTATCTTTTTAGATATAAAGAATAGAAGCAAATCCTGACGGGGCAAGTTACATATGCACATAACACCTTCTTCCATGACATAAACGAATATTTTCAGAAAATATTACCTAACCCCTTCTTCCACTTGCCCCTTCAATTGTGTATCTTGTAATTGAACAGTAGATTATCCTTCTTCCGGCTGGGGATGACCACCTGCAAACATGCATGTTTCGAGGTATTGCCTCTCATCAGTACCAGGGTAGGTCAGGCAACAATTTAATTGTCCTGTCCCTGCCAAATGAATAATAATCAACCGTTTAACTAATTTTTCCCTGCGGATCGACCTACTGATGAGAGGCAATACCTCGAAACATGCATGTTTGTAGGTGGTCATTTCCAGCAAAATGAAGGATAACCTACTGTTTAAATACAAGATACACACTTGCAATTGGATCTTCTTGCAAGAACGTTGCACAAATATCTGTCAGATGTAGTCGTGGTGTTAGCCAGGGAAGTAGTTGGTTTCTGACAGATATTTGCCTCATTTTTCCACTATGTGGAAACTTGTGGAGAGAAAGGGTACTTCGACTATGTCGATTTTATTCGTTTCATTCCCATTATACATGCTCCAAGGCTCGCTTTTTACACTTGTGTCATAATACAATATTATGTCATTGAGATATCTGATACGTTCTGAGACTATTATTTTTTTGTATTATTGTTGTACAAATCCACAACATGAAGTTCTTTCCGAATATTATTGATTCGAAATCCCAGATATTTCTTTTTATGTATACAAATGATTTATAATCCGAAAAGAAATTCATCAAATGCGTTCGTATGAGAACTGATAAAGCATAATACGCGAAAACGGCAAGAATATTTTTTCATTGATCTGAATTAGTTGAGAAACGAAAGTGACTGAATTGATAGAACTAAGTATTCGCAAATCTCAATATCCTAAAGCTATTCATATCATAAAACCTAGAAACTAAAAAACTAACGAAGTATAATTTCATCGAAACATTATTCAAAACGTAAATCCAACAATTTACCCGAAAAAAATGTAGTGTCGTGAAATTTATGGAAACGTAATGTGTGAGATATAAAATGATCAGAATCGAAATCCATCAGAAATTTTAGCGAATAATATACCACACAAACTTGCTCTATCAGCTCTTAGATGGCGCTAACTTCTAGTTGAAAAAATCGTATCGTATGGTTCGGACTCATTTTGATCGTTCATTTGTTTGTTCCTTCCTGGATTTGTTTGAGAATTCAATTGCTGGTTGGTGATTTTCAATAATATCGAAGAAAACAGCCAATTTTATTCATTGAATTTCACTGAACTCATAATCCCATCATGCTACGATCAACCTGCTACGACCGACCTATGCAATATATCAGATGTCAATTATTTCCCATACATCGACAAAATACTACCCACTACCTACCATAGGGATCCTTTCGGAGGATTTAGCGAGTCAATCCACAAAACATTTGGAGGCGGAATCATATTATTTTCGTAATACCTACCTAATACTGGTGAAAATTTAATGTGAGCCTTATCATTTTAATAATATCAGGTGGTGAGACAGAAATGAGAAGAAATTTAATGGGGACATGAGAATTTATTCGAGTATATTAACCACACGCTACGCCATCTCTGAGAGAATAGATGAACCGGCGTTTCACTACGCTATAACCTCTCCAATTTCTGAAAATTTTCGGTTCTTTACCTTTCGGTATTAGCATTTATTCGTGTGACGATTTTTGATATGCCAGTTTTAGGTCTTGTGGTATACTGATTCGTCAATTATATTTCCTTTGACTTTCGAATATTACTCTTTGCAGACTTACAATAGTCTCATTATATTTTATAATTTTTATGAGATTTCGTTTCTGTAATTTGACGGTTTGATAGAATATCCGTCTTCACATTTGTGTTTATTCTCATTTTATGGTATTACAGATATACCGTTTTGTGATTTTTCAGTTATTCAAATGATTACATATAGTCCATAAAAACGGTATAATATAGATCTGAAATAGACTATGATTCAAAACTATCGAACCAACAAATGAAAAATCACAAGACGGTATATCTGTAATACCATAAAATGACAATAAACAAAAATGTGAAGACCGATATTCGATCAAGACGTCAAATTACAGAAACAATATCTCATCAAAATGATAAAGTCTGCAAATCGTAATATTCGAAAGTCCAAGGAATTATAGACGTCGAATCAGTATACCACAAGACCTGAAATCGGCATATCGAAAATCATCAGATGAATAAATGCTAACTAATACCAAAAAGTAAAGAACCGAAAATTTTCAGAAATTAGAGAGGTTATAGCGTAGCGAAACAACGATTGATCTATTCTTTCAGAGATGGCGGAGCGTGCGGTTATTATACCTAAATAAATTCTCGTCCCAATTGAATTCCTTCTCATTTCTCTCTCACCATCTGATATTACTAAAATGCTAAGGCACACATTAAATTTTATCACCAGTATTAGGTATCACGAAAATAATATGAATCCGCCTCCAAATATTTTGTGAATTGACACGCTACATCCTCCGAAGAGTCCGTGAGCGTCCTTATGGTAGATACGTAGTAGGTAGTATTTGCCGATATGTGTGTAATAATTGAGATCTGACATATTACCAAGGTTGATCGTAGCATGATGGGATTATGAGTTCGTTGAAATTCAATGAATAACATTGGCTGTTTCTTCGATAGTCTTGAAAATCAACACCCAGCAATTGAATTCTCGAGTAAATCGAGAAATGAACAAACAATAGAACCAGTTGATTCGATTTGTTCAACTAGAAGTTAGCGCCATCTAAGAGCTAATAGAGCAAGTTTCTAGTATATTATTATAAATAATTTTTCAATGAAATTATGTTTCGTTAGTTCTTCAAATTGACGGTTTTATGATATGAATAGCTTAGGTTATTGAGATTTGCGATTACTTAGTTATATCATTTCAGTCACTTTCGTTTATTAACGAATTCAGATCTATGAAAAATAATTCTTACTGTTTTCCATTAGATGGATTTCTTTTCTGATCAAAAATCAATTCTATACATTTCATTCTGCTATATTTAAGTTTTATATACAGTTATTCTGATGAATGATTAATTCTCCATTTTATTGGTTTTACGTATTAATAGTTTTCTCATTAATTTTTATCACAAAAAAAATCTAGTATTCTTTAGTCCACCACTTGATCGCAATTACAACATGCATTCAATAAACTCTCCTGATGAAGACGAATTATTTCAATCGTCTTGAATGGTTTTCCAAGTCCCTTATAACTAATGGTTTCAGCGCAAGATTATATGAGGTTCCCAATACCACTGACTTCGAGAAAACATGTCAGAGATCGATAGACCTGAATAACTGTTTGTGACGTGAGAAACAGACTTGAGGAAATGAATGTATCGTATCGTAACTGATGGATTATTGTTTCCTTTCATTTTCCCATCATCGTCTACGACAAGATGATACTTGGAAAAGTATCTACAGTGCATTTTTTTATATTCTTTCGTGTACATGGCGAAAAAAATCATAATCAGTTTACTGGTAGTGGAATAGCTCTTGGCATGAGACATAATATCAAGTTTTTGAGAGGCACTTTTGCTGATGGACTTTACATGGATTTCTCATGAGTGGGTCCAGCTGACAGTTACCCTGAACATCGACATAGAGGTGTCTTCATCTGACACTATTTGATCGAATTCCTAAAATTTTTTATTTTCCCTCATTTACTAGTAAGGGAAAGCCGTAATGTAGGGTACTTTCATCCGCAAAACTGTGCACTAGGCATGATATAGATCTCAACAAATCACAGATGTGAGGAAATAGTGTTGGTGCGGAACACCAACATTTAGAGATAGAGCGCCTTATGAAACTGCTTCAACCACCACGTGTAGCAATCTATATAATTGGAGATATTTAACTTTACTGACAAATATTCACCAAGAATAGAATAGAGTAACATAGTTTTGTCTATTTTGCAATGGAAGTTTTGTTATTTGCATCTAATTTCGATTATCACATCTTATTCATAACTCACCAACTCACATTACTACTATGTGAATATACAGTTTCGTTTTAAGCTCTGCCGTCTCCATTTCGAACGATATAAGAAAAAATCTGCTAAACTTTCAATAATTTTTTATATTTGTTATTATTTGATATGAACTAATTTTAAATGCGACGTTTCGTTCATTAGATTCCATCATCAACTTCATTTTTTTAATAAGGACTTCTTGATTTTTTCATCGATTTATGTAGCCACTATCATAACAAATTAAAAAACTGATATTTAAATATAACAATATCTGATAATGAATGAAATGTAAACGATGCAAGATAGTTACTAACATCTAAAGAATATGTAAAACAATAATTTAGTTAGATCAAAATACGTTGCATACACAAAGAGTTGAATGAAAGAATCATGATTGATATGAAAGTTGATTGGAAGAATCAATTTTCCAGAGAAATGAGAGATATTGTTTAGAAAACTAAATTATTTATAATGAAAATTAAGTCATTCCTCGTTTTCAAATTAGAGTTGAAACCCGAAGACTTATGAAGAGATACCCGAATTCACACAACACTACATAATTAACTAAAAGATCACATCGGGAGTGATCTGAGCTGAAACTACGACTGACCATTATTTCGAAGAACGATCCAAATTTATTGCTCCTCTCATAATTATCAACATATCTACCCTAAATAAATATAAATCTTTGAAATATCCCTGTTTATGATATTCTCGTTTCACACATACATTATTCATTTATCAAAGGATCTTTTGTAAAATGTATTTCGTAAGGTTCTGAAGTTAAAGGTCGAGTTTAAAACTGAAACAGAAAACTGAGACAATATTTTATAGTGTCCCGGGACACTTCAAGTGATATTTCTGGTCTTATTGATTCAATCTATGCGTTTGGTCACATACATATCTGAATTTATTATGGAAGTGGCTACAAAAATCGATGAAACAAACAAAAGGTACGTATTTAAAAATATAAAGTTGATGATGGGATCTAATTAACGAAACGTTGCATTGAGAATTAATTTACACCACATTATAAAAGACATAAAACAGTATTGACAGTTCCCTTGACTTTTTCTTATATTATTCGAAATAGAGGCGATAGAGCCCAAAATCCAAATTCTACCATTTTATTTTGGTAGGTTCCCGGGTTTTGCCGTGGTCTTCTTTGGTTTAAATCTCCAAACGTTTCGACTGCAACTACGGCAGTCATCTTCAGTGGCGTGACGCAGTTGCAGTCGAAACGTTTGGAGATTTAAACCAAAGATGACCACGGCAAAACCCGGAAACCAACCAGAATATTGACGCCAGCCGTGAAAGCTTACATTTCTACCATTTTAGTTTTTGGCAAATATCTCAAAACAATCATTGCTATTGAAAATCTGGTGAAAAATTATTATTGATACCCATAATAAAAAACTTTTGTGAAATTTAACCAACCTTGTGTTAGGTCTCTCTGTTTCCGATATAACAATAGTGGGATCAGCTAAAATAACGGCCTATATATTACTCATTTAACTCTATATTGCCGAGACTATGTGGCCCAAAAATTCTGCTTGCTTCTGAAATAAAGATATTTTTTCAGGGTAGATCCCTATATGCCCACAATTCTCACTATTGACGATTCTCAGACTTTCTTGCCATAATAATATCATCATAATTTCAATTCTAATAAATTTGAAGGAGCATTGTAGAGTCCAAAAGACCTGTGTACTGGTTCAGTTCGCTTTCACTAGTGAAGTGTGAGTACAAAGGTATAGAAAGCTTCCTACTTTATATTTATCTTTTGATCAACGCTGATCTCAGTTGATATCCATTTTTGCTTCGATTTCAGTCCCTACTGCCGAGACTGTGTGGCCCAAAAATTCTGCTCACTTTTGGAATAAAAAAGAAATAGTTCAGGATGTCACCCTCTGAATGCCCAAAATTGTCACTATTGATAATTTTCAGAAGTTCTTGCCATATCATCATCAAGATAAACGTGGAAATTCTTCAAGTTGGTCCATTCAATTTTCAATTC
Organism: Chrysolina americana; assembly: GCA_958502065.1. Classification (NCBI taxonomy): domain Eukaryota; kingdom Metazoa; phylum Arthropoda; class Insecta; order Coleoptera; family Chrysomelidae; genus Chrysolina; species Chrysolina americana. The sequence goes on along the minus strand of OY293421.1, from coordinate 12,039,804 downwards.
CATTAAATTTGAAGATAGCCGGAATATTAGTCCAAACTGATTTAGTTCACTTCCACTAGTGAAGGCAGTCTTTAATGTCCTCATGAATGCATTTGCCAATATCCGCTGACGTTAACATTCATTTCGATCCTGCCAAGATGGTTGTTGTGTCATCAATAGCCCTTGTTCGTGAAATCATTCAGTTTCTTGTAGTGTACACAGAACATTGTTAAGAAGACAGCAATATGGCACACGACATGAATGAACCTACCGAAAACTGAAGTAAGGATATATCTTGACTAGAAATTGTAATTAAGTGACACCACAGGCATCTAATATCCCATTTTTAATGCTTCTTCGTTGTAAGTGAGCCAAAATTGGCTCAAAAATGGCTTCAACTTGCGGAAGGAAAGCCTTCTCACTCGTGATAAAAGTTGACCCGACCTTTTGTCAACTTATTTAGTGGAATTGTGATGATTACCTACAAGTCTTTCCACAAAACGGTGGTGTGAGTACAAAGGTATTGGAAGCTTCTTGCTTCATTTTTATATTATGATCTCAGCAAATCTGAAATGATTCCGTAATTTGTTTCGTAAATCCCTACTGCCGAAATTAAATGGCCCAAAAATTTTACTTGCTCCAGAATTAAAAGCCATTTCTCAGGATTGATTAGCTTGGCACTCTCTTAATGCTTTCTCTATAGATGTTTCTCCACTGTTCTTGTCATAACATCATCAGGACATACCAGGAAATTCTCCAAGGAGATCCATTGAAATGTTAAGGTTGCCGGAGCATTATAGAGTCTAAAAGGCATACCTGTGAATTGGTTCAGTTTGCTTTCACTAAGTGAACGCAGTTTTTATTGTCCTCGTGGATGCATTTGCCAATATCCGCTAGCGTTTACAATCATTGTGATCCTGCCAATGAGGTCGGTGTATCAATAATACGAGGCGAAGAATGGCTAATCTTTTCCGGCATTAAGGAACCAACCAAAATCAGAAAATACTAAAAAAGTATTTTTTCCCATTTGTTACTAGAATATTCTAAACACACAACTAAATTTAGGATATATCATGAGTTGAAATGTAATTTTCACTATGACCATTACTTCAACCCTCCATCAAAATGGTTGAGGGAAAACCGGGAAAATATACATCCTGTATTCAGTATAGAGAAATAATGATCATGATGAATACACGTAATATTGAATGATATTTTTTGGAGTTACCCTTTCATGAAGAAAGAACGTTACTGTGTTCGATTAGGTCAAATATTCCAAAAACAAAAACTGAGTATGGTCTGAGTGTTTTCCATATGTGTCATTTATCATTGATAAACATGTCTAAAAATTGGTGAAGAGTCGCTCTAAATGTTTGCATTCGTGTCCCTTATTGAGAACATGATACAACTCGTATAACTAATTATTTTTTCAATTCCAGTAAAAATTAATTGATCTTGAGAATTTCATCTTTAATATTCAATGTGTTTTTCCATTTCCGTATTTCAAATATACAAAAACACTTTCTATCGTATTGAGTCTTTTTTTTAGTCCTATTTTTTCGTTCAATATACAGGGCTATTCAAATTCGAGTCTATGCATGGGGATTTCGATAACGGTAAGAGATAGAGGGTTGGTTAAATAAGGGCAAAATAGTATATTTCAGAGGTCAATTATATGGATAAAAAAAATCTGACCTAGCTTCTTTAGTTCTGGAGTTATACAGGAAAAATCGAAAATTTCGAAATTCTTCTTTTGCCTATATCTTTTTAGTTTAGGAAGATTTTTTTTAAATGTTGCCACTTTGCCATAGCAACTTTCTGTAGGCTATCCAAATATCTAAATAAAAATTATATACAGGGTATCGTATAAATTGGGCCACTCTCAACTTTTAATTTTCAAATACGGACCTGTATTTTTTATTGCATTTTTTGAATGCCAAGAGTCATGTTTCATATTGACTTAGAATTTTCATCTGAATTACAGAGTGTTTTGGAAATATTGAACTAATATCAGTGATATTCCATAATTTTTTTATTCCACAACAACTGTAATTGAATCATATCAGAGAATGAGAGGTGAATCAGACAAATTGATTCTTTAAGAATAATCAATTTCAGAATTTCCAGATTATCTAGTCTCACTACTTGTTCGGAATAACAATAAAATGAAATCAACAATTCCAAGAGATATTTTTCTTTATTATTCATCCCCATGTCGATTGACCTCAGTAGGTATGAAGATCTGTTGTATGTATTCTGCTGAGAACTCACAAACATAATCTGTCACAAACATAACATTGCATTTTCATATTTTATAACTAATCACACAAGAATTGGTTTAATTATTATCAAGAATTGGAATAACAGCCATTATAAGTATTCATAATCGAAATAAATGTTCAAATTGACGACCTTCTCGTTCCAGACATTTACTGAGTCGTTTTTTATGTTATTATTTGCTCTGAAAATATCTCTTCGCCGTAGTGATGCGAAAGCGTTCATGATTTAAATTCTTAAATCTTCTATATATTCAATTTCGTTTTGATATATTCTATTTTTTAGTGTACCCCATAAAAAAAAAGTCAAGCACACTGAGATCAGAGGATCTTGCAGGCCATCTTATAGGCCCTTTATTTGATATCCATCTGTCTTGAAATGTTTCTTGTAAAAATTGATTAACGTCTCTTGTGCAATATGGGCGAGCTCCATCGTGTTGAAACCACAACCGATTTAAATTAGCAATGGGAATATCATCGAGATATTCACTGAAAGTTTTTCTGAGGAAGCCTAGATAACGTTCGCCATTGAGCGTCCCGGCAAAGATGTAGGGACCTAGAACTCGATCCTTCAAAATTCCAGCCCATACATTTAGACCAAACCGCACTTGAGGTCTCGCTTCTCTAAAATTATTTTCATTGATTTGTGACCAAACATGCTCGTTGTTTCTATTGAAAACACCACAATTTGTGAAACGAGTTTCATCCGACCAAATTAAACTATTCAAAAAGTTTCTGTCATCGGCCAATTTTTGCAACATCCAATTACAAAAGTTTTGCCGTCTTTCGTCGTCTCCTGGATACAATTTATGAAAAATTTTAACTTTATAGCATTTGAATCTGTTTTTTCGCAAAGTACGCCATACTGTAGTTTGCGCTAAATTCAATTCCTCAGCAATTTGAACTGTTGATATTGATTGATTTGTATTGATTTGAAATATGGAGATGAGCCTAATTAACATTTTTTCAGTATTACCTACTTACCGCTTGAAGTATGTTTTCCTGTAACTCAATTGGAGTTTTGTTCCCATATTTTCTCCTTGGTTTTCTGAAAGATCCATATTCGCGAAGGTTTCTGTCCAAAAGTTTGAAATAAGTGGGATGCGGCTGATGTCTTTCTGGGTACAGATCTAAATAATTTTCATCGGAAAGATGAATGTTCCTATTATTTCTGTAGAAAACGTTAACCATATCTCTTTTCTGCTCTGTGGGGAAACCCATTTTCAGTACTAACAGATTTTTCATCAAATACCAACGATAATTTCCAAGAAACTGTCAAAATATTGACAAGTGAGGTGAACTAAATATTTATTTTCCAAAGCATACTATGGTTTAATCATAATTGTTGTATATAGCAACATAATGCCCATGAAGTTCGAAAAGTGAGTAACAATGAAATATTTCCAAATTGGTGTCCGGAGTATGAATATTGTCATTCCAATTTTTTTTTTTTTGCAATTATTATATGCACATACACGTACTAGGAAGAATAAATTTTCACATTTTCGCACATTGATCATGGGTTGCGTGAACTGAAATGTGGATGAATTCTTGAAAAAGACATTCTTCCTCGAATAATGTTGATTTTCATCCAAATCCTAGGCATTCTATACCTTATTCTATGATATTTTTTTTTAAATTAGAGCTGGAATTTTAAAAAAATGTTGAAATTTTACTGGTAATAGTTCAATATTTCCAAAACACTCTGTAATTCAGATGAAACATGACTCTTGGCATTCAAAAAAATGCAATAAAAAATACAGGTCCGTATTTGAAAATAAAAAATTGAGAGTGGCCCAATTTATACGATACCCTGTATATAATTTTTAATCAGATATTTGGATAGCCCACAGAAAGTTGCTATGGCAAAGTGGCAACATTTAAAAAAAATCTTCGTAAAATGAGAAGATATAGGCAAAAGAAGAATTTCGAAATTTTCGATTTTTCCTGTATAACTCCAGAACTAAAGAAGCTAGGTAAGATTTTTTTATCCATATAATTGACCTCTGAAATATGCTACTTTGCCCCCATTTAACCATCCCTCTATCTCTTACCGTTATCGAAATCCCCATGCATAGACTCGAATTTGAATAGCCCTGTATATCAATTATTTTTATTCGTATTTTTCAGATGATTTTTGAGTCATGTCGCTTTATCAAAAAATTTAAGAGCAACAAACATAATTTTTTTTCAATCCAATGCTTTGATTAAAATAAGAACTACGTTGTTATAATATGGAAAGACATCAGAGAAGTTTGGAAATTCAATTCATTGCATTCATAGTATCCTTATTTGTTGATGTGGAATAATCTTGTCCTGATGAGCGTAAACGTGAGTGAAAAAAATAGGAAGTACCTAAGTCTTCAGACATTGCTATAAAGAAGTATTCACTAAACAACAAACAGGGACTGCAACGACCATTCGATTTACTTTGTTCGGAATCGTTGTTTCATTATGTCACCAATATAGAGCAGTGCAAAGAATAGCTGCACTTGACACTGAAGAATTAGTCCATTAGTTCGAAGTATTTTCAATTTACTTATAGATGGTGTGTTCGAAAGATTCTATTTGTTATAATGTAATTGATATTTGATTGGTCAAATAAAGGTGAAAGGTTTATTAATATCTGATGTAGAAGTCCGAAACTGAAAATATATCAATGCAAAAATTTTTAAAATATTTGATTTTCTGTCCCCTAATAGATCTTGGTTGATACGCAAGCTAACTATTATCTCAACTGGTTTGCTCCACCTATATTATTTCCTTGTAAGATGTTTGATAGGATATATATACACTTCTTTCAGTACCTGAAGAGTGACGCCTTTCAAATTAATTTATTTTTTTATCAGTTCATGTATATTTGCCTTCTGCATGTCGTGTCTGACTAAAACCATATATTTCGAAGTTGTTCAACATGTATGAATTTTGTATTATGTGTTTGTGTTTTGAAAAAATTAAACAGCTATGATTTTGCTTGAATAGGTGTAATTAAAAAAAAACGGTTATGCAGTTCTAGTAATTCAAATCAATTCAGACCTTTACAATCCAATTTTTCATTATTATTTTTCCCACAACGTACCCTACCTTATACCACTGGAATACAAACATAAGAGAAAACATCCCGAAGTGTTGGCCAATCGTCAGACAGGATGGGTTCATATTACAATTCAAAAATGATTCTTTCGATATATTTTCTATATATTTTTCCAACCATCATTATTTATAGACCTTCGAGACAGATTGTAGCAGAAAACAGCTGATTCAACAGTTGAAAGAAACAATATGTTTTTCATACATCAAATATTCCTTACACACGAGTTTATTTGAAATTTTCATTGTTCCTCCGTACGAGAAAATTGAAGCTTTTGATGAAATGGATTACATTGCCAATGGTTTATTCGTTTTCTTGGAGACCTTGAACAGCAAAAGAAAACGGCTATAGATTTGGTGCAAAATTACAACCAATTGATTTCCCTAATTTCAGTGGCGTACCGGTGTGGTCATTATGTCAAGAACTTTTCACAAAAATGGTTCATGAGAATATAGCATATACAGTTGCTGAGAAAATTACGTACTTGGTCACCCATTTGGAAGGTTTGGCAAGATCAGTTTGTGGAGAAATTGGAAAAAAGAAAAGCTAATTTTCTTCCTAGTGTTGTAGAACCAGTTGAAACACAAAACCAATTGAATTTGAATGACCCTGCAGACATAATATTTCACATTTAGGTTCATGAAAGAGGGGCGACACCACTTGACGGAAGACCATAAAACTAATAATGAAATATGGTGGATTACGTAATCCAATCTTCCGCAATAAAACCTATACAATAGGTAAAGTCGTCGGCAAGTATTCAACAAAAAACAACTACTGCCCCTACGACCATTGAATTATATTTGTTTGATACTTGGCGAAGTTTTCTACAAGAACCACTTTGCAATGCATTTCAAATATCAAAGCTGATATTATTTTTCGATTTAATTGGGGGAACACCTCCGTACCGGTTTCATGGTCATTGCCAATCATCAGCGAAGGCTAGTTCGACCCAATTGAATCGAAAAATCCTTTCACCCTAATTGGAAATCCCTGAGACAAACATTGAGGTATGAGGTATGACACGTACTTAGGGGGTTGAAAGTTTTCCTATGCTTCCTGCGTCAAAATGTATCCTCCCGACAAACAATCTTGATATGTTTTTGGACTTTGCTGAAAACTTCTTTTCCACCCTGTTATGCCTTTCGGTACGTTTTCGATGGGCCGCCCTGTACATAGTCGAGAAGGCATAACTTGGATGGCATAGTGTCATAGAACCCACCTAGCTTGAATGCTACAATCTGAACATTTATTGTAGTATACCCATCGTTTGAAAGTTTTTTAAGGGTCTGAAAAAATCATAATACTACCTACTGGTTAAAGGATACTTCGGGAGTTTGCATAGTACACAAAGTTTCACATTCTCATGTTCAATATATTACGTTTGGACAGAGTCTGTTTTCAGGTTCTAGCAAATATCTCGGGAATGTTAACCTTTCGGTATAATGGGGTAAACGTTGAATACGTTTTCTCACTCGAACTTAAATTCTATATTTACAAGTACATACAAATTGTGAGGATCACACCGACATAAAGAAGAGAAAAGTTGAATTATTATTATTTTGAAAAAATATCAATGAATAATGGCCTTTATTTCTTCTTAGCGGTGTTTAGCGGAGAAATTCTTTTAGATAACCAAGATTAAAAGTTAAAACTGCATACGCAGTGTGCGTGATTTGAAATCGCAACACCTTATTTTCTGTAACCCATTGACTAATTTTGAAAAATGAAAATTTCAAGTTATCCGACGATGTTGACAGATATGGATTGTTCTTATTTTCAAGGTCTACTATGATCTGCTAAATAGGTCAAAATTCCTAGTAGTAGTAGTAGTATTTAAGAAGTTTCAGTCCAAAATATCATATAGGGTATATGAAAATCGTTTGAATACAACAAGGAAATAGCCATTCAAATGAGACACAAATCGAATAGTCAGACACAAAGTTTTATCATCGTAACCTGTAGTTCCACCAAAAATCAAAAGTAGAAAAGTATTATCCATATTGTTTAGGTTTCAGTATAATGGAGACTCAATCAACGATTTTGAAAGTACTTCTTCGAATTCTATGCTTTTTCAAAAGTAAAATCCCAACTCCGTAACAAATTTTGGCAAAATTGTCTTGAATTCATTTTTTACGTCAATTCCTAAGATCAGATAAATAACCCAGACAATATGTTTTTTCATAGCAGGCTTTGAAAATAAGTTGGCAATTATCTTCGAAACGCTTTCCACGAGTATTTGGTGAAGTAAGTTATAAACTGGTTTGCGAATTTTTAAAATGGTAAGTCTCAACTCAGTCGAGAGAACTGAGATAGTGCGTTAGGTTGGTCATAATGCTCGATCAATGAGAAAAGCCGCTAAACAATTCCATAGAAGACAGAAGACACAGCCATACCACCGTCTTCAGTATCAATACATTACTCAATACAACTAGGAAAGTTAACGAAACACATGTACCAAAACAAAGGGAAAATCTAGGACTCCCTTCAAATCGAAAGTGAAAACGAGGTGATGAGGAACGAAGGTTGGAACTCTGTTTATCATGACAAAGTGAACATTTGTCTGACAAAAAGTTTCTACGCAGTAATCCTTTTATTTGTTGGCCCCCTCGATTACCAGACCTGACATCATTAGATTTTTTTCTGTGAGAATATTTGAAAAGGAGTGTTTATAAATACAATGCACAAAAGTTGAACGAATTAAAGGAGAGGATAAGGCAAAACTGTGGTGAAATAACACTAGAACAATTGAGAAAGACCAACATTTTAGACGCCATTATGGAACTTGTTTAGTGCGTGAAGGGTCATCAAAAAATAATTCATTCTCAAGATACAAGATTATAGCAGCCTATATATTGGGAACGAATAATTTTCCATGAACCTTGATAAAAAAAATTGATAAATCCAGCGAGATCTATCAGATACTTGATTATTGTCAAGGTCTGAGCAACTTCATCTGGCGCATGAGTATAACCTGCATCGATGAAGAAATTTGCAAAGGACCCCGCACTTTTCTTATGAAAAGCGGTCAAATTGTCTGAAACTTTGGTATGTTTTTGTTGTCGACCTAGTAATCAAAAGTGTCCATTGGCCCAACTAAACCACATTATTGGTTTTCTAGGTACGGGGTGTTGAAACTGAAAATTGCCAAGATTTTCGGATTTTTATGAGCTAGATTGAATTTCCATTGACTAGGTGAATACATATGACTGAAGTATTCATATTTACGGGATGACTCACCAATGAATGACAATATTTCTTTTAAAAATCTCATTTTTCCGACTGACATTGGGAAATTAAATTTTTTAATTAATCCCTCAATGTGGTATTTTAAAGAGGAAATATCGCATAGCCCTCATTTTCATATACAGGGTGATTCATAGAGAGAACCACAATAACAAAAAAAATTATAGATCAATTCCAGACTGTGTCCTTAAAGTTTGATTTGAGGAAAAATTGATAACACTAATATATAGGTGTCTCTACGCTTCAAAATATACAAGGCGGTTCATGTGTCGAAAGGTACTCTATTTTGAGCTAAGTACAAAAACCATGAGCACTCTGTATTTGAAAATTTTCCCGGTCACATGTAACCATTTTCTCAGTATGCAATTAATTTAATAACGTCTTGAGTGGTACAATTTCTACATCCGATCTTATGACCACTTTTCTAGACACAGGGCGTTGAAATGGAGTTATCATCAAATGATTGTGATCAGCTCACTGGAGGACAATTTTCTGAGTGGGGCACTCAACGGAGAGGAATATTCTAGGCCGCCGATTACTACAATTAACAAAATTGTCCATAGCGCAATCTAGACTTTACCGCCGTTGACCCACGCTTGGTTTAAAACCCGCACTGAGTTCTGAATCCGCGCTAGGTTTGACCGTTCCCATCGTTCTCTGTCATCATGAATTTATCCAATTCTCGTTATGTTACGTGCATTTTCATTCAATGAATAATTACGTTTAAATTGTCATAGTCCTGTAATGTTATCAATCAAACATTCAATCAAAATAAGCTCTACTATAAAAGAATAGTTTTCTTATTGACAAAGTTTGTCAAAATATCAGCAACTATGCGCATTTGAATGATACTATCTTAGTTTTCATTTATATGAATAACAAAAGGTTTGAGACTCACTACTTATTGACTGTTTTTATATGGTACTGATGATATGATAAAAATCATAGGAGTCGATAGGCAATGTAATTTCGGATGATGCCAATCCCGACGACGTCTGGTGCTTGCTGGGAGTTCGCGCCGACCACCCGGGATGTTGCTGTAGGTTTTCCGGGTTTTGCTACAGCTGAAAAATGAATAAGCCACCAAAAATCAGTAAGTCGACCCGGAGCGCCACGGCAAATAATAATAATAACCGTCCTCTACCCATACACGCTATGCCTTTGGGTACACTTTATGAGTGTTTATGAGGGAGTATTATTATATTATTATCTTCATCTCTATGCCATAGTATGGTGGTATTATTGGCGAAAAAGGTGAAATTTTGTGAAACATCAAGCGTTGTCAAATCATCCACATACAGCAAGAACTGAGTTAGACCTAACACCGATCCCTGTACAACACCACACTGTATATTACCCAAGCTGGAAACAGATTTTGTCTTAACAAGCTGTGAGCGACCAGATAAATATGTCATGAACCAATCATGTGCTTTATCTCGAAAACCACAACGATGAATTTTCTGCAACAGTATCGCATGTTTTACAGAGTCAAATGTCTTGTATAAATCACAAAACACAGCCCACTATGCAGTTCACATAGGAGTGGGAAAATTGCATCATTGGTGTTCTTATTGCACTAAAATCCAAACTGTTCATTGTTCAATATATTGCACGCCCGCAAAAAGTCGAAGATTCTCTTCTTGACAAGTCTTTCGATGACTGTGGCTAACATTGAAATTAGAGAAAATGGACCTGAAATTCATGAAACAGTTTATTTCACCACCTTCATATATTGGTATGAGAGTTGAAGTTTTGAGAAAATATAGAAATATGCCTCCTTGAAAGATTCATTCATAAAAGATACTAGTTCTAGGACATTATTTCAAAAATTTCCTAAAACACTGACAAAAATTTCATCAATACTAGTAGTGGTTTTATTTTTTATGGAATGTAACGTTTATTTCAATTCATCGATATCAGTGTCATACTTACAAGATTAAGTTTTCATTAACACTCATGTTTGCTAAGTTTACTAGTGGATTATAGACATTCATATTTTTTGTCATTTCATTTGCAACTGAACAAAAGTACTTAGTTAAAGTGTCTGGATCCAACTCTGAATTTATCTCCCTTTTCGAAATTCTTTCCTAAAAGATCATTACTATCATCTGATTCTGTTTTGATTTGATGGTGGCGCCATCAATATAATAATTTTCATCTGCTAATTTGATCAACTTCCGATATATTGATCTGTACTTAGTAGTAGTTATGAAAAATCTTCATTTGTATATTTTCTGATATAATGCAGAGATCTTGTGTTTCGGGTAGAATTCTTCAATACTTTTGTTAGCCGTTGCTTTTGTTGTTCATTTTGAATCACATCGGCAATGACTTGTGTTTACGATCTTGAACTTCAACTGTTCAAGAAATATGAGTTATGATAGAGGATTTTGGTATCACATGAAATAAATTGAATTTTAAATTAGCACCCTTTTCGACAACAGTCAAGACGTTAGTTAGTCGGCATTTGCAGGTGAATGTTTAATTCCCTTAGATAAGCGTCCTGACTCATCCACTCTAAAATGTTGACATACTGAATAACGTATATTGCAGGGTGTCAGCTCTCCGTAGTCTCCATTATCCGGGTCATCTTCGCGGACTATGCGCTAGAGCCAGACGAGTATAAACACCGATTAAGGAAGTTATAGTCCAGTTTCGCTTCTTAGCATGATTGCTAAACTGGCGGTTGAAATTATCCAGAAGAAGTTTCTGAAAACTGAGGGACAGTCAAAACTCCTTACGAGCTTGCAGTTCGACTTTCGAAGACGTCACCACACGATTCACCAGGAGTTTAGAATCGTACACGGAGAGGAGGAAGCCTTTCATCAGCAACATGTAATTTGTCAATTTGTCCGTTCAGAATTTCATTTGATGCCTTGCCTTCCACTGCTTACCCCCAAATATTTCGACGAACTTGATCCATCAATTCGATATACAGGGTGTTTCAATTTCGATCCTCACCATTGGCCTATAATGTCAATGCTGGATTCTTAATTGGTTATCTGTTACGGACAGAATATTTTACAATTCCATGATTTTCATATTGAAAATGAAATTTGGAAAACTTAATTCCTACTTCAACCAATTCATTGTTTACCACAATGAAATTCACTATTACCTATCCCATAAGAGGTAACAAAATGTTTTATGTGACAAGGACTAATTTCACAAGATCAATGAATTGTCTATTCCATAAAGGGCTTATTGAATACAACAAACTTTCTATTGATGTTATAAGGAGCAGTTCCATCATTCAGTTCAACAGTTTACTGATGAATCACCTGAAATTGAGATATACCTAAATTTCAAAACTACTATAGTTTTAACTCATATTTTTATATTTACACTCACGCCATTCCATTTGCTCATGTGAAATATTATTAAATAGCTATTGATATCATATCAACACCAATACCTTTACATATTCTTGCTCATTATATATTTTTATTTTAATGTTATTATTACTGTATGTAACATTTATATTATCTGTGTATTAGAATTCCTTTATTAATTAAATATTCTTCTTCTTCCTCTGAGATCTCGGAAACTATATGAGAGATTCGGAGATGGTTAAACTGTGGCAAAGTTGCGCATTTATTTAACTAACAATATGCCGTATATCCGGAGATATCCGGAAAAAACAGAAATTTTGGAAAATGGTTCTTATTTTTTTCTGACTTTATTTGTCGAAGGATTCCAAAATGAGACACACTTCCACATCGTTATTTTCCCCTGCTATTTTATTGTGTTTTGAGATTTGCTACCCGACGTTTCGTCTTCTGGCCACCATCATCAACTTTATTTTTTCTCATGGGTGCTACATGGGATTATTTCTTTTTGAATGGAAATAGATATGACCATTTCACTGATGTATCCTAAGTTATATTGTTTTTTCGAAAAACCCGAGATATTGAAAAAACTCTCACTTCGATGTTTCTAAATTTGACTTTCAATTTGTTACACTCAATGACAACGACAAGGAATGTTTTTTTTTGTCACTTCATTCATTGTTCCGTCAATTTGACCTAATTTTACTTTCACTATTATGAAAGTGTTGACTTTTAAACATGAAAGTTTGGTCAACTTTGTCTGTTACGTTTCTAAGAATGGTGATGATCTAATTTGAAACACCCTATAAATGAAAGGCTACAGAAGGTTTCCGGCTATTGCGTGCATACCGGTCAGGTCGTAGTTGAGAGGATAGTTGTTTACTAACAAACCGTTGGTTATGATAATAACGACTTCGACAGAGTTTGGCGTGACCATTGGGTTATTTTCGTATTATTTTGGATTCGATTTTTGTAATCTAATGTGTGTGTTTATGTATGTTTGTAAACAGATTTTTGCGCTTGATCCTTTATCTATTCAAGACCCGGAACTCTGAGACTTTGTGCGAAATTTATAACTTCTCTGGGAGCTTAGTTCCTGTTGTCGAAGGGCGTTAAGAATGCCCCTTTCAGGAGTTTGAGCCTCTTGCAGAAGAGCACTGGGCATTCGTAATAGCGACAACCATCATTCTCTAGCTTGCCCATCTTTTAGAAGTGATATCCCAGAAGGCAGTGCCGAGTGACTAGTCTCGTTACCTATGTAAAGACTTTTTTCTCCAACTCGAGAAGCTGCTTAGCATTTCTTGGCTCACTAGCCTTTCCGCTTGTCTTTGTCCTAACACTTTATTCAAGTGAGTTTTCATTTCATCCAATTCTTAGCGTCGAAACTCTTTTGTTTATTGGGCTTTGGAGACTCCACAGAAGAGTTCTGGGCCAGAAAGTGGTGTATCTGCCCCTTCTTTGGCAAGGCAGTTTGCTTCCTCACTGCCTTTGATGACCTTGTGACCTGGCATCCACATCAAAGTTACCTGTTTGTTTGCTGCCAATTGTCTCAGGGTTTTTTTAATGTCAAGTCAGCTTAGACTCTCGTGGGTGACTTCAAATCTTTTAGTGCTGCTTGGTTATCTGATAGCATATAGACTTTTCCCCTTTGGGTGCCCTTTTCAAGGCATCGATAGGCACAAATCTCTATAGCATGTACTTCTGCTTGGAAGATGGTTCAAGTCCCAGCAAGAAGTTTTAAGAGCATATGAAATTTGCCCCGTAATGCCCACTCCAACCCCTTCGTCCATCTTGGATCCATCTGTGTACCACACTGGGACATCCATTGCCAATTGAGGACCGTTCTCTGTGTGGATCTGGTGGTTGTTTATGACCTCTTCACTTCGTACCTGATCGGCATGATTGTTGTTGTTGATATTGTTGTTATCTGCCTGGTTTGGACATGACTTCTAGGGAGATCTGTTCCAGAATATTAAGATGTCTTATCAGATTATCTGCTTTCAAACTTTTTGTCTGGTACAATCTGAAGGCACTATTTGCTGCTTCTTTCAGTACAGATAAGTACAATGACGTAAGGTTTCGTATTGCCTCTAGAGCTTCATTAGGGCACGTAAAAATTGCTCCTGTGGTTCCAGGCAAGCTAGCCGCTGCATTTTTTGCAACTTGACTTGTGCTTAATTTTTTTGCATTTTTGACCACTATACCAGTGAGGCGTAGGTGAACATTGGTTTAACGATCACTTGTTATGACCGATAAATAATTTTTGGTTTCAGACCCCATGTCTTACCAAAGTGTCTGCAGCATTTCTAGCTGTGAAAAATATTTGTAATAATTCCTATAGGAAAACAAGACGAATTGTTAAGCGTTTTTAAATAATTTCACAGAAAACTTCATTTTAAAATTGAACTAAAACAACATAACTCTCTACCTTTTTGAGAGATTTCGATTAGTAGGACACCAAATAATAACCTTCTGATAATTAAACTGGTGTTTCATCATCCTATGAGAAATAAATTTAATGTCATATATAATTTGATAAACGGTATGATAAACATTTCTTGGCCCTGTTTTCCTTGAGGGTAATTTGAAACAATTGAAATATTATTTGATAAAAAATAATTACCTGTACAGATTGATCAACCGAATTCACAATAGCCTACTACATGTCTATTACAAGGACAACTCATGCATTTGTAAGTGACAATACTATGGTCTTCTTATGTTTTTATCTGCTACCTAAACATAGTTCAATAGTTGTTTCTAGAGCAAACTGATTTGTGTTTTTACTATTTCTCTTCCGTTAACAAATTTAAAACTTCCCCTTTTTGTATCTTATAGTGCTCTGACGATGTCAAAACAAAGTGACGAAAGAAATAGTGTTTTATTCAATTCAAGATCTCAGACCCCTGAAGAACATCAAGTTTTTAAGATATTTGTAAAAAAACGAAAAAGTTGTTATTTTTGACTGAATTTATCGTTGAAAACATTCCTTAAAGCGATTTTTCTGGGGCGACACCGAACTTTCCATCTTGCTCTGGCAGGTCGAGAGCTCGATAAGTGGAATGGAAAGTATCGTCCATGGGTGACTTTAACTTCACTTCCTTAGTTGTTGATAATGACGTGGAAGTATCCCGATTAGCGTTTGATGTAACCCGGAGAATGTCGGAAATAATCCTGCAAAACAACAAGAAGTGTCTGCAACGAACTCTCGTTCCCCTTTAGCAGAATTCGTCGTATCATCGTCTCATAAATAGAGAGCAGTGTAGAGAATAGGTGCAGTTGACAAAGAAGAATTAGCCCAATTAGTTTGAAGTATTTTCCTAGTTCCTTATTGATGTTGTTTTCAACCCACGAGGAAACATTTTCAAGATCGTAAACCACAGGATTCCTCGGAATATAGGTGAGACGTCCAAGAATGGATATGGGCATTAGAGTAAATGTTTGATATATTCTATATATACATCAGGGATATAAGACAGAAGAAATGGGGATATTCCGAACATAATTTTTTTGTTGAAACGTCAAGGGAAATGGTTACGCGCTCAAATAAACTCCGGGTATGTTTTGCGAAATGACAATATATCATCTCTTCATGATTGTTGAATTAAAGGTGGACCAAAGAATAGTAGAATTTCTTTCTTAAAAACAATAAATGAAAAAACCGATAATACGTAAAACCAATAAAATGGAGAATTAATCATTTATCTGAATATCTTTGTCTAAGACTTAAATACAGGCCGTTTCTTTTATCATGTGGCAACATTGCTATATTCTAAACCGTAATAGATACAAAGACGATTAAATGGGAAAAAAGATAACTATTGTGGTGAGCAGTAAATTGCTCATAGAAAATTTACGGGGATTCTCGCCCTTCCCGACTTATACAGGGAAAACTAAAAATGCTGTTTTCGTTTATTTTGGAATTGGTATTTCAGAAAATATAAAAAAATGAAAGAGGAAAGTTTTATTGTATTCAAAATGTACTAGAACTACGTAACGATAAATTTTTAATCAAACATTTTGTGTCAACACTGCCATCATCAACTATTTTTTTCAAATACGGACCTGTCTATTTCATCACAAATATTGATAGAGCGATAAAATCACAATTCAGTGGTATATCACACTCGACATTTTTATAACGTTTCATATAAAATAACTAGCATCATAATGACAACAGCATTTTTAGTTTTCCCTGTATAAGTCGTGAAGGGCGAGAGTCCCCTTAGATTTTCTCTGACCAATGTACTGCTCACTACAATAGTTACATTTTTTCCCATTTAATCGTCTTTGTATCTATTACGGTTTAGAATATAGCAATGTTAACCCATGATAAAAGAAACGGCCTGTATAGCAAAATGAAATGAATATGCTGAACTGATTTATGATCCGAAAAGAAATTCATCCAATGCGTTTGTATGAGAACCGATAAAGCATCATACGCGAAAACAGTAGGAATTATTTTTCATAGATCTGAATTAGTTAAGAAACGAAAGTGACTGAAATGATAAAACTAAGTAATCGCAAATCTGAATAACCTAAGCTATTCATATCATAAAACCGTCAAACTAAAAAAAAAACGAAACATAATTTTATCGAAACATCATTTAATGTTATCTAAAAACGTGAAACCAACAAATTTTCCAAAAAAATTGTTGTATCGTGAAATTTATGGAAACGTAATGTGTAAGATATAAAATGACCAGAATTGAAATCCAGCAGAAATTTTAGCGAATAATATAACCAGTCGTTAGAAACTTGCTCTATTAGCTCTTAGATGGCGCTAACTTCTAGTTGAAAAAATCGTATCGTATGGTTCGGACTCATACTGATCGTTCATTTGTTTATTCCTTCCTCGATTCATTCGAGTATTCAATTGCTGGGTGATTTTCAAGAATATCGAAGAAAACACCCAATGTTATTCATTGAATTTCACTGAACTCATAATTCCATCATGCTACGATCAACTTTAGCAATATGTCAGATCTCAATTGATAATAATAATAATACTAATACTCCCTCATAAACACTCATAGAGTGTACTCAAAGGCATAGCATATGCGGGTAGAGGACGGCTATTATTATTATTTGCCGTGGCGCCCCGGGGCGTATTCACTTTTCAGCTGTAGTATAACCCGGAAAACCTTTAGCACCACACCATATATCGGCAAAATACTACCTTCTACCTACCTACCATAAGGACGCTTTCTGAGGATGTAGCGTGTCAATCCACAAAACATTTGGAGGCGGAATCATATTTTTTTTGTGATACCTAATACTGGTGATGAAATTCAATGTGAACCTTAGCATTTTAGTAATATCAGGTGGTGAGAGAGAAATGAGAAGGAATTTAATGGGTACATGAGAATTTATTTAGGTATATTACCGCACGTTACGCCATCTCTGACAGAATAGATCATCCGGCGTTTCGCTACGCTGTATCTCATTAATTTCTGAAAATGTTCAGTTCTTTACTTATCGGTATTAGCATTAATTCGTCTGATGATTTTTGATATGCAAATTTTAGGTCTTGGGGTATACTGATTCGACGATTATAATACCTTTGACTTTCGAATATTACGCTTTGCAGACTTTCAATATTTTATTATATTTTATCATTTTTATGAAATTTGTTTCTGTGATTTGACGGTTTGATCGAATATCCGTCTTCACATTTCTGTTTATTCTCATTTTATGTTATAACAGATATACCGTCTTGTGATTTTTCAGTTCATCAAATTTTGGTTCGTCAAAAATCTGATCATTTCTGATTCTAGGATATTTCGTTTTTGATTAAAATTGGTTATTGTAATGTTTTGGTCTTTCCAAGTTATTTCAATTCTTTTCCATTCCTGTGAAATTTTTTCCTGTCTAGTTCCATTCTCCATAAAATCGTTTGGAGTTGTTTTCTGTTGAATACTTGCCGACAACCATACCTATTGTATAGGTTTCCGGCGGAAGATTGGATTACGTAATTCACCATTTTTCACAATTTGAACTCTGTTGGTTCGATAGATTTAAATCATTGTCTATTTCAGATCTATATTTTGCCATTTTTATGGATTATATGTAATCCAGTTATATCGTTACTAACTTGGCATTCTCAATCTCGAATATTCTCATTGGCGTAAGGAATTTCTTAGAGGTTCTGAAAGTTCAATTTCGCTCAATGGATGGAAACAGTGTCCCTATTTTCACTCATTGAAAAACATTCTGACTCAGGTACTTCTGAATTTACCGTACCTGAATTAGGTATATTTTCAATAACATCCATTGACCCCTTTCTACCTGCTGTGTTAATGTCGTAGTTTTCCTTTGCTATTTTGGAATTTCTAAGAATGGGATTCTATATTCGATTGTGGTTCAGAGCGTTTTTTTTTCCGTTGAAATTCTCCGTGTGTTTGTGGATCTCTATTGCCTCCCATACAAGTCGGCTATGGTATCCCTGGTTGGAGGAAGAAGTAACACGTCCTCAAATAGAATCTTGTGGTTTCCTTCACTAAGCGCGTGTTCTGCCACTGCCTACTTGTCCGTTTGGTCTAATCTGCAATTCATCTGATGCTCCTTTATCTTTGTTCCCAAGGATCTCTTTGTGGTTCTGGTATACTTTTTTGTCCCTTGCTGCTCTAAGGATTTGCTATATCTTCTTGGTGGGTTTGAAGAACGTTTTCATGTTGTGTTGTCCCATCAGTTTTTAAATTATATCTGTGATCCTAGAGATATTTGGTGGTATCAAGTTTTTTTGAAGATATTCCATTTCATCTTGAAGATGTTCAGGTTCACATAATATTTCCCCTAGTTTGAAGATAACTTCTCGCTTCTGACTAGGATGGTGGTTTGAGAGTGCATGAAGGTATCTATTCGTGTGCGAAGGTTTTCGGTTTACTGTTTGTGTCAGGTTGGGCCACATCTTTCTATGCTATCCACTGGCCCTCTTCAGTCTTCATATTGAACTTGATGCTGTGGTGTTGGACGTTTAGGTGCTCTAGGAAACGGATGTCTCCAAATGATGAAGGTGTCATCCACTCAACACATAGCCACATGGTCGGTTTTAAATTGAAGACATCGATTGTCTTCTCTTCAAAATGTTCCATGAAGGATTCACTGGACTGACTGGACTTCTCATCGTCACGCCATGAAGTATGACAAATTCCGCAAGACTGAAAGTTTAGCACCCCTCAGACATGTCCAGAATGGTCATAAACCGAACGGACCGAATCCTCACTAACGACGAAATGGTGGTAACTTCGCAGTCATTCCGCGCCAGATACCAGACAAAGAAATCAGGATTGTGACAGTAAACATTCTACGTAATGCTTGACCTCCAACTTCCAATATTCCAAGAATGGAGATTGCAGCCTTAAGAAACTTCAATGCAGATAAGGACATATCATTCTACCAGCGGACAAAAGAAATATCACGATTCTTTCAAATACAGCAGCAGAATTGAATAATTTCTTGACCCATCACACTACCGCAGGCTCAAAAGGGACCCAACAAGCAAGGCTGAGGAATACTAACAAGCTCATAAAATATTCCTCATCACTGGAAACTGTACAAGAGACCATTCTCAGAACTGAAGCCATTTCGCCAAGGCTGTAGGGGCTCCTGTAACTAACATTCCACTAAGACCTAAAGTCAGTGCCCCAGGCTCGCCAACCTATCACTAGACATATCAGTTAGCCTCGCTTCTCCAGCCTCATGTGGCAAGAACGAACTCTTACGTCAAGGATTCTACTTACTTTTTTGTGGAAAGTAGGGGCAAAACGTTGAAGCCGAGCGATATTCTGATCAGCTTCGATGTTGTGTCATTTTTCACCAACGTTCCACTGGAATACTCTCTGAGGAAACTGACTAACATGTACCCGAATAATATCGTCGGACTCTTCAGAGCATGTCTTACGTGGAGTTAATTTCGATGAATTGGAATATTCTATGAACAATTAGAAAATACAAGATATCGTACTTCTTTCTGGAAAAAATTTCATTTCTTGATACTCAGTTCCAGTCCAGAGTTTTTCAGTCATAGGAATACCTCCTTAAAGTCCTTTATGTAGTTTTTGAACGATCTGCTGGTCACAACGGTATCGGCAAAATATACCAGAAACGTCTTCTATAAGAGTCCCTTCGAACCATCTGCATCTGTCTCTAAAATGGAGCAGGAGCATTAGAGAACCCGAATGGCCTAAGCCGACGTTGGAAGATGTATTTTCTTGATCATTTGGTGCCAGTTCAATACAAGCTATCAAAATCAAGGGACGAGAAAAACGTGACGTGTCTGGGATGCCGTCTATTTTTGAGAAAAAGTAACTGCCCTTCATCGTTAGGTTGTTTAGTTAACGATAATCGCTGACTATTCGCAGCCTTTTCCTTCTTGGCAAGGGGAACTCTTCTTGCTGGCTGCCGGATTGGTCGGGCCTCCACAATGTCGATCTTGTGCTACAACACCTCCATTTTATCCCCTATTGCTTGACTTGCATCGTTGATGTCTTGATATTACTTGACCAAATCCCGCAGTTTCGACTGTTGAGCTGGTACTGAGCCCCTGGATGGCTAACAGTGCCATGTATACCCTCAAAAACAAAGAAAATTAACAAGCAATGCCCCAAAAATATTTTTTTCTTCAAAGCCACCAGGTAATTATTGACATTCATTGTGTTTGGAAATTCGATTAGTTGATAATGTATGACAACTTCACTGCTCTTATCAGAATGAAAACGAAATGGAAACCATATGAGAAACAGGCGAGTCGTCCAGTGTTCCGAGGCGTTTTTAATGACGGTGACATCTCTTTGAGTTCCATACAGTTTTCAGTATATGGATTAATATATTTTCAAGAACCTTTCAGATTTACAGAGAAAAAACTATTTTGAAACTCTCAGGAGCGAGCACCACCACCCCTTCAGTTAGTTACAATCAGGGGGTTCAAGGGGGTGCATGGAGTCCGGGCACTCCAATACTACTCTCACCTCTACGTGGTGAATCCTGGGCAACGGCATGACCTGTAATGACGGCTAACGAGAGTCAAGCGGTTTCTAGAGGTGGCTGAGGCACCGCAGCCAACAGGAGCAGCGACCGGTGGGCCCCCAGCTCACCGTACATCGACGCCAAACACATACACGATTCTTCGACACTCGAAACATACACATTCATGCACCACAAAGAGAAGCAAGAACTGACAAACCTGTCTCCAATGGCAGCCAAGGAGGGACCTCGGATCGAAATCTGCGGGACTGGTGGCTAGTGAACTAATCACCTGCGGCCGCTGTAGCATCCAGCTGAGAACCAGCCCTACCAGGATTTCCACAAGAGGGTTTGAAGGAACTCGGTCACAAACGGGACACAAGGAGGGGTCCCAGATCGGATACTGCGAGTCTAATAGCCGAAGACTGAATCACCCGCCGTCGCACCACCCGGCCGAGAACCAGCCCTACCAAAGCTTTCACGAGGAAGAGGATTGAAGGAACTTGCTTCTTCTACATGTACCTACCAACATACTACACACACTTTGAGGCGCAGAATTTTGAAAAACAGCATGAGAGTGCAAACATGAAGTTTCAACAGAGCAAGCCATGGATGAGGAGACCAGAGAGGATGGCGAAAACTCTCCTGACTGCAGTAGCAGCTTTCCCTCCAACTACTACTGCTACTACTACTACTATAATCAGAGTTCGCATATACTTATAGTACGCAAGTTGTAACTTTGTATACTGTTAGAGTGTGCCAAATCTGACAAGATACCGCAAAGAGGAAACCTTGAAAGTGATAAGTTTTCCTTTGTCGTCAAATCGACACTTGTGAAGCGTCGGACTGCTGAAGATCCTTATTAATTCTGTCGGACGATGGTGCCATTCAAAATCTCATTGAATTTTTGTAATTTCCTAGAAAAATCAGAGTGCTGCCTGTCGCCAATCGAAGCAGTGATTCTACACGTTTAGAGTGGGGGACAACCTAGAAGTACCGAACATTTTTGTCTGATTCATCAGCGAATGACAAACGAGACGTTTATGGCTCTTCTGAGGTATACTACAATCCATGCTCCTGTGGCAGCGATTATATCGGAACCACGAAACGTTCCGTTAAAACAAGAATCAAAAAGCACAAGGCTAATTGTCGTTTAGAGCACACAGATAAATCTGCTTCTGCAGAACATACTCTCAACGACAATCACAGAATAACATTTGAAGAAACCCAAGTCATCTCTACAACATCTGCTTATTATCCAAGACTATTCCAGGAAGCAATTAAAATCCAGAAACACAACTTCAATAGAACCGAAAAGGACTACAATTATACAAAGTTTTGCAACCAAATCTCAAAAATACTGCATTAGCTCCTCACCTACATAAAAACGGTATGAACGACTGGATGATATTACCTAATGTAATGAACCAATCAGAGTTAAGAACGTCAACTCACAGATACCTATCGCGACAGCGAATTTATAATTTCAAGTGATCACCAGTGCATCAAATAAAAAAAAAAACCTTTCTTGAGAGTGCCAACCATTCGTTGCGGCAAAACGTCTCTTCAAATTCGTAATAAACCTCTGCCTCAATAAAATAAATAGTTATTATTTACTTGATGAGAAAAATTTCACAAAAATAAAGCCAAAAATTTGAAACACTTTGTATCTCTAAAGAAAGTCGAAATAATATTGGTACTACTGAAATGAGAAAAAAAGCAAACTTTGTACGATACTAAACATGACATAATGTTTTATTTGAAAAAAAATTACGAAAGTGTCACTCTACCACCAATATAATATAAAAAAATTATGAAGATTGAGATAAGGTCCATCAAAGTAAGTAAAATAAAATCAGACAGATATGAGTGTTGAGTCATTTTAAAGATTTCCATAAATTCCTAACCGACCTGTATATCAAATTTGTATCAGAGAAAACGTTTAACTTGTTGTTTTCATCTCAAAAATTTCTTTTGCCAGTATACTGAAAGAAATCGAATGTTTCATCACAAGCATGTTTCGAAATCAAATAATACCCAACTCATATTCAATAGATCTTCTATTATCCCCTATTATTGTTATTATTCAAGTATCTATCAATCTTTGGTAATCTGTTCTTGGTACACTTGCATGTTATCCAACCAAAATCAGATATATCTTTTAAACCGCCTGTACATTTTGAACTAGCAAAAACTTTTAGACGCTAACTTGGAATAGATGGCTATGGATATTACTGTCAACGTGTAGGCGAGAGACAAACAATTAGTTGCTACTAGTTCGTGTTTTGCGGTTGGTGTGTTTATTTATTCATTGAAAACCGAATTGAACTTGGAAAACTATGTCTTTGTTTATACTATGTGAGTGTGAAAAACAGTGAAAATATTCACGAAACATGCAAGACTTGCTACAAAGAAAGGTAAGGAGTATTTTGCTGTTTTTAAAATGGAAGACTAGTTGAGGACGTTTTGTTTTGCTTATTGTTGATATTCTTGTCATTTCATGATTCATTGAGAGAGTATATACCGCTTTTATTTACTTATTTTTCTGTTTTTGTTCATAGTATTCAATATTATGTCGGAATACTTTAGCTCCTAAGTACTTTCCAACATTTCATTCAGGTCACAATATGTTGTTTTTATAACGAATGTCGATGTAGATATCATGGATAACTGACTGCATTTTTGTGTTGAACTATTGAGATCACACATCTCAGAGATTGAAATATCACTGAGTATTTGAGAAGAATAAATTTCACAAACCTCTATTGATTATTTTTTTTTTGTAATTTAAATGTATGAGAATGACTCTCTCAGTGAGCATACGAATTTACAAAAAAAATTGTTAGGTTTGCTTTCGGGTTTGCCACAGTTCTTTTTTCTTTGATGCAGTATCTATTTTGTTAATATTGTCTACCGTTTTCAATTAATTCATTCGTGTTCTAATGTTCTTGGTGAAATTCAGTTAACTGATAGCCATAATCTATCAACAAAATTTTTGGAACTTACGTAGTTTGGCCTCCTGAACAAAAATCCAAGTGAAATTTTTGGTGGTCACAACTAATTTCCGACATATGGGCCACCCGAAGTTCTTCTATATTTAAACTAACAGAATGTACACACCCTAATTTACCTCTTTCACACTCTTTCTTTATTGAAAACGCCACTTTTTAGGAAAAAAACTCATCCCTCTCTTATGATTACATAACCAACAAATCTAGGCAAAATGGTTAGTGAATTTCATTCACGTCATGTTGGTTTCAGGAAAAGAAGCGAGTGAAAAATTTCCCATTCAAGTTGAACTTAAATGCCTGGAAAAGTTGGCTGTGCAAATATGCAAAGTTAAAAGTTACCAACTGACATAAATGAATTCACTAAACAATTTACATTCATGTGTTGCTTTGATGTTCTCAAAAGAAGGTTGAATTTTTCTTTAAACAATGACGTTTTTAATAAAAATAGTGTAAAACGAGTGAATTAGGGTATGTACATTGTGTTGGTTTAAAGACGGAAGAATTTTGAGTGTTTTTCCGCGGTAGAAATGTGTCCTAAAAAATGCCAGTCATCACTCATGAATAGGCCAGTATCTCCAAAATCAGTTGAGATATCCAAATATTTAA
Organism: Chrysolina americana; assembly: GCA_958502065.1. Taxonomy (NCBI): domain Eukaryota; kingdom Metazoa; phylum Arthropoda; class Insecta; order Coleoptera; family Chrysomelidae; genus Chrysolina; species Chrysolina americana. The sequence continues at coordinate 12,015,302 of OY293421.1, read as the reverse complement.
TTGGGATTTTTTGTTCAAAAGGCCAAATTACGTGAGTTCCAAAAAAAATTTATTGATAGCTGGTGGCTATTAGTCAACGGAATTTTACCATTTTCTTTTTATGTGTTTCCATGAAAATCTGTCAAACTTATTGATGTATTTGATATACAGGGCCTTGCACCTTTTTTTCCAAAAACCTGTCATTCATATTTTAAATCATAAAGTTGTGCCTGGAATCAATTTTTGGTCAAATATTGTACGTTGGTGACTCTTTCACGATATATCTTAAATAGACGTGTGATATACAAGGTGCAGAAACCAGCATTCTAAACATTGTAACTGAACAAGAGCAAAATATTTTTCATTTTGAATAGAATACCCTGTATATTGTCGATCCCTTAGAAGTACCTACTAACGAAGGCTTAACAGATTTCATTGCTGAAAGTCAAATTTTTTTCATAGAAATGCTTTTTTTGAAAAATGGAAATTATTTATATTTCTTCGTCATAATCTAAGTGAATGACATTTTTACGGCAAAATCCATATCTGACGACTGCGATCGAGATATATCTCATGTTTTGTAACTCAGTTCTCGTAATGAAACATCTCCTAATTCTTTCATTCAGTGCAAAGTTCTTGTCCAACGCCTGCTAACATCGCTCTATGTCTGTGATCACCCGTTTAGAAATAGGAAGAATTGCTAATTCAAAGGAAAAAGCTTTTTTGAGAAAAATTATCGATTCCTTACCGCACTTTTTTTATGTAAAATGGCGACGGTAAAATTTTCTGAAACTTTGGTACGTTGTTGTACTCGACCTTGTTACCAAATTGTCAATGGACCCAATCCTACGACTAGTTTTCCAGATATGCGTGTTGAAACTAAAATTTGCCCAGATTTTCTTATTTTTTTTTCTCACTAGCTACATGGAATTTCTGTTACATACACACTTTTACTACTTGTTTTGGTAATAAAATAGTAAATACGTATATGAATAAAAATATAAATTTTTACGCAATGACTCACAAATGAATGACAGAAGGTACTTTTTTGCAAAATCTCAGTTTTTCTACTGTGACCTTAGTGAAGCATATTTTCAAAAGATACCCCTCACTATAGTATTTTGGGAAGAAAATACCGCATAGTTCACATTTTTTATAAAGGGTGTGTTTCATAGATAGAACCACAATATAATTTTTTTATTTATTATTCATTCATATACCTGTAATTACGGATTGATTTGCGGAAAAGTAAATCCCGCTAATATATGAATGGCACTAGGCTTCGTCAAAAAGTATTCTATTTTGAGATACGTACAGAAAACATGAAAAGTTTACAGCGTGACTCACGGTTGGTGGTAGGTTAGACGTTTATGGTAAACGCAACGCAGGATTTTCCTGAAAATTTCAGATCTTACATTTCGTTATCTGTTCTATCGATCTAAAATAATTTCATGATTGCGGCGTTGCCACTTCTATCAGAAAGACCTTGCAACTTTATTTTGTTCAATAGAACATCCCGTATATTATACTTATTCTCAAATTTCCCCGGTCAAATGTAACCGTTTTTTTAGTATATGATTATTTTGATATTGCATACGTTGATTCAATATAAGTTTCAATCAGGGTGATTCATGAATTATCCACAATATGTTTTTCGAGCACTCAGTAATTCAACATTTGCGCCACGGCGAACTCATTTCTTGGGGAATATACTAACACATCCACGATTTCGAGGCTAGATTTCGCAATCATTACTTTTATACAAACCATCAAATTGCGAAATCATCTAGCCTCGAAATTGTGGACCATTAAGTATGAACTTCAGGAACTCCATGGTATTGAGTGTTCCAAAAACATATTTTGAATTATTTAAAAATCACACTGTGGCAGTAAATATTTTTAGTTACTAAGTTCATCTGACTGAAACTCATATTGAACTATGTAACTGATGCAATATAAGTCAATGCAGTTGTTCAATTTGAAGAAAAGAAATGACGTTATCAAAATAATTATATACTGAGAAAATGGTTTCATTTCACCAGAAAAACTTCAGAACACCGGGTGTTTATTGTTTCTATACTCATCCGAAAATAGAATTACTTTAGAAAAATAAATCACCTTGTATATCTTGAAGCTTAGAAACACCAATACATTAGTGTTACTTAATGATTTTTCAGCGAATTAAATATAAGTACAGGGTTATGAATCAATCCATCAAAAATTTATTTGATATTGTGGTTCTCTCTATGAAACACCCTGTATAAAAAATGGGTACTAAGCGATATATACCATATCCAATTTCGGAAACACCCAGTATAATATGATTTATGTGCATTCAACAAAGAGTTCGTCAATTCGAGCATTTAATGTAGAATTCTTTTTCTGTATTGGTTTTATTCTCTTCCACAAATTCATTATGAAATAAATTGTTTTTCTGTTTGTTAGATTTCTTCTCCTCTTAAGTAAGTTTATTTCTGGGGTAAATTGCTGTCGTTCGTCTCTGAAACTGCAGAAATCTTTTATGAATTTTTATAGTATAAATACAATTTTCATAGATACATTCATTCAAAACGTCACTGATAATGTTTATATCGAAGCGTTAGATTCTGTGGAATTCATAAACAAACTAACGACAGGACCGTAATTAAAAATTGTTGTCACTGTTGATGCCAGTTATTTTATATGAAACGCTATAAAAATATCAAGTGTGATATACCACTGAATTGTGATTTTATCAATATTTGTGATGATATAGACAGGTCTGTATTTGAAAAAAATAGTTTATGGTGGCCGTGTTGACATGAAACGTTTAATTAAAAATTTATCGTTACGTAGTTCTAGTACATTTTGAATACAATAAAACTTTCCTCTTTTATATTTTCTGAAATAACCATTCTATTCGTAAAAAACTGAAAACAGCATTTTTAGTTTTCCCTGTATAAGTCGGGAAGGGCGAGAGTCTCCGTAGATTTTCTCTGGCCAATGTACTGCTCACCACAATAGTTACATTTTTTTCCATTTAATCGTCTTTGTATCTATTACGCTTTAGAATATAGCAATGTTACCACATGATAAAAGAAACGGTCTGTATACTGAAAATTCAGACAATTTCACCAAAAAACAAATTTTCCTTTAAAAAGTGCGGGGTTCTTTCTTTTAAAAAATCTTCACTCGTAATTTTATTTTTGAAGTTAATTCTTTGTTTCAGGCAGCTAAAATCTGAATTTTGCCATAAAAAGTCTAAAGTTGTCATTGATATTTTCACTTGAGCACAGATATAGCGAATTGCCTACTTTAACAGAATATTAATCATATTTTTTTCCGAGAGAATTCTAATGATATTTTTCATCATTTCCTGCATCTATTGTTCTTGTATATTTAAATACAACTTTCAATATTTGTGCTTCGTAATCGCTTATATGCGGGGCTCAAAAACTTCACAGCCCTCATTAACCCCTCCGTTTTGTAACAACTTATTCAATTGCAGTAATATCCCGGAAAGTCGGGTTTCAAAATGCAACAGTAAGTTTCGATACATTCAAATCTTTCACCTCGGCGACACTTCAATTTCACGTCATGTATGATACTCAAACTCTCAATTCATATCACATTTTCAATAAAGACAGCTGAGAAATTGTGCATCTCCGAAAGTTCCTAAAATGGCATACTTTGGTGTGGTTCGTTCAATACTGTCACACGGATTGATATATCGAGGATCCATCCTCAGCACATAATATATGACAAAAGATTTCATATCACATAGTAGGTTCGCAAAGTTAATGATGCTAGAGCGCTTTCGAAAATATCATGCTTTCAACATTCTTATCTATCTCTCTCTCATCGGGGTACGTATATGACATATCATTAAGCATATTTTTGAGCAGGTTTGATTCATTTGAAGGATTATGAATTGAACTGCCATTCATCTTTATTAATTTCATACGTATGAAATGGATTTGTGGATAAAAGGGTCCATTCGGTCTCAGTTAATATATAGGATGTCCCAAGAATTTTCTTTTATTATTATCCGTATAATTCCCACGAAATCAAGTATTTTTTACATTTTATTCCAAATATTTTATATTGGTTCAATATATCTTGTGTAATATTGCCAAAATATTCTATAAACAATATTGGCCTCAAAATATTCAGCGATATTGGGATAACATTGGTACAATATTATGAGAATATTGGCAAAATATTAAAACGTAATATTGGCGAGAAAAAATGTGAACATTTGGCAATATTTGTCCAATATTGTTTGGACATTATAAAAGTAATATTTTTGAGATATTCTGAAGTAATATTGGTACAATATCATTTGGATCTGTTGATAGAATATTGATAATAAACTATTTCATAAAAATGTGTAATGACTCGGAACTTCTACAATAACAGTTCTGCTTCAATAAAGAAGTCAACAGAGTCTGCATTTTGGTCATCATAACCACTGAGTGAACTGTTTTGAAACAAGTTGTGAAAAGTACTTCATATATTTTCCTAGGTTTCCGTTGATGTTTCATATCTAGAGCCCTCTAGCAGTTTGTTACACAGGTTTTATTATAAATATTTTCAATATTGTTTTTTGAATATTCGACCAATATTCAAATACAAATATTGGTAATAGAATTTCTTTGTGATGTTGTATCAATATATTTATTTCAATATTGGCATGACAATTCTCGTTCAACAATATATCAACAAAGGTAATTATGACTTTTTCTGTAATATTCAACCAATGTTCAATAAAACTAGGATATACAATATCGTTTTTATACTCCTAGAGTCAATATGAAGGGAATATAAAATAGGTTATTATGATTTTTTGAAAATCGGTGAAATAATATTCAACCAAATTGGGATATTAAATATTGCTTTTTATATTCCTAGAATCGATATGAGTAGGATTCCAATTTTATTCTAGATGTTGAATACAGTATGTAGACAATATTGCTTTATCGATATTGGCCAAAATCATTCAACCAATATCGACCCATCATAAATTATATTCATTTGTTGAAAATTGGTGAAATATTATTCAACCAATATGTTATTAAACTTGGACCCACAATATTTGTTTATAACATATTTTCATTTAATAAAAATATGAAAAAAAAAATTATGAAAATACTCAATAAAGTTAATGAAAGTTAAAAAGTTATAAATGATTATAGTTTAATATATTTCAGTAAAAATAAATCAAATGATTAGAATAATTGAAAAAAAATCCTGATTGCTTCATTTACATTCGTTACTTTTTCATAATTTGTTATATAGATGAAATATCAAAATTTTTCAAATTTTCCAACAGGGATCGTTTCTAAACCCTTTCAAGAGTAGCAGCAATCTGCTTTGTTGTATTGTATTTCTAATACCAATTAGAGCGGCATAAAAAGTTTTGATAAGGAATTCTCTTTCAAGTCGACGCCTTGTCTGGAAACGTCAAAAATCGCACTCTCAACATTCCTTGTAAATGACATTTGATAATAACATGCACGTAATGAGATCTCATAACATACACGTGCTTTTTGAGAAGAAAACATAAACTTCTTGGTTTAATTAAATTACAATAAAATTTTTATTTACGTAAGACTTTATTTGGTCTATTTACATAAATTTAGTCAATTAAAAAACATAAAAATGTTCAGCATTAGCGCGGCTTCGTGCATAAACTTTTTCATTTCGTGCGTAATGGGTTACTTACAACTCTTGTTATGTAATATACTATTTCAGTGGTATTATACCACTGGCTCCGAGCCAACCTTTGTCACTAGTATTAGGGAACAGGTACTAGATTTAACAATCAGCTCAGAATTTCTAAGCAATATTCAATTTAACATTGAAATAGGTCCCAGGCCAGTGGTACAATACCGAGACATGCGGAGCATGGACAGGGAAGGATACAAAACCTCCCTGATCAAATAGATATTGCTGCGGAGCATCTACAAACTGCACTTATCTCAGCGTATCACGAAAACTGTCCACTTAGGAAGAAAAAGGACAACCGGAATGCTTCCTGGTGGAACAAAAATCTGGATAAATCACGAAAAGAATTTCGAAGGTTATTCAACCGAGCTAAGGTATCAGGTGAATGGGAAAACTATAGGTTCGCTCTAACCACATACAATAAAGATATCCGGAAAGCAAAACGAGAATCATGGGAACGGTTCTGCGAAAATGTGTCGAACACATCAAGCGGATCCCGTATTCACAAGATTCTATCCAGAGAGCAGACACAGGAGCTGGGATCGCTTTAACGTCCAGACGGCTCCTTTACTGCCTCCAGGAAAGAAACATTAGAGCTATTGGCTAATAACCACTTCCCAGGCAGCCTGATTCTGGACAATCGACCTCCAGTCACAAATATAGGCCGGATAAAACGACCTAGCAGAGATGACTGGGTGGATGCCAAAAAAATAATTACACCATAGGCGATAAGATGGGCGGTTAACTCGTTCCAACACTTCAAATCGCCAGGAGAGGATGGCATAGCTCCAGCACTGTTACAAATCGGACTGGAACATATTGCACCTATCCTCATAAGACTCTTCAGAGCCAGTTTAGTTTGGAACCATATTCCATCTACCTGGACCGCGACTAGGGTGATCTATATTCCTAAGGTGGGTCGGACTGACCCACACCCAAAATCGCTCAGACCTATTAGTCTGACATCCTTTCTGTTGAAAAGCATGGAGAAAATACTGGACGAGCACATGCGGTGTGGTGTACTAACAAAGCACCCACTCAATATTCACCAGTATACATACCAGGCTGGTAAGTTAACAGAACTTGCTCTCAACAACCTTGTCTCAGGAATAAGCGACGCCCTGGAACACCAGGAGGTAGCAGTCGCCGCATTCCTTGATATTAAGGAGCATTTAACAATGCACTACCTCACTCCCTATATGAGGCCACTGTCTCTAGAGGAATTGAACAAATACTATGTGACTGGATAAGAACTATGCTTCATAACATATAACGACCTCTCTACAGGGTGAAAGTGTCAGCTTCAAGTCAGCAAGGGGCTGCCCTCAGGGGGGGTTCTCTCCCCTCTGCTATGGTCACTGCTGGTAGATGATCTGCTGGCCATTCTCTCGCTGTGGGAGGTCGATCTGCAAGCATATGCTGACGATCTGGTCCTAGTAATACGCGATAAATCCGAAGAGACGATCTCCTACGCCCTTCAGGATATATTGGACACATATAAATGGTGTGAGAGGGAGGAAATGTCCATTAACCCTCACAAAATGGTCATAGTGCCGTTCACCAGAAAAAGGAAGCTGGAACAAATAATACCTCCTTCCATCAATGGTGTAACAATTCCTTTTGCGAGTGAAGCAAAATATCTGGGAATATCCCTAGATAAAAAGCTAAATTGGAACTTGCATCTGGAAAAGACTATCCGGAAGGCTAGCCTGTCTTTATGGACATGCCTCAGAATATGTGGCAAAACATGGGGCATGTCACCAAAACAAGTGTACTGGCTGTACGTGACCGTCATACGACCAATAATCACGTATGGCTCTGTAGTCTGGTGGAGCAAGGGCCAACAAAAAATGGCCCAGGCTACAGATACAAGCGTGTCTAGCGATTACTAGGGCCATTCGCTCCACGCCAACGGCAGCAATGGAAGCCCTTCTCGAATTATCTCCTCTTCACATAGGTTTGGAGAGAGAGGCAAGATGGGCAACATACAGACTCTACCAAGCGGCCATTAGTCTACCACAGGCAGTAGTCATGAGAAGCAGCAGCATGCTGGAGGGCATAACAGCTCACAACATTCTGGGAATGCCCTCAGACATCATGCCTAAAACTATCAACCTTCACACGTCCCACACTGTGGTCTTCCCCGAAAGAGAAGACTGGGTTCGGAATGAAACTGACCTATGTAGGGCAAATGAACGTTGGTTTACCGATGGTTCCAAAACTTTGGAAGGTGTCGGAGCCGGAATATACGGGATAAACCCAGTAGTAAAACGCTCATTCAGTATGGGTAAATTAGCTACGGTATTCCAGGCAGAGGTATCTGCCATTGAAATGTGTGCAAGGGAGCTGGAAAATCGACGCCTCACACGAAAAACAATAAAAATATTTTCAGACAGTCAAGCGGCACTGAGAGCGCTTGCATCCAATTGCTTTAAATCCAGAGCAGTATGGAACTGCAGAGAAACCTTAAACCGATTGTCACAATGCAACAACGTTAACCTAGTCTGGATACCAGGTCACACGGGCCTAGAAGGAAACGAAATAGCGGACGCCCTATCAAAAGGGGGGGCCGAAACAACGTTCACTGGGCCAGAACCGGTAATCGGTATAGCACATAGCACTGCCAAGAATGTCATAACATCCTGGGCTGACAACAAAAGACTCGAGTACTGGCGTAGTCTACCGGGCCTAGTCCATTCCAAAGCATTTATTGCTTGCACAAGGAAAAAACAGGACTCTGACAAGCTGCTAGAACTCAGTAGAGCACATCTCAGAGTTATAGTAGGTTTGCTCACTGGTCACTGCAAACTCAAACACCACATGCATAAAATCGGACTTGCACAAGATGCAGAGTGCCGCCTATGCATGGAGGAGGATGAAACGGCTAAGCACATTTTATGTACATGCCCCGCAGCGGCCAGAACCAGATTTTCAACATCTGGCAATACAACAGTAAGGGCAGAGAACCTGGTAAATTGTTCTCCCAACGTACTTCTCAATTTCGTTAAGAGATTGGATATACTGGGAGAAATATAACCATAGGGTGAGTCACAATAGGCCATTGGCCGCAGTGGAGGACCTGATATGGGCACACTCACGTTCAAACCTAACCATTATACCACTGATTGTGTGATACCCTGCATGTTGAGCGAAAAATCTACCATTTTGATACGCAATAAATAATCTTGATGAAATTCCGTTAACCGAAAGCCACGATCAAAACTTTTTATTTTGATCTTCATAGTTCGATCTCCTGAACAAATAAGTCAAATGAAATTTCTGGCGGTCTCGAATTGATTTCGGAGATATCTGCCCATTTTTGAGTGATATATGGCATTTTCTGGAACACATACCTACCGAGAAAAAACTCAATATTCTTTCCTCTTCACACAAGCCCAATGTACATACTCTAATTCACCCATTTTACACTATTTTATCTTTGAAAATGGCATAATTTGACTAAAAATGCAACCTTTATTCAACCTATTAACACATGCAATACAACAAATCTATGCAAAATGTTCAGTGAATTTATTCATGTCAGCTGGTAACGGGTCATGGCATATTTGCATGGTCAACTTTTCGAGCCATTCAACTTCAACAATCAAGAATAGCAAAGTATCCTGTCTTTTATAAATTTCTTCAAACCAATTGGAAATTTCATTTGCGTCATCTGTTATTTTTCAAATATTAATAACAAAAGATATGATTTAGAACATAAACCAAATCATTTGAATATAAGACACGACAGTCTCATTCAATTGATGATTTGAAATTAAAGCAAGCTTTCGAGGTGTCTATTGCTTCTGGATACCCATGTATTCGGCCACGGACCTTATTTCTCAACATAAAAAAGGGGGACACAAACTAACCTAACTCAGCTCAGCTATTTAGGTTGCTGGTAATTCGATCGCTAATTATTAGTATGAAGCAAAGCATTTATGGGGTCCATTTTTTAAAAATCACGGGGATGAAACGTGGAAGAGGAAACCTCGAAACCCTCAACGCCAACGAGCGACGGATCCCTATGGCAGATGTCGAAGCGCCTGCTTAGAAGGTTTAACGATGTTCTGACTGTGGGGAATAGCTAGAGGCAGGCAATGAGAGACCAAGGAAAAAGTACTTCCAGAGTGGTTTCCAATGAGAGCCGATGTCACCCCTGAGCACAGAGAGGTGACTGGGGAAGCCAAGCGGTTCAGGAAAACGCCGCATGTGGAACTAGATACCAGAACCTTCTCGAAGCTAATAATCATCTCCAGGGAGGTTTAAAAAAACATCAAAAGGCTCTCCATTTCTCATAGAGCAACCCGATTGCTGTATGACTTTTCATTTTATGAGCAAACAATTAAAAATTTATAAAAAATTAATAAATGACAGTTGCGAGTCCAAAACAACATAATATAACTACGATCTGTGTTTCATGTAATGGAACAATCGGTTTGCTACTAGTATTTCTGTTAAAAAATCACTTATTTTATGCTCTATTGATTGATGGAAATTGGGATAATTTTGCAATGAGAAATTCAGAATAAATTGTTTCAAAGGCTATTGTCAAATCAAAACATTATACTTCAAGGTCCATTAGTTTATGAACGTCTTTTATTGGGTAGATCTCATACCAGGGTTTGTTGTACTTTCAACCATCAACACAACATCACTGATAAAAATAATCAATCACTAGCGGTACTGTAAAATTTCTTAGTCAGTGTTATCTATTTTCTGATAGGACAATTTGTGTTCGTTAAAACAAACATGTGCCCCATTAAAATGTTTTCCTCCAAGGAGTCTTGTCGAATTGTGTAGTCCAAATGAATTCACCAACTCATGTCCTGAAAAACTTGCGGTCAAAGTTTACCTAACATTTTAAAAACTGATCGAAACGTGACCTTTACGAGAAAGGGTGAATTTTCAGAGCGGGATATACTCTGATGCTTGTCTACTTCAAAGCTCCTGGCGGTTTTCGCATAACTGAGTAATTTGTTTACCTGACAGCGTGAAAAGCGTGGTAAATATATCGATAGGTGACGTGATATTTTGACGAGTGAATACGTTCATAAGGATATCTCGGAATTCTATAAATACGAATGGTATGGTAAGTTATCTGTGAAGAATACCAAAATACAATACGTGAAGAATTGTATCGAAATTTGATGTACGGACTATGAATATGGTTCAGTAAAACAAAATAATCATGAATGTATAAACAGTTTACTTTAATACAAATTATGATAATAAATAATGATATGATATGAGCCTGAACGAAAAAGAGGCGGCTGCAGCAATATTCCTTGATCTTTCCAAGGCGTTTGACTCCGTAAGTCATGAAATTTTATTAAAAAAGCTTCTGCATTATGGGTTTCGAGGAAAAGCTCTAGATTGGATCAGATCTTACCTTACTGATCGAAATCAGAAAATTATACTAGGTAACAATACTTCTGAGATAGACAAAATTGTAAGGGGAGTTCCACAGGGCTCAGTTTTGGGCCTCATTCTTTTCCTTCTTTATATTAACGATATCACCAAGCTAGATATCTCAGGGCACCTCACATTGTTTGCTGACGATACAACAATCCTTTGGCATAATGAAGATCGTGATGCCTTGGTTCAAACCATTCCTGTGGACGTGGAGAAAATCAAAGTGTGGTGTGAATCAAATATGCTAACACTGAATATTACAAGAACGAATTTAGTCACGTTCAAATTGGACTTAGAACAAGTACCCTCAGGTCCTCAACAAATTAAAAGCAAACCTGGAACAAAATTTCTGGGCGTACACATTGACAACAATCTGAAATTCGAGACTCATGTTTCTGCTCTACAAAAAAAGTTGTCCTTTGGCTGCTACGTTGTCAATATAATGTCCCGCGAACTTTGAATGACGGCTTCTTTAACGGCATACTACTCATTCATTGAATCTCGTCTACGGTATGGCATTCCATTCTGGGGTTCTTGTAGTCAGGTTCTATTCCAGAGCATATTCGTCCTCCAGAAACGAGCTTTCAAATTAATTTTCAATGTCAAGATACGTGAATCATGCAAGCCGATCTTCACCAATAACAAAATACTAACATTATATGAAATTTACATTTCAGAGACGGCTTCCTTGATGCATAGATACAGGGAAAAATTCACAAACAACATAATCAGATATACACGCCAGGAAAAAAATAAACTCACTTTACCACTTCCCACTTCAACCCTTACAAAACAGTCGTTAATTTATAGAAGCAAGCAGATTTACAATCACTTACCAAAACAAATCAGGGACATTGGCGATATGAAAAGTTTCCGAAAGTCAGTTAAAGCACTTCTGATGGGGAAATGCTTCTACAATTTGGAGGAATATTTTGTCTACATTTTCTAGTCGTTCTATATTCTATGTTTTGTGATACTGTGATATAGGTATATATACATTAAAAATATAAAATTTTACATATTTTTTTGTTATGTCTTCTTCAAAATTAGAATTAGTGTTTTTATCTTTATGAGAATTTCTGTTCCCCCAACGTATATATTTACATTTACATTTATGTTTTTGTTTTTATTCCATACAAAATGTTATAATTATAATTTTGTCGACAAATGTTTCATTTAGATAATAAAGCTTATCTATCTATCTATAGCTAAGTGGGGTAAATGTAAATGGTTTTTACATTCTCCAATTGAAAATTCCGTATATCGTGTTGAACAGAAAATTATTGATAACTGTAATGATACCCATATAGTTTCATAAGTTTCAAGCCTTTTCCCAAAATTTCACCTACATGTGAGTTAGTATTTGCTGCGTACTGCGGTGGTTGGGTAAAAATAACGAGACTTGCAAAAATCTATACTCCATACTTCTATTTACTTTCCAAAAACTGATAATGGCTCGTTGTGAAAAATTTTTTTATATCGAGCTCCAAGAGATAAATAATTAGTAGTAACATGAAAACCAAAACATTGTTAGGTATTTCTATCTGAAATAAAGTAAGTACAGAGACTGGACAATCGTATTAATAAATTAAATACTGAGTGATTGAATATTGAGATATCAATATATCACAGTATTTGAATTTCAGGAGCTGTTCATAATTATCCAAACAAAAATTAGACTGTATACAGTCTATACAGAGAAAAAGATTTCTTTGAATTTAACAAATCTTGTTAAATTGAAAGAAATCTGAAGTTTGAATAGGTCCAACAAACAAGCTTGGTTGATTTAAAGTTTCCATTTTTTTGAATTTTCAAATATTTCATTGTTTTGTTTGGAAGTAATTTCTTCAAAATGTTATATTATACTATTTGAAACAAAGCGTATTTCTTTGGATCAAATATATTTTTTTCAATTTATTAATAAAATTATTTGTGGTGAATGAATGTAATTTGAATTGAAGAAATCACAGCTCGAGACAAAAAATAAAGTAGTTTGGAAGAAAAAAATTGGTATTTGTGAGAAACAACTATTTTGGTTTCTGGGAAGAACGGATATTCACTTCAAAAGAAAGAAAAAATCACCTCAAATATGGAATATCCTTCGAATAAAATTGAAATTTATTGTAATAGAAGAAATAGAATCTTCATCTGAAGAAATCAATTTCTTAGAGAAACATATTTCTCTTCTTCATGGTATATATAGATTTGGTCATGTGGAAAAACATTGTGATTTTTTTAGAAGAAAAACAAATACAATTATTACTTTAATGAAAAATTATTCTGCAAATCTTCGGTTAAAGACATAGATACTAAAAATTAAATTACACAATTTTATACTACTCTCTTGGGTTATTTCATTATGAATGAAGAGGTATCAGAAATTAATAAAACAGCACTTTGGAACTATAATAAACTTTATTGAATAAAAAAAAAACATGATACTCATTGAAATGAACATGCGGGAATAGCAAACTATGAGGTAATAGATAATGGATACATTGGTGCACAATTTTAAAACGCTGTGTAACCTAAGCTAAATACATTAAAAAATACCCTATGAAATAAATACAATCTCTCAAAAATAAATTTCTGAAACAGAGTTATTTCATCTATTCACAACTTAATGCTCATACTTCAATTTGGCCAATTTTATTTTAGAGAGTTTTCTGTCCCCGAGGGTGGGAATCAGTTTCTTGAGGTCCTCATCAGTCAATGTTTGATAAATTTCAAATGAGTCAATTGTTTGGTCTGAAAAATTGAACAAAATTTAAACATTTCTGTACTGGGTGACACGGAGGTTTTGGCAAACCTTTTAATTTCATTCATGGGTGGAATTTAATGAAATTTGGGGTTCATGTGGGCCTACTTGCCTATGCGGCCTCCCCATCATTGATGACATATTTTGTAGACAAGTATTTTTGAATTGAATATTTTACTGGTTTCTGGAAATTCAGTTTTTTATAAAACTTTCCTTTGGAGGTTTTATCAACTTAGCATAATTGAAAGTAGGTATAATGGTAGGTATATACCAAATATGGGGGTGAATGGAAACACATCATTTGATGCCCTAATAATATATTAGTGAATTCAGATGGGAGAAATATAAATTGTATTGCAAGTAAACATTCTTAACCGATGTAATAACTGCTTGAAATTGTTTAGGTCTTTGAACCATACAAAATATCAAAAAGTTATCAAAATTTGCTGAAAGCATAGGGTTTTGTGTCCTGTCCTTTATACCACTTATCGGTCCAGATGAAAGAAGAGGCTGAAAGTTATTGAGTGTATTATCAAAATACTAATGATAATGCTTCTATTTTATGCTCATGAGTAAACAATTCAATTGGCATTGGAGAGTTCAATAATGCATGGTTATAAAGTCGAGTATCAATCTGAAATACAGGGTAACAATTTAAAAACTCACAATGGGCTATATCTCACAAACGAAAGATGATAGCAAAAGATGATCAAGTCCGTTTCTAGGACAGGAAGGGGAACTAAAATGACATAAAAGAGAACTCGCCCCCATCAACCCCCTATGCCCCAGCTACTCCAACTGAAAAAGTTTAAATAGCAGATACCTATTTGTGATACATCATTGAAAAGCCTATAAAAAAGCTATCCAATATTATGAATAATAATTGTACAGGGTGTATCAATAATTACCAATTTAATATCTAACAATTTTCAAAATCATCTTTCGTTTGTGAGATATAGCCCATTGTAAGTTTTTAAATTGGCACACTGTATATCAAAATGGGTTGATATTTCATTTCCAGGAACACATTTTTTTCTGTGGTAATTAACTTGTTTATTTTTCCCATATAGTAGTTATTACAAGTTTCCCTAACGGTTAGTGTTTTTTTCTCTGCGTGTAATAAAACTTCATGTTCTTCATTATATTCACCTCTCTCTCATCAGGTCATTAATTACTCTTTTGGTCTATTCAGAGCTTCATCAATTCTACTTTTATGATAACACAAAAAGATTTCTCAATAGATTTGTTAGTCTAGCTCACGGATGTCTCGTCTATACCGTACGAGTGTCGAAGCTAGTGGTATAACAGTTGTAACACAGCGTTATATATCTGTTAATATTGTTGAGATCATTATCATGATAATATGGAATGACGGAATCTGATTAACAAAAGTAAGTGCGTTTACAAAAAGTGAATGTTCAACATTTACTGAATGTTTCAAGATTAAATCCGCATTATTCTATGACACGCTGTAAAGCTAAATCGGGTATCAAAGACTAATACCACTTCTTGTTCGTAAACATTGATTATTCATCTGCGAATGTAAACAGGATAATGAGATTCTCGAAGAGATTATATCTACGCCCTGTTATCAGTATTTCTAAAGGCACACGGTAATGTATTCACTGAACACCCACATTTTCTTCTCATTCTCGTTCATATTCATTCGATGAGTCACACAGAACACCCCATTCCAATTTATTTGTAAAATTTTGCGACTTTCTGGCGTATTTTACGTCAATGAAGAAGAAATCTCTCGTCTAGGTTCTTTAGTATTAGCCTTCTGCGTCTTCACACACGTTCAGAAATCAACGTCGAAATAAATTGACTATTCAACTTGTCAATAACATGTAATATGAATACGGTGTGCGATAAAATGTGACCGACTAATGAACATTTTTTTGTTGAATGCTCTATAGCTGAAATTCATAGATTTGAATTACCAAATATGCGTAGGTAATGTACGGGTTGTTTCCAAATGTAATGTACATATGAAGATCTGGAATTTGCCGGTTTTTCAAGATACAGTGTGTCAAATTCCACAAAGAAACAAAGTTCGATAAGTGTGAGTTTTAATTAGATGAAAATGAAACAAATGATCTCGGAAAACCTAAAATAACCATCTCTCCACACATTCTCACAAAGTAGAAAATAAGAGGCAAATATCTGTCTGAAAACAACTACTTCTACCATTTTATCATGGAAAATAGTTATCAGAGTGCAACAATTTCGTTGAAAGAAAATAGATTATAAATATTCCTGCCCTTCGCAAATTTTCTATACCAGGCAAACGTCGAATAGAAAATACTACGACTGCCCAATTATCGCTGCCCAATGCCTGGTGGAGTTTTTCTACAAAGAAATGAATAGATTAATAATCATAAAAAACATGTTGTGTAACGAGTTCAATGGAATATTATTTTAATATAACATTATTTTATTATCATCAACAGAAGCGAAGTCACGAAAAATACAGTAAGTATACTACCAAATTTCAAAATGAATTTCTGTGAGTAGGTGTTTTCGATCAAATATAACTTTGTCATTCTCATAATTTTCTTCAATATTAATAAAATCACAAGGTATAAAGATACAGAACAATTTGTTGGTATTAAAGTTTGTTCAATTTGATATTCTTGATGATATTTCCGTACCAAAAACAAAATCTCCTCTACATTTATGGAATACTTTTTTAGAATTGAACCAAAAATGTTTTTTGAATAATAAAGAATATGGCTCATGGATCCACGAATAGTACTGTAATATCAAAAGAACATAAGTGAATTAATTTATGACGAAAGAAAATTTTATATACATTACAGAAAGTTCTTTTACAGTTGAATGAACTTAGGAATCAGTACGTCATTATTCACCAATCAGAACCAGCTATCGCCTGTGCTGATACATTAGAAAATTTGTTAACACCTTTGGCATATCTTTCGCGCATATTTCACTTTTTATTTCGTTTTGGACGTGAATATATTTAATTATCTTTTCAATCATTTAAATTTCTTTAATTTTCGTCAATACAATACAATGTGCATTTGAAATGTCAAAATAAGTGCGGACCTGGCGGTCCAAATCTCTTTTCTTACCTGATCACTTTACTTTTAAATGGTTTGATGTGAAATAACGGGACAGAAATTTTTTTTTGGATGGAACGGAACTCTAAAAGATGGTTGGAATGAGAATTGAATTATCTTTTTAACAATGTTACACATGACCCCCCATGCCATTTAAATATTTTTAGTTGATGTGCCCCCCGCGCCATGTATCGAGCACTCACAATGTGTTTCATTTCAAAAAATAGTATCGGTGAAACCCACCAAACAGTTTTTTTTAAGTCCGTACGTCAAACCGTTCAAAAGTTAACACCGGGGGGGGGGGCTATTAAAAGCCGCACTGTATAGTGTGCTATTGTATGGAAAATTCGTGTTTCAATAGTGTAAAATCAAGTAGGATTAAGAATATATAGAATTTTCCACTAACTCTTTCTGAACATCTATAGTTTTCACCCTGTAGATGTTGAAATAAAAAAATATTATTCGATATTTATTTCTGCTCGGATTTCTGTAAAAACCATTATTTGGAATATGTTGAAATTTGGTTGATTTGTTTGAAAATATCTAAGCGCAAAGGTAAGCTGAATATAACTTATCTCCAAAAATATTTGATCCAGTAATGCAGGGTGTGTTGAAGGGTTGATTAATTTATTTTCAGATGGAAGAATTTATAACAGTTATTCACTTGTTCTTACATGCCTACCTCAAGCCGACAACAAAAAATAACAGAGATGCGACAGCAAAGAAGAATGTCTTGAATATCACCATAATGGACTCACATAATTAATTTTCCCCAGTTGCACCTACCTTGGCAGGGGTTTCAGGAGACATGAGAAAAGGCCAGAAAATTCTACCTAACATTTTGCCATTCGGGACCATAGAAGAACCTTGTATTGGCATACAATTGAATACAAATTTTTCTGCATTCTGAAAGCGATAGATATTTGCTTCAACATTTTTCTCATGCAATCTCCAAATAGTAGTTTGATTTCAAATTATCAATGTTTTGTATATTATTTCAGTTCATTGACTGTTTTAATTTTATTATTCTGAATGTATGTCATTTTATTCATATACTTGTGTGTATTTGTATATACCAACCTACTTGATTTTCAATGCGTCGACTGCTATAAATTCTACAAGAAAATTTTGAGCCAGTTTCTGTTAAGTACCCGAATGAGTTGAAACGTTGCTGGTGATATATATAGTTCCGCAGAATGGAACACTTTTTTTATAGAAAAATGCAAATGTCAAACAAGTGGATTATCTTTCTATACAGTGTGACCCACTTAAGACTGGAGTATAATAATAGTAATAATAATATTATTTAATCACGAATAAAAAATATATATACAATATATAGCATTCGTAATCAATACAGCGGTATCAATTAAATGAATGTGATTAAATAAATACTCGATAAGTGAAAAACACTTGTTTCGAGAAACAGTAAATTAAATCAAAATAATTAAAAAAATTAATACACATACACGCACACATACACTACACCCTTGTAAAAAGTTTATCAAAATATCTACGTTTAAAA
This sequence comes from Chrysolina americana, assembly GCA_958502065.1. Classification (NCBI taxonomy): domain Eukaryota; kingdom Metazoa; phylum Arthropoda; class Insecta; order Coleoptera; family Chrysomelidae; genus Chrysolina; species Chrysolina americana. The sequence goes on along the minus strand of OY293421.1, from coordinate 11,996,836 downwards.
ATTTTGAAAAATACAATTGCAATTTTCAGGGGATTCTATTTGCTTTCATGTTAAAAATTGCAAAATATCATTGACGTGTTTTTTTGTGAAGGCAATGTAAATTGTCTAGATGACAATCCCGACGTCTGGTGCTTGCTTGCTTGAAGTGCGCGCCGACCACCTGGGGAGGTGCTGTAGGTTTTCCGGGTTTTCCTACAGCTGAAAAGTGAATACGCAACCAACAATCAGTAAGTCGCCCCGGAGTGCCACGGAAAATAATAACAATAGCTGACCTCTACCCGCACAAGCTATGCCTTTGGTTACACTCTACGAGTGTTTATGAGGAAGTATTATTATTATTATCGTTATTATATTTCCGATAGGAGAGCAGAAAACATACACATTCGATTGAGTATCCATACATTTTATAATAATTTAACTTGAAAAATAATAAAATCGTAGTAACCGAAGAAGAATTCTCAAATGTTTGTATGAATGACATTAATTCAGGGTTTTATATTTGTTTATGATTTTAAGAATGTTTATTAAAAAAAATTCACTTGATTCACGATTTTTATAATTTTCTTTCAATAATCAAAATATAATCATAGAAACAACCATATTGTGTAGGAAAAGCAGAAAAGATCAATATTTAATTAATTTCAGAATAATTGAACTCAACAAATTCCTAGTGCAAACAACAACCTGTGTAATATGTGCAAAAAAATAGTGAACAGATGTTCAAGGGGTATATGAATATATTCATGATATTATACATTCCTTTTTTTATTATTTTTGTTCATGGGATGATTATTCTCAATAAAAAACACCCTATATACGACACCGTCATGAAAATTTTAACACGTGTGTTTCAGAGAGTTCTCAACGTGTTTATAATATCAGTTTTCCGCTAAATAAAATCACTGATATTACTAAATGATATTTTAAATTTTCAATTAATCATAGTTGGCTGTGTTAAAGTGAAATGAGATAAATGAATAATCAGAAATGTAGATCTTATTGAGTACTATATACCTAAAACCCACCAATGAAAGAGAAGTTGTTCACACCATCAATAACTTAAAACTGAAAAAATCACCTGGATGGGATAACATTAGATCAGAAACAATAAAACTACTACGAGAACAAATAACTATTCCTCTAACTTATATTATCAATAAAAGTTTTGAGGTAGGAAAATTTCCTAATTGCCTTAAAATGGGGGTTATTAAACCACTATTCAAAAATGGAAATTAAAGAAATACTGAAAACTACCGCCCAATAACACTATTATCAGTATTTTCTAAAATATTCGAAAAAATAATGAAAGAAAGAATATATACATTTATGGGGAAATATAACAGAGTGTCTGAGAGCCAATTCGGATTCAAAGAAAATCGTTGTACAGAAGATGCCATTCTTGGGCTGACATCAGAAATCTACAAAGCATTAGATCAAAATATCCCTCTCATATGCATTTTTGTAGATCTATACAAAAGCTCTACTCCTACGGCATAAGAGGACCTGCATACCAGCTGCTAAAGGATTACCTATCAGATCGAAAACAAGTGGTAGAAATTGAAGGAATAAAAAGCGACCACATACGGTGTCCCACAGGGTACGGTGCTTGGACCTTTGTTATTCATCATATACATAAATAGTTCAATGACACTACGATCAGTTTTGCAGATGATATGGCAATAATCTACAAAGGGAAATCATGGGCAGATCTAAACCACAACAGAACAAGACTTGAGAAATGTATGTGACTGGTTTAAATACAACAAACTAACAGTCAACAATCAGAAAACATACTACCTTTTACATCTTACTCAAATCACCTTCCAAACCTGGGAACCCTGAACATTGGAGACGACACTATTATAAGAGAAAAAGATCGGTTGAAATATCTAGGAATTACACTTGATAGACATTTGAGATGGGACTTACGTATCGAGCAAGTGAAAAACAAATTGAGAGGTCCTAGCGGAATTTCTGGATTTAAAGAACTTGAAGAAGCTATATTATGCACTTGTACAATCTCAAATGTCATATGAGATCCTAGGTTGGGGAGGTGCAGCAGAAAGTATCATACATAATTTGAGTATCATACTAAAATGGATCCTGAGATTAATATTGAAAAAAAAAACATAAGATATCCCACTGACAAGCTATTTTCACACAACAAGATTCTTGATGCCAGACAAATATTTTGCCAACGAATTCTGATGTATACTCCCAAAAATAAAATCAAGTTAACACCCATCGAACACCGCTATGAAACTCCAACAAAAAATAAAAACATGAAATATCCGACTTGCGAAAAAACCGCCGGCCAACGCTCAGCTGAATTTCTTGCACCAAAAATATTCAATTTACTACCAGACAACCTAAATTCTATCAAAAGTTATATCTCCTTCAAATACCATGTAAAACAATAGATGACCACTACAGATAGGAAAATACTGAATAACCTGATAGACCTAAAGTTTCTACAATAAAGAATTAGACCGCCCTATATCACCCAAATACGACATTTTACTTACTATGACTTCAAACCTACTAAAATAAGACGCAAATATCCTATTTTGGCCAAGAAACAAACAAAAATGCTTTAAAATTAGTTTTAATATTTCACATATTATGTGATTATTTAAATGTTTTACCTTTGTGATATTTTATGTTGTGATTATTTTAATATTATGAAATTATTGATATATCGATTAATTTGATAGATATATTTTATTTTTATATATTATTACCTACATCACGCACAAGCTTTTAGAGCTTCAGTGATTTTCATGTCTAATTTCAAATTTCGATTGTATGTATCTTGTATTTTGAAATTTTTGAAAATAAAGATTGTTATTATTATTATTGTTGTTATTTCGAAAAAAAAAAGTTGAAATCGATGGTGGAATAAGAAAATACGGAGGTGGTGCTACTCAAAGTGAGACACACTGTATATGGGATTATTCGTATGGGATTATTGACCAGCTTCACACCCAAAATTTCAAATATGCATGTTTTCGCCACGGAAATTTAAATAATGAAGTAGATTTACGTCTACATATATTTGAATTGTAGTCAAAAATGATTTTTTGGCAAAGCAGACATAACCATGGCAGACCCACGGATAGAATTAATAAGACCAGAAAAGTTATTTGAAATTATCACATGCAAAGTGAAATATTGTCTTCGGTCGTAAATAGTATATCTATACCGACCACGTGTGAAGATAAAGAATAACTGTTAGTTTTAACTCAATATTTCAAACCCCTTCGAAATATATGGTACAAAGGATCCTTTAAAACCTTCCAGTAGTCGCTTGCGGAGTATCAATCACTCCGCACGCATCTATATCGTGGGTTTTCTAGAAAACACCCCGCTCCCTCATTCCGCCGCAATCAGTACCTTCCTAAAATTAAAAATTACTTCCTCAGTACGAATCGAGTGAGGATTAGCTGTGCAATAATGCCTAGTTTGTGTTATAGTGTAGTGCGGAGTCGTACTCCGCAGCGATCTTTGACGTCCAATACAATGCAATTAATTCAATGATCGTGTATTTTGCGAATAATCAAAGAACATTTTTACGCAATCTCAGCTTGGAACTAATTGAAGAATATCTTCGGATTCGTGTTACGGTGAGCAATTTACCAAAGACAATAAGCACTAGAATCTGAGAAATTCTTGGAATTGAGCACCCTCATCTACTGAATGAGCGTTTGGTGAACACACATGGTCGATGTATCTTTCGCGATAGGAAAAAAATATACCAACTCGATTGTATTCATGTGCTTAGAACACGCATCATTAATTTGATGAGTTGTTGGTGGATTGAAATTGCAACATTTTCATTTTGTCCTCAAAATAGAGTGTTTTTGTGCGAATCCTAGCTATGAAATGTTCAAGAGTTGTCTTATGTATAATATTTGGATTTGTTTCTGAATAAATTTATTTTTATTGCAATTTTGACATTTTACTTTGTAGATATATTCATGTCCAGAGTCATACTGATGCAATTTCAATTCATCATGTTTGAAACCACCTAAATTCTCCAATGCGGAGTCAGATTCCATAACAACAAACAATGTCTTCAATAAGGCGCGACTACTAGAAGAATAAATAACCACATGTGAGATAAATTTTTAGTACTTCATAAATGCATTTCCTAAACAGTTAAATTTCAGTCGATGAGAGACTTATTTTCATGGTTCATGTGTTGATAATTAAGTGAGAGGCCTGATATCTTAATAGACGAACCACCCCGTTTTTCTGAAATCTGGGATCGCCTTGATAAAATGTCAGTATCCATTTCAACTCGATACACTCTAGTTTATTACTACATGTCTTTTGTGTGAATTCGGATAACTTTTCACAGAGTTTCTGGTTTCATCTCTATTCTCAATATGAGTTTATTATTAAGTTTCCATTATGAATATTCCAGTTTCCTGAACAATCTTTCCCATTTCGCTGGAAAGTTGATTCTTACAATCAACTTCCATATGAGTCATCATAATTCTCTTAATCAAATTTGAACTATTTTCTGTTCGACATTTGCCGACACCCTAGTGTATAGGGAATAAGCGAAAGGCTTTTTCGGTAATTTTAAATCAATTTTCATTTTGTGGACCCTAATTAAATCTTTGATAATCTGTTATCATTTTGTTGATAAATTGAATCCTACTTCCCATTTATAAAAGTTCATATACTGGCTCTTATAGCCTTAAGTCAAATTGTCAAGCTGTGCGCACGTATCAATATACTTGAAAAAATTCTATATTTCGTGCAGAAAATAATTTATTAAAATTGTAGCAGAGTTCTTTCGACTATCATAGTCATCATCAGTGCTTACCTGAAAGTAAGTAATGGGTGAAAATAAAGTAAATTGTAAAATAACCATAAAAAACCATAAAAACATCATGCGTCCAACGGAAGATGGGAAATATAAAAAAAATAAAAAATTATTAAAATCTGGACCAAGATGATCCTAGTTGAAACAATTCTACTAGAACATAATCGTCTGATTGGAATATTTTGATTGAAGTGAAGTTAAAATTGAAATTTGACAATGTATGAAAGGTTGACACCGAAAAATAACATTTGTGGAATGGAATTGAAAACATTAAAACTAATTTTCTGTGATTGAAAATTAATGAAGAAAGAAAAAGATAAGTTTTAAGGTAACCGAGCCAAAGGTCTGAAATTATCAGTCTAATGAGAACTTTCACTAATCATAACTATATCAAGACTAACCAAACAGACCATATCAAGATGAAACGAGTGAAATTGAGAAATGTTAAAATGATTAATGGAATCAATAAACAAGCTTCAGAAGGTGACAAAACCAAGCCGACAATATTTCAGTCTATTGGGAACTTACAATCATTAGAATTGATCAAGATATACCAAAGAAACATTAATAATTATTTTAGTTATAAAAAAATAATACTAATTGGAAGATCCAAGTCAAGCTCCAGGTCATAGGATGAATCTGATGAAAACCTTCCCAATCCCAGAAGAATCAACTATACCCCTCAAAAATAAAAGCAAAGGTTTTTCAAGTTTTTTAAGAAGTTTTCAAAATGTTAAAATGTGAATCTCTTTATGGTTCTGTTAATCAAAGCAGAGGAAGCTGACAAAATGAGAGAAAGTCTAATGAGAACTTAACCCAGTGTGTGAGCAACCTCAAGCTTGGAGAAACCAACCCAGAGTTGAAGTCAGATTTAATGTAAAAAGGAATTCATGTTCTAAGAATCGAAGGGAGGAGTTGGAAGGGGAGGGAACAAACAAACTTCAATATGGCTTCAAGCAATGTCATCATAGAGAATTATTATAATGGGTTAATTGTTGTTAGAAAGAGAAATACATTTCAAAATATGATTTTATTTTAAGCGTCTATGAAAAAGGATGAAAGATCTGTTTAAATTAACTTGAGTATTGAGAAAAAGGGCGTTGTTCAGTAATTCACTACTTATGTGTAAATCTTCAAGAAAATCTAATCTATTGTAATTTTTAGAACTAACTGGATATAACATTTTTGAATTTCTGTTTGGACTGAAGTTATGATTGTTGTTGTCTAGTAGATTGAAGCGATTTCAAGAGTTGAAAAACAGAGCGATTGTTAACTTTGCGAACGTGTTAAATTTTGCGATGAATATAACTCCAGCCTGTGGAGAAGAGAAAGCAACAGCATAGCAAAGGGAAACAGTTGACGATGAAGAAATTCCTTGACAATAAAGTCCAATGATCCCATTTATTCAATGACATTAACGATTCCATTCGGTCGTTTCAAATATGACAAACGCTATTTAATTGAAAAGTAGCTTATGTTATAACGGGAAGACAAAATTCTTAAATGAATTAAGGAAGAATATTGAATTTCAATGAAGGCATACGACCTTCATACGAGCCGTATGTATTTATACTGAATAATGAAAGTGAAACCGATTCTGAAGTTGAAAATCGAATATTCGGTGAGCAATGACTGTATTACAATATCTTGTAATTGTATCAAACAGCATTTGCCCTATCGGATACGGATGCAATTACTCCAAATCAAATTAGCCCTGGCTGATTCAAGTGTTGTGCTTGCTTGCACTTGCTGCCATCTCGCTGAATGAGAATTACCATTCATGATGATGGTAATTTTATTTGCAATGCAAAACAGAAAACTGAAGTTAATTATATAATGATTTCCCGAAAAGGTTCTACTAATAAATTCCAGACAGAATTTGTAGAAGACTAGTTATGAAAAAGATTGGATTTTTTCTGGGCGTTTGTTGATTGTTGAAGTCCAAAAAGAGAAACAAGACCTATCAGGAAACTCGACGAATTTTTATCGAATCTTGGCGATGTCAACCTCTTTCGAGGATTCGATGGTCTCCTCGCACATGTTTCTGGCTGCAACATATTCTGTTCTATATAGTCTCCAGGTCCCGGATTTCTGTACCATCGATGGTATGCTGACTGCTTGATAGCCAGATCTGTGGAGCAGTTTTTGCTGAACCACGGATTATCCTGAAATGTTGAGTATACAGGGTATAACACGATGAGATGAGTCGAAACTACTGAAAGTGTTTTGATGGGAAGAGCTCGTTTCAGATTTTCTGTTGTAGGTATACGAATTCCGATTATATTGAAGTGGACCTCAACTTTGCAATATTTTGAAAGAAACTCTTTGTATTTTATTGCATTTTTAGAATCTATAATGAATTTGAAGATGAAATTAACATCGAATTTATAAAATACGGAGTACATGAGTTAAAGGAGAGGATGCTTATATTAATATGGAGAGTATAGACAAAGAAAAAAACGCCAACAGAATTGGAGATAGGACAAATAATAACTATCCATAAAAAAGAAGACCAACAAATCTGTAAGAATTATCAATAACACTACTCAACACAGCGTATAAAATAATGACATCAATAATGAAATCAAGGTTGGCAAGTATTACAAAAAACATAATAGGATCATTTCAAAGCGAATTCACACGAGGAAAATCAACCATAGATGCGATTCATACACTATAGCAAGTAATAGAAAAAGCCCATGAACACAAGATAAACCTCGAACTGCTCTTTGTAGATTTCCAGCAAGCATTTAACTCCATTAAAAGGAACCAACTCATGATAGCACTGAAAGAGTTAAAAATCCCACAAAAACTGAAAAAGTTGATATTAATGACGATGAAAACAACTGAGATCATAATAAGAACACAAAAAGGGGAAACGGAGGAATTCACACTCAATAAAGGGGTAAAACAGGGTGACTCATTTTCAACGACGCTACGTTATTCAACTTAACTGTAGAATATGTGGTGGGGAGAATCAACAAAAGTAACCTTAGGACAGGAGAAATTATTGCGTATGCTGATGATATAGCCATAATTACCAAGACCAGAAGAGTAATGAAACATATGCTGGAAAAATCCTGAACCTGAACCAGAACGTTACATTGTTCACAGTTTTAGACAATCCTCGGCAACGTTTCTAGCAGATTCAGTAGAAGGGATAACCAAAATAAAACGTCGTGGAGACTGGAAGTCAACTATTTTTGTTGAAAGTTATTTGAAAAACTCCGTAGAACAGAAGACAACTCGAATAAAATTATTTCTATACTGACAACTTGCAACCGATGCCGTCTCCGTCATGTTCATGCACTTTGCAATCTACGAGTTTTACACTTAACAGCCAGTTACTACAAACTACTCTGAACTGGACATTCTAACTCATTTGTAGAATGCAATAAATTGTGTTTTTAACATTAATATTGATAATGATTATTGGATTTTCATTGAAAGTTTTTTATGTTGAAATAAAATAGGTATTTTCAATGTGCTTTTTTAATCTTTATGCGGTGGTGAAAAAAATTATGTTCATAATTAATGCGTTAAGTGTCATTGCCGCCCTTGACTGCTTGCCCCAATTCCGCTTCGCGTCGTTTGTGCCAATGGCAGTCGCGTGCAGAAAAGTATCACTTTCCGCACTCATTAGGATATAGTACCATATTGTACAACGAGCTCGGAATGACATACATTTCCTACGAGTACGAAAGTTTGCAGCACGAGCTGTAAGCAAGTGCTGCAAATCATACTAGTAGGAAATGGTCATTTAGTGCGAGTTTTACACTATACTTTTTCTAAAACTATTATAATATACAGCTTAAGCAAAAAAACATGAGAAATGTATATTCATTAATTAATTGAAAAAATCAACGTACTAGGTAAAAGTGTTGAGCACCTACTACAATCATCGCGAAAAAATATCTTCTCATTTGTTATTAACAATATTTTTTCAAGGGAATAGTTGACATTATTAACATTTTCTTTGTCTGATGTCGATAGAAGGTCTGATAACTCATTGATTGACCCTAATATTTTATTGGTTATGTTATGTCGACTAGTCAAGGACTCTTCGATGTAACCCTCAGCTACTGTTGTAGAGCGCCAGCCACCATGCCATTTCATCATATCTTCGCGACTTTCTATAAATATTGAAGCTGAAGATCGGCAGAAACAGTGGCCAGTGTATAACTCAGGATTCGGAGGTTTTGAGTATGAAGCAATTTGTTTTCCCATATTTAATATTTTATTCATCACAATTCTTTGAATAGTGTGCATTTTCCTTTATGATAATTCAAAAAAATAAGTGTCCTTGACATTACTTGCTCGCAGATTCCAATATTTTTTCACAATGTTAGCATATTCTCCCGGTGTTCGAAATGTAGACCAAAACTGCGGCACCTAAATCTAAAAAATCATGAATTTTCATTTTGTACATCTCATCTCTCCTACAAGCATCCATATCTCCCATGGTGAGTACAACCTGCAATAAAAAAATATAAACAAATTATAATTAATCAAATAATTATTGTGGAACTTACTTCTGCTACAAGGTATTCATTGTCTGGGGCTCCTTTGATGAACGATATCAATCTCCTTCGTTGTGAAAACTTTAGATTTTTTTGGCTTTGTATCCATCTGATTTCCGCTTCATGAATGCTTTTAATTTGGAAAATTGATTGATATCCACGCCATTATTGATACTTAGCGTCGTGTTTAACATTGCTCACCTTAAAGCGGAATATTAAAATTTATTTGATATATTTCCAAAGTAAACCATAAGAGCATTCTCTGAACAAGAACTATAGTTTTCTGTTTTTTGCACGAGTCTATGAATAGGGTATAAGAAATCGTGTATTTTTCTTTGTATTTTCCATGCACTAAATTTAATAGAGCGTTATTTGCTGCCTTCATGACACTTGGCGGTGTTAAACTTTCACTGTCACTATTTTCCATGCTGAACTAAATTCGAAATACCTTCATAATATCATTCTGTCAAAGAATAATTGAATTTTTAAGGGTAATAATACAACAAGACCTTGAAAAATAGTCGAATATTTTTATTGCATCTAAATTTCGACTGTTTTTTATAATAATTTAACGAGACATCATTAAAATAGTCGACAATTAATCAAGGTCGTGTTATATTCATGACGATTATTTCTTGAATCCAATTTTTTATATCAATCATATGAATGACACTGTATTATCGGGGATAGTAGCTTCGATAACCCTATCTATCTCTTCTCCAAACCGATTCATTTTCAAATACTTATACAGCTTCAAAACGATTGATTCTATTTGACGTTTAAGATGTATTTATTTAGAGTACTGTCAGATGCACAGGTTCCTTGTTATTAAGATGCCCAAAAACCCTGGTGTACCGACTCATACCTGTAAAACTGTAGAACAAAACGCTGGACATTCGCTTGCTTGATAATGAGAAAACAAATGAAATCGCGGTCTATTTTCCAAAAATCCCGCGATACTTCGTGAACCGCCACCGTCGGTTTTCTTGTTAGGGTGAATTTTCATGAACAGAAGTTTCTAGTATTACGCACGAGCATGATATGAATAAAACAACATTATCATTCAAATTTACAGAATCACTGTCCGCAAGCAGGTTTATTAGTTAAATTTTCGACTTATTATATAATTTTTATTTTGCTGATATGCAATTTACTGGAATAAATAATAATCACACATGTCACATAAAAGTATTGAAATTCAGCTGCATGGAAATTCACCATTAGAACCTTTCAATCTTGTGCTTGTTCCTATCTGACATCTGCCCAACATGCGCATGCGCAAGTGTCTGCGCCGTTTTGTATCCGAGTTTTCATTTTAAAGTTCTCTATAATAAAGTATATATAAAGTATTGTAGCTTATTTTGAGTTTAATTGCTTTTCAGAAATGATATGTGTGATGAGTTGTGTGTTACAATGGTCTTTCGCTATTTTAAAAACTGTGTCATGTAATAGTGAAGATGTTTCTTTTTTTGTGCAATTCTTTCTCGACAGAAAATTTATTTTTGGATGATCTAACCACACTGAAAAAATTTTACGAAAACGAATGGTAAAATAACAAAACCTAAACAAGCTTGATGATAATGCAAAATTGATAGATTTCAGTAGAAGTGGTGATTTTTTTTACTTTGTCACGAACTTTCGCAACTTGAACTCATGGAATATTTAAAGAAACAGTAGGGTATAACAACCCGCACTCAGTTGATTGAATCGATTTGAAAAAATGTTTGCCATGTTTATTACAGCATGGCGAGTTAAGAAATAAAATGTAAGTTCCAATTGGTTCCAAAGTATATTTTACAGATTTTAAGTAGTAGGTACTCACTTTCGGTATTAGACATAAATGAATTATTGTGTTAATCTCTCTGAATTTTTTCCACACAAAAACGGGTTATGGTCAACTTATTTAGGAAAATAATATAAAATACAGAAAAATAAAGAAACGAACATCATTAAGAGTCAATAATATTGCACTACGAAATTTTTGATTCTGCCACAACTATTTTGACTTTCAAACGGTATTTACATTTAAAAAAAATAACCCATTTTGTGTGGTGTTATTTTTCCAAAAATTTGGTCTTCCACTACGAGTATGGAAACTATATTGCTTTAGAATGATATTCAAAAAGTTTATTGACATTCCGTCGAATTCAATCAACAACAATCACAATCACTATGTCCCTGGAATATTGACATGAGGACGAGGCGCCATCTCTGGATCCGATTACAGAAATAGACCACTATTTCATTTGTTTTGTCTTCAAAAAAATCTAATCAGTCGACCCACCAGGGATTTCAGGCATCTTACTTGATATATATGTATCATGCTGAGTACTCGGTAACTATTGTGTACCATGCAAATGTCAAATAGAAAACAAACGTATGATTGGTTGATGACTGATATTGAATGGACGAAAGACATAATAACTTATGTTTATGATTGTTTCGTCTGTATG